>CM057077.1:14823735-15423735 GCA_029379335.1 Thymus mandschuricus | reverse complement strand
GTGACATAAATTATCGGAACACTTGAATAAGATCTTCCATTGTATTTCGGTGCGGCATCTTTTATTGAAAAAATACAAATACTCCCCTTGTCTCGCTATTCCGACACAATTCACTTCGCCGCGAGATTTAAAACTTAAGTATTTAGTATGTAAAAAGTATTGTATTTAAGGATAAAATATAGTTTATATATTTTAGAGATATTTGTATATATAATTAATTGATTGATTGAAATTTAACAGCTGAATTGTTTTCTTGTAATAAAAAGTTTAATTAAAATTAATTACTGGAATAAAAATAATTTTTAGTTCTTTTTCTATATTAATGCTATTAAAAAATAATAATTTATTTTTGTATTTAAGTAAAAATAATTAATAAAATTAAATGTAATAAGGGATTTAATTACTAAGGTGTACCACTTAAACTCTAATTATATTCAAAAGGAAATGTGTTAGAAAATAGTGAGACAACCCAATAAAGAAATTGTGTCGCAAATAGTATTTCCTCCGTCCCACTTATTCAACAGGACTAATGAATTGTGACGAAGGGAGTATCTTAATTTTAAAAATATTTATAATACGCGTCAAACATCCAACAGTGCAAATAGATGACTTATGATGAATCATAATTTCGTAGGGCAATTAATGCAGCGAGAAATAAACGACACAAGAGATTTACGTGGTTCGATCTTTCGATCTACGTCCACGGAGAGAAAGGAGGCGGCGGTGTTTTTATTAGGTTTCTCGTATAGAGTACAAAGAAAAGTGAATCCGTCTAACCCTCATCTAACATCTATTTATACAAGTAATTAGGGTTTCTCCCTAATAACAATCGGGCTTCGAGTTGGGCCTATTCTTGGGCCTGAATCCGAGTCTTCTACGTTTGTATGAATCGCTTCTCGTGGGCCGAACTACGTGGGCCGAGCTTTGTTGTTAGGCCTAGTAGTTGGGCCGTATCCTATCACATCCCCTCCCAAAAAGACGTAGAAGCGAGGATGTGATGGTGGTGATGACATAGTTGAGTCGAGGCTTCTAGATGTAGATGAAGTCGATTAGCCAGTTAAAATATTAGATTCTGGCTTAGTCAGTCTTAGGTTGTGCCGATATGTATCGGACTTGTATATTTTGCCGAGATAAATCGGGCTTAAGTGTTGGCCGAAGTGAATTCGGGCTTATATGCTTGGCCGAAATTAATCGGGCTTTTGGCCGAAGTGAATCAGGCTTAATGGCCGAACTGAATCGGGCTTTAGTGGCCGAAATTAATCGGGCTTTTGGCCGAAGTGAATCGGGCTTAATGGCCGAAATAAATCGGGCTTAGGTGGCCGATATGAATCGGGCTTTAGTCTCCATGTTTGCCGAGAAGTATCGGTAGGAGTGGGCTCCTCAAGTGGCCGAAATTAATCGTGCTTCACTCTCCATGTTTGCCGAGAAGTATCGGTAGGAGTGGGCTCCTCATACTCGTTTATTATATTATTTTCATACCCGAGATGCGTGTCTCTAGGGTAACACACTTTTCCTCGTCAGGATAGTGTGGAAAAAGAGTATCACATTACCCTCGTCAGAGTAGTGTGTTAGAAAATGAGAGGTGGTATGCATAGGTAGTAGAGTATGCAATGATGGACTGACTCGAAAAAGACTCGATGCAGAACCGTGACTCAAAAGACTGACTCAAACCATGAACTCTCTACTCCTATGCATAGTACCTTTTGAAGTGATCAATGTCTCGAGCGCCACATGGCTTTGAGAACTTGGCAGCTTTAGGAAGGGAGTGTAGAGATCCCACGAGTGTGTCGAAACATCGGTGGCGTTGAGATGGGTGTCCGCTTGTCCGCGTCCGTGACGGGAGCTGCTGCGGTAGGTGATGGTAGAGATGGGATTCAAAGGAATCATGGAATCTCCACACGACCTCCATGATTTATGTGTCTGGTGTATCCCTCATCTCGGTTGACTTTGAGTTAAGAATTAAGCAAACAGAGATAGATGCTGGGCGGCGGCAAAGAGAGTGGGAGTGCGGCGGAGAGGAGGCTCCGCCATAGAGTGATTGACTTCGGCGGTGCTGTGTGGCGGCTAGGTCAAATTTTTCTTCCTGGGATCTTTGAAATTAATCTTCTTTGTAGAGTTATTGCTTGTGTTACTGGAGTCTCCTCCTTTCCTTGATACATTGCTCATATTACTTCACGAATCTGCGGGGTAGGATCCGAAATGTACGATCAGATCTAGATCGCGATTTATCACGTCTCAAAAATGTCGAAATAGACATCTATGTTGATCCCGAAGGTTGAAGCTGCTCCATCATCGATAACCCGCCGATCCACCATTGGCAAGAGCTTTGCGGCGAACTCGAAATCCTCAGCGATGAGTGATCTGTGGATGCCATGAGGCAGTTAGATCGGTCGGCGTTGGCGTTGACGCGGAGGAGGGTGTCCTGTACGCGCAACTGAGCGAAATCGAGGCGGCGGCAGCTTCTCGCACGGTGGCGATTGACGGGGACAACGTATTTGACGACGGTGACGATCTCATCATCGCCGCCGCATTCCGGCGTCATTGGAGCTGGTGTAGGAGGCGATCTTCGGCGTCGAGAGTTTCTCGGTCTGCATCGTCGTCTCCAACTGCCCCAGCTCTCCTTAATTTGGCATTTCTACAAACAAATGGTGTGCGTTGGCTTTGGCTTTGTTTTTCGCCGATCTGGCGCGATGTAGTGGGGGCCGAGTACTTGCCTCTCTCGGCGCTTTCTCCGGCAGTGTGCTTACGTTGGTGACCGAGTTCGACTTCGGGACGCTGATGCCGTCCACAATGAAGCTCCTCGGCTATACCAACCTGAGCGACGGGAACGTGGAGGTGGATAAGGCGGCTACTAGCGGCGGAAGGAGATTGGTAGAGCGCCGGCGAAGGAACCGATGTAGTGGTGCCGGTTGTCCCTCTTCTCAGTAGAACCATGGTGACTTTGGCATTCATGGCCACCGGTACTACCTCGTCAGCGGGCTCAGGGATTAGGGAGTTGAATCAGAGGAAGTATGGAGTGGAGCTCGGCGGTAGAGTGGAGCTCGGCGTTGGAGTGAGCTGAGTTGAAGCTCGGCCGCGCTACGGGCTCGAGTGGAGCTTGAGCTCGGTGGCGGAGGAGTGGGGCTTGAGCTTGGTGGCGGAGTGGTGGAGCTCGAGTGCGAGGGTGGGGAGTGCGAGATGAGTTGGTCGCGGTCAAAAGGACGACGCAGTAGTGCTCCTTTTCTCTCCTTCCCTTCTTTTCTCTCTTCAATTTCACATGAATTTGTGACCACCCAGCAAACCAAATTCCATAATAATTTATCTTGTTATCTTCTCCGTCTATAACCCCATCTCTCTTCTTCGTGTGCTTCTCTTCTTCGTGTGCTTCTCTTCATGTTAGTATTAATTTCCTGTGAAAACATCGACGGCTCGACGGCGGAAGGAGCCGGAGCGGAGCTCGACGGCGGAGTGGAGCTCGCTGATTGACTTCGGGCGAGGACCCGGGTGGAGCTCGACGGTACCGCGAGCAAGGGCCGAGGTGGGTGTCTCTAGTTGCTTTCCTTGATATTGATGAGGGAGACGACGAAAGTCGCTAGATGGTGGGAGGATCTTCGAGCCTCCATTGTTGCGTCCGAGGAACGAGAGGGTTGTAGCCATGGCGGTGTCTTTTCTTGTGGAAGCTTGCTTCGCGAGTTCGGCGCGGACTCGTTGGTGACGTTCGACCAGCACTTACTTGAGCTTCTGTTCGATAAAATGCTCCGGTGTGCGGCGGCGCGTGGAACAGTCACGGCCTAGTGGGTTTGTTCTTTGATGACTGCTTGCTCTTGTGCTCGTAGCCATCCACCATCGTCATCGATTAGGCAGAGGTGATGGGGAATCGCATGCTTGATCGGAGTTGCGAGGATTCGGGGGCCCTGGTGGAGCTCGGCGGCGATGCGAGCAAGGGCCGGGGTGGAGCTCGGAGTGAGCTAAGTTGGAGCTCGGCGAAGGCGTCGGTGGAGTTGCACAAGGCCTGGCGCCTCGCACCTGCAGTTTGTACACGTCCTGGCAGTACCAAGCGCTGAATACGGCCCACGACTTGGGCGGGCTGGTTAGAAACTTATCATCGGACCACGGCCCGTAACCCTTGGGGAGGAGCTCGGGCTCGGCACAGCGGAAGAGAGGAACTCGGTGACGGCGGAGGAGTGGCCGAGGTGGAGTTCCTCTCTCTCTAGGAGTAGGAGGTCGCCGAGGCGGTGACGGTTATTGAGCTCGGCATAGAGCGGGCTGATTTGGAGGAGGGCCTAGCTCGTTTACGGCGTCGTCCTCTGCTAATGGCGATCCCAGAGTTCTTCGGGGGAGGATCAAAGCGTTCTTCGCGAGAGGAAGAGTAGGTTTCGACGAATCCTCTTTCGATCTCGAGGGATCGAGCTCTGCAATTTCCGAGCTTATTTGTACAAGTGCGCTTTCTCACTTTGCTGCTACGAACTCCCTTATTGCAGAAATTGAGCATCATCGTTTTCGCGCCTCTCGAACCGGAGGACTGGGTCAAGCTCTCAAGCTCGAGGCTACGTTCGTGGATGGTGTTGGTTCATCCCTCGTGGATCGGAATTACGAGATGTGGGCTTGGCCGATTCTGTCTTGACTCGGGCTAGTTCTAGCCTAAAACACTGCTATGAACGAAGAAGCCGGTGGTGCTGTCGTCGTCGATGTCGGCACTCTCCATTATCACGTCGAGCTCCGTCTCGCAGATCTCGCTGCCGCCGTGGAGTTGGACTTGCAAAAAACCTTGTTCCAATTTCTCCTCGATCTAGTTGCGGTCATTCTATAATGCCGAGAGGGGGCTCGGAGGCGGCGGCGGCGGCGGAGGCGTCGGCGTCAAAATCGGAGTCTGATTGCTTCTTCTTCTTGTAGAGAAATCTGAAATTCCCTTGGGTTGTTGAGTGCGAGCGTGATGCTTGCGAGGGTGGGGATTCAACAAATCACCCACTCACACCCCCTGATCTTGATAGCACAGGTGGCGGAGGCATTGTTGATGGCGGAAACTATTTTCAATGCGAAGCTTTGTGTGTTCTTCCCGTGACGATTAATTGCCCATAGAAAATATCGATCCAAAACACAAAATTTGTACGTTTCCCATAGACGGCGCCAGTGATGAATCATAATTTCGTAGGGCAATTAATGCAGCGAGAAATAAACAACACAAGAGATTTACGTGGTTCGATCTTTCGATCTACGTCCACGGAGAGAAAGGAGGCGGCGGTGTTTTTATTAGGTTTCTCGTATAGAGTACAAAGAAAAGTGAATCCGTCTAACCCTCATCTAACATCTATTTATACAAGTAATTAGGGTTTCTCCCTAATAACAATCGGGCTTCGAGTTGGGCCTATTCTTGGGCCTGAATCCGAGTCTTCTACGTTTGTATGAATCGCTTCTCGTGGGCCGAACTACGTGGGCCGAGCTTTGTTGTTGGCCCTAGTAGTTGGGCCGTATCCTATCAACTTACAAAAATTCAATAGAGATCGATATCTTCTCCTGTCAGCATTTTAGTGATTAAACCAAAGATAACCCCCCCCTCAAAAATATTTATATCTTTACTATACAAAATATTTTCCAACTTTACAACCCATGTCCCGTCGTTCGATTATATTTCAGTATAGTTATCTTATTCAACAATACACTTAATGAGAGTCCCAATCTTCACTCATATTCATAATAAATTAAAAATATTTCATCTTCAAACATGTGTCGGTTAAACTGGTACAAACATATATGGAACATAAGAAGTAGTTATGTTCCATATCAATGTTTTTTGAGCTCTGCAATTAAGTTGGCTCCTACAATTTAATCGGTGTCCGTGGTCTAAAATCTAAATGGCATATTTTAGAATTGAGATGCATGACCTAATTAGGTTTGATTTTGTTCTAAAGGTGATGGATTTATTTTGTATATTTTTTTTTTCAATAGATTGTGCCATTGTTGGGCACAATATTTTTTCGGCACCAGAAATTTAGAGGGATATATTTGTTGCAATGGGAATAGTTAAGGTCTTTGATGAAGGTTGTGTTCTCCTTGATGCGAAAGAAAAAGAGAGAACAAAGAAAATGATCACCTTATAAATTCTACCATTTTCGTTACATTTTCTCACTTTTTATTAATGAGGGGAATTTTACTCCTTAAATTGGAGAAAATATTTACAACGCCAAATTAAAGAGATAATATTTCTCTCTCCATTGTAGTGCAAATGAATGGGGAAAATTAAAAAATGTGAGAAAATGTGAGAAATAAGGAAGATTTTAAGGGTGATTTTATTTTTTCTCTTATTTTCTTTCGCATCAATGAGAACCCAACCTAAATATATAATTATCAACAATTTATGACATATCCGGAAAGATGCACAAAGTTTAGGATTTAGAATGAAATTTCTAAAGAGTTTCAAAAGGTTATAAGCATTACATAAATGTTTTCTATAGCCACCGCACGCATATGTCTAATGATTTTAAAAAATACTTAATATGTGTAACATTATTAGTTTACAAATCTCTTATAGTGCCTTAGGGGGTGTATTCAATTGAGATTGTGTTGGATTTTTATAGACTTTATGAAGTACGTGGATTTAGAAAATCCACAGACTCCATGTAGAGTTTGATAGAGTTTGACTGATTTCTTATATGGATTTTCATAGATTTGACAGGATTTTAAAATATTTTTTTTAATTCATTTGCATATGAAAATATTACTAATATAATACTAATAGACCTTATTATATGATATATACGTATATAATAAGTATAGTTAATTTATCAATATTTCACGTTCACGTATATATATTCTGTATACACTATAACTATGACTATATATATATATATATAAAAGAAAATAAAGAATACATAAATACTTTACACAGATATCATAATTTGATTGTCGTGATCGCAATAGTTCAACTTGAATCTCGACAATATATATTAAAGAAGGAAACTGAAAGTATTGCAATCTAAAATCTTTAAAAACAAGTTTTGAAAAATCAATACGTGATATTGAAAAGAAATGTAGAAATATCTCAGCTAGATTTCAATGGTGTTATGTTAAATACCAGTCTATATATAATACTATTAATGAAAATTTGCAGCGAAAATGGTTGCCAATCTTGGGGAAATCACACAAATAAAGCAAATCAACGATAACATCACACACAACAAAATCTTGAATCAACAATCAACTACAATAATATGCAGGATTTCAGTTGTGGGCAAAACGAAAACCAGAAAAGAAAAGGAAAAGGAACACACCTTCTACGGATAGAGAACAAGGAAGGAGAATCTTGAAATAATGAAAGTCTTTTATTTATTAATTTATTAGTTAATTTATTTAATTTTTCATCTCATAGTGTTTTGAGAGAATTACGTAGAAGAGTCTCAAATCTCTAGTGATGAGAAGAGATTTTGGAGAGTAAATTATAGTTATATTTTTAATAAGAATCAAAGGAAATCCATAGAGTATTAAAATCCGTAGACTTTTCAATACCTAAAATTTTTTTAAGACTTTTAAAAATCTAGATTGAATACCCTAAGATTTTTAAAGACTTTTCAAAATCCGAATTGAATACCTACCGACTTTGAAAGTCCAAAAAAATCCTGCAGAATCTCAATTGAATACACCCCTTAGTCTAGTTATCTCTATGGTACAAACTCAACCTGAGTTGGGCCTGGGCATAGGACAATAGTGCAACCTTTTAGGGTCTAGAAATGTAACGGGTGTCAAAAAAATGTGTATACCGGATTTTTTTAATAATAAAATAAAATTAGTTGATCCAACAAAAGGCCCAATGGTACAATGTAAATATATAATACTATGAAGGTTAACTATTTTCGGTTTCGCCCAGCGTCTCAAAAATGTTCAGGCCGACCTTAATTAATTAAACATACTTTTAATTTTCAAAAAAATAACTATATATATACTTTTAGTTTTAAAATGAATTCGGTACTATCTTTAGGTTGTGTTTTCTTTGATGCGAAAGAAAATCAGAAAAAATAGAAAATTACCCTATAAATTCCACCATTTTCCTCACATGTTCTCACCTTTTATCAATGAGGGAGAATTTTACTCTTTAAATTGGAGATAATATTTACAACACTAAATTGGAGAGATAATATTTTCTCTCCATTGTAGTGCAAATAAAGGGGGAAAAATAGAAAATGTGAGAAAAGGTGAGGAAAATGGTGGAATTTACAGGGTATTTTTCTCTTTTTTCTCCTTTTCTTTTGCATAAAAAATAACGCAACCTTATTTGAAAATCAAATCAACCTATTGCTTGCAAGTAGAGGTGCCCACGGTTCCGGTTCCGGTTCTAACCGGAACCGAACCGCCGGTTCCGGTTCCGTCGAGGGAGGAACCAAAACCGAACCGCAAACACACGGTTCCGGTTCCGGTTCTAACCGGAAAAAACCGGACAATTATTTATTTATTTTTTAATTTTAAACTTTTTTATTTCATAAGGCTTTGAACATTCTTTCAATTTTATAGGTGTTCCTCATGCAACTCTTCTCATAGTTTGGGATGTGTTAGATATCACATATCAAATAAATAAGAAGCTTGAAAAGTGTAATACTCTTATAAAAACAATAAACATATCTCACAATGAAGAAATAACAAATGAGTGTTTGAGAGTAACACTTATATAATTGAAAAAAGTCCAAATTATGTATATATTTAGTTATTATTTATGAAGTTTAACAAATAATGTTATATTTGTTTATAAATTATATTTAAAAAAAATAAAAATAATAGAATTTATATAAATTGGACGGTTCCAAAATTTGGAACCGCCGGTTTGGAACCGGAACCGGAACCGGAACCGAACCGCCGGTTACTGTTCCAAGCCTTAGGAACCTTAACCGAACCGCCGGTTCCACCGGTTCCTTTTCCGGTTCCGAACCGCCGGTTCCGGTTCCGGTTAAAAAACCGCCGGTTTCGGTTACGGTTACGGTTTTAACCGCCGGTTCCGGTTCTTTTGAACACCTCTACTTGCAAGCCTATTGCTATGAGAATTATATATGGTCTAATATTAATGAGAAAACAGACGTAGGTTGGGGGTTAATAATTTTAATTAAACCATTAATGGTTGTAATTACAGAAGCTACTATAGATGTACTCATCAAGAATGCGGTGTGAAGAAGCAAGTGCAGCGACTGTCGAAAGATGAGAGCATTGTCGTCACTACTTATGAAGGAAGACATAGTCACCCCGTGGAAAAGCATAGTGATAATTTTGAACAAATTCTCAGCCAGATGCACATTTATCCTCCTTTCTAAACTATACAAGTTTGCTTAAGATCTTGTAAGAAGAAATCTATTGGCGAATGTATTATATGTGTGAATTGATCATGCTTTGATATATTCCTTCCATCTCACTCTTAATAAGTTGACTGGAATATGTGAGATAGATTCAAGTGAGCTGGCTCAATTAAATGGGGAGAAAGGAGCTTTATAATCATTGTAAAAAATTACAATATATTTCTAATTTACGGGTTCTCTTTTGTTGGAAGTGAGGGAAAATATAAAGTTCGAAACTTATTCTTATTTGCATTTGCTCTATATGGAGAGTAATTCTTTTGGGTAGGAGATAAAATTTTGCCTTATCTGTACTCAAAATCATAGTAATATTTTCCTACCCATTTTGCAGTGGCAGTGTTCTAAAAATCGTTAGGCGCTAGTCGGGCAATAGAGGGGTGACTAGTGCCTAGGCGGCACCTAGGCGGATTAGAACTACAATACTTATTTTTACTATTCTTACAATATTATTGTCAAATTTATAATAAATACACATAACATAACAACTGATAAGTTAATTTCATAATTATAAATAAAAAATAATGTATAGCGTAGCATAGTTCGCCTAAATATAGATTAATTAACGTGTGTAGACTATTGATTAAGTGTCAAGATCGGTTCATTTGGGTATCGCTTAGAGCCTAGGTGAATTATATATTAGTCGGGCGGCACGATACTGACTAGCGCCTAGTCGTTGCCTAAACGAACCTTGGCGGCAACTTTCAGATTACCGGGCAGTGGTAATATATTTCCAGTAATTATCTTTTACACGTACATTAGTGAACATACGGCAAATAAGTAGGAATCATATTATGGTTCAAATAAAATTTTATATCCTTTTACTTTTTTATCTTTCCATATCCTATTCTATCAAGACATCATATCCTACCTTAATCTCTTTCATTCACAAAATTAGTTGAAACCCATGGAAAAGTGAATCTTAGTTTTGGATTTAACGGGCCTATGTTAACTTAAATTTTTTTTATTAATTGATAAAAATATTTACAAAAAAGTAATCTTGTTTTGTCATTGATCAAACCAAAAATATATTTACTCCCGCATGCAGGAGTTTAATATTATGATAAACTAGTTATTCACCCACACTATGTGTGGGACATATGAAAAAATATTTTTAGGTTTTGTGGTATAATTTTTTCTCTCTTTTTTCTTTCTCTAGCTAACATTTGTTGCATCGGATACTAACTATCTATAGGGATTTATATTAGTTTCATTTTGATCTAGTATTTATCATACACAATATGAAAAAATGATGTGAATATTGATTATTTTTATCATGAAATTTGAAATTTATAATAAAAAAATAGTTTAAAAGTAGGAAATATTCCCTCTATCTAAATGAATAGTGGACATTTCTTAAATATATGTGAGGTAATAACATAAATATAAAATAAACTTAAATTCATCATATTAGTTAAATTGCTAAAATTATTAAATTGTCAATAAATTATATTTTTGTAACATTTACTATTAATTAGTTGACTAAAAAAATACTCTCTCTGTCCCATTTCATTAGTCATATTGGAACATTATATACATCACGTATAAATATCGAGCATGACTAATGAAATGTGACGGGAGGTTATTAATGCATAATAATGATATATCATTTTAATACACAATATCTAAAAATAGTTGATAAACAAATTAAATAACTAAATATTTATTAATATTAAAATTTGTTAACTTAAATTAAATTAAATGCATGCAATTAATATTATGATAAATATTTACTCCCGCATGCAGGAGTTTAATATTATGATAAATATTTAGATTAAAAAAAAACAAAAAAACTCTTGAAAATAAGAATTCATGTTAATATATAGTATTAATTTCAAATTATATTATTGTATATTTTTTCATGAATTCCTATTCTTAATTAAAAAAATAATAAAGACGTGCATTGCGAGACATGGGATCTTCTATCCCAACTATCATGTTCCAACTGTGTACCAAGTGTTGAAATCTATTGTTTTTATTCATTTTTCGTTCAACAATTTCAGTGTATTATGATTTGTGATAATTTTACAATTATTTTCTAGGGTTTCACTCATCCATTTTAGGGTTTATAAATATTTTTTAGCATTTATTTTCAATTTTATTTGCTAAAATAGAATTGATAAATTGAATGTTAGGGTATATAATTTTTTTAATTCTAATTTATTGTAATAAAATTTTATTTTTATTTTGTTATAATTTTGTCATTTTTATTTTTATAAAAAATATTATCAAAATAATAAAATTAATTAATTGGTATACAATTGGTACATAAAAATGGGTATAGAGGACCCGTCCATGCGGGAGTAAATACTCCCTCCGTCCCGCAGCAATTGTCCACAAGGGGGAATATATGTGAGTTATATAATAATAAAGATAGACAATTGTCATGGGAAGAAGGAAGTATTACTTTTTCTTAGTTTTGGTCCATTTTTGTATGTACAATTATTTATTCTCAATAAATAATTAGGTTTTTTTTTTTATTGGAAAGTAAAAATAAATATATATTCTAATAGTATTTTTATAATTTTGCATTTACACAATACTCCATATGTACACTGTGGGTATGCTTAATGTGCATATATACCTTAACCTATTAAAAAAAGGTAAACTATAACAGAAAAGTTGCAGATATGGAGCAACCACATCAGCAGTGTGCATATTAAGAGATATGACATTGTCACATCAACGGTGGACATATTAAAAGGTGTCCAGATGGGTAAGAGAACATTTCTTATATGAGGAATAAGTCAATGCCTACTATGAACATGTTTTATATGTCCACGAATGATATAACAATTTTAACAAGTAAAATAATTTTTATATAATCTATAACCTATATTAAAAAGGTAAACCAAAATAGAAGATTTGACTTCTTGCTAAAGAAATCAATCTTTATTTTCAATTTATTTAATAATAAAATACTTTCTTTAATCTGGATTTCATTAGATTCTAAGTCATATAATCGTATAAAATCAGTAAAAGATCTTACTTTTTTTTTTCCTTAAAACTTTTTGTACCCAGCTAGTGTACGTTAATTCTATGAGGAGGTTTCACGCAACTACTCATGGGTGCTTCACATTCCCAAGAACTAAATTACAACTCATCCTTGAATTAAAGATATTATATTCACAACATGAACTCCTTAGCTTGTAGCTGGTATTGACCATCGTGCATGGCTATAAATAATACAAAATTCTATTAATTAGAAAATCAAAGGTTCTGGATTCTTGAACATTATTAGCAAATAGAAATGCATTCCCTACATTTCCCTGTTCCTGTTCCTGTTCCTGCAGTAGCTGCAAATATGAATAATCTCTCCAACTACACCATGAGCAAACCCCTTTCACTATCTTCATTTCCCGAAATTCATGCAGAGCCTTGCAAGGGGATTTCGTCCCCCGTAAGGTTCCGTTTGGAGATGAAACCAAAATGTCGAGTTTCCGGAAATGAGAACGGGAAGAATATTGAAGTAGAGTTGCCTGCGGGCTTAGAAGCGGAACTCATGCCCAAACACGTCGCTGTGATAATGGACGGAAATAGAAGATGGGCCATAGGCAAAGGGTATAAACCGGAACATGGTTATGTAGTTGGAGCAGAAGCTATGAAAGAACTCACAAGAAATTGTTTTAGGTATGGCGTCAAAGTTGTTACGTTGTTTGCCGTCTCCACCGAAAATTTTATTCGACGACCACAGGTATATTCTTTTTCCTTCGGTACATCGATGAACATATTGTTAGGTATATATAATTAGGGCTGGGGAAATATACCGAAAATTCGGTATACCGTCCATACCGTACCGAAAATTTACCGAAAATACCGTAATTAAGGTATACCGAAATTTTCGGTAAGGTATCATACCGTACCGGAAGACAAAGATAAGGTAAATGTATCAATTTTTGAATACCGGGGTATACCGTTACATACCGTTGTCGAGGTATATACCGAAAATAAGGTATATACCGGTATCGCGGTATATACCACTATCGCAATATATACCGAAAGTAGGGTATATACCTTATATTATGTATATACCTTAAATTATGGAGTGGGATTAGAAAGTTTTTGATGCTCTCGTTGTGTTTTGAATTTAGATGTTTTGGATTTGAATTTGATAATATGTTTTATTTTGAAGAATTTTGGAGTTTAAATATTTGGGTGCTATTTATTGTATTATAAGTTTCTAAGATGTGAATTATACATATATTGATTTATTTATTTATAATTAATTTAAGGTATACCGTGGCATACCGGCTTAAGGTATGGTATACCGAAAATAAGGTATGGTAAAGGTATGTAATTTGCTTCATACCGAAATTAAGGTATACCGATTTAAGGTATACCGGCAAGTAAGGTAAGGTAAAGGTATGTAAAATTAGCATACCGTCACTTAAGGTAAGGTATAAGGTATGACGAAAATACGAAGGTATACCGTACCGACCCACCCCTATATATAATATATCGATTTAAATAAAAAAATCATTAAACTAAAGAAAAATGAACTTTGGATTCTGTTGTTACATAAAAGTTAAGATTAAAGGATCACAATTCACTTTCCTGATGATTGTTTCATATGATGAAATGGACAGCACGAAACAGAGTCCGTGATTAACTTGTTTTGGGAGCTCCTCATATCTCACACTGAGAAGCTAATGCAGTAAGTCCTTGTTCTAATAAATACATCCTAAGTCTCATTTTTTTTTTTAACACAACACATATACACATACATGCATCCAAGATGACTCAAACACCGACCTTTCGAATGGAGGGTACGAGTCTTACTAATTGTGATGAACTTCGTCTTCGTCCTAAGTCTCATTTATAACAAGCCAAGTTGAATATAGAGCCATTTTATTCCTAATGCATTAAAGGGAAAATGATTTTCTACCCATTATTGATATATCCACAGGTTATGTGTCAATGTTATAATTAAGGAAAATGATACTCCCCTCGTCCATAATCTATAGAGCAGAAAAATTGGGCACGGTGTTTAATATTTTGTAATGATGTGTTAAAGTTATTCTCATGGTCCGACGTTTTAGAGTAGATTAAGAGTGTGAATTGAATATTTGTTGTGGGGTTTACTAGATTTAAAGTTCTGAATGAAAAATTTGTTGTGAATTTACCAGTGTTCTAAAAGACGCCGCCTAGGTCCGCCTAGGCGGCGCCTAGGCGCTAGTCAGTACCTCGCCGCCCGACTAATAAGTAATCCGCCTAGGCTCTATGCGATACCCAACGAGCCGCTCTTGTAGCTTAATCAATAGTCTTTATGTGTTAATTAATCTATGTTTAGGCAAACTATGCTACTCTATGTATGATTTTGGATTTATAATTATGAAACTAACATATCAATTGTCATAGTATGTGTATTTATTATAAATTTGGCAACAATATTGTAAGAATAGTAAAAATAAGCATTATAGTTCGAATCCGCCTAGGCTGCGCCTAGGCTCCCGCCTAGCGCCTAGGCGCTAGTCACCCCTCCACCGCCCGACTAGCGCCTAGCGCTTTTTAGAACATTGGAATTTACTACCAAATATAGAAAAATATTCTAAACTTGGTGGACATTCAATTATTATATTAATATCTAAAGATGTAGCTGGACGGAGGAAGTAATATATTAATTAAAAAATAAACCTCGCTCCAAAAATGTATACCCTACTAAAAAGATTTAACTCTAAGGTTGTGTTCTCTTTGATGCGAAAGAAAAGAGAAAATTATCCTATAAATTTCACCCTTTTCTCACATTTTCTCACTTTTCCCCCTTCATTTGCACTACAATGGAGAGAAAATATTATCTCTCCAATTTGGTGTAATAAATATTTTCTCCAATTTAAGTAGTAAAATCCTCCCTCATTGATAAAAGGTGAGAAAATGGGTGGAATTTATAGAGTAATTTTTTCTTTTCTCTCATTTATTTTTCGCATCAAAGAGATCGCATCCTAAAAAATAAAAAAATAAAATAAATAAAATAAAAAACCATCCATCAACAAGGCACTGCCACACGGTGATGCAGCCTATAGTGGGTAGTATGATTATATGTATATTTAAGTATATTTAAGTATGTTTAACTAGCGGAGAGATTACGTACAAAATTTATATCCAGTAAAAAATGAGAAATGGTCGGGACCATTGATCTAAGTGGGTCCAGATTAATTGGTGCATTATGATTATATTGAAAATGCATTGTGATGGTTGATGCATTATAATAGTATAGACTGTGCATTATAATGTACAATACATTACAATTATGCATATCATGCATCATTTTTTATTTTTCAGGATATATAACTCTATTTTGTACAGGATCTTACCCTATTTAACTATAACTTTAATCATTTTTGTTTTATATTCTTAAACAAAAATTTATTTGCATATATATAAACAGTACCTTCATTGTGATATTCTAAATTAATAAAAATTTATTTACAAGTTGTTTCATTCAACCAGAAACGATGTGCGGGTGTCTCTTATTGGGAATAGGACAAAGCTTCCTCAGAACTTTCAAAAGTTGATGTCCGATGCCGAGGAGCGTACTAAAGAAAATACAGGATTTCATGTTTTACTGGGTCTCGACTACGGTGGTCGATACGACATAACTGAAGCGACCAAGAAAATTGCGACCAAAGTGAAGGACGGGGTATTGAAAGTTCAGGAAATCGACAATATCGTTTTCGAGCAACATCTCGAAACCAATGTGATCGATGAGTTCCGCAACCCCGATTTGCTGATAAGGAGCAGCGGTGAGTTGAGAGTGAGCAACTTCATGCTTTGGCAGTTGGCCTACACTGAGATGTTCTTTACGAAGAAGCACTTTCCAGAATTCGATGAGACGGATCTTATCGAGGCTATCGCCGCATTTCAGCAAAGGAAGAGGCGTTTTGGCAGACAGAAACAGTAGATATATATTGTGTTGAAAGTATTGTTAACATGCTGCTAGAAATATGTATTTGGGATGAAAGCGAAAGACAAATAAAATCTATTTATTGCTAATCTTAGTAATTGTTGTCATATATAAATACTAATCGATAAAGATTATAGCAAATATTCTTTTTAATATGTCTATGCGATTTTTCTTTTTGGACGTGATAGGATACGGCCCGAACTGAGGGCCCAATAGAAATTGGGCCCACTATCGAAGTTAGGCCTATGAGTTTGGCTCACGAAGAACCCTAAACCTAACGGACATAGAAGAGCATGTGCGCAAAGGAAGGAAACGCGTGCGGAATCAAAGGAGACGTGCATGGAAGGTTGAGATATTATGAGATTCTATGTAAATGCATATAAATAGCGGCTAGAGAGGGAGGAGGAGATTATTCACGCTTTTTGTACTCAAAACTAAACCCTAATAAAAGAGCCGTCATCTTTTCTCTCCTATGGACGTAGATCTATCACCATAGATCGAACCACGTAAAACCTTATTGTGTTCTTTCGTTTCTGTTATTCTTATTTCTTTTGAGCCTTTGATAATCTCAACGTATCCGTACTCGATCAGGACGATTCTCAGATCTATAGATGTCTAATTTTGTACACTATTTCACCATAATAGTAAATCATTTGACATCCCTATTATAATTTATTTATAAAAATACATCATTTATTGTACAATAAATCTTACCACTATATTATTTCTCATCTTAGATGAAAACTACTTTTATGGATATTAATGAAAAAATAAGACATTGAAAAATAAATGTTATGACATTGAAAAATGATACACTAAATAATTAATCTAAAAATAAGATTAATGAAGCACACATATTAAGGTAATTGGAGTATATGGATATGTGGGATTTCAATAAAATTTTGAATATTCAAAAAGTTAAAAATGTTAAAAATTACATTTTTCTCGTATAGTTTGAAAACCACCCAACATAACTTAGTACACGGTATCATTAGTTATTTACTTTAACTAACATCTATTCAGCCTAACATTACGTTTGCAATTGGAGTTTATGCTCGTTATCTGGTTAATCCCAAAGAATCACACATGGAAGCTGCCAAAAAGATCTTGCGATATGTCAAAGGGACTGTCAATCTTGGCATAAGGTATCCATGCTATGACAACCTGCAATTAACATGGTATATTGATTCTGATTACGCTGGATGCAAGCTCGATATATAGGAAGTCAACATCAAACACTTGTCAATTCATGGGGAACAAGTTGATCTTCTAGTTATCAAAGAAACAAACCTTGGTAGTAACATCAACAACGGAGGCCAAGTATATGGTCGTCGGTAGCTGTTGTGTACAAATCTTGTCTTTAAAGCAACATATTAAGGACTATGAGGGCGTTGTCATTGAGGAGTCAATCTTCTGCGATAGCTCAAGCGCGATTGCCATCACACAAAATCATGTTCTCCACACTAGATGCAAGCATATTGTTGTGAATCATCACTTCATCTGTGATCATGTGGAGAAGAAGAATGTGGTGATCGAGAAGATTCACAACATACATCCAACGTATTGACATTTTGACCAAGCCCCTCGTGAAAGAACGATTCGAAATGTTATGTAGCAAGTTAGGATTGATAAGTATCGGTAAGGAGGCCGATGCATAGTCAATAGGCTAAGTGTCAGTTTGACTGCAATCTTACATGTCATTTTCATAAGGTTGTGTGCCAGTCCGATGAACGACTGAGTATCTACAGTGACTAAAGGTCGTTGTTCAATTCAATGATCGACTTGCCTTCTACTAGCTCGATGATCGACATGTCAACAACAACCTTGACAATTAAGGGGGGACACAGGGAGGTCATATCACTCATGGTCCTTTATCTTCTCCCATACACATTAAACTCAAATATTTTGTAGTTATTATTCTAAGTGTTATGTTTATCATTATTCTTGGTACTACACTATATGTGAAGAGGCATATCAGTTGGAATGATTGTTATTTTCATGCAAAACGTGTTAGAATGTCAAGGGTTTCATATTCAAAAGAGGCGTATTTAATTCACAACTGACTTTGCAGGCCAAAATATACGAATAGGCCCCACTTAGTGTCACGACGCGCTTACTCTTAGTGTCCCGTGCATTCCTCAAAAAGGTTCCAATGTGCCTAAATGTTATGAACGATGTCAACATGTGAATATTTGAATTATTTGAAATGTTCGGGATGAATCAACCATAAGCAAAATTTAAAGGTTGATCGGTACGCTACTCTTATTGTTGAGTAGTGTAACATCATTGAGCATTCATTTGGAGTGTGAAATGATACACGATTCCCTCATGCTCAACTTTTCATTGTTGTTTCACGAGTTAAGTGAAAATTGGTTTGAAAGTCGCGATACACGAAAAAAAGATAATATGCAGCTCGTGTACTGCAAATGTGGTGTATCGTGTATTTTAATTTTCATAATTTATCTATTTAGGAATTTTGTAACAATACTTTTATGATTGTTTACTTCATTTTGTTCCATTTCGTGTTATTTCTTGCTCACCAAGCTCATTATCATTTTGTAAAAAAATTATATAAAAATCTTTAGAATAAATAATACATATAATTTTCATTACCTTATTTTAGATTTTACAATTCTTTTCGAATACATTAAATCTTCAAAACATAATTTAATTAAATATAGGGTTAATGTCATTTAAATACATGAACTTTGGTGGTTTTCGTTGATTGGGCATATTTTCTCTACATATTTTATGGAATTTCTTGTGCATTTTATTCTTAATCTTAAATAAATACTCTTTATTTGGGAATAAGTGTGAATTTATGGTGTTTGTAGGGAAAATATCAAATATTGAAGAATTTGCAGACTTTTGGATGGATTTTGTGAATATGGGCATTTTAAGTGTAGATTGAGCAGAACATAAATCAGGCGGCGTGCCCATACCACCGGCTGTGAAGTACTGTAGCTGGGCGAGAATGTAGGAATTTCGGGATTTGACCATCTACAAGACTTTAAATAATTCCATACGGGATTAATTGAAGATATTTCAATTTTTAGAATTTTATTTAGTTTATAAGACTCTTTAGATATTATTAATATATTCCTTTTATACATAGATTAGGTTTGGGGATTTATATCTTTATCCTAGAGAGAAGAGACGAGATGGAGAGAGGAGCAGAGCAGCCGCCGATTTTCTTTCTTCTTCTTCTTCTTCTTCCTTTCTTTTACTATTTATCTTAGTTTGTTTATGATTTCTAGTTAATTTTCTTTATTCCGGCAAAGAACAAGGAAGCTCTGGCTAGATTATTCTGTGAGATCTAATTAGTTTTCATACTTTAATTCTATGCAAGCATCTATTGTTCTCTGTGTTGATTCTTTATGAATTGCTTTATTTGTCTATGTAGTGTACAATGCTTAGTTGAGTAGAATTGATTTATAGCGAATTGAATCGGTCATACGTAATCGTGATTGAGTTTAATTAGTGGTAAATTGACTTGTTAAAGTCAAGAGAATAATGGTCTTAATTCGACAATCCTACGTCAGAGTTTGTCAATTTTGAATTGGGTTTCTCTAGTTTTTAATGTTGTCGGCTCATTAAATCTATAGAGCGTCTCTTACGGTTATCAGTCGATTAGGGAAATAATTGGTGAAGTGTCTTCCCGATTATCAATAATTTATGGAGAAATGAGATTACGTCAGAAGCGTCTTCGGTAATCATAACTGATTTGTTTGCATGTAATTAGAGTTATTTTTGCATCGAGGATCGGAATAATTAAGCTAGAGTGGACTTGTTTGCTGCCGGAATTGTTTTTAATTTGTTTAAACCAAAGTTCAAGTAGTGTTTTATGTTATTTGTTCTATTTATTTTCGCAGTTATTTTAATATAAAAATCACTATTTTGCAGTTGGAAATTCGGAGGAAATCTCGCCGGTCCTTTGGGAGACGATCTTGCTTACCGCTATCTGTGCAGTGTGGGCATACCGACTGAAAAGTCAGAATTATTTTTGGTGTAAAACGACGCACCAAATTTTTCTCATGAACTTTCAACTTTGTCAGAAAAAATACACGAACTTTCAAATTGTTGCAATTTTCCCATGAAAATCAATTTCCCCCAAATTGTATCCTACGTGGTAACCGACAATGATTATGTGGCATTGATCAACGGTAAAATATATGACGTCGTTTTGAAACTGCCTAAAATGGTATCGTTTAAATACATGAACTTTCAACTTAATGCAATTTTCTCACGAAAGTCCATTTTTCCCAAATTGGGTCCTACGTGGCAACCGTTGATGATTATGTGACATTGATCGACGGTAAAATACACGTTGTTTTGAAACTGCCAAAAATTGACTTTTGATATCACTTTATGGTTACCAATTAATAAAAAACAATTGCAGTGGTTTCGTCGTTCATTCTTTTTTTATTCTTTCTTCTGCATACCTTATTCTTCCGGTTCGTCGTTTCTTCTTCTTACTTCCTCGTTTTGGCAATGAAATCCTCATCCAATTTGTCCAAGCGCTCGAGAGTAAGACCCCAAATTGTGAGAATGACTTGTCTTGTGATATTCTTAAAGCGCGTACGACATCAAACCTTGGACGTCGCTTCTTAAGCTGCCCAATGATCAATACGACGTTGTTTTTAATATTTTTCGCCAAATCATTGCTTACTCAACGCCAAATCAGCCCATTAAGGCTACGTCATGTAAATTAATTGACAACTAGGATTCAAATTTATCATAATTTGCATTCATGGGGAAATTGCAGCGAATTGAAAGTTCATGTATGTTTGTGACAAAGTTGAAAATTCATGGGAAAAAACGAAAACCACCCAAAGTTCATGTATTTAAATGATAGTAACCCTTAATATTTTCGCCACATCATTCCCTACTCAGTGCCAAATCAGCCCATTAAAGCTACGTCATGCAAATTAACTGACAACTAGGATTCAATTTGACCGGAATTAACTTTCATGAGAAAATTGCAACGATTTGAAAGTTCATGTATTTTTGTGACAAAGTTGAAAGTTCATGGGAAAAACGAAAACCACCCAAAGTTCGTGTATTTAAATTACATTAACCCTTAAACAAAATGTAAAAAAGGGAAAAAAAAAAAAAATCACATAATATTGCCAATCCCGTGCGTCGCACGGGAGTGATACTAGTACTCAATAAAGTTCCTCCTTCTTACTCCGTGGACGTAGGTCTATTCCAATAGATCGAACCACGTAAAATTCCTTCGTATCTTTTTATTTATTGTCGTTGCATTTATTGTCTCACGAAAACTAGATCGATCAACGCTAAAGATCGACTTGATTAGAGAGCATTGAGTTAAAGGGGCACTAAAATTAAATATGCATAAAATATTGAGTTTATAACTATTGAAATTATGCTCATTCTTAATTTCTTATTTCCTTACGCTTGAATGAATCATAAAAACTATCTATCATACTCCATATAATAGACCCACAACATAATTTCTTCATTTTTTATTTTTTTAACACCCCGGGGTGGAGGGTTGGGCAGACCCTCAACCTGTATATAATATGAAAAAATCATATAATATCGAGGTGAGAGTTAACCAAGAAAGACTAATTCTACACCTCGTACAGAGAAGAAAACTACTATCTATGTCCGACCCAAATAATGGGAGGACAACTATGAGAAAATCAAAGGAACAAAATGTTAAACAAGATACATCGAGCGATCCAAAAGTGATCGACTCGCAAACTAACATCATATAACCTATCATTATAATTGAGAAATAAAACAAGAGATCACTATAGTTGTCTAAATCTAAAATTGGGATACCCCAATTGATCCATCCGAACTATCCCTGAAATATGTGAGGAGCAGAAGACGAATCAAAGAAGGTCATGGAGTCAGTCTGAGAACCCTGACTCGCCATGAAATCAGCCGGTCGATTACCTTCCCAATGAATATGGGAGAACCGAACCTGAATACCTCGAAGCTGAACACGGATTCGAGCCATAATATGATGAACATCTGCAGCTCCCTGTTCCCTGAAGAAAATAACAAGACAATAGCAGAAGCATCCATCTTGACCCAAACATGTGGCGAATGTACAATGGGCTAATTCCAATCCGTGAAGAAGAGCCCAGAGCTCCGCCTCAAAGTTGGAATTAGCCTCCACCGGGCAACAAAAAGCTTGAATCATCGAACCAGTATAATCTCGAACTAAGCCACCTCCAGACGCCCTTTGAGCATCAGCATCAAAAGAACCATCAGTGTTGAGCTTAACCCATATTGTATGTGTGCGCGTAGAAAAGGGAAACGAACACGAAGAAGGAACCATAGCCAATTTTTTTCTTGTAGAAGTCGTATTAAGATTAAAAAGATAAGTTGATGATCCATTTAATTCATTTGGAACAAAAAAAAAAAAATTATAGGAAAGACTAACAAATTCATGTCTTTCAAAGTAAAACAACACTTTATTTTCCTAAAAAGGGAAAAGAAAAATAAACATAAAAGTATAGTCAAAGCTTCATAAAGCAATGTAAGAAAAGCACACTAATAAAATACAGAGCTTTGTTTTCTCTCGCCTAATCTTGCTATCCCTTCTCCCTTGTGTATGAATGCAATGCTTATAGTTTGAAGCTTCAAAACGAAAGTTGCCGGATGTATGTAAATATTCGACTTGACACTTTTATCCTCGGAATAAAAAGGAGAGCTTTAATGTACTTCAAATAAGACATGTGGTGGATGGCGATTTTTGTAGCCAAGTAGATCGTCTGCTCATATAAAGAAAAATAATGGTTAAGAAATGAAGACAATATTATAAATAATAAAAATGGTCTAAGACGAATATAATAATAAGACGAAGTGCGATAACTAAACATGGGAATTGAGTGGAATAAGTCTTAGTTGCACTTATTTATAGCTTGTGCAATGAAACACCTACAATAGAATATACTCTGTATTTATAGACCTAAATATGCAGGTCTTTAGTTCACATACATAAAAATTTATCTGGTTATGCATTGGAAAATTGAAATTAAAAATTGAAAATTGAAAAGATCACTTATTAATAAATAAACTTGGAAAAATGAAAAGTGGGAGTTGAAAAGATGATTTTAAGTGTAGTAATAAATATGTAGATTATTTTATTTTATTAATTGATAATAATTAATAAGTAGTTATTGAATCAATTCATAAGACTACATGCAATGTATTGGAGGACGAGAAGTCAAATGTGTAATTAATTATCATTTTTGAAATAAAAATTAATACGAAACTAACTGATATCGCACATATTAGTGTATTGGAAGTTTAATGGACGTGAAACATAACATAGTAGAATTAATGCAAGTTTTAGGCGGAAAAATTAGACAAGACTATTTTGTTTTAGTAATAACTAGTATAGCACACCTGCGATATCGCCAGGTAATAATACTATGATTTAATTTATCCATTTTTATTTACAAAGTTATCATAAATTATTATATTATCAATTTATCATGGAAGCATGCAAATATGTAATTAATTATAAATACATTGTTTAGGTATCTTTTGCAATAAAAAAAATTTTTAGTGTTAACAATGACATTTAAAATTATAATGGGTAAAACCAATGTTTTAAAAACCGAACCGGAGGTCGAACCGGTGAGTCCTTCGGGTCATGGATGAACCGGTTAAACCGGTTGAACCATGGTTGAACCGTTTACTAATAAATTAGTAAAATAATTATATTATATATTATAAATATCAAAATACCAATACATTTATAACATTTATAATTTAGATATCGATATAATTAATAACAAGTATTATATATTATAATATAAATATAAATATCATTAAATGTATTTGGGTGTAATATACTATTATTTGTACAATTGAAGTATATTGTAACATTATAACATTTTATATATTTAATAAGTATAAATTATAGTATAATATAAATACAAATATATATTTAGATATAATATGAAACAAATTTGTAGCATTATACAATTTACTATTATAAAATTTTATATATTTAAGGAAAATATACACAGAAATAATTGACAATAATTAAATTATACTAGAACAACTATTATTTTAATAAAAAGTCATGTAATACAGCAACAATTTATGTAGCTAAGGTGGTTTGACCCTTTGACTCATGTAAGAGGTGCTGAGTTCGAACCCTGCATAGAGCAATTTTCATAATTTTTTGTTAACCGGTCCGGTTCTTCGAACCGGGCGGTTCAAAGCGGTTATGTCCGGTTTCAGTGGTTCGATCCCGGTTCGACCCGACCTCCGGTTCTATGACCCTAACCGGACCGGCCTAGTCCCGGTTTCCGGTTCAACCGGTTCAACCGGGCGGTCCGGTCCGGTTCTTAAAACATTGGGTAAAACAATTAATTGCTCCCTGAAATATATTGTGGATTTTCTGGCTATATACTCCCTCCGTCCCGCGGCATTAGTCCCAAATGCTTTCGGAACACATACCAAGACAAAAGGGATAAGGGGTCTTAATTCATTTTTTAGTTGGTGATTAAGGATTCATTTAACTGTTCATGGGCGGCATTTACTGTTCATCCAAACTTAAAAAAAAAAAAAAAAAAAAAAATCTTGTCCGCAGGCGACGCCGCCTCAGAGTTCTCGGCAGCAACAACTTCGGTGGAGGGCTGAGGGTGTGAAGAGTAGATCGACGGTGTCGTCGGGGTCGTCAGCTGATCACCCCTCACGCGTTCGTCGACTGCAGGGCTAGGTAACGGCAGTGGCGAACCTGACTTGTGCGAATCTAGGCTGGAGGTAGCCGGTGCCGACACGGATCTAGACTTCTTCGAACTAGAATCGTCTGAACTCTCTATTTCAGCCAATTTGGCCCCCCTCACAATGGAACTCTTCCTTATATTGTGTCGGCGTCGGCGGCGCATGATGATCGGAGAAAGAGGATGATGATGGACAGCAAGAAAAGGACACGAGAAGGAGAGGAAAGGCGGAGGCCGAAGGGTAGAAATGTGTGTAATGAGGTTTAGGGTTTGAACCCCTTCATTTTGGGCTGCAAAAAGTTAAAAGGGTAATGGGCCATTATTAAAGTAATCAGGATTTGGGCCTAATTAGTGGTAGATCAGGGGATTGACTTTCTGCTAATTTATTTCCCAAAAAGGAAATGAGACTAATAAACGGGACATACCAAAATGGAAATATGGACTAATGCCGCGGGACGGAGGGAGTATAAAATAAGTGCATAAGAATATGTACCAAGGAATTTGAAAATATTGAATAAAATGAAGTATTAAACTCTTATTCAAATGAGAATATATATCTTTCTACTCAATTTCAACTTTCAAAACTAAATTTAGCTTAGTATGTTAAAAAACACAAAATATACCCTTTTTTTGCTTTGGTAGACTATAATACCCCCACTTTTTACCTTTTTCCTTCTTTTCATATCCAAACCTATCTCCAAACCTATTTTCTCTCTCACACCCTTCTTTTATACGGAGTATCTACTACTTTAATTTGAAAAGACTTTTTTTTCCTTATTTTCTCTCTCAAAGCGCGAGAGAGCCGCCACTCGCAGGAACCTCGCCACCGGAGACGCCGTCTCTCACCTCCACGGCCACCCGTCCGTCGCCGCCGCCGCCTCGTATGAGCTCACCTCGCCGCCGCAGTCGTACGGTCACTGGCTGCAGCAGTCTCTGGACGGCGGATCGACTTCCGCGCCGCTGGCGGTCTTCGGCGGCGGACGATCGGTCTCCGATCGGTTTCCCGGAGACGATTCCGGCGACAACCTAAACCTAGATCTCACGCTTCGCTTGTGAGAGGATTTCCCGGAGACGATTCCGGCAGCCGGTTTGAGGCCGTCTGCTTCCTCCTCCGTTTCGGATCCCGACCACCCGGAGCTCCAATCAAGAAGCTGGTTTCTCATTCGTTTGTAATCATGCAAATCAAGAAGCTGGTTTCTCTCCCTTCCCGCACCGGGAGGCATTTGCAGCGGTTCAATAAGGGATTTCGTCAGGTAGTTGGGTATGTATTCTGCTCTCCGATTTTGGATTTTGATTTTGATTCAATTTTTGGGGATTTTTTCCGATCCGTGTTGCTCATCAACTGTTTGTTGAAATTCCCCTGTGTGGGTTCCTGCTCTGTTCTTGAAATTCTTTCTGCTCGATGTATTTCTTTGATTTTCATTTCTGAAATCGTGGCTAATTTTCTTCTCTCTTTGCAATTTTTGCAGATGTATTCCATATAGAATTAGAGACACCAAAAAATCTCACTTGATCGATGATGTCACGCTCGATGACTTGGAAATCCTCTTAATCAGCTCACAAAAGAGTACAAGGCTCATGTTCCCTAAGGTAAAATTTGATGCTGAAGCATAATCTCGACACGAAGAAGAAGAGATGGCCCGAGTGGTGGAAGAAGAAGAGATGGCCCGAGTAATTGTTGGAGCTGCTTGTTTTTTTGTAATCGACGAACTGAATCTAATGTTTTTACTTAAGTACACAGTACGAAATATAAAAAAAGATTACTAGTCTTGTGTAAGTTTTTGTTCAATTTATATGATATACTAAAGTACACAGTACGAAAGGAAGAAAAGCTTACTGTATACTTAAGTACACAGTAAGAAACACAAAACAGATTACTAGTCTTGTGTATGTTTTTGTTCAATTTACATGATATACTAAAGTACACAGTACGAAAGGAAGAAAAGCTTACTGTGTACTTAAGTACACAGTAAGAAACACTTGCATGTTTTTACGTCTCTTGCATGTTTTGTACGCTTGCATGTTTTTACGTCTGAATCTAATGTTTTTACTTAAGTACACAATACGAAATACAAAAAAAGATTACTAGTTTTGTGTAAGTTTTTGTTCAATTTACATGATATACTAAAGTACGCAGTACGAAACGAAGAAAAGCTTACTGTGTACTTAAGTACACAGTATGAAACACAAAAAAGACTACTAGTCTTGTGTAAGTTTTTGTTCAATTTACATGATATACTAAAGTACACAGTACGAAAGGAAGAAAAGATTACTGTGTGCTTAAGTACACAGTAAGAAACACAAAAAAGATTACTAGTCTTGTGTAAGTTTTTTGTTCAATTTACATGATATACTAAAGTACACAGTACAAAAGGAAGAAAAGCTTATTGTGTATTTAAGTACACAGTAAGAAACACAAAAAAGATTACTAGTCTTGTGTAAGTTTTTGTTCAATTTACATGATATACTAAAGTACACAGTACGAAAGGAAGAAAAGCTTACTGTGTACTGAAGTACACAGTAAGAAACACGTCTTGTACTTATTTGTATGGAACACAGTACGATTTTGTAACACCTTTCGTACTTATTTATCGCAAAGAGAGAGAGAGAGTTGGTGGATAAAGTCAAAAAGCAAAAAACAAAAAGCAATGGCATTTTTGTCTCAATTTTGAAAATATGGGTATTTTTTTAGTTTTTAAACATACTAAGCTAAATTTAGTTTTTGTAAGTTGAAATGGCTATATTGTTTTTTGCCTCTATTCAAATCGACAAAGCTCACACTTTACTCTCTTTATATGGAGTAGAACATAAAATAATTTATTTGTATAGTATACCTCTCCATTACCATGTACATAGCTAAAAAATATTAAAGAAAAATATTAATTTGTTGAGATAAAAAAATCTGATAAATCTTCAATTATAAATATTATGGAAAAAAAGAAAGAAATGTGTAATCTAAAGGGGAAATTTACATTTAAACTACTTTTGATGATGTTCAAAATCAGAAGGGGCAAAAGAAAAACTATAAGATCCGAAAAATCAAATGCGCTATAGGATAAAATATAAAATTAGGAATAAAAATAAGTAGTAAGATACATTTGTCAACATTATTTGCTATACCCGGTTGATTAAGTGAAAAGCAGAGCTTTACAAATTGGTTAGCGGCTAGTACTATTTTCACTTTTGTTGCTTCAGCCTTCAGGAAATCTCCAACAATTATAAATAATTATACAACTTCCGGCTAGAATGATCACCAATGTTTAATTGCAAGAAAACTAAAAAGAAACATAGGTAAATAGTAGCGTCGAATAACTGACGAAGAAGAAAATCAAACATATTGAGGAGCAATGAAAAAAATTGCAACCTTGCATAATGCATTGGAGACATGCAAACTATTTAACCAATAGCAAATGTCACTTGTACACTTGCAAAATGGAATTTATATGAATGAAATAAATAAGTCATGTTTTTCAAATAATTGATTATGGTATTTGCATGACTTATTTGAAAAACATGACTTATTTATTTGAAAAACATGACTTATTTGAAAAACATGACTTATTTATGCAATTTATTTAAGTATTTAGCCAATATATAGACTCAATTCATGCATATGTCTAACCGTCTATGCATAAGTTCCAACACCCAAATGAAATTTTGAATTATGTGGAAAGTGAAAAGTTGTAAAAAAATTAAATCTAAGGTATACTACTATAACCGCATCCCACATAAATGAAATTTAATGATAATAAAATTGAAATTGAAATATAATACGAGGGCGATAGGCTTCATCCGGATTATTAATTCATCTCGAAAATATTGCAGAATTAGAAATTATGCTATACTAACATTAATTATGAAATTCTAGGAAATTAAACAAACAATTTTAGACA
This sequence comes from Thymus mandschuricus, assembly GCA_029379335.1. Taxonomy (NCBI): domain Eukaryota; kingdom Viridiplantae; phylum Streptophyta; class Magnoliopsida; order Lamiales; family Lamiaceae; genus Thymus; species Thymus mandschuricus. The sequence continues at coordinate 15,394,919 of CM057077.1, read as the reverse complement.
AGGGGGGGGGGGGGGGGGGGGGGGGGGGGGGGGAATGAAGTTTTAGGCGGGAAAATTAGGCAAGACTATTTTTTTTAGTAATAATATATATGGATATAGAGGGAGTATTGATTATGGTACACAACTTGTACTCCGTACTTGGAAATTGGAATAGAGAATCCCATGAGAAAACTTTGAATTAATTCCAAGTTATCCTATCATTTACTAGACATTAATTATTTATCACTCAATCTTATTGGGGTCACCTTACTCACGTAAACAACAAGTGATAATCTCATACAAAGTTTCCACGTTCTCAAATTACAATATGTATATAAACTAGTGTGAGATTAACGACACAGGTTGGCATTCTATATAGTTTCACTCATTCAAATCAGATCATATATATAAGTCAAACAAATCCTACATATTAAGAGTTTTATCGAAGACCATATATATTTTCATAGAATAAAAATGTCTTCTCCACAATTGCAAATTCCTGTATCACTAAACATGAGTTTTGGATCCAATACTATAAGAAAATCCCCATTCTTATCCACATTTTCCAACAATCTTAACTACTCATCCATTCCAATGTTACGTTTGGCCGGAAAACTGAAATATAGAATTTCGGCCACCGAAAGTGACAAAAATCAAACGGACACGCCAGAATCGCAACCAGAACCAGAACAAGAACGGATACCCAAACATGTTGCCATGATAATGGACGGAAACAGAAGGTGGGCGAAAAGCAAAGGGCTGCCACCACTTGATGGTTACAGAGCAGGAGGGAAAGCCTTTGAACAACTCGTGCTCAACTGTCTGAAATCCGGAGTCAACGTCCTCACAGTCTATGCACTCTCCACTGACAACTGGAGGCATCGCCCTAAGGTACGATTCTTTCGTTTAACGAGTCAATCAGTTTCTGAATTGCGATGTGAACTGATTCACAGTATTGGATGTACAGGAAGAAGTTAACTCTCTGCCTGGTTTGTTCACCGAGTGTATGGCATACCTAATTGAAACCTTTGTCCCGTAAGTTTATTCATTTTTCATGGTTTTCATTTTTTTTCCTTTACCTCCTTATAATTTTACCATTTTCATGTTGCTAATGCTTTCTAACATCTTCGAGGAACAGAAATACAGTGCGGCTGTCGTTCATTGGGAGACGAGAAAATCTACCGGAACCGATGCAAGAGCTAATGTGCGTCGTTGAGCAGGCTACAAAGGACTACAAAAGAATGCACGTTCTGATATGTTATGATTATAGTGGTCAATACGATATGACTGAGGCGACGAAGAAAATCGCGGAGAAAGTGAAATGTGGGGCTTTGCAAGTTGAGGATATAGACGCTGCCGTTTTCGAGCAGCATCTTAGTACTAATGTGATTGATGAGTTCCCCGACCCTGATTTGGTGATAAGAAGCAGCGGTGAATTGAGACTTAGCAACTTCATGCTGTGGCAATTGGCTTACACGGAGATGTTCTTTACGAAGAAGCACTTTCCTGAATTTGATGAAACAGATTTCATGGAGGCTATTGCTGCATTTCAACAGAGACGAAGACGCTTTGGTGGGGAAGCCACGTAACAAGGGTTACGTGAATGCATTCACACATGCAATGCATAAGGGGCCGGGTCCACATTTAAATATAAAGGGTAATGTAATGTTTTCCATTTTAGAAAAATCATAATTCGTGTGGAAAAACAATATGTTCTATATATGTTATGTTCAAGATTGTATCATTTGTCTTGATTGTGTTACATTCTATTGAATTTCATAAAGTTTAATATATATGTTCTAAAAAAATAATTAATTAATTATATAATTTAATAATTATATTTTCCCCTGTCTCATAATATTTGATTTGTATTTTTTATTGGGCCGTTTCATACCACTTCACATGTTTAAAAAAATTAACATTTACACTTCTTTTTTGACATTTTACTCACTTAAAAAAATTATTTTATTTATAAGAAATAACAATCAATTTTTTTCTTTTCTTATTCTTCTTCTTTGTTTAATTCAAGAATAATTTTTGAAATTCAATTAGGTTATAAACACATTAGGAAAAATATTTACTGCTAAGCATTTATTAGGGTTGATATGATTAAGGAATTTTTTTTTATATTAGAATTGCATAAAAGTGAAAATATTTTGAATATTTTCTTCAGAAATTCACATTTATTGTTACTATTGGAAATGCTACACCTGAGCGCATTCTTTCCTAGGGATGAAAGTTGAACCAAACCCAACACGAAAATGAATTAGAATTATTTTAGTACCTAAGGCATGCATACTCCATCTGTCCACAAAATGTATGTAGCATTTCATTCGACACGATAATTAAAACAATTCTATTAAAGTGGTTAGTAGTGGAGGAAAAAGTCTCATTGTTATGTGGATTAAGAGTATTATAGAATGGATATTATGCAAATAAATGTAAAAGTACGTGTATTAGCATACAAAATGTCATTCTTTGTTGGTCCCGAAAAGAGTTAATTGGGGGGAATACAAAACTAGCCAACCGTTTTTTTTAACCTTTAGGTTGCATTCTCTTTGATGCGAAAGAAAAGAGATATTCAGCATTTACATCTTCCTTATTTCTCACATTTGACCTTTTTTTCCACTCCATTTGCACTACAAAGAAGAAAACATATTATCTCTCCAATATGGTGTTGTAAATATTTTCTTCAATTTAAGGAGTAAAATTATTTCTCATTGATAAAAGGTGACGAAAGGGTGAGATATAAAGGGTGTTTTTTCTTTTCTCTCATTTCTTTCGAATCAAAGAGAACGCAACCTTAGAGTAAACTTTGATCAAGGTCGACTTAGCCAAGGTCAATCAATCAGGGACAGGTTGATCTATCAAAATCGTTAAACAAGGTTGATTTATCAAAGTGTGCATATGCGGAAGTTGGTGGAAGGGTTTGGTTAACTCTTTGATAATTGTTAGCCAAGTATTAGATGCAAGGTTGATTGATGAAATGCAGGTTGTACGATTGTCAATGAGTAACGACATTGAAAGAGAGACGGAGAAAGAGATAGAGAGAATCGACGTATCGTGGCTCGGAGATAACTCTCCTACGTCCACGTCAGGTCGAGCTTGACCTGAGATTCCTTATAACCTTTGGACTCAACCTCTCTGACGGGGTATCAATTTTAAATACAATTACTCTGACTATATCTACACACGAGTTTTGGGTGGTGGCCCTTACAACCTTTGGTACAAAAACTAACGACCTTTTCCCTAATTACGGAGCTTAACTTAGCTCAATAATGGCGAAACTAAACAACACTTCTAACTTCGGACTTTCGTCGGAGAAGACGATGTCTTTGTCGGCGGCAAGCAATTTTGAACGCTTCGTCGTAGGCGGTAGATCAAAATCGGAAATCTATTTCCGTCAAGTGCTTGGGAAACAAATCAAATTTCGAGCACTTGAAATGAATTGAACGGGAAGTGAGATTTTAGTAGAGATTTGGCTTGAATGCTTTGCGTTTACCGTGCTTGATTCTGAAAATGAATGAAGTATTTATAAGCTTGATTTGAATTCAAGCCGTTGGAGTCACTGAAGATGTGGCACTAGCCATTGGAACAATAACTCACTTCTAGCTGTTCGGTTTTGGTCTAGCTGGCACTCCACGTAGCATAGGACAAATCGTGTAGATCCATAAAGGAGGATCAATCGATCATTGATAAGAATCCAACACTTTAAATCTTCAGAGGCAATGCGGCTGGAATCTTGAATAGAGAACACCGATAGACTTTTACTAGATCAGACCAACCCCTATATGAAGGTCGCTACTACGACCTTGCCTTTACATGGTGGATCGGCTTGATACATAACTGTTGGTCCCGGTTTGTTAGAGGAAAAACACGTAGAGGGGAGGGGGGGGTGAATACGTGTTTTGAAGTTTTTCAACTTCTTTTCCTCAAACTCAGAGTTTTAAGTAAAGTGCTCGCTTGAAGACTTAAGACCTAGCCGAAGGCTGGATCTACAGTGAAAGCTTGTCTCTTGACCTAAGCTAGTGCTTGATCAAGAGTGAGACTTTACTCAAGATGCGGAAATTCGGTGAGCTAATCTTTCCTAAGTAATTGAAAATGCAGTTTGAGTTTGTTTAGTATGCTTGTGCAATGGATAATCAAAGCAGTAAACAAATAAAGAGAGATTAGGGTTAGAGATACGACACAACGATTTATAGTGGTTCAGAGATAAAGCTCCTACGTCCACTTGTTGCACTGGGCAACTAGTTCTTTTCACTCAAGAACTTGAAGATTACGGGTTCTTCAAAAACCTATGTCAAGATCGAGCTTCACTTGCTTGGATCTGACGATGACTGGGTGATTACGGGTTCACCACACAAAACCTAAACTGGACTTGAAGCTTCACTTGCTTTAGTCCTGACGACAGGGAGATTACGGGTTCTCCTTACAACCTAAGCTTCGATCGAGCTTTACACAATCGAGGAAAGTGTAAGCCTGGATCTAGACTCTATGATCGAGGCTTCTACTATCGAGGAAAATAGAGCCTTGGATCGAAAACAACCTAACGACGAACACAAAAACCTAATAGACAGGATTTAGGGTTAGGGTTTTTGGTTTATGACGATCACACTAATGAAGAGCTCTTTACAATAAGTGCAAAGATGGCTAGAGCTCTTCTCTAAGCTTGGATATGAAGTAGGCTTAGAACTCTAAGTGTGAAGGTTGTGAAAACGAGTTCCGATGAGACTGGAACTCGGAGAACACTTGAAACAAAGACTCGATGAATAAGCTGAAAGCTGGGAGTATTTGTTTGCAGTAGGCGCTGAAAGCTCAAGTAGTGTTCTGCTTCTCTTCGTCTTCATCCTTCACTATTTATAGGCTGAAGGTTGGCTGAGATTCGTTGCTTGGTAGGTGGCTTTGTCCCTCCTCCTCTCGACAGTACTTGCGCAGCCTCTGTTGCTTTTCAGGTGCGCCAGTTTGTCTCTTTGCCGAAAATGGCTAAGTTACAAACATAACAGTAACTGGAGCGAGCCAGTACTGTAGCGGCGCCCTTGTCGACCTGGCAGTCAACTCCGCTGCTCCTCTACTCATTCGACACGTGGAGATCTCGCAATTAATGCGACGATCTTCAGTTGACTGTAGTTTAAATCGGAGCGGGAATTGTGCTGTTGCTTTCTGTTAGGTAGGTGCTCGCTTCACTTTAGAATTAATTGTACCGTCCGCTTCAAGTGAGTCGCTTCAAGGTCATACTGTAACGAGTACTTGGAAAATAAATTTTTTTTCCGAGTAACTGCTTTAGTAATCGTTGACCCGTGTTGACTCGCTTTGGCATGTTACTGTAGCGCTCGCTTCGCTTCGCTTTGGCAGACTCGCTTTGAATCTACTGTAGCGCTCGCTTCGCTTCGATATTCTTCGGCACGCTTCGCTTCAGCTGGGTAGACTCGCTTCGATTGGAAAACACACTCAAGCGAGTGCCTTCACTTGAAATTTCTGCAGTCTAAAAACATAAGCGACTAAAGCAAAAACAAAGCCATCCTAACAGTATAGGCTTAGAAAAATTTCTAACCTATTCTACATCAAAATGGGTCGCTTGGGAATAGGATACTTAGGGGTTTTGGGATCAAATCAAAACAAATATACACTCACTTCAAAGTGTCCCATATGAGTTCCCCCTTAACATGTGATCCTTAACAATTCCCAACAATTTCCCCCTTTTTGATGATGCCGAAACCCAACTTAGTACTAGAGACTAAATTTTCTAGCCTATCTAACCGTGGAAAGAACTTCAAGCGACTGCTTCCTTTGCAGGCTTGTTTGAAAATTTTCTTTTAAGTTCCTTTCCCCTTTTTTTTTCCGGTTATAGCGTTGAGTTTTGTAGCATAAAGATAAGTCATTTACAAAGCTTGTAAACGACACAAATTGACATAAATTAAATTGGATATATGAACAAGACAGTTCACAAGATAGATATGAATTCAAAGATCATCAGCAGACTTGTCTTTCTCTTCCTTCTCCTCCTTCTCCTCTTCTGCTCTTCCAAAAAGTAGACAGAAAGGACCTTCTCCTCCATAGTCTTGACATTGTACTGGATAGGTCTGAAGCTGCTCTCCATCCTCAGGGCTTCATCAACTTCTTTGTCTATTATCCTCCGGTTTGGCACGCTTGAGTTCGGCGGAAACGGCATGGGATAATCTGTCACTGCGGGCACTTTGATTATGATGGGCTTAGGATCAGCTTCCTTCGCCTGTGTGAAGATTTTCCGCCGTAACTCCTCATTGTAGTAGCATAAGAAGTTGTTGAGAGCATCCATTCTTGGGAACTCATCTTGGCAAGGCACTACAGTGCCTGATCTGGACGATCGGCCAGGTTCTTAACAAATCTGGACGACCGTCCAGATGTCCGATGCCAGCTTTTATTTCCTTATATAATTAGGTTTTCTACCTAATATAAATAGTAGTACTTTGGGACGAATTTGTATGAACTTTTACCTTCCTTTAGCTTTAGTTTTTACATTCAAACACTTTAGATTAGCTTTTTATTGTTCGGATCCGAATTCTTCGTTCGTTGCAATTTAATTCAAGACTTCTTAGTTTAATTCAAGTTCTTCGTTCTTCGTTACTTTCGTAAGTTATTTTATTGCTTTCGTTTATTTGCTTTAATTGTTTTCTTTCGTTCTAGATTCGATTTCTTAATTGCTTCGTTTAATTTCCTTAGTTTAATTTTATTCGTTCGGTTTTCAAGTTCTAATTTAGATTCGTTTTTCTTTCGTTTTCAATTCTCTCGTTTTTCAAAGTTCTCATAGTTAGATTTAATTGCCTTTTAATTTCCAGATTTCATTAATCATGTCTAAAGTAGTTTATGCTTTCTTCGTTGTTTTCTTTATTGCTTTCTTTTCGTTTCTTGCCTAGGTAGTTTAATCGTTTTTATTTTAGTTTAATTCTTAGATTTATTTCTTGTTCTTAGATTAGTTATTTACTTGCTTTTATTTATTGCTTAGATTTACTTTCTTGTCTAGGATTTAAAACAAAAACCACAAAATATTCTTTACTTGCTTTCTTAGTTTAGGATTTTACTACATAATTAATTGCCCTGCTAAGTTTTCCTTCGAGATTTGACATTGGGTTTTACTTGCTAATGCTACGATAGGATTTCGTTCTATTGCGAACACATTTTATTGAAACAAATTTTGGCGCCGTTGCCAGGGAAAACTTTCGGCGTTTAATTGTGTAGTATTTTTATTTGTTTTATTTTAATTTGTGTTTATTCGATTTCTTGTCTCTCCCACTCGGTGCGTTTAACCATTTTGTTGAGTGTTGTTTATGCATGGTCGCCGAAGTCTTCAAAGGAATTTTGCACCCTACTTCGACAACATCAACCGAAGGAAAGCGATTTTAGCCGTTAAGGAGAAGGAGGAGATCGATTCCCAAGACTTTTCTTTGGTCTTGTTATTTGCAGAGCCCGAAGCCATGGCAGCTAGAGTCATGGGCGATTTTGCTCGCCCCACATTCACGGCCACCACTTCGGCGATTGTCCTGACGGAAGCGGTCAGGAATCATGAGCTTAAACCTCACCACATGGCTGCCCAACGAGGATGCTTTGACATTCATTCGAGAGTATTGCACGGTGGTGCAAACTTTCCCACTCTCGGGGACTCACGGAGGACAACTTGAAGATGAAGTGCTTCCCGTACACCCTCAAGGATCGACCAAAGTCATAGTATTTGGCGCTCCCGGCCAACTATCTCACCACTTGGAATGTGGTGTGTGATAAATTCATGCTCAAGTACTACCCGAACCGCAAGACTCAAGAGGTGCGGTCGAAGATCATGAACTTTTCCCAAGACAACGATGAGCCGTTTCACGAAGCATGGGAGAGGTTCCAAGAGCTACTTCAACAATGCCCTCGTCATCAAATGGCATCGGAGTTGCTTTGGCAATATTTCTACGACGCCCTCAACCAAACTTGTCAATTCATGGTGGATAGTTCGGCCGAAGGCAACATAGCGGTCAAGACAGCTGACGAGATGAAGAATATTTTCGAGACGCTCGCTGCGAGTTCTCAACAAAAATCAGCTAGGCCGAGGAAAGTGGAGGCAAGTGCAATCTCGATGAGCCCCGATATGAAGAAGCAAATTGCCGACATGTATAGGGACCTCGAGAACTTGAAGATGAAGCAAAAGTGCACCGGCCGCGAAGGTTGAAGAGAGGAAGCCGAACCAATGCGAGATTTGTGGAGAGCTTGGACACATCAAGGAGGTGTGCCACAACATGGGAGAGTTTCCATATGAAGGAGGAGCCGAGGTGTACGCCGCTCAAGGGTATCCACCTCAAGTGCCTTCACCTCAAGGATATCAAGGAGGATACAATGGACGCTACCAAAACCCGAGGCCGACACAAGGGCAAGGTAATCCTTCTACATACCCCAATAGGCGTCTTCCACCATATAATAACCCCTATCCTCCTCCACAAAATCCATACTACTCTCAACCACCACCATATTATCCACCTCCACAATATCCACCCGCTTCATATTATCCACCACCTTCATACTACCCACCACAACCTACTCATACACCACCACCATCACACCCTACTCCTCGTCCCCAAGAACCGCCTCAAAAGCCCCCTGTCGATGAGAGTCTTTCTACATTCCTTCATGAGGCTAAATTTGGCTCGAGAGGCTCAAGATGCTACCATTAAGAGGCTCGAGACGGCCATTGGCCAAATTTATGGTTCCATGCACTTAATGCAACAACTGGGGCGGATTCCGAGCCAAGGGATTCAACCTCAACAAGCTCATGAGGTACAAGCACCATACCCTCCATACGTTCCCCATTTTCCACCACATCAAGCCTAAGCTGTCTCGGTGTTGCGGAGCGGGAGGCACGTGGATAATGGAGTAACGATGCCACCTCAAGGCTGCATGGGAGATAGATGGCGCCCGAGTCTCCGTTGGAATGGACCGAGAACGCCGGCGGCACCCCTTGGCCAACAAACCCGTCCAGTTCCGAATCTGGACGGTCTGCCAGAAGCTGGTCGATCGGCCAAAACTCAGGAGCTTCAACCTCGTCCAGGAGGTAATCTGGACAACCGTCTAGAATCTGGCCGATCGGCCAGATCTCCCAACTCACGCGAGGACCCAGTATCCCATCTGGACGATCGGCCAGGTCACCCTGACTCTGGACGATCGTCCAAATCAGGCGAGCAGCACACGGATTTCGAGGAGCCCGAAAAGGAATCCCAAACTCTTCACAAGGCGTCCAACCCTTATGTTCCTCCCATTCCTTACCCGAGTCGTGTGAAGAACAAGAAGCGCGATCAACAATTTGTTGATCTATACAAGCTTCTTTCAAAGGTGGACGTGAACTTGCCCCTTCTCGATGTTATTCGCAATGTGCCCCCGTTCGTGAGGTTCGTGAAGGAGTTGACATCAAAGAAGAAGTCGTTCGATGAGATGGAGACGATTGCGGTGTCGGAAGTGGCGACATCAATTATGCAACACCCTCTTCCACCTAAGCAACGCGATCCAAGTTCTTTCGTTATCACTATCTCTTTAGGTAATGGTAAGGAAGCATGTGGTATGTTAGATTTAGGAGCCGGTATTAATCTTATGCCTTATTCTATCTTTAAGCAATTAGAGTTAGGAGAACTTAAACCCACTCGCATGAGCCTTCAATTGGCAGATAGGTCTATTAGGTACCCTAGAGGTATTATTGAGGATATTCTTGTTCGTGTGGGGGGTTTGATTGTTCCCGTTGATTTCGTAGTTCTTGAGATAGGTGAGGTACAAGAGAATGGTATTGAGCACACACTTTTGCTAGGTCGTCCTTTCATGGCTACTACTAATACCTTAATTGATGTGAAGAGTGGTGTGATAAAGATGTCGGTGTTAGGAGAGGATGTTTCTTTTTCTGTGCATAAGAGTCGACCTATGTCATCGGTCAATTTAATTGATAATTGCTCTTTCATCGATATGATTGATGCCTTGGCCGAGTGCTCTTTTGTGCAGGATTTTGATACCGAGGAGGTATGTTGGGGATCCGGAGATCAAATGGAATGGGAGCAAATGGAGAGAGACATCGGGATCAAACTCCCGTTCCCCCCTCAAGACCCTGAGCCCGGCTCAAAGATTTCGAAACCATTGGAGTTGAAAGAGCTCCCTTCGCATTTGAAATATGTATTTTTAGAGGGAGGCAATCAAAACCCCGTAATCATCTCTTCTTCTTTGTCTCTTGCAGAGGAAGGAGCATTGGTCGGCATACTCAAGGAGAACAAGCTCGCTTTTGGATGGATCTTGGCGGATATTCGAGGAATTAGCCCGGTCACGTGCATGCATCGCATCAATCTCGAAGAAGGCGCCCGCCCCAAACAAGATGGACAAAGGAGGCTCAACCCAATGCTCATGGAGGTCGTGCGCAAGGAAATCTACAAGCTATTGGCGGAGGGTATTATTTATGCCATCGCCGATAGTGAGTGGGTGAGCCCGGTGCACATCGTTCCTAAGAAGGGAGGAATTGCGGTGTCAAAGAACGAGAAGGATGAGTTGGTCACCTCGCGCCCGGTTACCGGTTGGAGGATGTGCATCGACTATAGGAAGCTCAATGCTTCCACCAAAAAGGACCACTTTCCTCTCCCTTTTATTGATCAAATGCTTGATAAATTAGCCGAGCAAGAATTTTATTGTTTTCTAGATGGTTTGTCAGGTTACTATCAAATTGCGATAACTCCGGAGGATCAAGCAAAGACGGCCTTTAGAAGCCCTTTTGGGACTTACGCTTATAGGAGGATGCCATTTGGTCTCTGCAATGCACCGGGTACGTTCCAAAGATGTATGATGTCTATTTTCTCGGAATTTATTGGTGATTTTGTAGAGATTTTTATGGATAATTTTTCTATTTTGGATCGTCTTTTCATGATTGCTTGATGAAAATTGAGAGAGTCCTTAAGAGGTGCATTGAGAGTGGTCTTACTTTGAGTTGGGAAAAGAGTCATTTTATGGTTAAAAGTGGTATTGTTTTAGGCCATGTAGTCTCGAGTAAGGGTATAGAGGTCGACAAAGCGAAAGTGGAGGTGATTGAAAAATTGCCACCACCTAGTGATGTCAAAGGTATTAGGAGTTTTCTTGGTCATGTGGGCTTTTATAGACAATTTATTAAGGATTTTTCTAAAATTAGCCAACCTCTTTGTCGTCTTCTTGCTCAAGATGTCCCTTTCCACTTTGATGATTCTTGTATGCATGCTTTTCTCACTTTGAAAGAAAAACTCATCTCTGCGCCTGTTGTTGTTGGTCCCGATTGGTCATTGCCTTTTGAAATCATGTGTGATGCTTCTAATAATGCCGTAGGGGCTATTTTGGGTCAAAGAGTCGATAAGATGCTTCGTGTGATTTACTATGTTAGTTTAACTCTTAATCCTGCTCAAGTGAATTACACCACCACCGAAAAAGAGATGATTGTTGTTGTTTTTGCCTTAGATATGTTTCGATCTTACATCATAGGTTCTAAGGTGATTATTTATAGTGATCATGGTGCTCTTAAACAATTTTTGACTAAAGCCCAAGCAAAACCTAGGTTGATTAGATGGGTCTTATTGTTGCAAGAATTTGATATTGAGATTCGTGATAGGAAAGGTAGTGATAATCTTGTGGCCGACCATCTATCTCGTCTCGATTCACCTCCCCCTTATGCTTCTCTTGATGTTATTTGTGATTCTTTCCCTTTTGAGAATGTTAATGAAGTGGATGCTACTCCTTGGTTTGCCGATATTGCTAATTACTTGGCCGATAAGGGCACTAAACCCGTCCTTAACGCTCAAGAAGAGAAAAGGTTTCTTCGTTTCACTTATTCAAGCTTGGGAAGGACGAGGTGATTCGAAGGTGCGTTCCCGACCACGAGCAAGCCGAGGTGTTGCGACATTGTCACAAGAAACCGAGTGGAGGCCATTTTGGTGGGCAAAAAACTGCACATAAGGTACTTCAAAGTAGGCTATATTGGCCCACTCTTTTTAAGGATGCCCAAGCCTTTTATCTCTCTTGTGATCGTTGTCAACGCGTCGGCTCGATTAGTCGATGCAATGAGATGCCCTTAAATCCTATCTTGGTGGTCGAGGTATTTGATGTATGGGGAATTGATTTTTTGGGTCCTTTTCCCAAGTCTCGTGGATTCGAATATATTCTGCTTGCCGTCGATTACGTATCTAAGTGGGTAGAAGATATAGCCACGAAGACATGTGACTCTCACGTTGTCTTGAAGTTTGTACAGGAAAATATTTTGTGTAGGTTTGGTTTCCCTCGTGTGATCATTAGTGATGGGGGAAAGCATTTTTGCAACAAATTGTTCGCCAAGCTCATGAAGAAGAACGCCATCACTCACAAGGTGGCGACTCCTTATCATCCACAAACCTCAGGACAAGCGGAGACGAGCAATCGACAAATCGAAGGGATCCTCGAGAAGACGGTGAAACCATCAAGGAAGGATTGGGCCGACAAATTGAACGATGCTCTTTGGGCATATCGCACGGCTTACAAAGGCGTGCTTGGGATGAGTCCCTATAGGCTCGTCTATGGTAAGTCGTGTCATTTGCCCGTTGAGATAGAGTTCAAGGCATATTGGGCCCTCAAGCGCATCAACTTCAACCTCGACGATGGTCATGATCGGAGGATTTTGCAAATGGAGGAGCTTGACGAGCTAAGGAACGAAGCTTACGACAATGCCAAGATCTACAAGGACAAGGTGAAACGTCTACATGATAGACGTATAGCCTACAAGGAGTTCAAACCCGGAATGAAGGTACTTCTCTTTCACTCTCGTCTTCGATTATTTCCGGGTAAGCTAAAGTCTAGGTGGGGAGGTCCGTACACGGTGGTACAAGTTTTTCCTCATGGTGCGGTAGAGATCAAGAACGAGGATTCGGGATACATCTTCTCGGTCAACGGGCAACGATTGAAGCCGTACATTGAAGGAACGACATTTCCTCAAACGGTGGAGACGATTCTCATCTCCGACCCCCCCACTTTCCTTTTGAGTATTTGGTACGTCAAGCTAATGACGATAAACGAGCGCTTGGTGGGAGGCAACCCACGTATTAAAAAAAAAAAAAAAAAACTTAGATCTTTATTTTTAGTAGTATTTCTTGTTAAATTTAATTTTTCGTGTTAGTTTTAGTATTTGTGCAGGAATTGCCGTCGGGGATCCAGCCTCTCATTTGGCCGATCGGCCAGATTCCTAAGGAAATCTGGACGATCGTCCAAATCGGTGCAACCAAGCCTCATACAGCCCCTCACTTGGCCGATCGGACAGAATCGTATAGTAATCTTGACGATCGGCCAGAATCGTGGGCCCCACTCCCTTGCCGAGTCAACCTCGGATTTTGGGCCCATTAATTGCCTATTTTAACCTATCTCTCCCTCTCTTCTCTTATCTCTCCTTCTCTCCCAGCTCGACATACCAGCCGCACCCACCTCCGATTCTCTCCGCCGCCAACCGCCGCCATCAGCCGCCATCAGCTGCCGCCATCAGTCGCTGCCATTCGCAACCACCGTCGACCAACACCGTCGTCGTCGCTCACTGCTTCACGTCGCCGGAGTAGCTCAGCCAAATTCACCGCGACCGGCCAGAATAGCATCTGGCGACCGACCAAATTCCCAAGAGAATCTGGCTGACCGGCCAGATTAGGGGTTGTCCGATTTTTACTCTCCTCATTCGTGTCTCGTTTGTGTGCCGTTCTTCATCAATTTCCTCACACCACCACCATGAATCGCACTCCCTACATTGTGAGTCTCGATCGCCACACATCGGACGATAATGAGCAAGAGTATGGACGTCGCCACCGTGTTCCTTTTGAAACCGATAGGTACGCTACTACGAACCTTTACCTTCGATTGAATGGTCTTGCTATACGTCCCCCTAGGCATTATGATATGGATTTCTTGAGACGTTTGCCTATTTTTCCTACTATTAGAGAGTATGTTCTTCGTTTGGGATTGATGCAATGCATGTCTAGGGAATGGGAGGCTCATGATAGTTTGTGTGTTGAGATGTGTTTTAGTTTTCGTTTGGTGCGTCGTGGTGATGAAGTTGTTATGGTTTGTACTTTTCGTGGTGTTCTTTGTGAGATTTCTAAGGAGACGATGAAGTCGGTCTTCGGTTTTCGTGCTAATTCCACTATTTCTGATTGTGTGCCTTCGGATTTTAATATTGATGAGGGATGGTTGCAGTTGTCGGGTGTGAATAATTTCAAAACTTCAGGTGTTTCTAGTGCATTTTTACGCGATGATGCTTTGATTATCCTCCATCGCTTTATATCTAACATGATCTCCGGTAAAAAGGAGGTTAGTAAGGTAAAGGGCATGGAGGTTTATTTGTTGTGGTGTGCTAGGTTTAACAGGAAGGTGTGCTTGGCTCCTTTCATATGGACACAACTTTCTAATGTGCAATCGAAGAGAGGCGCTCATCCCACACTCGGTTATGTTGCGACGGCTCTAGCTCGTCACTTTGGAGTAGACATTTCTAATGTCGAGGGATTGGTGCACAGCGTGGAGATGAATTCGACCGAGTTGATTAATGCACACTTGATGAGGAGTGAGACGGAGTTTACTCGAGTCGAGGACCGAGCCTCAGTTCGTGCATATCATGCTGACCCACGTCGTATCCGAAGAGCCGAAGAAGAAGGGGACGAGGAAGAAGAAGCCGAGCAAGGGGAGAATGAAGAAGAAGGAGCCGAGGAACATGAAGGGGATGGAGACGAGGCGGAGCAGCAGCACGTCCCGGACGATGATGAGCGTTTAGTTCACTATTACACTCGGAGAGATCGAGTCCGGGCTCATCAGACTATGGAGGCCGAGGTTCCACCTTATTGGGCCGACTTTAGGACCGATTTTACACAATTCCAACAGAATGTGTTTAATCGGTTCGATGATTTGTCGACCCAAGTGACGGGATTGGATAGAAGGGTGTCCCACATTGAGAGCCATTTGATTCGATACACGGACTTCTCGATTGACTCTACTTCTGCTCCACCGAACCCAAATGATCCCCGATTTTGGTCTCCTAATGATCCCCGTTGGCAAGACCCAAGGTTCCGAGGTCCATTTGATCCATAGCTTTATTGTGTGTCTCTTTATTTTTGTTTTTGTTTGAGTTTTTATTGCTTTTTCTTTATTTTGTGCAATTTTATGCTTGGGTATTTGTTTTGGTGTTTGTTTTGTAGGTACTACTTGGAGTCTTTCGAGATTTTAAGAATATGGTTGTCGTCATACGATAAGTTTCTTCTACCCTTTCCTTTTTATTTTCTCGCAATGGGGACATTGCTTGATTTTAAGTATGGGGGGGGGGGGGGTCTTTGAAACTTTGGCATGATATGTTTGTTTTTGTTTCATATTTTGTTTAGTTTGATCGAGTCTAGTATGTGATTGAGTCGTGATTTATTTCCCCACTTAGGAATTTGTTTGAACTTGAGTATATAAGCATGTGTCTTAGGATTGATTTGATGATGGAGTATTTAGTTGTTGGAATTGATTTGAGCATGAGTTAAATTGGTTTAATCTTGAGTTGTAATACATTATGATTCGATGGATTGTGGGGCATGAATTGATTTGAGTTTTGAGGAAAATGATTAATGATTTTTGGTTGAGTGATAAATTTAGATTGTTGCAACTTTGGATTGCTAGTTTACTTTCCCCTTAATTAAAAAAAAAAAGAAAAAAAAAAAGAAAAAAAGTTGTGCTTATATGTGAATAAAGAGTTGATAGGATTCTGCTCCTCTTACTTGTAACGTATGAAAATACTAGAGTAATGAGCATGAGAAACCACATGAAAAGGCTTCGAGAGACCTTCGAATGATTAAATTTAATGAATGATGTCCTAAATGATACTCGTGTATGTTAGAATAAAGTGTTCGTAGGTACTCTACCCCTCTTGACAATGTGTACGGGAAACCGCACTAGGAGGCTCGATGTGACCCATCGATGATTAAACCTAGTGAATTATGTGCCAAAAACGTTCACTAATTAAAAAAAAAAATGTTTATGTGTTGAATAAAAGGGGAAGTAGGCTAGACGTCTAAGTTGTGGTGATTCTAGATATTTGTGAGATGTGTGTATCATTGCTTTTCCTCTTGCTTGGATTGATTTATAAGCCGCATAGTTTGTTGATGATGATTGTTCGTAACTTGGGATTAAAGTGATTTCATTCGTTGCTTGTCAATTCCGGTGATTAAATGTTCTATGATTTGAATTGTTTGAGTTGAGTCTAAGTTGTGTGATTATATTGCTTGAGGACAAGCAAAGGTCTAAGTGTGGAGGATTTTGATTGGTGTCTAGATGTTAGGTTTTTCGTTATGTTTTCGTGTCCGTTTTCATTGTGTTTTTGTGTCTTTTCGTGTGTCTTTTGCTATGATTCGTTTGTTTGGAGCTTTGGTTATTGTAGGAGTAAAAGGTGAGAAATTGGAGGAAAACGGGACGAAAAGTGCATGAAGTGAAGGAAGAATCATATGGACCAGTTTCGAGTCTGGCCGATCGGCCAAACTTGGCTTGGAATCTGGACGATCGGCCAAGTGCTGTGGGCGTGGATCACCAGTGCCTGATCTGGACGATCGGCCAGGTTCTTAACAAATCTGGACGACCGTCCAGATGTCCGATGCCAGCTTTTATTTCCTTATATAATTAGATTTTCTACCTAATATAAATAGTAGTACTTTGGGACGAATTTGTATGAACTTTTACCTTCCTTTAGCTTTAGTTTTTACATTCAAACACTTTAGATTAGCTTTTTATTGTTCGGATCCGAATTCTTCGTTCGTTGCAATTTAATTCAAGACTTCTTAGTTTAATTCAAGTTCTTCGTTCTTCGTTACTTTCGTAAGTTATTTTATTGCTTTCGTTTATTTGCTTTAATTGCTTTCTTTCGTTCTAGATTTGATTTCTTAATTGCTTCGTTTAATTTTCTTAGTTTAATTTCGTTCGTTCGGTGTTCAAGTTCTAATTTAGATTCGTTTTTCTTTCATTTTCAATTCTCTCGTTTTTCAAAGTTCTCATAGTTAGATTTAATTGCCTTTTAATTTCCAGATTTCATTAATCATGTCTAGAGTAGTTTGTGCTTTCTTCGTTGTTTTCTTTATTGCTTTCTTTTTGTTTCTTGCCTAGGTAGTTTAATCGTTTTTATTTTAGTTTAATTCTTAGATTTATTTCTTGTTCTTAGATTAGTTATTTACTTGCTTTTATTTATTGCTTAGATTTACTTTCTTGTCTAGGATTTAAAACAAAAACCCCAAAATATTCTTTACTTGCTTTCTTAGTTTAGGATTTTACTACATAATTAATTGCCCTGCTAAGTTTTCCTTCGAGATTCGACATTGGGTTTTACTTGCTAGTGCTACGATAGGATTTCGTTCTATTGCGAAAACTTTTTAGTGAAACATGTACCATTAATGTGATCTACTTTTCCAAATTATGGATGTCTTTGCGCTTTCGAGGTCAATAATATTTACTTTTATAAATTTTTTTATCGTACTTATGAATTATTCATGTCGATTTTTTACGGGATACAATGTACATATTATCGAAATATTATTTCTTTAACCTATTCTTTTACCATCACAATGACGGGTTGTTTGAAATAACTAATGAAATAATTATATATTTTTTATGAAAATTTTATTTAATACTTACAAAATATACCAAATCCTATAAATTTCCGATGGGTGTCAAACTAGTTTGAAATTAAAAGTAATTTAGACCCTAGATCCCTAATTATTTCTAGTGTCATTCTCTTGTCTTTCTAATTAGGTTGTGTTTGGTTTGGCAATTTTTTGAATATGGAAATAGATTATTGCAATATACTTATTGTTTTGCTTGAGCAATGCATTATTCATTATATTTATTTGGGGATAACTCAATCTCTTAAATAGTTATCATATTAATAATATTAATAGAGGGAAATAAGAAGAAAGAGAATCTTTGCAAGTGACTATTTTTTATTACTAAACCTAACATGCAAATTGTTATTATTTTCGCATTGACTTAATCCTATTCCTTTTCCGGTTTGAACCGCACAACACATAAGTAATTGAGTATATTCGAAAGTGGCGTGGCTTAGTTGTATTTGCTTATTAATTAAGTTTTGTTAGGAGTGTTTTGCAATGATCATTAATTTATGCACTAATTTGGTTGTTAATTAATTCCCAACCAGATCTTAGTAATTACCATTGTGCAAGAACAGGCACTCAATTGCGTACATATCTATACACCATAATTAGACGTACATACTTAAAACCATACATTAATACTCAATAAATTAATAATCCTTTTTAAATACGTAATATTTTTCTCTAAGGCAAAAACTCCTGTGCGGCCGGCCGCACCATGCGGCCGGATCCGCTGACCCGCCCCGGCCCGCCCAACCCGACCCGAACCCGCTCATATATTAAAAAAAAAAAAAAAAAAGAAAAGAAAAATCCCCCTTGTGCAGAACCCCTGAAACCCGCCACCCCATCTGCTTTCTTCGCCACCGCGTCGTCGCCGCTGTTCCTCCGTCGTCGGGTCGCCGTCGTGAAGATTTTTTGCCCGCAGCTGTCGTCATTTCCCCCTCCCATCTGTTTTCTCCGATTTCCCCCTCCGATTTCTTTCCGCAGCTGTCGTCATTCTCCCACCGCGTCGCCGCCGTGGAGAACGCCGCCGTCATTTTCTTCTCCAGCCGCCGGTGAAGGTAGATTTGCTTGCTTGAGTGTTATTTTTATCTAGAATCCCGTGTGGTGGTGACTGTTTCCAAAGCTATGGGCTACTGGTGAAAGACTGGAGTGATATAGTCTAGTTGTTCTCTGTCCTGGTCCTTTGAGGTCTTGAGTGCTCTTTTTCCTTCACTGTCTACATCTCTACAAGTTTTGTTTCTTCTCTTCGTAGCTTGCTTGGGGGACATGTTAGGATTTGTTGAAGTTGTTTGCTCTGGTCCCCCTTTTTCATTGACTATTGGGATGCTTCTGCTGGATGAGAATGAGGATGCGGCAATTTTTTCATGCAATTTTGATTAATTGTGTTGGGCTATTCTCTTTACTTGGATTGCAGTAATCTTCATTCTCTTATGTAGATTTGCTTGTGATCTTTGTTTTTGGAGTTAAAATTCTTAGTTTTGTGCAGCTTAATGATTTTTTAACTCGACTACAACATGAATTTCAGATCAACATAATGGATTAGGTTGTTATTAAGTTCATGGTTTCAACATTCTTTAATAGTGTTCTTTAAAATTTCATATGGTGTAGTTGATTTCTTAGATCGGCTGGCGTTGTAATCATATCAGCTTCATTGATATCCTTGATTCCTGCAAAAGGAGTAGGCCTCTAAGAAAGGTGTGGGAAGTAGAAGCTTCGTCTGATGTTAACAAGGTGGCATTTGATAGTATATATATACACAGGGCACATCTTTGCTAGTCTACCAGTGCATATAAAATATCTTGGGATTGTTTAGGAGAATAGTTACAATTGGAGGTTATGCAGAAAGAATGATCTCAGGAAAAATGGTTTAGCACTGATTAGGAGAACAGTTAGGAGGAGTAGATGACATGATCGTTTATGCGTTACTGATTAGGAGAATAGATGCTTTTGCAGGAGTTTTTGTTTATTTTGGATTATTGGTGTTTGTGCCTTCGGGGGCACCTATGGCTTTGCATTAGCAAGTAATGATGATTATATGATGGATAGCATATGATATAGCCAGTTCCTAGTATTTCTTGGTTATGTTATGTTATGTTAGTTGGTAGATTGGAGTTGGGATGCTGAAAACTTGATAAGCAGTCTGCTCATGTAATACAATATAGGTTCGTCTGACTTTTGAGGAACCTGAATCTGGGATGACTGTGGTGAAGCTCACTCACACTGATGTACCAGAGGAAGACAGGTTTGTGCCTCGATCTATTCATTCTTTTGTCCATCTTTAAAGGTTTGTGAAGGCTTAATTATGGTGTTATGTCATGGGAATGCAGGTACGGCAATGCAACTGTGGTGGAGAACACTGAGAGAGGATGGAGAGATCTTATCTTCCACAAAATTCGGGCTGTTTTTGGCTTCGGGATTTAAGAGATATCTCAAGTTGAATTAGTTGTGGTTTCCAATTTACAACACAAATAGACAAAATGATTATGTTGTTGGCATTGAAAGTGTTGAATTAGACTTGCTTGGTATCCATCTTATGTCTGAATTTACAAATTGATGAGAAAAGTGGAATGCAATGCTTTGATGTAATTTTGCAAACTCTTGTTTTGGTGAAGGAAGTTTATTGCAACAGAAATCCTATCCTTGTGGTTAGCATCTGTGCCTCACTCCAATACTTATCATTCACTAGCAGATTTGTAGTCGTAAAAAAAGTGTCTTATACATTGTAATTGTAGTCGTAAAAGTGAAAAATCTTGTGTTTTTTCGTGATTATGAAAGATTGGCACTTTCATTCATAGAGATTGACACTTTCCTTCATACAGATTGGCACTTTCACGAAATATGAGTTAGAAAAAACTATTTCACCAACTCAAGTGCGTAAATAAGCATAGCTCGTAAAAAAGGTGTCTTATACATTGTAGTTGTAGTCGTAAAAGTGAAATTTTTTTGTAATTTTTGTGATTATGAAAGATTGGCACTTTCCTTCACAGAGATTGTCACTTTCCTTCATACAGATTGACACTTTCATGGAAATGAGTTAGAAATAATTATTTCACCGACTCAAGTGCGTAAATATGCATAGCTCGTAAAAAAAGTGTCTTATACATTGTAGTTGTAGTCGTATAAGTGAAAATTTTTGTGATTTTTGTGATTATGAAAGATTGGCACTTTCCTTCACAGAGATTGGCACTTTCCTTCATACAGATTGACACTTTTACGGAAATGAGTTAGAAATAATTATTTCACCGACTCAAGTGCGTAAATATGCATAGCTCGTAAAAAAACTATGTTATACATTGTAGTTGTAGTCGTAAAAGTGGAAATTTTTGTGATTATGAAAGATTGGCACTTTCCTTCACAGAGATTGGCACTTTCCTTCATACAGATTGACACTTTCACGGAAATGAGTTAGAAATAATTATTTCACCGACTCAAGTGCGTAAATATGCATAGCTCGTAAAAAATGTGTCTTATACATTGTAGTTGTAGTCTTAAAAGTGAAAAACATGGCACTTTCCTTCACAGAGATTGACACTTTCTACAAAGAAAAGAATCAATGCTTCAATTTCAACCATAAGGATGTATATACCACGTAATCTAACATATAGATTAAAGAAGTGGCGGTAGTATTAATAAAAAAAATAACTACGGTTTGGAATTATATGTGATTGCCTAGCGTAGTTGATTTGCACATTGACTCACTAGTGATAGGTCGCGGGTTCGACACCAGCTGTCTCCAATTATTATAGTTTTTTTCTCCCACTTTTTTTCTTCATTTTTCTTCTCCCACCGGCCTCACCATGCGGCCAGCCGCATGGGAGTGTGCCTCCCAACTTAGGCCCTAAGCGTAAATTAATAATTTTGATAAATTAATAAGATAATAATTAGTTTTAAGACCCCTATATAATACAATTAGTAAAAAACTAGGACCACTAATTGCACCTAATTTTTTAATTTAATTTTTCTTAATTACAAATTAAAACAAAGAAACAATAATAAATAAATCAATTAAAAATTAAAAATCAGAAAAATAAATTATTAAATTTTAGTTTTTTCTAATTTTTAATAAACGAGGCTCTAATTTTTTATAAAAATAAATTTTTATTTTTTTACTTAAAAAACAAAAAAAAAATAATTAATTGGTTAATTATAAATTAAAAAAATTAAAAATTTTAAATTATTTGAATTTCAGTTTTTTATTTTTAACAAAATAAAATAGAATAATAATCTTAATTCATCATTCTCATTAATTACTAAACTCACTTAAGAAACTTAACACTTCTACCTAGTCGTGCTTTCGGGCCGCGGACCGCCGGTTCCGGACCTAGGCCCGCCGGACCACGGTCCTGAGGGAGCCGGACCGAGCCCGGACCGGTGGAGAAGGCGGCGGTTCCGGGCTGGGCTTTGGACCGGCGGCAGGGCCGGTCCTGTGCTTCGAAGGGCCCTAGGCGAAAGTAAAAAATCGGGCCCTTAATAAAAAAATTCAAATAAAATAAATAAATTCAATTCTCACATGCATAGCATAGTACTCCCTCCGGACTTTTCAAGTTGATACACTTTCCTCTTTGGGTCCCTTTCAAATTGTTAAGTTTCCTTTTATAGAAAAAAATTAGTGATTAAATGACACAATTAGTAAAAAATTAGGACAACTAATTGGACCCAATTTTTTTTTATTAAATTTAAAAATTTTAATTACAAATTAAAACACATAAAAATTAATTAATTAATTAATTAATTGGGTCCCACAATTTAATTAAAATTTTTTATTTTATTTATTTAAAAAATGAAAAAAAAAAATATACACTAATCGTAAAAGGGAAAAGAAAAAAGTTTATGGCCCCACAATTTGCACAACCCTCTTTATACATTATATATATATATATATATATATATATATATATATATAGGTATATATATATAGTTTTTGTATATTTTTCTCCATTGTGTTATTTCTTACATATTAATAATAGTAAAAGGAAAAAAAAATAAAAAATTGGGCCCCCACTTTTTTCTGGACCCTAGGCCCAGGCCTAGTCAGCCTTACAACAGGTCCGGCCCTGAACGGAGATCTGCCGCAAATAGGATCTGCCGCAAATACTGGCAGAATGTTGGATTCTACGACATGTGCCCAGATCCAGAATTTGATGGCAATAATTGCGATTTGAAGCTAACTGTATCAGTATTCACCAGTTAATGATTGTAGGCATGGCGTCGTAGGGGCGGGGAGGGGGGGGGGGGGGGGGGGGATTCAAATTGGAAGAGACGCCATTTCTGCAGAATTATGAAGCTCCGACGACCACATGGGCCCACAGCAGTCAGCCCAATTTCAACTTTATTGGGCCTTAATTGGGCCGAATTTGTAGGCCCATTAAGCCCAATAACAGCATTTTTACTCATTTTTTTAATCGCTTATTTTGAACTCCGACCAACGAGTCAGGTGTTCGAATCATCTCGACTGTGTATGTGTGGCGTGTCTATAAAATGTTAAAGCCACCTGATCACTAATCTCTTCCATCCATAGCTACGACATTTTTTATTTTTTTTTTGAAACTTTACAACATAAATTTTAAAGGTCACACCACGGAGAATACGAATTCGGGACTTTTGACACCTACTTAACACCCTACCGATAGGCCAACACATGCACACATCTCTAGAATATATTGCTTGTACTTTTGGCCATTGACAAATTTACAAATTGCCACTAATTATTAAGGGATAAACAATTCAATGGAAAAAGGGCATCAATGTACACCAGTTTTACTTCACTCCGATCGAAGTACCAATCGCCGATCGCCTGTAAAATAGTCTGCAAATATAAAGAAGATAAAAGAAATATTTAACAACATCGTTATAAATTTATCATGTTATATCATATTCAGCAAGAACTATCGATCACTTTTTTCTGATTTCAGAGTAATTGACGTGAGACGAAATTAGTATAAGATGTCAATAATAACATTAAAAGGTAAAAACATTGTTGTAAAATCCTATAATTAACTTACCTTATTTCCCAATGTTGGAGAACCACTTGAATTCCAAAATTCATTTACTTCCATAAAAGTATGAGCATAGCATGCATGAATAAATAGCCCTCTTGATGGATTATCACCAATATTCCTCAATGTTTCCATGAATGCATTCCCAAAATCTGAATTTAATTTTCACTAATTATAATTATTAACATACTAAAAAAAATAACAATCAAATAATTAAATATAATATATGAGTCTAATTAAATAAAATTAAATACCCTTTATGAGTTCCCTTTGAGGATATGTGCACTTGGACAAATTGTTGGTGCAAATTTTCCATCCCTTGATGTCACGCAACCTTTTAGGTTTTAGATTACGCTCGATCTGATATAATAATATACAAAAATAATTATTTAACGTAATAAGTAAATGTTATACGTCAAGATAGTGGAAAATAAATTTTGAGTCGATTTAATATATGGCGAAGGTGTTTATAAAATGTCGGAAAATTAATGAGAGCTTACTTGAATCCGATCGAAGGCGCTGTTTAGTAAAAACAGAGGCGTTTGGATATCTTGCACCAGATGTTCAGGGAATAAACACTGCAAAATTTGTTAATGAATGAATTATTTATGATATTTACAGTACTTGTGCATAAAATAAAAAATTAAAATTAGAAAAGGTAAATAAAATTGTGGAAAAAAAAAAAAACACTTACTAAACCGGGTTTCATTCTTGATGTGCACGATTTAGGTAAGAAATTTGTTAAATTCTGAAGGAAAAAAAATCAAGAAATTACAGTACGAAAAATACAAACCCTTGAAATATTCATTCATAATATATAGTATAAATTAAAATTAAATGGAACGGAAAGATTAGGAAGGAAGGATTCATACATGAAACCTAACGACGGAGTTAAATCGACGTTCCCTTTGGCCGACGTCAGCGACATTTTTTCTGTTTCGATACATTAATACTATATCAAGCGTGACATATTTACCGTTTCCTTTAATTGGAATACTGCATATTTCGAAAACTTACGCTCGAATGAAGAAACCTGCATCTGATATGCATTTTATCCTCTGATAATTCGCGAAATTAGCTCGAAAATTGTCACAATTTAGAATTGTAGCTAAACCTCCAGCTGAGCCACCAGCTAGCAAAGCTTGCAAATTTCATAACAATTTAAGTACTAATTTTAATTATGATTAATTAAATGTAATATAATTGGCACTAATTTATTTTCATCATGGCTAATTTTACAATAATTAAAAAATAATAATTACCATACATTATTTGCACTCTTCATTCCTTTATGCATCAGCTCATTTACCAGTGCAGTAAAAATTCTTGAACCCCTAAGTTGTAGGGATGGTCCCTAATAATTGAGTATAATAATACAATAAAATGATTATTATTTTGTGTGTGTGTTTTTTTTTTTTTTTTTTTGGGAGAAAATATATGAAAATTAAGTAATTTAATATTATAGAAAACTTACCCAATGAGTTATGGTAGTATCTCCAATAAAAGATGAGCCATCGCAATAGTGGACATATACCCGATTCCAGTTATAAAAATCTAAATACACATCCGGTAATTACTAGAGGTGTTCTAAAAATCAATCACGATCAGTTGAATCGGAAACGGATTACTGATCTAGTTCAACTGGATTGCTCGATTGAGACCGGTTCTAGCTGGTTAAGGGATGGATGAACCAAGAAAATCGAAAATTGAGAGCCAAATCGGTTCATCCTCCGATTCGTTTTTTAAAAAAAAAATACCTGGATTAATGCCCTGGTTTGGACTAAGGATGCCACCAAAATTCCTAGGTTTAATATATTTGGTGCTTCCAAGTAAACTCTTCCTCCTTTTCTGACAAGTTAAATAATTATTACACCATCCACCACCCTAAAAAAACCAAAAATAAAAAAACTCAAAAAACTTTAAATTTGGTTGAATGAAATGAGCAAATTAATCAACAATGCTTTAAAAACTGAACCGGGTGCCGAACAAGCAAGGCTCTTGATCATGGTTTTTTCGATTGAACCGTAACTGAACTGGCCAAAACCGAAAAAACTCAGAAAAAAAGCGTGAATTGAAACCATGAACAGTTCATGGTTCAACCGATTCAACCGGCGGTTCGTGTCCTTTTTAAAACACTAACAATTAGTTTAATAAATCTAGGTTAAGAAATGAATTACCTCTAAATAAATTATCCAATTATCAACTCCTTTCCCCCATCCAAAATCACGGTAATAACCGGCTCGGCTTCCATCAATACAAACTGAAATCAATTTAATTAAACAAATCAAACTTAGTTATAATTAACAACACTAATTAAAATCAACACCAACTTATTTTCAAAAAAAAAAAAAAAGTAGAATAATTAATTCTTGAAATTAGTAAATTTGTACCTGCCCCTTTTGCTTTCGCATCTTTAATTAGTGTGAAGGGAACCTCGTTAATCCTCTCCCCACTAATTACAATTAGTGGAGCAATTAGCAGTGATGCACACAAAAAGAAATTCTTCATCAATTTTTTACCTGAAAATTAATATTAATTAGCAATTAATTTAATTTTAACATAATCTAGTATATATATGTAGAGAAAGTATTTTAATTTCAAGATAAAACTATAAATTAAGAGTAAATTAAGTGTATTTAAATAATTGAGAAATTGCAAAACATGAAACTAACCTTTGAACTCTCTCTTCAAATTCTTTTTTTCTCCTTCAAAAGCAGAATTATAATGTACTCTCATATTTATATATGTAAAAAAGATACTTCCAGAATTTTTTTCCAGAAAAACATATACTTTATTGAGAAAATGCCAATTTCCGAGTTTGAAATTGAGACCCTAATAATTATAGATTCTTTTGATTTTCTCTTATTTTTTTATTTTTACTTATACTTAAGACTTTATTGCATTTTTTAGGGTTCGAGACAAATATAGGTATAGGTAAATTGAGGGTTAGGCTAGTTCGGCCCGAGCCCATCGGGCCGATGCCCTATTAGACAAAGGTAAAAATGTTTTGGATCATTCAAAATCTAGCTCGACCTATAGCCCAAAGTGAAAAATTGTAATGTAATTTTGTATCTTAGATGAGACAAAAGGAATATTATCGATAATTTACTCTTGAAAAATTTCAGTATGATTTGTTGGTCATTTCGATTTTCACTTCTGTTTGCTTAACTTTTGTTAAAATTTCCAATCGAGACGTAACGATTAAAAATGGAAATCGGAATAAGAAAGGAAAAATAAGATTATACTACATATTGTAAGGAAAAATAATATTATTTTCGTGAAACCTATTTTTTTTGTGAAAATTAAAAATCATGCATTCTAGACTTCAGGGCCGGTCCTGTGCTTCGAAGGGCCCTAGGCGAAAGTAAAAAATCGGGCCCTTAATAAAAAAATTCAAATAAAATAAATAAATTCAATTCTCGCATGCATAGCATAGTACTCCCTCCGGACTTTTCAAGTTGATACACTTTCCTCTTTGGGTCCCTTTCAAATTGTTAAGTTTCCTTTTATAGAAAAAAATTAGTGATTAAATGACACAATTAGTAAAAAATTAGGACAACTAATTGGACCCAATTTTTTTTTATTAAATTTAAAAATTTTAATTACAAATTAAAACACATAAAAATTAATTAATTAATTAATTAATTGGGTCCCACAATTTAATTAAAATTTTTTATTTTATTTATTTAAAAAATGAAAAAAAAAAAAATACACTAATCGTAAAAGGGAAAAGAAAAAAGTTTATGGCCCCACAATTTGCACAACCCTCTTTATACTTTATATATATATATATATATATATATATATATATATATATATATAGGGGTGGGTTCTTATGGGAGATGGTATGAATCTTGAGAACTAAGAACCAATCTTATCCATTCATTTTATATAATCTAATGGTGGATATTAAATCTCAAATTATCTATTTTACTTATTTAATGATTTATTTCAAATTTTAAAGGGCAATTTAGGAAAGAAAAGAAAAAAAAAAGATTACGCGTTCCAAGATTAATTAACATAAATATTCGATGCAACTAAGACCTATTATTATGCTTAAATATCATATTTATATGCTATCTTCCTATTTATTTATGCTTAATAACTTGTATATGAAAGTTACATGTTTTTTTTTTTTTTAATATCAATTCATGTTTAAATACGGTGAATGACAATGAATATTCAAATGCAACTAAGACCTATTCCTATGCTTAAATAATCATATTTATGTGCTATCTTCCTATTTATTTATGCTTAATAATTTGTATATGAAAATTTACATAAAAAAAAAAAAATAGAATTAAAAAAAATAGATGAATATTCGAATGCAACAAAGACCTATTCCTATCCTTAAATAATCATACTTATATGCTATCTTACTATTTATTTAAGCTTAATAATTTGTATATGAAAATTACAAAAAAAAAAAAGAATTAGAAAAACATAGATGAATATACGAATGCAACTAAGACCTATTCATATGCTTAAATAATCATTTTATATGCTATCTTCCTATTTATTTATGCTTAATAACTTGTATATGAAAATTACAAAAAAAATAGAATAAAAAACATAGATGAATATTCGAATGCAACTAAGAGATATTCCTATGCTTAATTAATCATATTTATATGCTATGATCCTATTTATTTATGCTTAATAACTTGTATATGAAAATTATAAAAAAAAAAAAATAGAATAAAAAAACATAGATGAATATTCGAATGCAACTAAGACATATTCTTATGCTTAAATAATCATATTTATATGCTATTTTCCTATTTATGTATGTTTAATAACTTGTATATGAAAATTACAAAGAACAGAATAAAAAAACATAGA
Source organism: Thymus mandschuricus (assembly GCA_029379335.1). NCBI lineage: Eukaryota > Viridiplantae > Streptophyta > Magnoliopsida > Lamiales > Lamiaceae > Thymus > Thymus mandschuricus. Next base: position 15,366,475 of record CM057077.1, on the reverse strand, counting down.
TGAATATTCGAATGCAACTAAGATTTATTCCTATGCTTAAATAATCATGTTTATATGCTATCTTCCTATTTATTTATGCTTACTAATTTGTATAAAAAAATTACAAAAAAAGAAAAAAAGAAAGAAAACAGAATATAAAAACATAGATGAAAATATCAAGATAGAAGAAGAAGAAGAAGAAGAAGAAGAAGAAGAGAAGAAGAAGAAGAAGAAAAGAATCAAGAAGACGAAGAAGAAGAAGAAGAAGAAGAAGAAGAAGAAGAAGAAGAAGAATTAAGACGAAGAAGAAGAAGAAGATTACGGCAGAGAAATTTTAAATGAGTGATTAATTAATCCCTTAAAATATGGAACAAATAAATGAAGATTACATTAATATCCTTTTCCTAAACAAAATATGCCTTATTTAATTAATTTCCATGAATAAATCATAACCATCAATCTATTAAGATGGAAGGTCTAGATTGGTTCTTAGTTCTCACTAACTAATATGGTTAGCATATGAACCAATCCCTATATATATATATATATATATATATATATATATATATATATATAGAGTTTTTGTATTTTTTTTCTCCATTGTGTTATTTCTTACATATTAGTAATAGTAAAAGGAAAAAAAAAATAAAAAATTGGGCCCCCACTTTTTTCTGGGCCCTAGGCCCAGGCCTAGTCAGCCTTACAACAGGTCCGGCCCTGACCGGCGGGCCTGGCGTGCCGGCCCGAGGCCAGTGGGTGCTTTTGGGCTCCAAAAACAGGGGAAAAACAAGAGACTCCCAATTTGCTCTCGGCTTTTGAAAGCTTTAACCTTTTTTATTTTTTTTCCCATTTCATTTCTAATGCTTATAAATTTTATACTTTTAATTCTTATTATTATAATTATCTTATAAATAGAAAATGTTAATTTATTATATTTTAATTTTGAGTTTTTTATTTTTTAAAACTTAAAATAACTCATTAAATTGTAATAAATTTTAAGTTATATTTTGCATTGATAATGAAACAATTAGAACAAATAACTTAAGTTCAATTGTTGAAATTTGACACTACAATAAAGAATAGGATGTTGAGTTGTTGACATTGAAAGGAAAAGATAATTTTATTAAGGGACTTGAGCTCAATTTATTTTAAAAATTGAGTTGCCTATGTATCCTCTTAGTCATAGAGGAATCAAAGTCCACGTAGTTCTTTTACATTGAAATGATTTCTACTCTCTACCAGATTGAGATCGATCCGATTCGGTGAAGGCTTCCGTGTCGCTCTCATTTCGATCATCTCACTCCGGTTCTTGAGTTCTAAGTTTGGCCTTACACCAATCATCAAGCAACATGGTAGCTTCAATGTTTTCCGGCTTCATGGTTGATCTTCTTTGATCTAGCATGAGTCCTCCGGTGCTAAAGGCTTATTCAACGGACACGGTAGATGTCGGGACGGTGAATAACTCCTTCGCCATGACAGAGAGTATTGGGAACTCCGTTCTCTTCGACCACCACCGTAACACATCGATCGATGAACCACTATCTTCAACACCATAAAAAAACGAGATTGCAAAAATATATCCAATTCACTATTACCTTGGCCCATTGGATGTTCATAGGTTCTAGTATTGTACATACCTTGCATTTGTTGAACTAAGGGATCCATTGGATCCATAAAAGGTAAATCAAATGAAGACGGCATAGAAAAATTAGAAGAAACACTAGAGTTGCTAGAATCGTCTCTACCATGCACCGAATTGTACATAAAGATTTCTCAAACTCCAATTTAGACTATCTTTGATTTGATCAACATTAGGAAGATCAAAGAAGATTTGTTCACCATCAATCACAACATCACTCATGTCCATTTGTCTAAAAGCATCATAATAAATAGAAAACATTTGACAAACATCATCATATCTCCATTTAGGATCCAAACACTTAGCAAGCAAGAACACATCTGGAATCTCCCTAAAATACTTGAGCCATTTTTGAACCATAAAATAAATCACACCCGTCAAGTTTGGCCTTTTAAAACAACTCTTAAAAGACATACCAATATACGTGCAATGTTCCAACACTTTAACGGAAGTAGAATAGTAAACACCCGATAATTGCTTAGTAGCATTATAAAAAACCTTAAACAATCCAAAAACATCCATGCATTCATCCCGATGAGACTCGTTAAGAACTAATTGAACGGTTGAAAACTCTTTTCTAAAAAAATCACATAAATGACCCTTATACTCCATAGTACCCATTAAGCATATCATAAGTAGAATTCCAACGATGTGAGACATCAACTTTGAAACACGTATAGACAAGACTCTTTTGACGACAATATTTTTGCCATCTCTTTCCCACAAATTTTTTTCCACGCAAACATTTAATGATATTCCGAATAGGACTAACGGTTTGATCAAGAACACTAAGCGCATCTTGAACACATAAATTCAAAATATGACAAATGCATCTAGAATGAAAATATTTTCCTTGGAAAGATGATGAATATGCTTGAATGAGTTGAGTAATACTAGTCGTGTTAGCCGTTGCATTATCACAACCAACCGAAAATACATTGTTAAACAAACAATATCCATTTAAAACGGTGATAATAATTAGAGCAATATTTTGAGCCGTGTGAGGCTCTTCAAACTCCCTAAATGCAATCAAACATTTTTGAATAGTCCATTTTGCATTAATCCAATGACAAGTAATCCCCATAAAACTATTCATATTATAGTTTTCGGTCCAAACATCGGCACAAATAGAAACTTTATGCCCCAAATGATTCAAATATTTCATCAAATCATGCTTTTTTTTTCCATGCATTGTCTCCTATTCCTTTGAAGAACGGAGGGCCTAGTGACTTTACTAGCATTGGGACTTAATCCCTCTTTAAAATTAGCTTCATACGATAACCTATCGGCAAAATTAAAAGGTTGTTTTTCCATAGCAACAAATCTAGCAATCCTATCTTCATATCGACCTTTTTCAAATTTAAATAAAGGTGATGTACCCGGGGTATCCGTAGGAAGCGACACCTCGGATTTGAGTTTGAGATCTCGTTTCGCATTGTTCCATAGCTTCCCCCTTCGATCCATTTGAAGGCCAATGTGCAATGGTTGCAATACGCCATGTATCTCTTTCGATTATAGGAATTGAGAGGAGCACCTTCGGGGAGAACGACCTCTACTTTTTTAAAGTGTGTGAGGAAGATTTGGGTTGGGCATCTTCTTAGTGTTTGTTGGCGGAGGAAGAGGAGGCATGCCTTCGTCGTCGCCTTCATCATCATCAACGTCGTTGGTGGAGCCATGGAATTCGTAACCTTGGTTCTCCATACGATGAACCACCTCTTCAAATTCCGCATCCTCTTCGGCTTGAAGTCGCACGACCACTTGCCTATCAATTTCCTCCGCCATCGCCGCCTTTTTGGACCGCGGTAGAGTTCCGCCTTTGCTTTGAGTGGCAATCTCCTTACCCTTACCCTTACCCTTACCCAACATTCTTGAAATCATTGTGTCTTTGTAAAAGTGAGAGTGCGTGTGAGTGAGTGAATGTAAGCTTGAAACTAAATTGATAACTTGAAATGAAACTTGAGAGTTGAGAGTTGAGCTTGAGAGTAGAGATTGAGAGAGACTGAGAATAATTTGGGTGAGTTATAATATAAAAGAGTGCAGTATATATAGTGGAGAGTGTATAGGGGTGGTTTTGGGGTTTGAGTGGGTGGGGTGGGGGTGCAACGGTTAGGACAGCCACCAAAAACGGCTACTGCATTTCTGCCTGTTGGGCCCGGCCCGACGGTCCCCCAACGGCTATCTTTGGCCCGGCGTAACATGCACTCGGCCTGGCGGTCCGGCCCGGCGGTTAACCGGCGGGCTGCGGTCCTCCTACTCCGCGGCCCGAGCCCGGCACGGTGGGTTCCCGGTTCCGGGCCAGTTCAGGCCCGTTGACTGGCGGTCCGGGCTAAGCCCGTTGACTGTCGGGCCGGTTCCGGGCCCAAACCGGCGGGCCGAAAAGCCCATGCACGTCTACTTCTACCTTAATTCCCGTGCTAAAAGGAAATGTAACAACTTGAAAAGTCCGGATAGAGTATCTCTATATAATTGAATTGAAATTCATAAAATTTTGATGGAATTAATTTAATTAAATGAATATAAATACCTCTTTAAATTAATAAATTAATAAATTATCGATTAATTAATACCTTTTTAAAATTAATAATTTTTCCGGTCCCAACTATATTATCTTGTAGAGGTTATACTGTATATTGTTTTGCTTGTTCACTTATATTCCCTTCGTCCCATTCATAAAGGGATAAATTATATTTTCGTTTGTCCCACTCATATAGGGATATTACCTTAAATAGAAAAACTTTAACCCACTAAAACTCATTCACACTATTTTTATCCGCAACTATCACTCTCGTCTTAATTCTCGTAGCGGGAAAAAGTTATTCATTCAAGTGTGGGATGAGGGAGTACTTAATATTGTAACATTAACGCGCGCACACAATGCTATGTACTACGAACGCCATTATGATTCTCCATTCCAACTTTGGTGTTCAAATTGCGTGTCAAATATTATTTTTATAAATTTTATTCTATTTTCAATTGAAAAAAAGATATACAATGATATTATAAATCAAGATAAACATTTACAATGAAATTGAAATTTTAAAACGGTATACTCTAATTTTGAACTTATCAATCATATTTTAACTGATAAAAATGTTACTCCTTGGTCTCATTGAAGTTGTCTCACCTTCTAGTTAGGGATGTCCCATAGAAGAGGTTACATTTTCTTGAAAAAATGAGCATAAAGCTCAATATAGAAGCCAAATTAATTAAGTAGTGAAAATCCTAATAAGTAAAAAAACGCGCTACAAAAGGCTTGAACCCGGGACCTTTGGTTCTGAAACTTAACCCCATATGGCTAGGCCAACAAACGCACACATAATACTACTCATTTGTGTATTAGTTTGAGTGATTGTGCATGTTTTAGCTTGTATAAGTATTAAGTAGGTAAGGAGATTTAGCAGCGACTTAGGGGTGTTTGATTAAACTTATAAGTTGTATTTTACTGCTGATAAACACTTTGAAAATGTTTGGCACAATAAGCTCTAATTAAAGAGCTTATAAGCTACAGAAATAAGCTCCACGTGCTTATAAGCACTTCGAAAAATAAGTTCTTCCACCCAAACTTATTTTTTTTAAAATTGGACTCTTTCATTCTACTACCTTCGTCCATTTTATCATGACACTTTTGCTCAATAAAGTAGACACAAAATGAACAGTAAAGTGTCATGACGAAATGGATATTGATAGATCCGGGTTAGAGATCCACAACAATTCAAGGTGTTTTTCATCATGTTTTGCAAAGAGCATTCATGGATAAAGCATTACAACAGTAAAGAGCAAGAGATTCATGCGTATAGAAAAGCCATAGCAGGGCATTTTGTACAGGGTGAGAGGCATATAGCAACGGCGAGTAATAGTTGAGCTATAGGTAAAGGATGAAAGGCGTATTTAGCCATAAACTAGCAAGATTCATGGGGTTTTGCACTCATACAAGCAGATAACGCAGAAAAGAGACAAGGGAAAAAGGGGAGGCTAGGAATGTGGAGCTCCGTTAAGCTTCATACCTCCTCAAGTGATGAGGGTTTTACCTTAAGTTCAAGGTAGTATACGTAAGAAAGAGACTCTTCCCGGTGTTGAGAAGAGTAGATGGATGTAGAAACGAACTACGGCTTCCCGGAAGAAGGTCTTGTTCGCCTCGGCTTGCCTGAGCTCGTAGGAGCTCGTGAGAGAGAGTATTGAATTGAATGGAACAGTACGCTAAGGAGCGTGTTGTTCGTAAAAAGTGATGATGTTGTTATACATTCGCTTAGTATTTATAGGCGTGAGGAGGGTGAAAAGGTGGATCCTTCTTGTATGGAAGGGATAAAAGAGGAATTTCTATAAGGACAAATTCCCTTTGTCATTGATATTGTGGTCCTCACTCTAGAAGGACTAGGGTCACGCCGATTATACACCTCTGCAGATCCCCAGGTATTAACAGGAGCATATTAAGGCCGAGGCCGCTTCTGCGAGCATTAGCTTCTGCACATGGGTCCCGACCCAAACCATAATAGTAATTGTCAGGTCCCGCGGCATCAAGGATCTGCTCTTTGTTGAATCAATCTCTTTTAATCATTATATGAAGAATAACCCAGATAAAGGTAGGAAAGTACATTACGAGTGAGGCTGATATTTATCCCTATCAGCTACTCCCCCCCCAAGTCCAGAAGCGTGCTATGTTAGCTTCTGGCAAGGTGTTAATGGGGAAGAGTTATATGAGAATGCCTTAGTGCTTTAAAGTACGAGAAACGATGCGATATTTAGCCTTTTGAGAACTGAAAAAATGAAAGGATTCTGACTCCTTTTATATTTTCACAGGAGATGACGCTTCTTCTCTTTCTCCTCCCTTCTTTTTTTTTTTTTTAAAAACGCGTGCACAGGGGATAATTCCCGTTTTAGGGTATTAATTAAATCTCGGGGTGTTGGGAGAAGCACGCCTTTTCCTCTCCCTTTTTCTAAAATTTATGAGTAGTAACTACTCACTTTCTTTTATATTCGCCAAACTGCCAGAAGAGGAGTAATCTTTCCCCTTTCCTTTCAATTCCTCAGAGCTTTTCCCCTCTATTACACAGGTATTTTTATAGCATTTCGCCTTTCTCTTAGACTTTCCGCTATCTTCCCTTTAGATGAATGCCATGAAATCCTCCTCTTCTCGACGAGGTACTTCCGGTCATCAGGGTCATAACCGGTCCACTAGATCCGCTTCTGGATCTGAGGCACAAAAGGGGAACATCGGGAATAAGCCCAAGAAACAACTTCTTCCCTTGGAAAAATATGAATCCTCTACTCTAGATAGGACATCTTTAGACGGGTTTATGAGAAAAGCGAAGGAATTTGGGGGATATTCTTTGAGAATTCCTGAGAAGGATGAGCGGCCTTCGTCGCTGACACCTCATTTGAAAACCTTTTGGTTCTTTCAATTGGGGGCTGTGATTGGTGTTTAGTTGTTAGGTTTTTCGTTGTGTTTTCGTGTTCGTTTTCATTGTGTTTCGTGTCTTTTAGTGTGTCTTTTGGCTATGATTCGTTTGTTTGGAGTTTTTGGTACTTGTAGGATGAAAAGGGCGGAAACGAGAAGAAAACGAGAAGAAAGGTTGTTGAGCAATCATTGACCTCGAGTTCTAATCTCTCATGATTTTATTGAAGATTCATTTTGGATGTAATGAAAGCATTATATCGAAGAGGGGTTCGATAGGAGCACATAGGCCAAAACGGAGGTCAATTCGGAGTTCGAATGAGGAAGATACGGCCGAAACAAGAGAGTCGCGCGCGAACGTGCCAGTACCTGATCTGGACGACCGTCCAGATTTCCTTCACAATCTGGACGACCGGCCAAGTACTTATGTGCGTGTTTAGCAGTTTCTGATCTGGCCGACCGGCCAGATTTCCTTCAACATCTGGACGATCGTCCAGATGTCGGCGTCCAGCTGTGTTTCCTTATTTAATTAGGTTTTCTTCCTAGTATATATATTAGTGCCTTGGACGAATTTTGTAACATCTTGGACATCCTTTATCAGTTTTTAGCATTAGTTAGCTTTATTTTTCAGCACTAAAATTCTCTAGATTAGCTTTACTTTGTTCGGATCCGGATTCTTAGTTCGTTTAATTCAAGACTTCTTTATTTAATTCGCGTTCTTCGTCTTCGTTTAATTCTCGTAAGTTCTTTTATTGCTTTCGTTTATTTGCTTTAATTGCTTTGCTTTAGTTTTAGATTCGTTCTCTTAATTGCTTCGTTTAATTTGCTTAGTTTTAATTTCGTTCTTTCGATTTCTAGTTTAAAGTCTAGATTCGTTTTTCTAGTTTCGATTCTCTAGTTTTTCAAAGCTTTCAAGTTAGATTTATTTTCTTTTAAATTTCTAGATTTCATTTATTATGCCTAAGGTAGTTTATGCTTTCTTTTATGCTTCCTTTATTGCTTTCTTTTCGATTCTTGCCTAGGTAGATTTATTGCTTTCTTTTAGATTAATACTTAGATTTATTTCTTGAGTTCTAGATTAGTTATTTACTTGCTTTTATTTATTGCTTTTATTTATTTTCTTGCCTAGGATTTAAAATAAAAACCCAACAATTCTTTTTACTTGTTTTCTTAGTTTTAGGTTAGATTAGGTTTGTACTACATAATTGATTGCCCTGTTAAGTTTTTCTTGAGATTCGATACTTAGGTTTTACTTGCCAGTGCTACGATAGATTTCGTCTATTGCGAACACTTTTTGGTGAAACAAATTTTGGCGCCGTTGCCGGGGAAAACTTTAGGCGATTTATTGTGTAGTCTTTTTATTTGTTTTATTTTTATTTGTGTTTCTTCGATTTCTTATTTCTCCCACTCGGTGCGTTTAACCCGTTTGTTGAGTGTTGTTTATGCATGGTCGCCGAAGTCTTCAAAGGAGTTTAGCGCCCTACTTCGACAACATCCATCAAAGGAAAGCGATCTTAGCCGCGAAGGAGAAGGAGGAGATTGATTCACAAGACTTCTCTTTGGTCTTGTTATTTGCAGAGCCCGAAGCCATGGCAGCTAGAGTCGTTATGGGCGATTTTGCTCGGCCCACATTCACAGCCACCACTTCGGCGATTGTCCTGACGGAAGCGGTCAGGAATCATGAGCTTAAACCTCACCACATGGCGTTGCTCCCATCCTACCATGGGCTGCCCAACGAGGATGCATTGACGTTCATTCGAGAGTATTGCACGGTGGTGCAATCTTTCTGTTGGTCCCGGTTTGTTAATAGGAAAAATACGTAGAGGGGGGGGGGGGGGGTGAATACGTATTTTGAAGTTTTTCAACTTCAAATCCTTTAACTCAGAGTAACAAGTAAAGAGCTCTTTTTGAAACTTAAGACCTAGCTGAAGCTAGATCTACAGTACGTAGCTTGCCTACTTGACCGAAGTGAACACTTGATCAAGAGGGAGTCTTTACTCGTATGTGCGGAATTTGGTGAGCTAAATCTTTCCTAAGTAATTGAAATTTCCAGATTAATTTTGTTTAAGATGCAGTATGCAATGAATAACAAACAAGAGATAGTTTAGGGTAAGAGAGATACGACACCAAGAATTATAGTGGTTCGGAGATAAAGCTCCTACGTCCACTTGTTGCACGACGGCAACTGTTCTTTTCACTCAAGAACTTGAAGGTTACGGGTCCTTCAAAAACCTGGTCGAGATCGGGCTTCACTTGCCTAGATCAAACGACAGACGTAGTGATTGCGGGTTAACTACACAAACCTAACAAAGACTGGAAGCTTCACTTGCTTCAGTCAAAACACGACAGGGAGATTACGGGCTCTCCTTACAGCCTAGTTTCGATCGAGCTTTACACAAACGATGTAGGTGCAAGCTTGGATCTAGACTCTATGATCGAGGCTTCTTCAATCGATGAAGGAAGAGCCTTGGATCTGGACAACCTAACGACAACACTCAAAAACCTAACAAACAGAGTTTAGGGTTTTTGGTTGACGAACACACTATGAAGAGCTCTTTACAATAAGTGCAAAGATGGCTAGAGCTCTTCTTTTAAGCTTGGATATGGAATGGGCTTAGACTCTAAGTGTGAAGGTTGTGAAGACGAGTTCCGATGAACTGGAAACTCGGAGAACACTTGAAAACAAAGACTCGAAGATTTGCTCAAAGGCTTGGGAGTGTTTGTTTGTTGTATGCGCTTGAATGCTCAAAATAGTGTTCTACTCTTCTTTGTCTTCATCCTTCACTATTTATAGGCGGAGGGTTGGCTGAGATCCGTTGCTTGGTTGGTGGCCTTGTCCCTCCTCCTCTCGACAGTACTTGCGCAGGCTGGCAACTTTTCAGATGCGCAGTTTTGGATTTTTGCCGGAAATGGCTAAGTTCCAATTTCAACAGTAACTGGAGCGACCCAGTACTGTTACGGCGCCTTGTCGGCCTGGCAGTCAACTCTTCCGCTCCACTCCGCTTTCGACACGTGGAGATCTCGTAATTAATGCTACGATCTCCTGTTGACTGGAGTTCAAAATATGGGCGGGAGTTGTGTTGTCACTTTCTGGTAGGTAGTGGCTCGCTTCGCTTTGAAGTTGTAGCGTCCGCTCTAGTTGAGTCACTTCGTAGTCATTCTGTAGTGAGTCGCTTCGGGAAATAAAGTTCCCTAGTGACTGCTTTGGAAACTGTTGACTAGAGTTGACTAGCTTTGACTCTTCACTGTAGCGCTTGCTTCGCTTCGCTTTGGCTTTGAACTGTAGCGCTCACTTTGCTTCGCTTTGGCGGACTCACTTCGAATCTACTGTAGCGATCGCTTCGCTACACTGTTCTTCGACACGCTTCACTTCAGTTTGCTTGGCTTGCTTCGCTTTGAAAAACACACTCAAGCGAGTGGCCTTCACTTGAACCTTTGAAGCCTAATCTAAGCAAAATAAAAGAGCCATCCTAACAGAGTAGGCTTAGAAAAATTCTAACCTATTAACTACATCAAAGTGGGTCACTTGGGAGTTGGACACTTGGGGTTTTGGGATCCAATCAAAACAAATGACTTCGTTTATCAAGTATCCCACATAGTTCCCCCTTAACAAATTGGTCCATAACAATTCCCAACAATTTCCCCCTTTTTGATGATGCCAAAACCCAAAGGCTAAGACTTAGAAAGTTCCAGCCTATCTAACCGTGAAGGGAACTCCAAGCGACTGCTTCCTTTGCAGCTTCGTTTGTAAATTTTTTTTTTTTTTTAAGTTCCTTTCCCTTTTTTTTTTCGGTTAAATTATTTGAGTTTGTAGCAAAAGGTAAGGTCATTCACAAAGCAGGTAAATGACAAATTTTGACAGAAATTGAAATTTGATAGATGAACAAGCAGTTCACATAGTCAAGAATATGAAACTTGAGACTCAACGGTTTCCTGCAGTTTCATCACGTTTCTTCTTCTCATCCTCTTCTTTCTTCTTCTCTGAATAGTAAGCAGATCGGACATTCGACTCCATTGTCCGGATGTTGTACTGGTTGTCTCTCCAACTTTTCTCCAATCTTAGTGCTTCATCCACTTCTGCATCAATTTCCTTTCGATTAGGAATCTCTGAATTTGGTTTGAGAGGCATAGGAAACTTTTTCGCAGCTGGCACTTTGACAATAAGTGGAAGGGGTTTTGCTTCTTCTGCCAACGTGAAGATCTTTCGCCTCAATCTCTCATTGTATTGATGCAGGAAGTTGCTGAGAGCCTCCACTCTAGAGCACTTGTCTTGATACGGTACTACTTTCCACCAGTAGTAGGCTTTTATGAACTTATCCTTTAGAATCAGCCAAGTGTCGAGAAGGTCTCTTGGGATGAAATCCTCGATTTGTCTGGAGTCCGGATGATGATCTCTCCGCATAGCCAGCTCCTCTTCTGTCCTGCTTTTCAACTCCTTCATGATTGAGTTAAATTGTGTGCTGGCATCACCACTCCACTTCGGAAGCATATCATTAATTCGCTTCCGAATGAAGTCATGCTCTTCAGTCGAGTAGCGACCGGAATTGATCATTTCTTTCAGCGTAACTCTGCCAGTATCCATCCAGGCTTGGAGATTGACAGCATCAGACTCTTCAGGCAAGTGAGGAATGTAAGCACTGCGCGTGATGGCAGATTGGATGAGCCTCACTTCATTCCAGTGGGACTCGATCCGTTCATCCAATTTCATCAGTCTTTTCTCCCTTACTTCCTCATCCTTCTCCCTTCTTCTCTTCTTCTCCTCTGTCTTCTTTTGCCTCTTCTCGAAGCGACTAGCCTTCTCTTTGACCACTTGCTGCATTTTCTAGCGTTTGGCAGTAGTGTCATCTTCCTTTGTTTCAGGCGTTGATCGCTTCAAGGAAACTTTCTGAACAGGAGGTGGCGGCGGTGGCATTTGAGTAGCAGTTTCACTGGCAGGAACAATTCCAGCCAATGCTGAAGTGAGTGCCTATGCAGAGACAGGGGCAGAGGGCGAAGCAACCGTTCGCGAAGATGAAGCGGGCGCATGCAAAGATGCACCATCTTGAGTGACAGTTCTTTTGAGCTCAAGCTCCACTTCCAAGGCTCGTGCGTAAGCTTCATCATGTGCAATCTGTCGCTCCCTTTGTTCTTTGGATAAAGGAACACCAGGAATAATGGGATGAGTGGCGATTGATGAACCTAACAGTTTTCCGGCCGTCGGCAAGCGGGGCTCCTCCGTTACCTTCTCTTTGCCTTTTGTCCTTGCTAGTTCAGTTCTAGCTTCATCAGCCACTTCCTCCACTGCACTACTTCCTCCTTCTAACATCTTCTCAATCTCAATGATTTCACAGCCTCCAGACCCTCCAACACCTCCTTCGATCAAGCCCCTGGCTTCGATCGCTCTTCCTGCGTTGCTCGATCCTCCAACTTCACTTGATTGAATGAGTGCTTTTTCAATGTTTCCCCCCTTTTTGGCATCATCAAGACTGCCGGGGGCGATTGTGAACACCGTTCCGCTAATGGATTGGTGAATGTTTGTCAGCTTGCCTAGCACATCTTGAAGCATCTTTTCAGACCGTGCTGCAAACACATTTTCCTTGGCGAGGACGAGCTCTGCTGTCTTTATAGAAATTTCTTCAAGGAGATACTTGCACTGGTCTTCTCTCTCCTTTACCGACCGCATCAAGCTTTCTAATGGCTCTACTGCTCTGAAGCGAGCATCCAGCTCCGCTTCAATATCTGCACGGATAAGCTTGCTCTCTTCCTCCAGCTTGAGGTTAAAGAAGTTCTGCGAAGCTTCCAGTTCCGCTTGAGCAGTGGCAAGAGCGTTCTGTTTTTGCTTTAAGGTCACATAGACCTGAGCAGCTCCAGCCATGCGGACAGCAAATTCTCTGGCCGCCTTTTGTGCCTTCTCGATGTCATTAGCAAGTTGAGCCTGCTTGAGGGCTACATCGAGACCAGCTTTCCTTCGGCTGTTCAACTCGGCATTTGCTTCGTCAAGCTTGCTGTTGAGGATTTCGATTTCCTTTTCAAGACTGAGAGTTTTCACTTTTCCTCTCGTCAGCTCGCTCTCCAGCTTCCTTATCTTTTCCTCATTATTGGAGATCTGCTTCTCCATCTTCTCAACATTACCAGTTGCTTTGTTGATATTCTCTCTGTACTTGTTTCTCATGGTCCTCTTCTCCTCCTTTTCTGACTCCGCCACCTTCTCTAGCTTCTCCTTCTCTCCACTCACTTCCACCAACTTCGTGTTTACTTCCCTAAGCCTGCTTCTCTCAGCATCTAGGGATTGTTTCATTTCCTGACTTTCTTTCTCTAACTCCTCTACCTGCTTCGACAAACTTGCTTTCTCATTCACAAGCTTTGTCTTTTCCACAACTAACTCCTCCATTTCCGTCTTCCTCTTGTCACAAACTGCACGCAGATTAGTGACCTCCAATATTTTCGAAGTTAGCTCAGCATCCTTCTTGGTGATCTCATTTTGCAAATTAGAGATCACCGCGTCTTTTTCTCTCACTTCAGCTTCATGATCCTTGATCAATCGGAGCTCATGTAGCGAAGGCTCACGCTCTGGAATGGGCGCATCGGGATACTCCATCTTTACTCTTGTATCAAGCGCCTCCCAGTACTTTGCCTCACTGAGGAAGGTGTGGAAACCGTCCACTTGGGAAAATTTGAGCACTTCAACCTCCATGGCTTCTATCACCTCTTCTTCCATCGCCTTGCGCAGGTTAAAGATCTTGTAGAACTCTGTTCCTCTATACGTGATGTACGTGAGGAAATCTACTGCGTGGGTGAAGAAGTCATCGGCCATTTTCACAGAGAGGTATCGTTCGCGGATGAGCTCGGCAGCTTGTTCTCGGTCCTTCAGGTACCGTTCAAGGACCAATTCCTTTTCGGTTGGAGTTGGGGAAGAATCTGGGATGATGTTGGGATAGGTGTTGGTTGTTTTGGCTGTTTGGGCGGTATCAGCGCTTTCGGCTGATGAGGATTGTGAGCTGGGGGTGGAAGCTTCAGTAGCTTCAGGTTGGTTGGATTCTGGTTGAGGATTGAGTGGGACAGATAAAAGTTTGTAGGCATCAGTGAGGTCCGTGCCCAGAAAAGGTATGTTAGGAATTTGAAAGGATGAGTGGGTTGATTCTTGTGGTGAGGATGATGTTTGAGTGATGGGAATGGCAGTGGTTGATGTTTGAGGTTCCGGTAGCGGTTGGGTTTGGGTTTGAATTTGGGTAGAAGGTGATTGGATTTTGGTTGGTGAAGGCTGAGGTAGATCTTTTTCCGGTGAGGGTTGGGGATTTTCTTCTTCAGTGATCTTCTCGAGCGGCTGCTCCTCAGCCTCGCTCGTTCCGATTATTGTTGAAACACTTCTCAATCTTTGAGGCCGCTTAGACCTTGCTTTCCTCGATACTCGCTTCAATGGTGACGAAGCTTCGATTTCTTCTTCCGCCTCGCTACAGGATTCAGCGACTGGAACGGAAGGAAGAACTATCACATCAACACAATCCTGGTCCATCGGAAGCTTCTCAGATTTCCACGAATCAAAGTAAAGAGTGTTCTTCTTGTATGGAGCAGTATCTGTCCATGGCATGTCTTTGAATAGTTTCTCCAGGGCGTAGGAGATCCTGGAGAAAAACTTCAACCTTCCTTTGCGGACGATTTCACTCGTGCTTCCCTTCTCGTATTCGAAATCCGCCGCAACTTCATGAATCTGGTTGATAAACCAGCGATGCCAGTTGAATTTTGTTCCATTTAAGCTGTCTACAATTACGGAGGTGGCGTAGATCTTGGTGTCTGACAGTTGGCTGAGCGAACCAACTCCACAGAGAATGGACTTTGTGTACATCTCGCAGATCAGATTGAATGGAGCCTTCAAGTCGTTTCTGATGTTGCTCAACTTAGGGTTCCCAAACTTTACGCCTCTTTGTTTGGCGAAGCGAGCATACTCCACCTGAGTTGACATGCCCAGTTCTGTCAGAGATACTGGTCCGGTTGACGGCAAATCGAATACTCGTGCTATCCTGTCTAGCTCGATCTCCACGGGTGTTCCTCTCAGTGGATGAGAGAAAGTTGACGTATCTTCTCCCTTTTTGAGATTCAGGAGAACCTCAGCAACGGCCTTGCTCAGAATCTTTTGCGGCTTGGCAGTCACGAACTTCCACAGGCCGGCCGTGGTTACAGCCCTGCGGAGAAAGCCATTTTCCATTACCACATCTTCATTAAGATGCGGTTCAATGAAGACGTTGTCGTCGAGGTTTTTCAGGAATTCCTTCATTGTTTCAGTTTTCTCCTTCTTTCCCATGGTGTATACTTGTAGAGAGGGTTGAGAAAAAGTTAAGGCTTTGAGGGATTTTAGGTTTGAGATTTCAGAGGTGCAGAGGTTTCACTAAAATGGTAGTTTTGAGACTTTGAAATTTTTCTGCAGCCTTTGGTGTTACATATATATATAGAACTAGGGTTCGGCTGACGAGGCAGGGGCAAGACAGTAATATCTTCCAAGATCCTGTGCAGGGGCGGCAGACCTTCGGTGATGGATCTGACGTGTCCGGCGTCATCACTGGAAAAGTGAACCGCCAATTTGGTTTGACGTGGCCACGTGGCAGATTTTGATTCGTCTCTTCCAATAGTAGTCAATCCAGCGGTTGAGATTTAGAGACGGTTCAGATTCGACGGCTGGATTGAGTGCGGTTTTTCCCGCTTTCCTCGGCTTTGACGTCCACGCGCCTGTCGTTTCTTCTTCTACGCGCCGCTGCATTAAATGCTTGGCAGAAAGTAAAATAGGCACTCGAGTGCTGACAGCTCATACGCTTCGCTACGTATCCGCTTGCTTCGAGTGTAGCCGCTTCAGCATCCACTCGCTTGCGGAGTACTCGCTTCACGTGACTGTTCCGCACTCGCTTGCGATGGCTAGCTTTGAGTGACGTAGCACTCGCTTGGCCATCTGAAGCGACTGGAATAAGAAACTGAATTTCTTTACTTAAATTTAAAATGTTTCTGACTTACATACTTCGAGGATAAACAAGAGTGTTTTCCTCTTTGTATTTGTGTCAGATTCATTTCATATTTTCCACATAGCGAGTGAAGGTTTCTAGCATGCTTCAGCTCACTTAGTGTACTTAAAATTGAAACGCTTACCAGTCAATCTCACTTCGTAGGAGATTGATACCACTATTTGAAGACTTCATTTGATTTGGACTTCAGATTGTAGAATCCACTTGTTTGCTTTGAAGTTTGTTGATACTACCTGATTGGTAATTCAGCTTCTTGGCATTAGTCTTCATGGCATTCATCTTCCTCTACGAATTAGAGAGTCCTCCATCGTAGTGAATGAGGGAGGAAATGAATATAGTACACAAGCTTACTACAACCCAGAGGGGAGTTTCACGTAAGTGTACATATTCACGACGAATGGGGGATGAGTACAAGTCCTTATCTCAGAGCAGAAATGGACAGGATGACAATGAGAATGATCTGACAAGACAATCTCGTATTTTACGCAGAAGCATGTCACCAGCCCTGCAACCTTTTGTAGAAAAAGGTAAACCTTCAAGCATCCTCCTACATGCTACAGAGTGAACTTGCAATCGACTCGCTTTAACCCAAGCTTGGGCAAATTAAGGCGATGCAAAATTCAAAGTGAGAGGGGAATGGATAGACATCCGGCAGCTCAACTCAGTAAAGAGTGAGTAAGGAATGGACATTTATCCACGATGAAGGAGATGAGAAGACTTGCTCCTCTTCGGCGGAAAGATGGGAAGAGGACACAAGGTCTAGGTGCCAGCCCTGCCTAAGCTTTCACCATTTTTACGTGGGAAGGCCCGATACAAGACCCCACAACCGTTACTAGAAACGGCACTTGCGAGTGTTTATACCCACTCGCTAGGAATCCTAGGCTAGGTAGCAGCTTTCCTTGCTCGCTTTGGAAGTAGCTTGCTCCGGGAGCAAACAATAGTTCCCCCTTAACCAATGGCTTAACAATTCCTGTAAGCGGGTAGGGAACATCTTCCAACACTCCACCTTACTCCACCTTGTTTCTCCTTCTTCAAGCGAGTGAGATTTTGAAGTGACTCGCTTGAGTTGGTGAAGATCCGAAGCGAGTGACGCTACGAAAAACTAGCGATCACTCCTTCGTGCATCCTGAATCTAGCATTCTTCACCAGGGTCTAATAACCCTAATTCAATGCATAGCTGGTTGAAACGAGACTCAGCTAGAGGCTTTGTGAGGATATCTGCTCGCTGGAGATCGGTATGAATTTTCTCGAGCTTGATATCCTTCTTCTCGACATGATCTCGAATGAAGTGATGTCGGATTTCCACGTGCTTGCATCTGGTGTGAAGCACTGGATTCTGCGAAATACATATGGCACTGTTGTTGTCGCAGAAGATCGGAATTTCATTCGCTTCAACTTTGTAGTCCTTCAACTGTTGACGAAGCCATAGGATTTGAGAACAACAGCTTCCAGCGGCCATGTATTCAGCTTCAGTTGTTGAAGTAGCTACGCTTGTTTGCTTCTTTGAGAACCACGAGATCAGCTTGCTTCCCAAGAACTGACATGTGCCCGAAGTTGACTTCCTATCGACTCGGCACCCTCCATAGTCAGCATCGGAGTATCCAGTGAGCTCCAAATTGTCCTCCGCTGGATACCCAAGACCCATGTTGATAGTGCCCTTCAAATATCGAAGAATCCTTTTGGCAGCTTCAAGATGGCTGTGCTTGGGGTTGCTTTGGAAGCGAGCGCAGACTCCAACTGCAAAAGTAATATCTGGCCTACTTGCAGTGAGATATAGGAGGGATCCAATAAGAGCACGATAATCTGTAGCATTCACAGATTTTCCCTCTTCGTCTGGCTCCATCTTCCAGTTGGTATTCATAGGGATCTTCACAGCTTTAGCATGTTGAATACCGAACTTAGCAAGCATATCTCTTGTGTACTTCGCTTGATTGATGAAGATACCATCATCCTGCTGCTTCACTTGAAGACCTAGAAAGCAGCTCATCAAGCCAATCATTGACATCTCATATTTGGTCTTCATCAGCTCTCCAAACTTCTCGCTAAGCGACTGGTTTGGCGATCCAAATATGATGTCGTCTACGTAGATCTGAACCCATAGCATATCCTCTCCATGGTTGATTGTGAAAAGGGTTCGATCTATCTTTCCTTTGTGAAATCCATTATCCACTAGGAATTGAGAAAGTGTATCATACCAAGCTCTGGGAGCTTGCTTCAACCCATATAGAGCTTTCTTCAAGCGATACACCTTGTCTCCTTGCTCGAAACCCGGTGGCTGCTCCACATACACTTCTTCCTTGAGTTCACCGTTGAGGAATGCGCTCTTCACATCCATTTGATAGACCTTAAACTTCTTGGTTGCTGCATAGGCTAGAAACAATCTGATAGCTTCAAGCCGTGCCACTAGAGCGAAAGTCTCGTCAAAGTCGATTCCTTCCTCTTGGCAGTAGCCTTTGGCAACGAGTCGCGCCTTGTTCCTCACAACGTTGTGGTCCTCGTCAGTCTTGTTCTTGAACACCCATTTGGTGCCAATAACGTGTTGAAATTTGGGACGTTCCACGAGGTACCATACGTCATTCCTGGTGAACTGGTTCAGCTCTTCTTGCATGGCGATCACCCAGTTTGAGTCGGCTAGAGCTTCCTCCACACTTGATGGCTCAATGTTTGAGAGAAAGCAACTGAACATGGCACTTTCTTCAAACACTTGACTTCTGGTCACTACACCCTTGGATGGATCTCCAATAATTTGACTTGGTGAGTGATCTTTGAGCCACGCTCGCTTGGACCCGCCAGCTTCGTCTTCATCTTCTTCTTGGTCACTTGCTTCACCATCTGTAGCAAGTGGATTGGGTGCTTGGCCTGCACTTGCTTCAGAAGTCTTGGGGGCAGCTTCATCTTTTCCTTGGACATTCAGCTCGCTTGAGCCTTTGATCTCTTCTTCATCCTCACGTATGTCCCAAGTAAGAGTGTTGATGGGTTCCTCACCTGACTTTCCGTCTTTAGATAGATCCTGTTCCTGTGGATGACTTAAAGAAGATTCATCAAATACGACATGGGGTGATTCTTCCACGATTAGGGATTTACAGTTGAACACCCTGTAAGCTTTGCTTGATGTGGAGTATCCTAAGAATATTCCTTCATCAGCTTTGCTTTCAAAGGCTTTCAACTGTGACTTCCCATTGTCATGTCGTTTGCAGAGAAGCGTTCGGTTCTGCGTGTAGCATGCTGTATTGGCTGCTTCAGCCCAATATTTCATTGGAAGCTTTGAGTCTGCAATCATGGTTCGAACTGCTTTTTTGATGATACGATTTCTTCTTTCAGCAACTCCATTCTGCTGTGGTGTGCGTGCTGAGGAGGTCTGATGTGCTATACCATGCTCCGCGCAGTAAGCTTCGATGGTAGAGTTCAAGAACTCTGTCCCTTTGTCGGAGCGGATGGTCACGATCGCTTGATTCTTCTCCACCGCCAATCGCTTGAGTAGTTGTGGCAGTTTGGTCAGTGTCTCCTTCTTCCTGAAAAGAAATACAACCCAAGTGTAGCGATAGAAGTCGTCAACTACAACTAGAGTGTACTTCCTTCCATTTACGCTAACTGGAGTAACTGGACCAAACAGATCCATGTGAAGCAGTTCGAGCACTCGCTTTGATGAGGCTTCTTCGAGACTGGCGAAGTGCTTCTTCGTCTGCTTCCCTCGTTGGCATGGTGAGCATGGATGGTCTTTGATGAAGACTTCATTCGGTATGCCTTGCACAAAACCTTTTTGAGCTAAGCGATTGATAGCTTTAAAGTTGAGATGGTTCAAGCGTCTGTGCCATAGCCATCCGATTTCTGTAGCACTCCTTGCTACTAAGCACGTTTCCTCTTTGCAGCTGTCCCATTGTGCGATGTAGACATTCCTTTGTCTAACTCCAGTGAGCACAATCTGGGATGTGAGCTTGCTCTTCACAATGCACTTGTTGGAAATGAATTCCACCCTGTACCCTTTATCACAAAACTGTGAAATGGACAACAGGTTGTGCTTGAGTCCTTCCACATAGGAGACTTCTTCAATTGTGAGCTTTCCAACTTTCAGTGCGCCGTATCCCCTGGTGCTTCCTCGAGAGTTGTCACCAAAGGTTACGTGTGGACCCTTCTTCTCTATGTAGTTGTGAAGTAGAGCTTTCATGCCGGTCATGTGTCTTGAACATCCACTGTCCAAGTACCATACTTGTTGACCCTCACATGGCATGGGATCCACGGCGCTCACCTGCAATTAGACAGATTTTGGTACCCAAATCAGTTTGGGTCCTTGCAGGTTAGTTCCCTTAGGTACCCACACTTGCTTCACTTTCTTTTGAAATGAAGCTTGTGCTTTGGGCTTCTCGACCTTCGAAAACAGTGACTTCTGCCTTGAAGCAGCTTCACATGTGCAACAGTGTGTGCAAGAGGGGTAGCGGCTCGCTTCAGTCCTACCAATGCTCTTTCCATTTTGCTTATATCCTGAAGCGACTCGCTTTGGATTAGCTGTGGTTTTAGAGACTGACTTAGGTTTTCTAGGCTGTCGAAGCGGCTCGCTAGGTTTTCTCGAAGCGGTCCAACTAGGGTTCTGTCCCCGACTCGCTTGAGTAGTTTTGGGAGTTCGAAGCGGCCTCTTTGGTGCTTCGAATTCTTCCCCCTCAATGTTAGTCCGGTTGGACCATCTCCAGTCCGGATAACGTGACACATAGACATTACTCCTCTTTTTGAAAGGGAGATCCTTTGTCTCTCGTGTCTTGGCTTGAGGCTTAGAAGCTTCAACAGTTCTCCCTTTACCCTTGGATTGGTAAGACTTAGCATGTTGAGTGCTAGGGACTGTTGAACTTTGCTTGCCCTTAGGATCTGCCCTTAAAGATATAGACATCTTCATTGGCTTCCTTTTAGGGTTCTCAGCCACTTTGCCTTTATCTTTGTTAGTGGTCGCTTTGGATGCAGTGGGCAACTCCAAAGTGACTGATGGTGTGTTTGAAGCACCAACAAAGACAGTCGGCTTGGAAGGTCCACCCTCAAATCCAAGTCCTTCCTTTCTACCAAAAGGTAGAAGAGAACTCTCTAGTGCCTGTCTAGCATATGAAGCTTTGTTTAGGTTGGCGACTAGAGTGGATTGGGCTTCATACCTTCCTTCCAAGCTCTGATGTCTCGCGAAGAGATCCTCGAACTTATAGCCCTTAGATTAAGTTTGACTTGGTCAAGCTCAGTGGCTAGCTTTCGGTTCTCCTTCTCGCTTTGAGACAGAGCTTGTTGCAGCACTTCGTGATCACTTGACAATTTAACGTGCTTGTCAAGCAATTCACTCCATGTTGAGGAATTGGGTTCCTCTTGGTGCGAGTGTGCGAGTGTAATTGAACTAGATGGGGGATAGATGAATACCTCTCCCGTTTCTTCATCGGTGAGCGCCATGAGTCCAAGATCCTCACCCTCACTGGAGTTGGGATCTGTGAATGCATCCGAGTCGCTTGAGATTTCTTCAGTTGAAGCGACCGGCACCTCACTTGCTACGAGCGCTCGCCTTGGTGCATCCCTCTTTGCTTTCAGTTCTTCTCGCTCTTTCGCACTCAGCTTTGGGCAATCGGATTTGTAGTGACCCATCTTGTGGCAATGGTAACATTCCACTTCCATCATGTCTCTCGGGATCGGCTTTGTCGTCTCTTCTCTCTTCCCTTTTCCTTCTCGAGCATCAGTGCTCCTCCCTTTGTATTGCTTGTAGAATCTTTTGTATTTGCCCACTCGAGAATTCATTTTGTTGAAGTTCTGGATAAGAACGCAATGTGTTCTTCCAATTCTTTCCTCGTCATCTTGGCTAGCGATTGCTCGCTTGGCCCTTCGGCAGCTTTGAATGCTACTCCTTTTGACGTAGTGGGCGCTTCATCCTCGTCGTCGAGGCTCATTCGATTCAGATCAAACTCGTGAGCTTTGAGTTTGGAAAACAGAATCTCTGGTGTGAACTTTGATAGATCCTTGGTTGCTAGATACAGCTCCTTCATAGTTTGCCACTTCCTTGTGAGAGCTCGGACAATTTTCAGGTTGACTTCCTTATCTGTGAGTTCCTTTCCAAGCGAGTTGAGAGTTGCAATGATGTTTGTAACTCTCAGCTCGAAGGTATCGATGGACTCTCCTGGCTTCATTATCAGACTCTCAAACTCCCGCATCTGAACGGCGAGTTTGTTCTCCTTGATTTTGTCTGTTCCTTGAGAAATGAGGGCTAGAGTTTCCCACATTTCCTTCGCCGTCGCACACTTCCTGATTCTAGGAAGATAGGCATCAGACACGGTGCTCTGCATCGTGTGACGTGCAATTTTATCCAGGTTGGCGATCTTGAAGTCGTTGGGATTGTATTCATCTTTGTCCTTCTCAACGTACTCTTGTCTGACATGTGCTTCGCGTCCTTCAGCAGCTGGTACGTTCACAGATATGGCTTTCTTGATTTCAATTGGTCCGTCCTCTATGACTTCCCACATCCGGTCGTGGATGGAGCAAAGGAAGCTCTCTACTCAGAAACTCCATGTCTCGTATCCTTCGATCGAGAACTGTGGAAGGTTTGAGGCACTGTATGTAGACATAGCAAACTATCAGCAGTAAATGCAATATGCGTGAGTGAGGTTTTGATGCACTTAGGAAAATAGGATCCGGTTCAGTGAGACAACGTGAAGCGAGTGGGGACTCGCTTCGGATATGCAAAGCAGAGGCTCGAAAGAACCGCTGCTCTGATACCACTTGTTGGTCCCGGTTTGTTAATAGGAAAAATACGTAGAGGGGGGGGGGGGTGAATACGTATTTTGAAGTTTTTCAACTTCAAATCCTTTAACTCAAAGTAACAAGTAAAGAGCTCTTTTTGAAACTTAAGACCTAGCTGAAGCTAGATCTACAGTACGTAGCTTGCCTACTTGACCGAAGTGAACACTTGATCAAGAGGGAGTCTTTACTCGTATGTGCGGAATTTGGTAAGCTAAATCTTTCCTAAGTAATTGAAATTTCCAGATTAAGTTTGTTTAAGATGCAGTATGCAATGAATAATCAAACAAGAGATAGTTTAGGGTAAGAGAGATACGACACCAAGAATTATAGTGGTTCGAAGATAAAGCTCCTACGTTCACTTGTTGCACGACGGCAACTGTTCTTTTCACTCAAGAACTTGAAGGTTACGGGTCCTTCAAAAACCTGGTCGAGATCGGGCTTCACTCGCCTAGATCAAACGACAGACGTAGTGATTGCGGGTTCACTACACAAACCTAACAAAGACTGGAAGCTTCACTTGCTTCAGTCAAAACACGACAGGGAGATTACGGGCTCTCCTTACAGCCTAGTTTCGATCGAGCTTTACACAAACGATGTAGGTGCAAGCTTGGATCTAGACTCTATGATCGAGGCTTCTTCAATCGATGAAGGAAGAGCCTTGGATCTGGACAACCTAACGACAACACTCAAAAACCTAACAAACAGAGTTTAGGGTTTTTGGTTGACGAACACACTATGAAGAGCTCTTTACAATAAGTGCAAAGATGGCTAGAGCTCTTCTTCTAAGCTTGGATATGGAATGGGCTTAGACTCTAAGTGTGAAGGTTGTGAAGACGAGTTCCGATGAACTGGAAACTCGGAGAACACTTGAAAACAAAGACTCGAAGATTTGCTCGAAGGCTTGGGAGTGTTTGTTTGCTGTATGCGCTTGAATGCTCAAAATAGTGTTCTACTCTTCTTCGTCTTCATCCTTCGCTATTTATAGGCGGAGGGTTGGCTGAGATCCGTTGCTTGGTTGGTGGCCTTGTCCCTCCTCCTCTCGACAGTACTTGCGCAGGCTGGCAACTTTTCAGATGCGCAGTTTTGGATTTTTGCCGGAAATGGCTAAGTTCCAATTTCAACAGTAACTGGAGCGACCCAGTACTGTTACGGCGCCTTGTCGGCCTGGCAGTCAACTCTTCCGCTCCACTCCGCTTTCGACACGTGGAGATCTCGTAATTAATGCTACGATCTCCTGTTGACTGGAGTTCAAAATATGGGCGGGAGTTGTGCTGTCGCTTTCTGGTAGGTAGTGGCTCGCTTCGCTTTGAAGTTGTAGCGTCCGCTCTAGTTGAGTCACTTCGTAGTCATTCTGTAGTGAGTCGCTTCGGGAAATAAAGTTCCCTAGTGACTGCTTTGGAAACTGTTGACTAGACTAGTTTTGACTCTTCACTGTAGCGCTTGCTTCGCTTCGCTTTGGCTTTGAACTGTAGCGCTCGCTTTGCTTCGCTTTGGCGGACTCACTTCGAATCTACTGTAGCGATCGCTTCGCTACACTGTTCTTCGACACGCTTCACTTCAGTTTGCTTGGCTTGCTTCGCTTTGAAAAACACACTCAAGCGAGTGGCCTTCACTTGAACCTTTGAAGCCTAATCTAAGCAAAATAAAAGAGCCATCCTAACAGAGTAGGCTTAGAAAAATTCTAACCTATTAACTACATCAAAGTGGGTCACTTGGGAGTTGGACACTTGGGGTTTTGGGATCCAATCAAAACAAATGACTTCGTTTATCAAGTATCCCACATAGTTCCCTCTTAACAAATTGGTCCATAACAATTCCCAACACTTTCCCACTCTCGGGACTCACGGAGGACAACTTGAAGATGAAGTGCTTTCCGTACACCCTCAAGGATCGAGCTAAGTCATGGTATTTGGCGCTCCCGGCCAACTCTCTCGCCACATGGAATGCGGTGTGCGAGAAGTTCATGCTCAAGTACTATCCCAACCGCAAGACTCAAGAGGTGCGGTCAAAGATTATGAATTTCTCCCAAGACAACGATGAGCCATTTCACGAAGCATGGGAGAGGTTCCAAGAGCTACTTCAACAATGCCCTCATCATCAAATGGCACCGGAGTTGCTTTGGCAATATTTCTACGACGCCCTCAACCAGACTTGTCAGTTCATGGTGGACAGTTCGGCCGGAGGCAACATAGCGGTCAAGACAGCTGACGAGTTGCAGACGATATTCGAGACGCTCGCTGCGAGTTCTCAACAAAAATCAGCTAGGCCAAGGAAAGTGGAGGCGAGTGCAATCTCGATGAGCCCCGATTTGAAGAAGCAAATTGCCGACATGTATAGGGATCTCGAGAACTTGAAGATTAAGCAAAGTGCACCGGCCCCGAAGGAGGAAGAGAGGAAGCCCGACAAATGCGAGATTTGTGGAGAGTTGGGACACATCAAGGAGGTTTGCCAAAACGTGGGAGCATCCACTTATGAAGGAGGAGCCGATGTATATGCTGCCCAAGGGTACATGCCACCACCCCAAGGGCAAGGTACGAACCCGAATTTTCAATATCGTCGCCCCTCTCCATATAATAACCCCTACCCTCCTCAAAATCCCTACTACTCTCAACCTCCACCATATTATCCTCCTCCTCAATATCCTCCAAATCCCTACTATCCACCACCTCCATACTACCCCCCTCAACCTACTCCTACACCACCACCATCATACTCAAATTCTCGTCCTCAAGGACCTCCACAAAAGCCTCCCGTCGATGAGGATCGTCTCCATGCGCTTGATGCGAACATAAAGAGGCTCGAGTTGGCCATTGGCCAAATTTCTAGTTCCATGCACCTGATGCAACAACCGGGGCGAATTCCGAGCCAAGGGATTCAACCACAACAAGCCAACGAGGTGCAAGCCCCATATCCTCCATATGTTCCTCCCGTTCCACCTCACCAAGCTCATGCAATCACGGTGTTACAACGCAATGGAGTTCCGATGCCTCCTCAAGGGCCCGGGAGATAGACGGGGCCCGAGCCCTCGATGGAACGGCCCGGGAACCCTGGCAACACCCTTCGGCCAACCTCGTCCAGTAGCCGATCTGGCCGGTCGGCCAGAATCTGGCCGCTCGGCCAAACCCTTCAACATGCGCGAGAGCACAGCGTCCAATCTGGACGATCGGCCAAGTCACCTTGACTTTGGCCGATCGGCCAAAACCGACGAACAGCACACGGAGTCCGAGGATGATAAGAAGGATGTTCCCGTTCTCCACAAGACGCCCGATCCGTACGTTCCCCCTATTCCATTCCCGAGTAGAGTGAAGAACAAGAAGCAAATGCTCAACCCGTATGTTCCACCTATTCGGAGTATCATGAAGAAGGAGACAAAGGACCCCAAGCCTATCAACTCATTTCCTAAACGAGGGGATTCGGGAGGTTTCGGATTGAGCATCATTTTGGATAGCGGAGAGACCGTTTCCGGATTGATGGACTTAGGAGTTGCGGTGAACTTGATGCCGTATTCTATTTTCGAGAAGATGAACTCAAGAGTCCTTCAAGCTACCGACATGCGCATTGAGCTAGCAGACGGCACCATGAGCAGTCCTTTGGGAGTTGTGGAAGACGTCACTGTCTTAGTTGGTGGAATTCGAGTCGTCACCGACTTTGTTGTGCTTCACGAAGGCAAAGGAGCTAAGAGTGCAACCGGACATCTACTTTTATTGGGACGACCATTCATGGCCACTACTCGAGCTCGAATTGACGTAGGTAGCGGCACATTGAGCATGGCCGGTGAAGGAGGTTCGGTAACATTTTCGGTATTTGGGAACTCACCTTCTATTCCTACTTCATCTTTTCATTTATGCTCTTATGTTAAGCTTGCTAATCCTTGTGTTGAGGAAAATATTTGTGAGATTTTTAACAAGGAAGCAGCCTTTGAAGAATTCATTGAAGATGAAGAGTCCATTGAAGATGACGAATTCTTTAGTTGTGTGGATGAGGAAGAGGATTTAATCGAGCAATATCTAGGGAATTTGAAGGAGGTTGATGAAGTAGAAGAGGAAAACTTGGACCATGCATCGGAAGAGGAAGTTGTCGTTAACTCTTTTCTTTCTAACCTCACCAATTGTGTAACATCTTTTCTTGCAGAGTTTAGCTCGAAGATGTTTGAGGAGGAGTTCGAACTAAGTGTGGGGGAGTCGAGAGTTGATGATGACCACGTCCTTGATCTTCGAGATGGTTCGAGAAGGGAGTGTGAGTGTGTAGCAAGGAGCATCAAAACATCGCTTGGTGCTACTGGCTTAGGTTGATCGTATCCTTCGTCAAGCTAATGACGTTAAACAAGCGCTTGGTGGGAGGCAACCCACGTATAAAAAAAATTAGTTAGATTCTTATTTTTCATAGTATTTCTTTTTAATATTTGATTTTTCGTGTTAGTTAGTGTGTTTTTGCAGGAATTGGCGTCGGGCACTCAGTCCCTCATTTGGACGATCGGCCAGATTCCTTAGGAATTCTGGACGATCGGCCAGATCGGTGAAATCAAGTCAGCATCAGTATCTCATTTGGCCGATCGGCCAGATTCCTTAGGAAATCTGGACGATCGGCCAGATTTGTGGACTCTTCTCCTTTGCCGACTCGTTCCGTTGCAGCCCTCCACCGAACCCGAATGATCCCCGCTATTGGTCTCCGCACGATTCCCGATGGAATGATCCACGATTCCGAGGTCCATTCGATTCATAGCTTATTTGTGTGCCTTTTTCTTGTTGTTTGAGTCTTTTATTGCTTTTTCTATATTTTGTTCGATTTTACGCTTTGGTATTGTGTTTTGTGTTTGTTTTGTAGGTGTACTACTTGGAATTTCTCGGGATTTCAAGTGTGTTGGTCGACATTGTGCGATAAGTTCCTTCTATCCCTTCCTTTTTATTTTCTCGCAATGAGGTCATTGCTTGATTTTAAGTGTGTGTGTGTGTGTGTGGGGGGGGGGGGGGGGTCTTTGAAACTTTGGCATGATGTGTTTAATTTTGTTGAGTCTTAGGAGTTAATTGAGTCAAATGAGCATGTGATGATAGTATTGTGGATTTGGCCGATGATAGAAAATTTTGTTGATTTTTGGAGAAAAATTCATGATCTTTATTATGCATGGAACCTTGGCGAAGCGACGCATTTTATTCATTGAATTTGAAGTATGCTATGATGTCGGGAACTAGTTAGTTTGAACCCGTGAGAATTGAGCTATTTGTGCATATTTATGCCTATTCTTTGATTGAGTGATCATGCATGCTTCGTTGTTTCTAGAACTTGCCTTGTTTCTCCATCAAGACCTTAGTATATTTACGAACTAGGAGATGATCTTAGGCCATCTTTCTTTAGCCACATGATCCCTATACACTAACCTTGTTCATAAACCTTTGTTTACCCCTTTTGAGCCTTTATTAGCCGTTCTTTGTAAAACCGGATGATAGGAGGTTTGGATGGTTATGGGTATCCTTAGTATTTGTTGTTGGTGATATGGAAGGAGTTGAATAGAAAAAATTTGGTTGTGGTGAAGAAGGAGGAGAAAGGAGTTTTAGATGCTTGATTTATGTAGTTAGCTATCCCTATGAGAAAAAAAAAAAAAGAAAAAAAAAAAAGAAGAGAAAAGGAAAGGAAAAAAAAAGAAAAAAGAATAAAGATGAAAAAAAATAGAGCTTTTTTTTTCAACATTAGAAAGAACGTTTATTAGTGGAGCTCTAGAAAAAAAAAAAAGAAAAAAAAAAGGGAAAAGAAAAAGAGAATAAGAATATAAGCATAAGGGGATAGTTAGCTTTGCTTTATATAGTTGATATTTTAGCATCTTTGAGTTTGTATTTGGTATGTTGGATTGTAGAAGATGGAGTAAAAATCCGTACTTTGGTTGGAGTTGAAAAGAGGTTGATGATTTAGATTTATTTGAGTCACTTAGCCTATACTTTCCCTACCTTAACCAATGTCCCTACATTACAAGCTTATATAAAGACCTTTTTGATCCTAATTTGTAAGTATTACATTAGGTGGAGATGTTGAGATTGAAGGCAAGCCTATGGTAAACATGTTGCATTGCATTGATATTGAGTGAACCCTATGATGTGCATTATCTTATACATCTTTTCTTTGAGAGAGTTGAGTGTTCACTTTCATATATAAAATCTCACATGTTGGAGAGTGTTCTTTGATGGATTAGCATATTTTGAATTAGTTGAGTAGATTGTGTTGATTGATGCTAAGGTTGTGTGCATAGTTTTGATCATGATCATGAGAGTTTGTTTTCGAAAAGTTTTGAGGCCTATATAGTTCACAATACTTGAGTCTATTGTTTATTTTGTTTTGCTTGAGGACAAGCAAAGGTCTAAGTGTGGGGGGTTTTGATTGGTGTTTAGTTGTTAGGATTTTCGTTGTGTTTTCGTGTTCGTTTTCATTGTGTTTCGTGTCTTTTAGTGTGTCTTTTGGCTATGATTCGTTTTTTTTGGAGTTTTTGGTACTTGTAGGATGAAAAGGGCGGAAACGAGAAGAAAACGAGAAGAAAGGTTGTTGAGCAATCATTGACCTCGAGTTCTAATCTCTCATGATTTTATTGAAGATTCATTTTGGATGTAATGAAAGCATTATATCGAAGAGGGGTTCGATAGGAGCACATAGGCCAAAACGGAGGTCAATTCGGAGTTCGAATGAGGAAGATACGGCCGAAACAAGAGAGTCGCGCGCGAACGTGCCAGTACCTGATCTGGACGACCGTCCAGATTTCCTTCACAATCTGGACGACCGGCCAAGTACTTATGTGCGTGTTTAGCAGTTTCTGATCTGGCCGACCGGCCAGATTTCCTTCAACATCTGGACGATCGTCCAGATGTCGGCGTCCAGCTGTGTTTCCTTATTTAATTAGGTTTTCTTCCTAGTATATATATTAGTGCCTTGGACGAATTTTGTAACATCTTGGACATCCTTTATCAGTTTTTAGCATTAGTTAGCTTTATTTTTCAGCACTAAAATTCTCTAGATTAGCTTTACTTTGTTCGGATCCGGATTCTTAGTTCGTTTAATTCAAGACTTCTTTATTTAATTCGCGTTCTTCGTCTTCGTTTAATTCTCGTAAGTTCTTTTATTGCTTTCGTTTATTTGCTTTAATTGCTTTGCTTTAGTTTTAGATTCGTTCTCTTAATTGCTTCGTTTAATTTGCTTAGTTTTAATTTCGTTCTTTCGATTTCTAGTTTAAAGTCTAGATTCGTTTTTCTAGTTTCGATTCTCTAGTTTTTCAAAGCTTTCAAGTTAGATTTATTTTCTTTTAAATTTCTAGATTTCATTTATTATGCCTAAGGTAGTTTATGCTTTCTTTTATGCTTCCTTTATTGCTTTCTTTTCGATTCTTGCCTAGGTAGATTTATTGCTTTCTTTTAGATTAATACTTAGATTTATTTCTTGAGTTCTAGATTAGTTATTTACTTGCTTTTATTTATTGCTTTTATTTATTTTCTTGCCTAGGATTTAAAATAAAAAGCCAACAATTCTTTTTACTTGCTTTCTTAGTTTTAGGTTAGATTAGGTTTGTACTACATAATTGATTGCCCTGTTAAGTTTTCCTTGAGATTCGATACTTAGGTTTTACTTGCCAGTGCTATGATAGATTTCACCAAAAAGTGTTCGCAATAGACGAAATCTATCGTAGCACTAGCAAGTAAAACCTAAGTATCGAATCTCAAGGAAAACTTAACAGGGCAATTAATTATGTAGTAAGCCTAAAACTAAGAAAGCAAGTAAAGAAGAATTTGGGGTTTTTGTTTTAAATCCTAGGCAAATAAAATAAATCAAAGCAATAAATAAAAGCAAGTAAATCAACTAATCTAAGAACGAGAAAATAAATCTAGAATTAAACTAAAGAAAAACGATTAATCTACCTAGGCAAGAATCGAAAAGAAAGCAATAAAGGAAGCAACGAAGGAAACGAAAGCAAAGAAAGAAGCATAAATAAATCTAGACATGATGAATTGAAATCTGGAAATTAAAGGCAAATTAATCTAACTTGAAAACTTTGAGAAACGAAAGAATTTAAATCAAAGGAAAACGAATCTAAACTTTAAACTTGAATTCGAAAGAACGAAATTAAACAAAGGAATTTAAACGGAGCAATTAAGAAAACGAATCTAAAACGAAAGCAAGCAATTAAAACAAGTAAACGAAAGCAATAAAAGAACTTACGAAAATTGAGACGAAGAACGAAGAACTTGAATTAAATAAACGTCTTGAATTAAATTGCAATAAACGAAGAACGAATCCGGATCCGAACAATAGAAAGCTAATAAAAGTGTTTGAATGCTGAAAACTAAAGCTAAAGTATGATAAAAGATGTTAAGGATGATACAAAATTCGTCCAAGGCACTAATATATATACTAGGAAGAAAACCTAATTAAATAAGGAAACACAGCTGGACGCCGACATCTGGCCGATCGTCCAGATGCTGAAGGAAATCTGGCCGGTCGGCCAGATCAGGAACTGCATAACCTCTTTGAATTTGTTTGGCCGATCGTCCAGATTGTGAAGGAATTCTGGACGGTCGTCCAGATCAGGTACCTGGCACGTTCGCGCGCGACTCTCTTGTTTCGGCCGTATCTTCCTCGTCCGAACTCCAAATTGACCTCCGTTTTCGCCTATGTGCTCCTATCGAACCCCTCTTTGATATAATGCTTTCATTACATCCAAAATGAATCTTCAATAAAATCATGAGAGGTTAGAACTCGAGGTCAATGATTGCTCAACAACCTTTCTTCTCGTTTTCTTCTCGTTTCCGCCCTTTTCATCCTACAAGTACCAAAAACTCCAAACAAATGAATCATAGCCAAAAGACACACTAAAAGACACGCAACACAATGAAAACGAACACGAAAACACAACGAAAAACCTAACAACTAAACACCAATCAAAATCCCCCACACTTAGACCTTTGCTTGTCCTCAAGCAATATAAAAACGAAATAACAATAGACTCAAGTATTGTGAACTATATAGGCCTCAAAACTTTTCGAAAACAAACTCTCATGATCATGATCAAAACTATGCACACAACCTTAGCATCAATCAACACAATCTACTCAACTAAAAAGTGTTTGCAATAGAACAAAATCCTATCGTAGCACTAGTAAGTAAAAACCTAAGTCAAATCTCAAGGAAAACTTAACAGGGCAAATAACTGTGTAGTAAAAACAACCTAAACTAAGAAAGCAAGTAAATAGAATATTTGGGTTTTTGGTTTTTAAAATCCTAGACGAGAAAATAAATCAAAGCAATTAAATCAAAGCAATAAATCTAATCTAGAAAGCTGGAAATAAATTGAATTAAATAAACTTAGAAAATTAAACTAGATGAAAGCAATAAAACTACCTAGGCAAGAATCGAAAAGAAAGCAATAAAGAAAACAACGAAGAAAACGAAAACGAACCTAGACATAATTAAACTAAATCTGGAAATCTGGAAATTAAATAAATAAATCTAATTCTAAGAACTTTGAAAACGAGAGAATTGAAAACGAAAGAAAAACGAATCTAGACTTTAAACTAGAAATCGAAAGAACGAAATTAAAACTAAGCAAATTAAACGAAGCAATTAAGAGAACGAATCTAAAACTAAAGCAAAGCAATTAAAGCAAATAAACGAAAGCAATAAAAGAACTTACGAGAATTAAACGAAGACGAAGAACGCGAATTAAATAAAGAAGTCTTGAATTAAACGAACTAAGAATCCGGATCCGAACAAAGTAAAGCTAATCTAGAGAATTTTAGTGCTGAAAAATAAAGCTAACTAATGCTAAAAACTGATAAAGGATGTCCAAGATGTTACAAAATTCGTCCAAGGCACTAATATATATACTAGGAAGAAAACCTAATTAAATAAGGAAACACAGCTGGACGCCGACATCTGGACGATCGTCCAGATGTTGAAGGAAATCTGGCCGGTCGGCCAGATCAGAAACTGCTAAACACGCACATAAGTACTTGGCCGGTCGTCCAGATTGTGAAGGAAATCTGGACAGTCGTCCAGATCAGGTACTGGCACGTTCGCGCGCGACTCTCTTGTTTCGGCCGTATCTTCCTCATTCGAACTCCGAATTGACCTCCGTTTTCGCCTATGTGCTCCTATCGAACCCCTATTCGATATAATGCTTTCATTACATCCAAAAGGATTCTTCAATAAAATCATGAGAGATTAGAACTCGAGGTCAATGATTGCTCAACAACCTTTCTTCTCGTTTTCTTCTCGTTTCCGCCCTTTTCATCCTACAAGTACCAAAAACTCCAAACAAACGAATCATAGCCAAAAGACACACTAAAAGACACGAAACAGAATGAAAACGAACACGAAAACACAACGAAAAACCTAACAACTAAACACCAATCAGGCTGGATTGCGTTTTCCAGTGCCCCACTTCTTTTCTCGCATTGCCTTTCTGTACAATGCACCTCTGAATCAACTAAACCCAGCCTCTATTCGTAAGGCTGCCTTTTTTCATATAATTACTAGCATAGAAGGGGTGAAAGATACAGCGTTCTTCTTCTTTCGTACACATGAACTAAAACACAGGGATTCTCATCTTTATTTTTCTCCCAATGTTAGGTTTGCTGAAATTTACGGCAAATATGAATCCATAGATAAAGATTGGCATAAATGCTATTTAGTAGTTAGTCCCCCTCCTGGCACTTCCTGGACTATCCTTGATATTAATTTGTATAGGAATCCTGGTAAAGAGAAAACCTCCCGATCTCTTCCTCAGAAGTTATCTTCTTGGGAAGAAGAGATAATGTCTACACTTTTGAATGAGTACCCCTCAGATCATACCATGCTTAGGCCCCTTGTAGAGAGTGAGAGCACTCTTTCCCTTTTTGGCTTGAAACCCAACGTTCCCTAGTCTCCTTCAATGGGTAAAGATTTCTTTGGTGTAATTGTTGTCTTATAATTTTTCATATATTGTCCATTAAACATGTGAACGATACTGATTTCCTCACTGCATGTAGGGATGGATGCTTCTAAGCAAAACTTGAAAAGTAAGGCTTTTGCCAAGCTTCAGCGGATTGTCGCTGCCGCAGTTCAGAACAATGGTGCTCCAGGCCTGGTTACCGAGGCTTCCAAAGCTGAGCGTGACGCCTTTTCCTCTCCTACAGGAGGTTCCAAGGGCTTGCCTAAACCTCCAAAAGGGGCAGATTCTCCCTCTTCTTCTCGTTCGAAAGGAGAAAACTCCCCGGCAGGGGAGAAACAGAGTTCTTACCGAGTCAGAGTCAATGATGATTCCAGAGAATCTTGATTCTTCTTCTCTCCCCTTTACTACCCCTCCTTCTGTGGAAGGTTTTACCTTTTCATCATCGAGTCAGGACCTAACTAACATGGAAGCTCCCCTTTCCCCCGACCAGGATCTGGTGATTGTCCCGAAATATCCTCCTTTCTCTTCTGATAAGAGGAAAGGATCACCTGCTTTCGCTCCCTTTGCTAAGAAGGGCAGGCATGATTCTGACTCATCAATGCTCAGCTTTACCTCAGGAGCCCTAATTCTTTCAACCTTTGGTTCCCCTGCTTCCAGATCCCACGCTCTTGGTGAGCGGGATTCTCAAGTTCAGGCTCTGAGTCCTTTGGCTACATTTGCTAGCGTGAACCCCTATCTTCCTCAGAAGGAAACTCAAACTTCTCAGTCTTTTCTCTCCCCATCCTCTACCGGTTCTTTGGCCTTCATCCACTCTCTTCGTCAAAAAGGTTTGGACGTTCATCCTTCCACCGTACAGGGGAGGGGTGCCAGCGTTTCTTTCCCTGGGATGGTTAGTTCAATAGATGGGGGTTTAACTGCTATGATCCTGGATAGCATTCCCCGCGAGGAAGATTGGCGATTGGCAGAGGCACAACCTTCTGACTTCTTACTAAAGAGAGCTGCTAGTTTCGAGCTACAGGTATATTATTGGGTTTACTCGATTTCTTTTTCCAAATAGGTGGAAATATTGACAGCATTTTTATTAACTGTTCATACTATTTTCAGGCTGCTAGCTGCAGATCCATGCTAGGCATTCGAGCTTTAGCTTATGACAATTTGCACGCTCCATCACTCTCACATGGAGAAAGAAAAGAAGAAACTTCAGGCTGAAGTGAGCCGTCTTCAAGAGGAAGCTCGTCAGCATGAGACTCTCAAAATCCTCCAAGCTCAGAAAACAAAATTGGAGGAAAGAGCTGTCCGAGCTGAAGAAAAGGGATCAAGATAGGGAAAAATTATCTTCAGGCTCAAGAGAAAGAAGATTTCTTAGCTTCGAGCTAACTCTTCTTCATATGCTCAGCAAGCGAAGGATTTTCACGAGGCCTTAAGGTCTTCATCATGCAATTGGCAGGGGCACATGATGCCCATTTCGCAGAAATAGAACAGCTTAAGAGGCAGCACGAACAAGAGGTTGGCCCGGGTGAGGGCTACTTCTCATGCCGAAGGCCTAAGAAGCGGGTTGGAGCAGGGTCTCACCAGAGGCATGAGATGTTGTCGATCCCAGCTTCTTCTTACTCCATACGGGCAGGCCTTCTTGATTACTTAGCTAATCATTTACCTGAAGCTTATCTCCACTCCCCAAGCTTCTGGGTTAGGATGACTGAGCCTCTTTCCGAATGGGCCGCACCAAGTCTGTATTTGAGTGCTGTAAGATGCTGGGCATTCCCGAAAGAGCTACATCCGTGAACTTAGGTCCCATCGTGGAGGCTTTTAGCAAGGCCCCTGAGACTCTTGCTCTTAACCGCCGAATCAATGACCAGAATCCCTGGTATCTTCGAGTGTTTCAGAAGGCAGCTCGCATTCTCCATCGGCCCCATGATCATCTGGAGCCCTCAGCTCTCTGGAATTCTCCACGTATTCAAACCTACCTTCCAGATGCTGAAGTCCAGAGGTTATTGAAGAGGATTTTTGAAGAGGTATAGTTTTGTGATCTTGGAACCTCCTTTCTCTCTTTCCTCTTTTGCTGACCGTGTTTTGAAGATAGTAATTTTCTAGATTGTTTTATTTTCATAGGTTATCTTTGTATTATATTCTTCTTTATTTTTCTAGGAGAGAGATACTCCCGATTTGCTTCCGCCTGCATGCGAGCTTCCCTTTGAGGTTTCGTCCTCCGAGTCGTTCTCCATCAACTCTTCAGATACGGAGTCTGATGTCGATATGCACACCTTGGCTGATCAAGCTGCTTCCCTTAAGAGTTCTGGGAAGGCTTCTTCTGTTCCTTTTGTGGGAGGCTCAAATGGAGGAAACAGGGCGAGGCTCATATCTTTGCCTCCGATGCTGGGCAGACCAATGAAGAGGTCGGTCGCCATTCATAATTCTCATGTGGTTTTCCTCCCTTGATGCTATTTGTCCCTCCTTCTGAGGGTCCTGTAGAACTTGTTCAAGGTGCCCCTTCTAATACCACTCAGGATGTGGTTTACAGATCCCAATCAAGAAGCTGGGGACCATTTTGTGGCTAATCTGTTCAATTCTGATGCTACTGAGGCTTCTGCTCAAGACTAAAAAAATCTTTATCTTTTTTGTCATTTATGTTGACTGATACTTTGAAACAGACTTTTTCCGTTTCTAGTTTTTATTCTGAGTTTTCGGATGATTAAGATGGACTTCGAAATCTGCTTTCTGCTTTTGTTGGTATGATTTTTATGGTACATAACCTCTTATCTTGTCTTTACTTGTTGTCTTCACATGCGACGTGGCGTAAGCGTCGACATAGGAAAGGATAGAAAAAGCATTTTAAGATAATGGAATACAAATATTATTATGAGGGGATATTCCTTATGGGGGGATACTCCCTACTCCCTACTCCCCCCCCCCCCCCCCCCCCCCCCCCCCCCCCCCCCCCCCCCCCCCCCAAGTGAGGTATAAGGAGTATGAGGAATTATACCTCATTTTGGTGATGCTTTCCTCAAAAATGCTCCTTAGCTATTAGGGACTCGGTTCGATCCGTTCATATATTATGAATTTTTAGGGAATAAATACTGCAATAAGGTATGGTAGATTCTGTCCTTTCTCATGGGAGGACACTTATTCTCCCATGCCTGAGAAATTGCTTACTTTAGGGTAGCTCCCGCGTATCATGTTGATAGCTCTTTTGCATTCCAGTTCCTCTTTCCGCGTGGACGCCTCACCTTCCACTATTTTTTGCTTTTCGTTTTGGTCACTTTCTTTTTTGACATACTTCAGGAGCTCTCCCTCCTGTATTAGCCTCTCAATGGCTGTTTTCAGGTTCACACATCCATAGTCATTATGAAATTTGCAAAATTTATCTGAGGGTGGGTTCTTTGGGGGATGTCTGTGCCCCTTAGGGATCTGTACTCCTGACTTTCTCATGGCTATTTCGAATGAGTCATCGGGTTGTTTAATCAAAGGGATGAAAGATCCTTAGGGCAGCTCCTTTTGGTCGGCTCTCTCAGTATCAGGAGCCAGCCTTCTCCTTTCCTCCGGTTTCTTTTCTTTTTGAAAGGCCAACTCAGCCCTCTTGCTGCTCAGAGCTTCCTCCATATGGATGTACTTTTGGACTCTTGTCAGTAATTCTTTAAAAGAAGTAGCTTCTTTTTGATGAGGGATGCAAAGAACTGTCCTGGCTTCAGACCGTCTACACAGGCATGCACCTTTAATTTTGGCTCTACTCCTGGGATTTCCAGGACGGCCTCGTTGAAGCGTGTCATGTAGTCTCTCAGACTTTCGTTGGCACCCTGTTTTATGGTCGTTAGATGCAAGGAGTTTCGAGTAGTCCTTTTAGCACTGACGAATTGCTGTAGACAAACCTCTTTCAGGTCCATGAAGGAATGTATGGAGGCCTTTGGCAACTGCTTGAACCAGTGTTGAGCAGTTCCTGACAGGGTTGTAAGGAATACCCTACACTTAACCCCTTCTGAGTACTGATGAAGGAGACATAAGCTTTCGAACTTCATCAGGTGCTCTTCAGGGTCTCCCTTCCCTTGATACTCGCAAGAGATTGTTTTGAAGCTGCTTGGGACAGGATCCGTTTGGATGTCCGCTGAAAATGGGCTGTTCTCGTCAATATATAAGGGAAAGAGCTCTGATTTGTCTCCTCCATTCCTATTGTTTGAAGAAGGTTTTGGATTCTTTCCTTCCTTCGGATAGCGGAACTCTTTTCGCTTGTCTCCATTTCTTTTGAGGCCCTTTCCACGGCCTGATTTTGTTCCTTCAGTTTTTTAACTTCTTTTGCTAAGAGCTTCATCTGCTCTTGCTGTTGGGCATACTTCTTGGCCCATTCATTTTCAGTGTTCTCATTGAGATTTCCTTCAAGTTCTTCAGGACCTTCCTCATCTGGGGATTCCCAATCAGTAGAAAATCCCTCTTCCTCTTCGGCCACTGTCGGAGGCAGCCTTGAGACTAGCTCTTGAGTTACGCCTTGATGCATAGGCTTCTGCTTATGCATTGCGGGAGTGCTCTTACTTCCTCCCCCTTCCTGGGTCTCACCCAAGGGATCTGTGTTCTGAGGATTTGCTCCTAAAGTGTGGAGTCTTTTCTTAACAGCCCCCTCTACTACTCCTTCGATTAGGGCTTTCATTTGCTGAAGCATAGCTGGAGAAAACTGAGCCTCCATGTTGACACTAGCCTCTGTCAGCATATTGCCCGTTCCTTTGTTTCCAATTACAGAATTTTCTGGATTTCCGGTGGCTTGACCGGCTTCCTTGGAAATAACATCTGATGTAGCATTCATCCTTGTTGGGAACCCCCTGCAGTTTGATTTTGATGATGTTTATCGAAACCACACTTAGGCACATTTTACTTGTTTAGGGTCAAGGCCGATAGATCGACCTGCTACCTGTTAGTGCAGGTCGATGCCCTTTAATGTTTAGGATCAAGTTCGATCCACCCTGTAAGAGAAAGGTCGATGTATCGACCTGCCTCAATTGGATCGAGCTGGATCATCAGCCTGTCTATCGACCTCCCCTATCGAGCTTCCAGCTGGTATTGCCTTAGAAGATTTCAAGAGCTGGATTATCAATCAAGGTCGATGCTCCACCTTCATGGAGCGTCACGACCTGATCCTTGCCACGTCGAGTGCCAGCAAGGACGAATATTCCCAACGGCTAGAAGTGAGTCAGCATCCAACGGCTAGTGCCACGTCAGCCCGACTCCAACGGCTAGTTTTTCAAAACTGCCTATAAATACTTCAGCCATTTTCGGATTCAAGCACGGGAAACACAAGCTATCAACGCCATATCTCTGCCCAAATCTCTCTCAAAGCTCAATCCATTCAAGTGTTCGAAATCCGATTAGTTTCCCAAACACTTGAAGAAGAGAGGTTTCCGATTCCGAAAAACACCACAACGACGAAGCGTTCACTGCTGCTTGTCGATTGTTCAAACAACTTCTTCTCCGACTTGTTCGAAGTTAGAAAGCTTGTTCTTATTTTCGCCATTATAGAGTCAGTCAAGCTCTGTAACAGCGTTAGGTTGTTTGTACGTTCTAGTACGAAGGTTGTAAGGGTCACGACCCAAAACTCGTGTCTAGTTACTCTCAAGTTAGATTGTAGCTAGAACTGATACTCAGTCAGTATAAATAAGAGAGAGGTGGATCCAAAAGAAAAGGGATTCTCAGGTCAAGTCGACCTGACGTGGACGTAGGAGGATTTCTCCGAACCACGCTACATCGCGGTGTTTCTCTCTCTCTTTATTTATTGCACTTACACTTTATTATCTAACTGACGAGCATCAATCTGCATTACACGAATCAACCTGCTATTCATATTCAGCCTTAAGATTTTTCAAAGAAGTAATCAACCTCCACCAACTTCCGCATTAACAGTTTGATAAATCAAGCTCGATACCATACGAGCTTGATAGATCAAACTGCCTCTGATAAGGTCGACCTTGACAATCGACCTGCAGATCGACCTGAATTTTAAAAGTCAAAAACGGTTGGTTATTGGTGTATTCCCCCCCCCCCCCATACACCAATTACTCTTTCCCGGGACCAACAAGTGGTATCAGAGCAGTGGTTCTTTTGACCGCTGCTTTGCATACTAAAAGTTCTTTATCAAACTTTTGGTCATTTTGAACCGATCCTTAGAAAAATCTTTTTCATTCATTCATATCATATTATTCTGCTATGGAGGCTTCTCTTCTCAGGGTATGTGAAGACTTCTCCGTTCAAGGCTATGAAGATTGGAGCTTTCGAATCAAGATGTGTCTCAAGGCACATCATGTCCTTATGTGGGACATCATCGAGAACGGACCCTCCCCCATTTATGCTGCGAAGATTATCGTGGATGGAACAGCCCCCGGGGAGGCTACATACGAGAAAATCCTTAAGAATCCTCGCGATTACACAACCGAGGAAAGGAAGGAGGCCGGTCTCGATGACTATGCAAAGGGACTCATCTCCAGCACCGTGAAGGGCGTCTACCTGGCCAAGATCAGAAATCTTGAAACGGCCAAAGAAATGTGGGACACCCTCCGGTCCATCAGCCTTGGCTCAGAGGAAATGAAGGAGAACAAGCTGTCCATGGCGTGCAGCAAGTTCGATGACTTCAAGATGGTTTCGGGAGAAACCATCGAAGCGATGAAAATTCGCTTCACCGAGATTGTTCTTGAAGTGGCTGCCATCAATCCATACAAGTATACGCAGCGCGAGAAGAATCTCAAAGTGATACGTGCCCTCCCTGCAAATTGGCACGTATACGCCGCCATGCATCCAGCCCGATCGGATTTCAACTCCCTCACCACTGAAGACCTTTTCGACATTCTTGTCGGAAATGAGTATGAGATGATCCGCATCCATGGATCAACCCAGCCTTCCACCAGCAAGAAGGCTGATGAAAAGAACAAGGAGGTAGCTTTCAAGGCCGACTCAGCCTCAGCTGCTACCCCAATTCCGATTGACGAGTCCATCGTCAAGAAGTTCGAGAAGATGACTCTCGACTATGCTCTAGCCGCTAGGAGAAATGAGAAGCTCCTAGGGAAGGTTGTCAAATACAAGAAATTCTACCGTGACAACAAACGAAACTTCTCCAACCGCAACCACGACCGCCCTGACAAAAAGGGAGAAGGTAAACCCTCAACCTTCAATTCTTCTAACACACCCGAGGGTGGTTGTTTCAACTGTGGCAGGCCAGGTCATTACAAGACGGACTGCCCGGATCTTACCAAGGCCGAGAGAGACGAGCTCCGTGCAAAGCGTGATAAGAAGCTCAAAGATCAACGAGCTGCTATGATTGCCGAAGAAACAAAGGAAGCTCACCTCTCGGACAGCTCGTCAAGTGATGACGAAGGATACATCGCTTTCGATGAAAGTGATGATGAAGAATGCTTCGTTGGAAAGCATCAACAAAACGAGGGATCTTCAAAGGTAGATCTTCAACCCATTTCACTTTCTTTTTCTGACGATGATTGTGCAGAAGAAGGTGATGAAGACCTATCCGAGGCTGTGTCTTGGGAAGAAATCAAGAAGCAGCTGGATGATTATGCCGATCTCGTGGATACTCTCAAGGAGGTCGTTGAAGACAATGCTGAGCTATTGGATAAAAATGAAAAATACAAGCTAGCATTGGAAGAAAGATTCTCTCCCTACGATGAAGAAAAGGAAAGGGAGATCGAAACCCTAAAGTCAAAGGTTGACGAATTGACTTTACGGGTCAAGGAGTTTGATACCAGGGAGCTCGAGAAGAACGAGTCCCTCAAGACCAAAGATGCCGAAATACACAGCCTTACCTCAAAGCTGGCTGACTTGGTAATTCGACACGAACTCCTCGTGAAAAAGGAAGAAAAACTTCAACTCACATTGAGTCAGTTGAAGAAAAGTGGAAAGAAGCTGGAAGAGGTCCAATCCATGCAACGCAATCCACGCGATCACTCTGGGATTGGATTTAATGGAGAATCCAAGAAAGGCAAGAACAAAGACTGCGAGATCACGTTCGTGAAAGCGCAGCCTAAATCAAAGAATGTTCGGAAAGCCAATCAAACTCTCCCTGATAAGATGGTCAAGCTGAAGAATCCAGCTCGACAGCCCCAGGCCATCCTCATAAAGCAACGAAAGAAAGAACAGCCCGCTCCTCAAAAGAAGGAGAGTCGACCTGCCCAGCAACGTCGACCTGCTCCCTACCATCAAAATAAGGCTGTTCATCAAGGGCGATACCAAGGCCAGCACTATCAAAGGCCGTATCACCCTGAGTTCTTCCACCCGGATTATCAAGGGTGCTACTGCCACTATTCTCAACAGTCAAATTTTTCAGACTGGCAGTATCAACCTGGGTTTTACGAAGAACAATATTATCAGTCTCGTCGCCCCCGCTCGAAGAAATCCAAGGCTCCTAAGCCCAAGACCGCTTCTGCCTCGTCCTCAGCCTCGGATAGAAGCAGACCGGTGAAACAAATATGGGTTCCAAAGGCCGTTCCCGCAACCGATGTAGCACCCAATCTCAAATGGGTTGCTAAGTTTAATTAATTGCAGGTTGGGAAGGCTCAAAGAAGGAGCCAAGCAGCTCATGGAGCTGTATGGATCATTGATAGTGGATGCTCAAAGCACATGACGTGTGACAAAACGCCACTTTCAAACTATCAAGAACGAGACGGGCCACTTGTAACCTTTGGAGGAAATTCTAAGGGATTTACGAGAGGCCAGGGCGATCTAAAAGTTGGTAAAACAACTATTTCTAACGTCTCTTATGTTGAAGGTCTTAATCATAATTTATTCTCTGTGTCGCAATTCTGCTCGAGTGGTAAACGAGTAGAATTCACCGCTAACAAATGTCTCGTGAAAAATGAGGAAGGAGAAATTCTTCTTACCGGAATATTGCAGGATAGACTCTATATTGTACAATGGACAGATTGGATAGAGACCTGCCTGGTCACAAAGGCCGATTCCGAGACAAGCTGGCTATGGCACAAGAGGTTGAGTCACTTAAACTTCAAGGCCATCAACAAGCTCGCACGCAACAAGCTGGTGAACGACCTGCCAGACCAAGTCTTCGATCGTGATCACATCTGCAGAGCATGTCAAGCTGGAAAGCAGACAAGATCATCATTTCCAAGCGTGACGGCTCATTCATCGAATCGAATTCTTGAGCTTCTCCATCTCGACCTCTTCGGTCCGAAGGAGACATTGGAGAAGCTACCTGCGTTGCTGAGCAAGCTGTGCAATCAAAAGGAGAAATCCATCATCTCCATTCGATCAGATCGAGGCACCGAATTTATCAATGCAATAATCGAAGAATATTGCACAAAGAGTGGGATTCATCATCAAAC
Organism: Thymus mandschuricus; assembly: GCA_029379335.1. Lineage (NCBI taxonomy): Eukaryota > Viridiplantae > Streptophyta > Magnoliopsida > Lamiales > Lamiaceae > Thymus > Thymus mandschuricus. Next base: position 15,323,514 of record CM057077.1, on the reverse strand, counting down.
TTCAGCTGCACGCACACCTCAACAAAACGGCGTGGTGGAACGTCGTAACAGATCGCTGAAAGAAGCAGCTCGTACCATGTTGGATGAAACCAATCTTCCAAAGAAGTTTTGGGCAGAGGCCGTCAACACAGCCTGCTACACCCAAAACAGGTCGATCATCACGATCCGACATGGAAAGACTCCATACGAGCTGTGGAACAACAAGCTCCCCAGGTTAAAGTATTTTAAAGCTTTTGGGTGTTTGTGTTACATTCATAACAATGGGAAATCTCAATTGAAGACTTTTGATAGCAAGGCCGATCCAGGAGTATTTTTAGGATACTCAGAGGTTAGCAAAGCTTATAGAGTCTTTAATAAGAAAACCCTGGTTGTGGAGGTAACACCTCATGTTGTGTTTGATGAATCTACTTGTCTGTACAGAGAATCAAGTACAGGAACAGATCAGCCCGCTGCTAACAGGCCGTCTAACTCCCCCATTGACGACCTGCTAGTATGGACTCCAAATGATTTGGAGGAAGAGGATCAATCTGATCCTAAGGTCACACAGCAAGGGGGAAGTGATGCAAATGATAATACGAGCTGTAATACATCAGCCGGACTTAACCAGGCTGATCCCCCTCCCTCAGTCCCCAAGACTGATGCTGTTCACGACCTTACATCACAAATCGAGCAGCTCGACAACACAATGGAGCAGCTCAACATCCAGGCCGAACAGCAGCCTGATCAACAGCTCGAGCAACAGCATGTGCCCACTGATCAACCTTCAACTCATCCAGAGTTTGACGAACCCATTAATGAGCCCGAGCCAATCATTTCAAATGAAGAAAGATCACGACGCAGACGTTGGATCGATGATCATCCGAAAGAGCTCATTGTTGGGAACCCAAACCAAGGAGTACGAACGAGAAGGACGATTGGTGAAAGTGCACTTCTAAGTTGCTATCTCTCTCGCATAGAACCCAAGGATGCCTATGAAGCTCTTCAAGATGCTGACTGGATAGAAGCCATGCAAGAAGAACTCAATGAATTCAAAAGAAATGAAGTATGGTCACTAGTTGATCGTCCTTATCATCAAGGCGTCATTGGAGTTAAATGGGTTTACAAGAACAAGAGAGATGAATCTGGAGAAGTTGTCAGAAACAAAGCCCGACTGGTAGCAAAGGGTTACTGTCAACAAGAAGGAATCGACTATGATGAGACGTTTGCCCCCGTTGCAAGACTAGAAGCTATAAGGCTGTTTCTAGCTTATGCCGCTCATCAACGATTCAAAGTCTACCAGATGGATGTTAAAAGCGCGTTCCTCAATGGCATTCTTGAAGAAGAAGTCTATGTGGAACAGCCTCCTGGATTCGAGGAGGGTGATTCAAGCAAAGTCTACAAACTGCACAAGGCCGTCTATGGTCTTAAGCAAGCTCCTCGAGCTTGGTATGAGACGCTATCATCTTTCCTCATCGAATCGGGATTCAAGCGTGGTTCAGTCGACAAGACACTATTCACTATCAAAGTGAATGAACATATCCTTTTAGTACAAATTTATGTTGATGATATCATCTTTGGATCTAAATCTCCCATTTTGTGTGAAAAATTTGGTAACCTCATGACCGAAAAATATAAAATGTCTATGATGGGGGAAATGAATTTCTTTCTAGGGTTGCAGGTCAAGCAGTCCGATGAAGGAATCTTCATTAGCCAAACAAAGTACGCACACGAGCTGGTTGACAAGTTTGGTGTCAAAGACAGCAAGCCAGTCAAAATACCAATGCTCTCTGGTGGGAAGATCGACCCGGATCCTCAAGGAAAACCTGCCAACATAACACAGTACAGGGGTATTATTGGTTCATTACTTTATTTAACTACTAGTCGACCTGACATCACTTTTGCAGTTGGAGTGTGTGCTCGATTTCAAGCTAATCCGAAGGAATCTCACTTGGAAGCAGCAAAGAAAATTCTTCGATACATCAAAGGAACCACAAATTTGGGTCTTTGGTATCCTTGTGATGACAACTTGCAGCTTACAGGTTATTCAGATTCTGATCATGCAGGGTGCAAGCTCGATAGGAAATCTACCTCGGGTACTTGCCATTTTCTCGGAAACAAGCTGATTTCTTGGTTTTCAAAGAAGCAAACTTCAGTAGCCACCTCCACCACAGAGGCCGAGTACATGGCCGCAGGAAGTTGTTGTGCACAAATCTTGTGGATCAAGCAACAACTTAAGGATTATGAAGTTGAAGTCAGTGAAGTGCCTATATTCTGCGACAGCTCGAGTGCCATCGCCATTACTCAAAATCCAGTTCTTCACTCTAGATGCAAGCACGTGGATATTCGACATCACTTTATTCGTGATCACGTGGAAAAGAAGAACGTGGTTATTGAGAAGATACACACTGACATTCAACGAGCTGATATTCTAACCAAACCCCTAGCCGAAGAAAGATTCAAAATGCTATGTGGAAAGCTGGGGTTACTAAATGTTGAGACATCAGGCCGATCGTAAGCCTACAGGCCGTTATCTCCTCATCGACCTGCCAAATTTCTCAAAAGCTTGTGGGACCAACTGGGACCAACAAGCAGGCCGTCTCTTTACAAGCAGGCAGATATTAAGGGGGAACAGGCCGTCAATTCTCAACAGGCCGTTACCATTTGAAAAGGAAGTTACTATTTGGACAGGCCGTTTCCATCCTCAGGCCGTCGACTATTTAACGCATCGACCTGTATTCCTCAAATTAAGGGGGAACACTTAGTCAAAGTGATCCATCATTTGAGGGGGGAACAAAGGCCGATGTCTGTATCCAGGGCGTTTGTTTCTCCAGGTCGATATCTTCAGTCCAGGCAGTTCTACCTTGCCAGGCCGATGTCATATGTCCAGGCCGATATCTCAAATTACGGCCGTTCATTTCGACAGGCCGTTCTCCGTCACAAGGCCGATATCATCAGACCGATATCAACCTGAATGCAACTGCATTTATGAAGGAAGAATCAAAGGGGCAGTATCACCCTTTTGTCTTATAACTTCTTTAATACGCATTGAATTTTTCATTTATTAATGTTATTTATTTCTCAATGTGTTTCATTATTTAAGGGACTGCTAATTTATTAATTTTAGTTGCTGCTGCTCCGTCTCCAAGGGTCGATGTGGAGGCTGCGCTGGATGATATTTCTGCCAAGCTCGAGTCAATCATCACCAGCCTCCCAGAACAAATCAAGCAGGCCATAGCCGAGGTCCGGGCCGATATTATTAATGAAGCCAAGGCCCAGGCCGATGAAGTTGCCAAGGAGCGTGTCACTGATTTTGCAGTGAGGCTTTTGAAGGAATATACTGACAAGCTCCTACCTGGCCAGCTTGATGAGCTCAACATGGCATCCCGCGACCAAATCGCGGAAGTATTGGAGGATGTGGAGAAGGTCGATGAGCGAGTAACCGAACTGGCTTCTTCTATCTCAAACTCGGCATCGACCTCCAACGATCAGATCAACGCAATTCACGGCACCATCTCCTCCCTTCTCAATGGCCAGCAGGAGTTGAAGGATGCCGTGACAAAGCTGCAGCAGGAGGATGCTACTCTTCTTTCCCTTATTAAAACCCTTTCTGATGATGTCGAAAAGGGGGAAGAAGAGCGAGCTGCCACCACCGCGAAGAAAAAGAAGGCCCCGGCCCCAAAATCCAAGGCTCCTCCTCCTCCTTCTCAAAAGAAGTCCTCCCAGGCCGTTGCACCCAAGGCCGCTGCCTCTCATGCCGATCCTATCTCCCAGCTTGGTGCGGAGCAGGCTGCTGCCGCCAAAGCTCGATTGGCAGCAGAGGCAGATCTCATTTCCGCCATGGTGCTGGCTGGTGCTACGCCGGAGCAGGCTGCAAATCAAGAGGAGCAGCAGCGCTTCAAGGCAGAGCGCCGTGCTGCTGAGGCTAGAAGGAAGAGAGAGTTGGACTGGATCAGCCAGTCCGCTCTTGTTTTGAATGCAGGAGGATTGCAGCAGGTCGTTGATTGGCTTGATGAATCTCAGAACAACCTGCTGCGGGAGCTCAATTCGTGCTTCATCCTCCTGCACTACTTCATCAAGGATCCCTCCCTGCCTGCCGATGCCGATGAAGCGTATGCAGCCTATATGCGCAAGTTTCCATACCAAAAATTCATTGGTGATCTACAGAAAAAGGCTGCAGAGGCTGGTGTGACGATAAGGGCCCCTGCTCAGCAATATTTTGCGCCCTTACGTCTTGGTGCTTCGGAGTATATGGATTACTCTCGAATCGACCAGTACATCGCCCAAACTGCCATCGGCCTAGGCGTCAACGTATCGAATTCCGATCCCGACTATCGTCGTATCAGGGATGGAATCTACGCAAGCATGCAGACGTTGTCAAGGGAGCAGATCCAAGAAGAGCGCACAGCAGCCCGTGCCAAGATCCAGGCTATGTAGATGATTTTGTAATATTTTGTTTTTCATTTATGCTCTCAGCCCGATGTAAATTCTTCATGTATTCTGCTATCGAGCTTAATGAAACAAAATCATCTTTCGTCCTGATGACAATACCTCTTTGTCCAGGCATCTGCCTTACTGCTTTATTATGCTTTATTATCTGTCTTTCATTTAATTCCTTCTCAATATTCATAATTGAAAAATTAAGGGAAGCTCTGATACCATTCTTTCAGTGTTTCTTCTTAGGAATTATTTGTAAAGTGTTTGGTTTCGACATCATCAAAAAGGGGGAAATTGTTGGGAACCCCCTGCAGTTTGATTTTGATGATGTTTATCGAAACCACACTTAGGCACATTTTACTTGTTTAGGGTCAAGGCCGATAGATCGACCTGCTACCTGTTAGTGCAGGTCGATGCCCTTTAATGTTTAGGATCAAGTTCGATCCACCCTGTAAGAGAAAGGTCGATGTATCGACCTGCCTCAATTGGATCGAGCTGGATCATCAGCCTGTCTATCGACCTCCCCTATCGAGCTTCCAGCTGGTATTGCCTTAGAAGATTTCAAGAGCTGGATTATCAATCAAGGTCGATGCTCCACCTTCATGGAGCGTCACGACCTGATCCTTGCCACGTCGAGTGCCAGCAAGGACGAATATTCCCAACGGCTAGAAGTGAGTCAGCATCCAACGGCTAGTGCCACGTCAGCCCGACTCCAACGGCTAGTTTTTCAAAACTGCCTATAAATACTTCAGCCATTTTCGGATTCAAGCACGGGAAACACAAGCTATCAACGCCATATCTCTGCCCAAATCTCTCTCAAAGCTCAATCCATTCAAGTGTTCGAAATCCGATTAGTTTCCCAAACACTTGAAGAAGAGAGGTTTCCGATTCCGAAAAACACCACAACGACGAAGCGTTCACTGCTGCTTGTCGATTGTTCAAACAACTTCTTCTCCGACTTGTTCGAAGTTAGAAAGCTTGTTCTTATTTTCGCCATTATAGAGTCAGTCAAGCTCTGTAACAGCGTTAGGTTGTTTGTACGTTCTAGTACGAAGGTTGTAAGGGTCACGACCCAAAACTCGTGTCTAGTTACTCTCAAGTTAGATTGTAGCTAGAACTGATACTCAGTCAGTATAAATAAGAGAGAGGTGGATCCAAAAGAAAAGGGATTCTCAGGTCAAGTCGACCTGACGTGGACGTAGGAGGATTTCTCCGAACCACGCTACATCGCGGTGTTTCTCTCTCTCTTTATTTATTGCACTTACACTTTATTATCTAACTGACGAGCATCAATCTGCATTACACGAATCAACCTGCTATTCATATTCAGCCTTAAGATTTTTCAAAGAAGTAATCAACCTCCACCAACTTCCGCATTAACAGTTTGATAAATCAAGCTCGATATCATACGAGCTTGATAGATCAAACTGCCTCTGATAAGGTCGACCTTGACAATCGACCTGCAGATCGACCTGAATTTTAAAAGTCAAAAACGGTTGGTTATTGGTGTATTCCCCCCCCCATACACCAATTACTCTTTCCCGGGACCAACAATCCTTATAAGAATCTGCAAAGATTTAAGGACGTGTAGAGGATTAATTCCAGATGCTCTTTGAGAGAGACTTGAAGTATACGTAACTAGCTATTAACAAGCTTTCTACGTTGGAGCATTATTTATGATGGCTTTAACAAGTATAGCTTATTCGTTATAAGGCTCTTAAAGGGGGTGGCTTCTGCCAATGTACGGTGAAGGTAAGTAGCGACTTAAAGATAGAAATCTGATTATGATAAAGGGTTTTAACACAATTTCCTCTTCTTGACATGAGGCATCTGATCATGTGAGATTTAGCCGTGATATGCTGCTGATTTAGCAGATCCTTTTATAACCGCCCACCATCTTAGGTGGCCTTAACAAGTGTGTTTTATTTAATGTAAGACTTTTTAAAGATGGCTTTCGCCGGAATGAAGCTGAGGTCGGTGACATTTGTCATTACAAAATCTATTTTGTTAGGTTGTTTGTTTTCCTAAGGCTTTCCTTATGAGGCCTCTGGGAGGATCTGATCAGAAGAAGAGGTTATTAAGAATTTGTGCGGCATCTTATTTTAGTAAGCTTAATACGAGATGCCTCGGCCGCATAGGCCCTTCTTATGATTAGCCCCTATTTCATAGGACCTTCTTACAAGATATTCCCTGTTAGCCAAGGATATTTAGAGTGATATCCCCTATGTGGGATTCATGAAAACATTATTTATCGAATCGAGCTTACGAGAACTTGGTCTATTTTGTAAAGCTTACAGAGGCGCTACTCATCAGATGGGGCTTATGAAAGTAATATCATCCTCAGAGGTTCATAAAGGCATTGTCTATTAAACAGAGTTTTTCAAGAATACCACCTATGAGGCGGGATTTAGGTGAGATTTTGCCTACCGGAATGCAATGGGTAAAGCTTGTGGGAGCGATACACAGGAATGCTGCTCTTTAGAGCAAAGCTTAGGAGTGCACTGTCCATTCAATGGGACTTATAAGGAATTTTGTCTATCATATGAAGCTTATGAGGATGTTGCCAACTGAGTAGGACTTAGGAAAAGTTCTGCCCACTGCACGGGGCTTACGAAGGAGTTGCCTAGTAGATAGGGCTTTGTAGAAGGTTCTGCCCATTGAATGGGGCTTACGAAAGGGGCGCCTATTAGATAGGGCTTTGAGGGGGAGTTGCCTATTAAATAGGGCTTATAAAGTGTTCTGCCCATTGTATGGGGCTTACGATGATATTGCCTGTTAAACAGGGCTTTTTGAGAAGGATTGCCTATTTAAATAGGGCTTATGAAGGGTTCTGCCCATTGTATGGGGCTTACGATGGTGTTGCCTACTGTGTAGGGCTTTTTGAGAAAGCTGCCTATTGAATAGGGCTTATGATGGCATTGCCTACTATGTAGGGCTTCTGGGGGTTCTGCCCGTTATACGGGGCTTATGAGAGAGTTGCCTGTTAGACAGGGCTTCTGAAAGGAGGTTCTGCCCGTTATTCGGGGCTTACGAGGGAGTTGCCTGTTAAACAGGGCTTCTGAGATGAGGTTCTGCTTCCAGATGCGGGCTCCCTTCATCAACGTGAATGGGGTAACCTTAGCATCTTTCGGCTCTCCATTTTCTTTAATGTTTTTATTACTTCATGGGTTTTGGGGTCATGGCAATTCAGGAGCATTCGACTAGCTTTAGTAGGGATGCTTATTTTGTAATCACCAGTCCTCTACAACTTATAGATGGATTTCATATTGAGCATATAATAGACAGAATTGTATGCTCACCAAGTACACAAGGTGAAGCGAATGTATTTTGAGATTGCTGCAGTTTGTGACCCGTCTTTCCTCCGGATCCCTTACAACCTTAAGTTTTTGACAAAACAACAACAGATTAGCCATCACAATTCATGTCATGAAAGAGATGAGGCCTTGAGATCGTTTCTAATCACTGGATTCATGAATTATAAGCAATGTAGCTAAAACAAATTCATGGCATACATACTAAAATTTTCCAGGAATAACATAAATCTCGCATTCAATATACATTCCCTTGATTAGATAGCCATCATTCTAGGTGATCATCGCGGCAGGGCAAATGACAGGGCAAGTTTATGAGCATATCATCAGAATCAACTAGAACTTCGAAGATAAACAGGGGATTGGCCCTTTGAACCCATGGGTTTTGACAGTAGTTACAGATATCAATGTTTAATTCACATTCAAGGAGAGAAGATCAGCCTCTCAAACACAAGTCCCCTTTCAATCAAGGTGTTTATCACAATTTTCGCCTCAAGGGAGCATAATCATAAGATCACATCACACTCAACAACCCATAGCCGCGGAAAGCTTTGGCAAGTATCAAGCAGTGGTATGCACATTTGCAGTTTTTGCAGATTAAACAACAAACAGAGCATTCCCAATCAATATAACATCAGATTTCCTCATATTCTCCACATAAGGACATAATAAAGGGAAATCTCAAACATATTTATAACAACGAGCTGGAATTTTGCATAAAAAACAGGGGAAATCAACATCTTAACTCAAGGATTTCCCACAGACGGCGCCAGTTGATAGATCCGGGTTAGAGATCCACAACAATTCAAGGTGTTTTTCATCATGTTTTGCAAAGAGCATTCATGGATAAAGCATTACAACAGTAAAGAGCAAGAGATTCATGCGTATAGAAAAGCCATAGCCGGGCATTTTGTACAGGGTGAGAGGCATATAGCAACGGCAAGTAATAGTTGAGCTATAGGTAAAGGATGAAAGGCGTATTTAGCCATAAACTAGCAAGATTCATGGGGTTTTGCACTCATACAAGCAGATAACGCGGAAAAGGGACAAGGGAAAAAGGGGAGGCTAGGAATGTGGAGCTCCGTTAAGCTTCATCCCTCCTCAAGTGATGAGGGATTTACCTTAAGTTCAAGGTAGTATACGTAAGAAAGAGACTCTTCCCGGTGTTGAGAAGAGTAGATGGATGTAGAAACGAACTACGGCTTCCCGGAAGAAGGTCTTGTTCGCCTCGGCTTGCCTGAGCTCGTAGGAGCTCGTGAGAGAGAGTATTGAATTGAATGGAACAGTACGCTAAGGAGCGTGTTGTTCGTAAAAAGTGATGATGTTGTTGTACATTCGCTTAGTATTTATAGGCGTGAGGAGGGTGAAAAGGTGGATCCTTCTTGTATGGAAGGGATAAAAGAGGAATTTCTATAAGGACAAATTCCCTTTGTCATTGATATTGTGGTCCTCACTCTAGAAGGACTAGGGTCACGCCGATTATACACCTCTGCAGATCCCCAGGTATTAACAGGAGCATATTAAGGCCGAGGCCGCTTCTGCGAGCATTAGCTTCTGCACATGGGTCCCGACCCAAACCATAGTAATTGTCAGGTCCCGCGGCATCTAGGATCTGCTCTTTGTTGAATCAATCTCTTTTAATCATTATAGGAAGAATAACCCAGATAAAGGTAGGAAAGTACATTACGAGTGAGGCTGATATTTATCCCTATCAGATATTAGGAGTATAACTTTATATTGTTTTTATATTTCTATTATATATATAGACTTCTATTTGGTTGTGTAAAATTATATATTCCAAAAAGAAAATTGAATTTTAATTTATTATGAGCTTATAAGGTATTTTATCCAAATCCTTTTTGATCACTTATGAGTTTTTAAATCTAAGAGCTTATAAGCTCTCGAAACATTTTATAAATAATTAAAGCTTATAAGCCTTATACTCCATCCGTTTTTTTCGACGTGGCCTGTTTCTTTTCGGCACGATATTTAAGAAATATAATAAAAAGGTTAATATGTGGTATGAGCCAAGATAAATGTAATGTTAGGGATAAAAGTGGTGTTTGTTAGGCCATAAAAGAAAATAGACCAATTAAAAAAAAAATCAAATTGGCAAACATGTCACGTCATAATAAATAATAAATGGAGGGAGTACAAAATAAGCTTAAGCCAAACATCATTTGTCGTTGCTAATTAATCAAGTTTCGTAAATGATTGTGTTTAGAGTTGGTTTTTAAGTTTCCAACTACATCGCTATTGATTACTGCTAGTTCCCATTTAATGCAAGAACATGCATACAAATTACAATTGGCGTACAGATTTCCCCCAAAGTTCAACAGCTACAATTTTCTACATATTCGGTTGTTATTGTTATCAATTATTAGTTGATCTTCTATGGTCTATATCATAGGGAGGAATGCTCCTAAACCGAAAAATTAAATTCTACAGAAAACCTACATTTTAAACAGAAAAATTATTGACTTTAACAATGTCGCCTTAATCGTGGGTATATTAAAAGTGTCAACCGTAACATTTTTGATATTCTATACTCCCATCGTCTCACTTTACTAGTCATGTTTGCTATTTTGAGTCGTCTCACTTCACTAGTCTTATTTTTTAAAATAGAAATAATGAACCCTTACTTTTCAATGTGTGACCCTACCTTACTCTTTTAACTAGCGCATAAAATCACGTGCCAAAAACGAACAGGACTAGTGAAGTGCGACTACGGGGGGAGCAGTATATCAAACTAAAAACATGCAGTAAAATTAACCTCTATCAATGAATACTTTTGGGACTGCAAAAAAAATGACGAAATGGAAGGTTATTCCTAAATAAAGGCATACGAATAATTTTGAATTTTTTTCTCTAATTTTTTTGTGCATGAACAATGCATAAATATTGCATTACTAGATACATGTAAGAGCTTCATTGTAACGATCAGCTGATGGACATGGATGTTTTCCTTAATTATCCAAATGAACAGCATATTTTGTATGAACTTACTGGAGAAGAGATCATTGAAGAAATTAGGCAAGAAGAAGATGGAATTAACCCGGAGGGCATAGAAATCCCAAAATTTTCATGTGAAGAAGCTCTAAGTTTGCTCGACAGGTTGAAAATGTTTTGGGTTCAACTAGAAGGTGGATACATAGACGAGCTATTGAAGACAAACAAGTTGAAAGATATGCTTATACAACAACAAAAAATGAAGACATTGTCACAAGCAACTTTATACAAATATTTTAAATCAGCATAAATTTATTCTAGCGGTATATATTTATTTTATATATTATGTGATTTATTCCTAAATAGAGGTGAATTTCAATATGATAGGACCTAAAAAAATATATAAATTATGACAAATATGTTTATTCCAAATTATAATTCGTCCCGACTTGGGACCATGAAAAAATATAACAAAGTTACAGTTTATTCCTTAACAGAGTATTCTTTTATATAAATGTTCTGCATTATAATACATAGAAAGAATTGAACTTAATTCAGTTAATTGTTAGTTTAGTAAGGAGGCCACTAGGCCAGTCTCTTAATTGCCGTATCCTTCAAAATATATTGCTTACTTATGGCGTGTTAAGTACATAAGAAGTAAATCATTACGTTAATAGCCATAATTAATATTGTGTCAAAATTACTTAACTAAACTAGTTACCTTAAAACTTCCCCCTGTCTCACATAGACCTTTTTTTTTTTCCGAAACGTTCCACTGATATGTGGACTTTTTTCAAAATAGAAAATTATTACCCAATAAAATTCAAACACATCGCTTTAATCTACTACCTTTCCTTTTAAAACACTATCATCACTTCAATCTTAATTCCGGCGCCAAAAAAAACAAAAAAATCTCTTTTCCAGTGGAACGGAGGGAGTACTTTTCTTTAACTTGCACTATTTAGCGCCAAAAAACTATTAAGGGAAACTGCGACAATGGGGGAGATGCCGTTCCATTTTCCAAGATTTCATTTACATTAAAGTTACACATATTAAATCATAAAAAAATTGGAGGAAGCATCAACGGCTCAAACCAATCTAAATTCTTACATGACTATAATAAATTTGACATGTATCCCCGCCCCTACTACGATATATATCATACTTTGAACAATTTGAAATTTGTTTAGAAGCAAACATGGGTTTTTGTTCCAATCACATTCTCTTCTCATCTACCTATTACATACCCTTTCCAAAGCTATCGAAAACTTACGCGTCTACTCAAAGGCCTTGTATGGCAACGAACAAAAAACATACGGTCTCAGGATGTTACAAGGAAACTAAAATAGATTTCCCAGCAGGCCTAGAAGCAGAACTCATGCCCAAACACGTCGCAGTGATAATGGACGGGAATAGAAGGTGGGCCAAAAGCAAAGGGCTGCCGGTACATCACGGTCACCTAGCTGGAAGAAAAGCCTTTCAATTGCTATGCCAAACTTGTGTGAAATATGGAGTCAAAGTTCTCACGGTTTTTGCATTCTCCACCGAAAATTGGATCCGTCCGAAGGTACAACCGTTTTATTCTGCCATACCGTCGTGGGTTATACTAAGATCAATAGTCAAGATCTATATATTTTTTTTATCGATCCGCCACTTATCTCTTTAGTTAAATGAGCAATAACATTACAGAACGAACACAGGAGGAAATCGACTTTATGATGGATATGGGTAAAGAGCTTAGCATATTACAAAGTGAGGAGTTGATGCAGTAAGTTTTGGTCGTTGATTTTCATTATTTATCGTTTCCTAATTTTTAGTCGCGGAAATAGGGTATGTGTACTTATCTTTTCAATCACGTTGCTAACTAGTCGTAAATGATAAAATGTGAGGAATGTACAGATACGATGTGCGGTTATCGTTTATGGGGAGCCGAGGGAGGCTCCCGGAGGCCTTCCGAGACCGGATGTCAAGCGAGGAGCAAAGAAGCAAAGACAAAAAGCAAATGCACTTAGTTGTGGCTTTGAACTACAGTGGTCGATACGACATAACTGAAGCGACCAAGAAAATTGCTACCAAAGTGAAAAATGGGGTTTTGAAAGTTGAAGAAATCGACAACGCCGTTCTCGAGCAGCATCTTGAGTCGGATATGATCGAGTTTCCGAACCCTGATTTGCTTATTAGAAGCAGCGGTGAATTGAGAATAAGCAACTTTATGCTATGGCAGTTGGCCTACACAGAACTGTTCTTTACTAAGAGCATCTCCAGCAGTTTCCCCTATTTTCCAGCAGCACTATCACTAAAATAGTGCAGAAACAGTAACTCATCTCCAACAGTTCGCACTAAAATACAGCAGAAAGGAATATTCCAAAATATCCTTTTTCATTCATTTTTTTAATAAAATGTGAACATGATTAATGCATTTTTGTTTTTCTTATTAATGCATTTTTGTTTTTATATTTTGTTTCATTAATTTATACAATCATTTTGTATATATATTTGTATCACACGTAAATTATACATAGAGTTTAAAAAGAAGAGAAAAATTAGTTAAATTATTAACAAGTAACATACGATAAATTGTGAAAAGAACACAAAAAAATAATTAAAAAAATTTGATACACACAAAACAAATAAGCATATATCAAATTAAATTGTGAAAAGAAAAAATAAAATTATCAACAAAACAAACTAAATTGAAATATTACACCACAAATAAAAATCGCAAACAAAAACGAGCACAAAATGACTCCCACAAAATTATAGTGCAGTGAATAGTGTTACTCTATATTTAGGGGAACACTGTTCATTGCACTATAATTACGCTATTTTAGTGCGGACTGTTGGAGCAAAACTCTGCACTAAAATAGTGCTCAGCACTATTTTAGTGCTGCTGCTGGAGATGCTCTAAGAAGCTCTTTCCTGAATTTGATGAGACGGATTTCGTCGAGGCTATTGCTGCATTTCAGCAGAGAAAGAGGCGCTTTGGTGGGCATGGGTATTAGAATTTCGTATTTCATTACCACCCAAACCCTATAATCTCATCGAGTTATGTCTCTTTCATTATTAAATTTATTGCAATTGTAGGGTAATCAATTCGGTTCCATTACATTTTATCTTAATTTATACTGGGTATGGGTATTAGTAATTTAGTAGTAGAGACGGTGCGTGTTGCAAACTATCCATTAATTTAATCTAAATTGAATTTGTATTTCGCGGATATTATGTTAGTGTCAAAATGTCTCACGCTTCTGGCGTCGAGAAACATTACTTTATCCATATGGTTCATTATGACTTCAATCACTTGTGGCATGGTGCAAAAGCAATTACTTGTGTTTTATCACTCTATTGACAGTTAATACTCTTCTGAACTTTTTGTTCATCTATGTACTATGTGTGGATATTTTATCCAACATGAATATGACGACATTCTTCCATCTATATCTCCCAGGCCCCTAAATGACTCAAAGTCTTTTTAATTTGCTTTAGGCAATGAACATGTTGTGATTCATCTTGTTGCCATGTATCTCACACATTATATATGTACTAATTAATTAGTATTACTCTTGGCCTCTCTCGGCCTTATTATTGTTATAAACAAAATTGTGTGCTTCTGACACTAATAAAATAACTTGACTTATATTAATCTATACAAAGTAAAACACTTTTGTTGTACTAAGTTCAAATAAGCTCATAATTGACGCTTATAATTAGGTTGAGTTTTGAACCTTTGGAGTACAAACACTATAAAATACAAGTTAATAACTTGACATTTAATGTTTTATTTTATTTTTGTTTTGTACTGCTATGCTACAGGAGTACAAAATATGAAAATACAGTCAATCTATTTTAGCTGAATATGTGAGATTGTGTCACTTTTCGTGTATCAACAAAAGCATCATAAAATTTGTTTGCAATCTTTTGCAAAAGAATTGTCTTTTCCACTTCTTGTTCACATTGATAACTTCAGGAATCAAAATGTGATAGCTTTTTAATCTATACCTATTATGAAAGTATCTTGTGTGACAAATTTTGTTTTACCTATTTTGTCCTTATAATAAACTTTCATTTAAGGTCAATATTGTAATATTATATTATTATACATGGATTTAAAGAGAAAATATAAATCGATAAAAGTTGATAATATAATAAATAATTTTAATTTTGATTTGACTTTGTGTAAGTAATAGTTATTGCTAGACGTACGTACTAAGACAACTTCTACTTCTTCTAATCAAATTTCCTAAAAAAATTATTGATAGACTATTATGTTTGAGGTCGAAGCTCCCAACTTATACATGGGGTCATGCCATAATGCATGTTTAGGCCAACAGCCTATCATCAAAAAACTTTGGTTGAGAACCCGATGTTTCTTATCTAACAACTTTTGTTTGTGTTGTTCAAGTTCGAATTGCATCCCACAATGTACAAAATGAGTTCCAGACGAGGGTTTGAGATATGTATTGGATGTGATTCACTTTCAATGATAAGAAAGGACAAATCTCAATCCACAAAAAGCATAAGGAAATTTCTTTAAACTAGTAGAGATTACATGCATACACACGTAAATACTACGATTAAATTATTGAAGAACTATTTTCTTCATTTATTTATAATATTCTTCTTTAAACTTTCTTTGAATCAATGGGTTATAGAATTTTTCATAAATTCATATGTATATTACTAAATTGAGAAAATTAAAAGGAGAATCCAATATATTTATTTGTTTGCAGTTCTGTTTTTTTAAATGTACGTAGTCATAAAATTTATTTTTGTATAGCTCTTTTAAGAATATATGTTAAATATAGTTATGAAATTTTATATGTCCAAATTTGATATGTTTAAATTTGAACATATATGGCCAATCTTTTTCATATTTTATTAAATAAGTAGTACTATAAGCTCCCATAAAATAAATTTATTTGTTATAATATTATAAAACTCTTACACAGAGGCTCTGAAAAAAAAAAGAATTTTTTGGATGATTCCAAGTAAACCATCTATTGTTATTCAAAAGACAAACTATCTCTAATTAATATTAATTCCTAAGTAAATTTATAAGTATTATGAATTGTTATTGCAATGATATCACTCAGATCATTCATCTCAATATATAGTTTTAGAAGACTTTTTCTTAGCAAAATAAATGTAATATTGTTCCGATTGTTCGAATGAATAAGAATGTTCATCTATCTAACGTGAGTATTCTTAATATGTACACGGGTGACGTGTCAATAATGTAATTAATACATTCCATAAAAATAATCCCTACTTAAGAAACTATAAACATAAACCAAAAAAACGAAACGCTAATAGAAAAATTGTTAATATGGATTGGTAAATAATAATATATTTAAACTTCAAAATACTATTTGTATCTTTTTATCTTAAAAAAATGGAAGAAAACTATAATATATGAGTAGTATATATAGTATTTTATATTATAATCTTTCCTAGGGGAAAATGGAAAGTCTATCCTTTTATAGTATTTTATTTGACTGATGGTGAGTATTTTATTTCAAGAGTGTTTATCTCAAAATTTTATTTTTATCTTTTTTTGAATTAATGGTGTACTCGAATTCAAGGACTCGAAAGAAAGACTCACCATCAGTCTATCATAGTAGTAGACCGATACCTCATTATAGACTTTAAGCATTAACATCATGACCTTCATCTCTTCCATCTTCCTCCTCGCTTGGAGAGTCCTCCGTCGAAAGAACGGGGATAAGAAGAATGAATAAACATTTGAGTGACTCAACCGAGAGATGAGTTACTTGCCCTTTTCACAGATCTGGGAAAAGAGACATGATGACAATGTGAACGCTCTTCAAGCCGCTCACGGTTTGTATGTAGAGGGACATGTCATCAGTCCTACAACCTTGTGTAAGAAAAGGTACCTGTAACTTGTAAGTGTTTATACACACTTACAGGAATCTTAAACTAGGTAGCAAAGTATTTTTATATCTAAGTTCAAAAGCTTAATAATAGAACAAATCTAGCTTTGATTTTTATATTTTTTTGTGAATTTTATGATTTCAACATTAATTTATAATGTATTACTATCTCTGTCTTTGAAATCATAACTCTATTTTCTCATTGGACCATCTCAAAATTCATGACACATTTCCTATTTAGGAAATAATTTGGGAACTAATTGTACCATTAGTTCACCCTTTATTACAAATTTACAATTAAAATTCTCCAATTAAATATCACCATTCAATCACCTCTTAGCACGTTTCCTAATATAATTTAAATTCTAAATATTCAAATTATCATAACATGTTCGATTGTTTTCCGATTTTTATGATTTTGATATAAATTAAAGGTCTTGATACAATCTTTCATTTAAAATAAAAAATCATTATGTTTGTATGCATCTATGATGTTCTAGCTCGAAAATATGCCTTAAATACATAACAACAAGAGGAAATAGAGTGAAATACCCACTTCAAGTTAACAAACTTAAAAGTTAGTCACCCACTTAATTTATAAAAAAAATACCCAACATTTTAAATTCTAGACCAAAATACCCCCGAAATGTCAACATCACCACCTACTTTTTTACTTTATGTCACTTTCATATAAAAGACAAAATAATTTATATCTTCCTCTCCTCTGTAATATCCCATTTTTTATAAAAACAAATTTAGTTAATATAAGTAAAATTTTATTAGAAATGAGTTAGTCTAAAAATAAGATTTGAAAAGAAAAGGGGAAAATAAATCAATAAAAGAAAGTTAAATTATTAATATAGTATGTATATATGTATACGTATGTAACTTAAGAATTGTTTTCTATTTTACTTAATTGCTAACTTATTATATTGGATGAAAATAAATAAATATATTTCAAGTACATGCAAATTATGATTATTGTAATTAAAGACAATACTAGTATATATAATTACTATGTTAGTAGAAGTATAGAGATATAAATATATATTCTCATGCATATACCCAACAAGCTAGATTCATTTACATTTATCTAGAGGAAAGTATTATATTATATATTGGATATAGATAATGCAAACAGTCATTTTATTCCACTTATATTTCTAAATAATATATCTAGGTGTATGAGTAAGCTAAGCTATATATGATGACTAAGGCAAGCTATGTTGAGTGAGTAAGCTAGTTAATTTCCCTATAAATATAGAATCCAAAGTCATCTTTCACCCACAGCATCTCCGATACTACCACAGGAAATATAGTTTTTATGATAAAAGTATAAGGTTTTACGGTTCTAGATTAAAGTCATACTCAAGATTGTATCGCTCCAAGCCACAGGTGGGTAAAATATTTATAAAGGCATTGTTTTTAATGCTACTTTTATTTTACGTTAATTAAAAATGCTATTATCCATAAAAATGTTTTGTGTGAATGTTCTATGAAATGACTCCATGGATCGATCGAGATTCTTTGTTGGTATCAGATATACTACTTAGAATTGTGTACACCCCGGTTACATGCGGTGCATCGCATGTTAACCCATGGCAATTCCTTGAGTTTCGACTTGGGTTTAATGCAAGTACTGGGATTATTTAGGGTTACGGCCCTGAACCCGGTCTAGTACCAAAGGTGATAATGTAGCCTGCGGTTGAGTCCAAGATGAACATCACACACCCCAAAATGATATTTGTATTTTCAGGAGTTATTTTCTGCAAGCCTCCTGATATACTATGTTTGGATAAACTGCTAGTTTTCAAAATGCTTGCCAAAGGGGTACGACCACTGAGTACATCAAGTACTCAGCCCAAAACTCTTTCATGTTTTCAGGTTCGGAAGTAGATGATGAGCAGCAAGGCTGAGGAAGGGGTTGTTGCAGTATTACATAAGTCCCACTATGTTATTTAGCTTAAAACTCTGATTAAGAAATTAGTAGTTTTGTAATAATGTACAATGTCGAGGG
Organism: Thymus mandschuricus; assembly: GCA_029379335.1. Taxonomy (NCBI): domain Eukaryota; kingdom Viridiplantae; phylum Streptophyta; class Magnoliopsida; order Lamiales; family Lamiaceae; genus Thymus; species Thymus mandschuricus. The sequence goes on along the minus strand of CM057077.1, from coordinate 15,304,933 downwards.
TGTGTTCTTCCAACCCTCTAGTTATATAATCTATCTTTCCGTCTTGCACTACGTCATCTTGCTTTACTTACTGTTAGACGGAGAGTGTCGTGTATCAGTTCCTTTGGATGCTCGAACTTCCACTCGATTATGGTAATTCCATTTTCTGCAGTGTGTCGACTCCTCTAGTTTACTGTAAGCCGGTTACCCCGTCTTTTAAATATTATGTTGGGTGGAGAGTGCCGTGCAATGGTCCCACTTGGAAGCTCGAATTTCCTACTCACTCTTGGTATTTCCAATTGTCGTAGTAGCTACTCGACTCCTCTTGGAGACTTGACGCTGGTTTACCCCACCATTTACTTTATAACTTTATTTTATTTTTGAGGAATTATTATTATATTCATGAGTTAAAGTCACCCCCCTTTCTTCCCCGCTTCTTTAATCCAACCCCCTGCCATGTCACGGCTCTCAAGAGTCGGGGCGTGACAAAGTGGTATCAGAGCGGAAGACTCTGAGACCCTAGTTGTGCCTTGTCTAGAATATTAAATCTAGCTATGTTAGTAATGCAACAAACACCCTCAGCTTGCCATCATCTGCCTTCAGCTAAGGTACATTTAATTATGTATATTATATGAAGCAAGTTTCATCAAGCATTTTTATGTGCTAAGCATGATAAGAAATGATTGTGTTTCACGAAACACCAGATAAGATGAAACTCCCTGAGTTTCCATGACTTGTTTTCAAGTAATATGAAAGTATATGGAACTTTGTTTCCCAAGGAATGATGAAAGCATAGACGATGGTTATGTATGATTTATATGTTATTGTTATGTTGTGTTATTTTATCAAAATAGCACCAGTAAAGCTTAAGGGTAAAATTTTCTAGTAAAACTTGAGAATTTTTGAAATGGTCACTAGGAGAATAATAATCTTATTTGGCCTAGTGAACAACAACCCTAAAGAAAGATATAAGTTCAATTATATAGAATCATTGTTAAATTCAAATTTAGTTACTCACATAAAATAACCTTGCAGAATGAGGCCACCTCTTAGATCTAATGTTATGAGGGGGAGAGAAAGAGACAATAATGAAGAAACATATCCCATAGCATCTAGAACTCCACAGGTTATAACACCAATTGAAATAGACTCCTCATCTGACGAGGATGTCAGTACCCCTGTTATGGATCAATTGGTTAGTGATATTCAAGAGGGGAGATTCAATCAAGAAATGTTTCACATGGAAAGGCAGAGAAATAATGTTAGGGAAACCCATCCACCAGCATGTAGGGCTCCGTCAGTAACAGCACCAGGACCATCACGACCTGCAGAAGTGTCAATAGTAATCAACATATCATCTGATGAGGATGAATTCGATAGATTGATCAGACAGGCGGGTGAACAGATCCATGAGATTGAAATACTAGTAAATCAACTTTATAAACCATTATCAGAAAACAGAGAAATTATACTAGGAAGTGGTTTAGCATGGCGTGTGGGCCGAAGATCACAAAGGTTAGGATTTGCTGAAGAATGAGATATGGACATCCATGACGGAGAAGAGTATAATGAGCCAGAAACGCCCCCAGTTGATTCAGAAGGGGAGCTCGAAAATGACCACTAGGAGCATGTGCTTTTATGTTATATATGTAGATAGGAAGTTAACTATAGGGTTGGAAGGGATGATCTTTGTATAGGATCCTCCCAACCTTTTATCAATAATCAGGCCATCTTCCTTTTGATGACTGCCTAAACTGCAGTGAGCCAATTTTGAATGTATATATGTGCTCTTAATATATATCCAAAAGTCCTTTAAGGAAGGCATTTTGTGTATCTAATGTTATATTTAATTCCCCAATAAGTCATATGATATTTTCATCAAACCAACTAACACCCACATAATCTTATAGATGGCCATGAATTTAAGAGGTCGTAGAGAACCTGAACTTGAAGAAATTCCGATACAATTGCCAAGCGCAAATGATAAATTCAGAAAGGAGAAACCACCCACCTTTGACGGGTTAGGCGATCCATCCGATGCAGAACGATGGGTCCGAAGTATTGAGCGAATTTTTGGATACATTAAGTGTCCAGAAGATGAAAAGGTAACATGTGCTACTTATCAACTGGTAGATGAAGCTGACTTTTGGTGGGAGGCTGTTAGACATACAATTGATGATGAAGAATGGGAATTGTTTACGTGGGAGGATTTTAAAAATAAGTTGTTTGAAAAATACATTCCTGAGTGCTATCAACAAAAGAAGGTTAATGAATTTTGGAATTTGAAACAAGGGAAAGGATCTGTTACAGAATATTATCGTTTGTTCAATCAGCTTTCTCGCTATGCTCCACTTCTGGTGAGCACCGATATTGAACGAGCTCAAAAGTTTAGAGCAGGACTTCGCCCAGAAATTGCAGTAGCTTTGGCTAGTGTAGGGCCACTCACATATTCACAGACGTTGAGCAGGGCTCTTACAATTGAATCTATACTCCCTACTGAAAGTGAAAAAGGACCCATGCAGGTATCGTCTCAGGAAAAACGCAAATGGGAAGATCGTAGTAAGAATAATAGTAATAATGGAAATGGAAAAAAACCATGGAGAGGCAATCAACCACAACCACCACCGCAGTACCCCGATAAGAATAGACGTTTATGCCCACAATGTCAGAAGCCTCATTCTGGAGAATGCAGGCAGGGCATGAATGCATGCTATAAGTGTGGCCGATCTGGACATTTTGCTATAAATTGTCCTAATCACGGAGGCACCAAAGGAGCACAAACGGAATGGAGACAACCCATGAATCCCTTTCTACAACCTCCTAGGAATGTACTGCCTAGAAATCCACCACTAAACCAGAGACCACCCCAGCAGGCCAGAGCTTATGCCTTGGATCAGCAAGCTGCACGTGCTCGTGAAAATCCAACAGGTTTGATTTACTAGGACAATATATCTATTTTAGCATTGTCTGACACTGTCTTCATACACCTTAACTAAGTTAGCATGATTAAGTTTACACCTTAAAATAGAAATGTCCAACACTTAATAATAGAGTCTTGGTTCAAGACCTAAGCTAAAAAAAAAAAAAAAAAACTGAATCAAATTCTTGGCCAAAAAGGTCCAAAATTATGAGAAATGTGCAAGTATTTCTAGTTATGGTCCTCTGAAATCACCATAAGTCATTGGAAGAACCATGAAAACTAGAAGATAAGATACAAACTCGGTAATCCGAGCTATAATTTCCGGATATGCAAATTTCGAGGACGAAATTTTTATAAGGAGGGAGGGATGTAATATCCCAATTTTTATAAAAAAAAATTTAGTTAATATAAGTAAAATTTTATTAGAAATGAGTTAGTCTAAAAATAAGATTTGAAAAGAAAAGGGGAAAATAAATCAATAAAAGAAAGTTAAATTATTAATATAGTATGTATATATGTATACGTATGTAACTTAAGAATTGTTTTCTATTTTACTTAATTGCTAACTTATTATATTGGATGAAAATAAATAAATATATTTCAAGTACATGCAAATTATGATTATTGTAATTAAAGACAATACTAGTATATATAATTACTATGTTAGTAGAAGTATAGAGATATAAATATATATTCTCATGCATATACCCAACAAGCTAGATTCATTTACATTTATCTAGAGGAAAGTATTATATTATATATTGGATATAGATAATGCAAACAGTCATTTTATTCCACTTATATTTCTAAATAATATATCTAGGTGTATGAGTAAGCTAAGCTATATATGATGACTAAGGCAAGCTATGTTGAGTGAGTAAGCTAGTTAATTTCCCTATAAATACCATGCACGTATAGAATCCAAAGTCATCTTTCACCCACAGCATCTCCGATACTACCACAGGAAATATAGTTTTTATGATAAAAGTATAAGGTTTTACGGTTCTAGATTAAAGTCATACTCAAGATTGTATCGCTCCAAGCCACAGGTGGGTAAAATATTTATAAAGGCATTGTTTTTAATGCTACTTTTATTTTACGTTAATTAAAAATGCTATTATCCATAAAAATGTTTTGTGTGAATGTTCTATGAAATGACTCCATGGATCGATCGAGATTCTTTGTTGGTATCAGATATACCACTTAGAATTGTGTACACCCCGGTTACATGCGGTGCATCGCATGTTAACCCATGGCAATTCCTTGAGTTTCGACTTGGGTTTAATGCAAGTACTGGGATTATTTAGGGTTACGGCCCTGAACCCGGTCTAGTACCAAAGGTGATAATGTAGCCTGCGGTTGAGTCCAAGATGAACATCACACACCCCAAAATGATATTTGTATTTTCAGGAGTTATTTTCTGCAAGCCTCCTGATATACTATGTTTGGATAAACTGCTAGTTTTCAAAATGCTTGCCAAAGGGGTACGACCACTGAGTACATCAAGTACTCAGCCCAAAACTCTTTCATGTTTTCAGGTTCGGAAGTAGATGATGAGCAGCAAGGCTGAGGAAGGGGTTGTTGCAGTATTACATAAGTCCCACTATGTTATTTAGCTTAAAACTCTGATTAAGAAATTAGTAGTTTTGTAATAATGTACAATGTCGAGGGTGTGTTCTTCCAACCCTCTAGTTATATAATCTATCTTTCCGTCTTGCACTACGTCATCTTGCTTTACTTACTGTTAGACGGAGAGTGTCGTGTATCAGTTCCTTTTGGATGCTCGAACTTCCACTCGATTATGGTAATTCCATTTTCTGCAGTGTGTCGACTCCTCTAGTTTACTGTAAGCCGGTTACCCCGTCTTTTAAATATTATGTTGGGTGGAGAGTGCCGTGCAATGGTCCCACTTGGAAGCTCGAATTTCCTACTCACTCTTGGTATTTCCAATTGTCGTAGTAGCTACTCGACTCCTCTTGGAGACTTGACGTTGGTTTACCCCACCATTTACTTTATAACTTTATTTTATTTTTGAGGAATTATTATTATATTCATGAGTTAAAGTCACCCCCCTTTCTTCCCCGCTTCTTTAATCCAACCCCCTGCCATGTCACGGCTCTCAAGAGTCGGGGCGTGACATCCTCTCTCTCTCATACTACCTCCATCTCACAAAAGTAGTCTCACTTTCTTTTTTGGTTCATCTCATATATTAGTCCACTTTCTATAAATGGTAAATAACACTTGGCTACAATTAACTCTCTCTCCTTAAAATTAACTACAACCACACATTCTACTTTTTCTTAAATCTTGTGCCATTTAGAAGTGGGACTACTTTTGTGAGATGAAGGTAGTATGTGTTATCTCTCTCTATATCTCTCTTTCTCTCTTTTCTCTCTCTCACTTCACAATTCCTCTCTCCTCAATAATTAAATGAGTCTCTCTCTCTCTTCTCTCTCCTCTCAATAATTAATATGTTTCTCTCTCTTCTCTCTCTTCATTATTCTTTTTTCCCTCACTTCATCTTCTTAATTCTCAATTCTCCATTTTTTCTTTCATTTTTCTCAATTGATTGAAAATTTTTGTATTGATCATTTGACAATTTTTGTAGTTATGCAATTCGTACATTATTACCACCACCAGGTATAAATTATCTCATTTCTCATTGTTCGTACCTCATTGTGAATATCTCGTTAATTATCTCTCTTCCTCGTTTTCTTTTTGCTATTTTTTTCTTATACATGGTTGTGGTAAGTATTGACTATTTTGAGAGCTTTTTATTTATGCAATTCGTACATCGTTACTACTACCAGGTACAAAATGACTCATTTCTCATTGTTCGTACCTCGTTGTGAATATTATATTAGGTTTCATACCACAATTGAGTTTGTATTGTGCATTTAATGTGAGTTTATTGCAAATTATCGATGCATTTTTTCGGTTTATATATCTAAATTTGGTACATAATTCTCATTTCTTACTGAGTTCGAATTGTCGAATAATGCAAATATCATGGTACGAATGATATAAAACTATATGTGGTAAATGGTAAAAATAATGTCAAATTGTACCACGTACAGATTTAGTTAGGTACGAGGAACAATTTGACAGTATTTTTACCATATACCACGATTTAGATTCATTTACAGATTGAATCTAAATTTAATATTCGTAACTATTTTACTGTCATGTAAAAAAATTGCACAATTTTTTATAGTCTACAAATTTTCAAGGTACGCGGTACGATTTATTATTAGTGTTCAAATTATCCTAGATAAGTTTAGTTTTCAACGATGGAGTTTTAGAATTATCCAACACAATATACTTTTTATAGGTAAGCGGTACGAATTTACTAAAATTTGTGTCAATAACTTGTATATTTACATATATATTTCGTACTGCACTATAAGTAATTGGTGCGAATTGTCTAGTATTCTCAACCCACTTAAGTAAATTAAGAAATTTCTATTAGATTTTGGTATGAGTGATGTTAATTTTTATATATATATTTTTAAAATCCGTACCTACTTTACTGTCTAAAATTTTATTATTCGTACCTATGTTACTGTCATGTACAAAAATTTCACAATTTTTTATATTCTACAAATTTTCAAGGTACAAGGTACGATTTATTATTAGTGTTACTATTTTTACCAAGTTTGTGTTTTACATATGTATAAGATAAGAATTAAAGAAGTTATTGAATTTGTGTCTATTTAAAAGAAGTGTGGGTGCGAATGTTAAATTCGTATTTTCTTATAATAAGTACGAAGGTCACAATTGCGAAAAAAGCAAAATAGAGTTTGGTACGAATGCTAAAATCGTACCTCCTTACAACACGTACAAGAGATTGCAACTGACTTAAAAAAAAAAAAAAAAAAAAAAAAAAAAAAAAAAAAAAAAAAAAACTGTGGATAAAAACGAAAAAGGAGAGAGGGAGAAAGAAACCTATGTGGATGAAGGAAGAAAAGATTCATGTGGAAGAGAGGGAAGAAGACTCATGTGAGGAGAGAGAATGGTGGGGACCACTCAAAAGTAAATGTGTCATAGGGGTATCTTTGTCCAAAATTTGAATTGTTGGATATTTTTTGTGTAAATTAAGTTGGTGGTCAATGATCGCACTATTTTCTACCACACAAAAATAGGTATAGTATAAAGAAGTACGAGTATCGTATCCACAGGGACTGACAAATCGAAAACACACACAATACCTCTACTTTAGAACTAAACTGATGTCTAGACTTTTGAGAGTTTAGGAATGTGGTATTTATACTAGACAAATAAAAGGACTCAATTAATCAAATAAGAAAATAAACAAATAAGGAAACAATTAAACAAATAAAATAACTAACAAGTAAGCAAATAATTAAACAAGGAAAAAAACTCAATTAAGAAAAAAGTGTTGATTCTAGGGAAGCCTACCTAATCAAATATATGCAAGCAATTAATGAATACAATTAACCAATTTAATCCAATCTAGATGTGATACACGAAAATAACCTAACACTCCGGCTAAGGCAGTATAGATCGTCACCTAATAAGATCTTAATCTCCTTCCGGACTCATAGATATCAAATCAAGTGCAAAATAGAACAAGTATCAATGATATAATCAACTAAGTTCAATCACGACACTCAAATCGATTATATATAGACATATGATAATTCAACTTCGATCAAGACAATCAAACTATCATACCATGTATTCATGAGATCTATTATGCAATTATCCTATCACGGCATAAACACATAATTATGCATACATAATCAATGGCCAGTTAATCATGCATGAGAATAAGCACCATGAAACATGCACCTAGATTAGAAGGCTAATTGTAATCAAAGAAAACACTCACATAAATTCAATTAGGCATTCAATCCCTAAAATCAACTAAACGAAATTAGCTAGACATAATTAAAAGAAAGGTAGAAGGAAGAATAAACATAATTAAAAGCATAAAGTAAAAAGAAAGGGATAGAAAAACTCTTGAATCTAGATGAATCTTCAATCTTCAATTGTCTTCATACATAAAATAAATCTAGATCTAAAGTATAAAAGTGTAGAGAAAAAACTAATCTAAAGTATATGAAAGATTTGAAGACCTCAAACTAAAAAACTTATGAAAAACTTTTCAAAACTTATGTAAAACTTGGATACAATGATGAGTTTTGGGGTATTTATAAGGTAGGGGTTCATAATTGTTACCTAAGTGGGCAAGGATTAGGTTAAGGAAATAAAAATATGAAATTTAAGAATTTCCGTGTGCTTCACTCGGCCGGCGACTCGGATGGTGACTCGGCCGAGTAGGTTCAGCAGTAGCTTCACTCGGCCACTGACTCGGCCGAGTGGTCGTCCGAGTGGATCCATGCAGTTTGCTCACCTTTCTTGTTTCGATCGTATCTTCCTCATCCGAACTCTGAATTGACCTCCGTTTTCGCCTATATGCTCCTATCGAACTCCTCTTCAATGCTATGCTTCCATAATTCCAGAATAACTCTTCCAAAATATCGTGAGAAGTCAGAACTTTGGGGTCAATACATCATCGTCTTCCTTGCTTTCATCGCCTCTCGTCTCGCCTTGGGTTTTCTCGACTCAAAAGCCCAAAAAACACTTAAAACAACCCAAAAGCGTAATCTAGCTCGACATAACATAAACAATACAAAATACAAGCTAAACTATAAAAATACGACAAGAAAACGATTATATAACACTTAGATAATATGCTAGAAATACACCCTATCAAAATCCCCCAAACTTAAACATTGTTCGTCCCGAACAATAACAAAAACGAAATAAACAATAGACTCTAGCATTGTGAACTATATAGGCCTCAAAACTTTTCAAAAATAATCTCTCATGATCATGATCAAAACTATGCACACAACATTAGCACCAACACCACAATCTACTCAACAAACTCAAAACATGCTAATCCATCTAAGAACACTCTCCAGCATGTGAAATTATGTGTATGAAAGTGAACACTCAACTCTCTCAAAGAAAAGATGTATATAATAATGCACATCGTAAAGGGCTCACTCATCATCTATGCAATGCAACATGTTTACCATAGGCTTGCCCCTAATCTCAACATCTCTACCTAATGTAATACATACAAACTAGGATCAAAAAGGTCTTTATATAAGCTTGTAATGTAGGGATATTGGTTAAGGTAGGGATTGTATAGGCTAAGTGACTCAAAATACTCCCAATCATCAACCTCTTTTCAACTCCAACCAAAGTATGGATTTTCAACTCCATCTTCTACCATCCAACACACCAAATACAAACTCAAAGATGCTAAACTATCAACTATACAAATCAAAGCTAACTATCCCCTTAGGCTTACATATATCTCTCTCTTTTTCTTTTTTCTTTTTTTCTTTTTTTTTTTTTTTTTTCTCTAGAGCTCAACTAAGAATGTTCTTTCTAATGACGAACAAAAACTCTATTTTTTTTTTCTCATCTCTTTTTTTTTCTTTTTTTTTCTTCTTTCTAAGCTCATAGGGATAGCTAACTACATAAATCAAGCATCTAAAACTCCTTTCTTCTCCCTCTTCACCACAACAAAACTTTTCTATTCAACTCCTTCCATATCACCAACTATCAAAAGATACCCATAACCATCCAAACCTCCTATCATCCGGTTTTACAAAGAACGGCTAACAAAGGCTCAAAAGGGGTAAACAAAGGTTTATGAACAAGGTTAGTGTATAGGAATCATGTGGCTACGAAAGAATGGCCTAAGATCATCTCCTAGTTCGTAAATATACTAAGGTCTTGATGGAGAAACAAGGCAAGTTCTAGAAACAATGAAGAATGCATGATCACTCAATCAAAGAATAGGCATAAACATGCACAAATAGCTCAAATCTCACGGGTTCAAACTAACTAGTTCCCGACATCATAGCATACTTCAAACTCATCAAATAAAATGCGTCACTTCGCCAAGGTTCCATGCATAATAAAGATCATGAATTTTTTTCCAAAAATCAACAAAAATTTTCTATCATCGGCCAAATTCACAATATTATCATCACATGCTTACTTGACTCAATTAACTCCTAAGACTCAACAAAAATAAAAACTACTAATGAAATATCCTAAAATTAAGCTACAATCCAAGAACTCATGTATACGAGTTAACGAAGCCACACTTCCCCCTCCCCCAAACTTATTTCGAATCATGATGAAGGAATAAGTTTAAAAAGAAGGAGTGGTTAAGTTAACGAGCGTACCTTTCACCGAAGCTAGCTTACTATCGATCTTCTCTTCTAGCCGAAACCTTGTCGAGAAAACCTACAACTCACAAGCTTTGACAATTCTTGGATAAAAAGCTTAATAAAAGATAAGACTCAAAGAAAAACAAAAACGAAAAATTGAAAAACTGAAAAACAAAAATAAAGATAGAGTTGGGTTACCTCCCAACAAGTGCTACGTTTTACGTCTTTAGCCCGACGATACCTCATATCAAGGTGGATCAAAATGAAAGTTCTTTTCTCCCCCATCTTTGAGTTTCCTCATGGCTCCATCAATTGATCTCTTGAATTCGGCTAACTTCAATGGTGAAATGGCTTCCAACTGATTTAAGCACCCGAGGATCTCTTTGAAAACTCCGGACATCTCCAAATAATGGTGCAAGAAGTTGGTGATGATCTTGTCGAGAACTTCATCCGGCGCCGGAGGTATAGGAGGTTCCAAGACTTGGACGGCAAACACATCTTCTCGATTATCATCGGGCCTCTTCATTGCTTCATAGATGGAAATCTTTAATTCTTCTCCGTTGACTCTAAATGTCAAATCTCCATCTTGAATATCGATCAAAGCTCTCCCCGTAGCTAGGAATGGCCGTCCTAAGATCAATGGTTGATTATCATCCTCGGGCATATCCAAGACTACGAAATCCGCCGGGAAGACGAGGTTGTGAACTTGAACGAGAACGTCCTCGACTATTCCACGTGGATAAGAAACCGAACGATCCGCCATAAGTAGAGAGATGGTAGTTGGCTTCATCTTCCCGATCTTGAGCCGGTTGAAAATCGAGAGAGGCATCAAATTGATGCTAGCTCCAAGATCACAAAGGACATTTTGGAATACCTGATCACCGATCTTGCATGATAGTGTAAACCTCCCGGGATCCTTTTGTTTCAACGGAAGCTTCTTTTGTAAGACCGCGCTACACTCCTCCGTGAGGTTGATCGTCTCGAACTTAGCCCACTTCTTCTTCCCCGCCACCGCATCCTTGATAAACTTCATGTGGTTTGGCATGTCTCGGAGAGCATCTAGAAGCGGGATGTTGATGTTAACCTTTTGAAGCATCTCCAAGAACCTCTGGTACTTCTCGTCTTGCTTCGTCTTGGCCAATCGTTGCGGAAACGGAGCCTTGGGAGTCGATTCGTGCATCGGGGTAGGAACAGGATCGGAGTTGGGTTCCACTCGGCCGGGTACTCGGCCGAGTGGGTGGCCGAGTGGGGTGACTCGGCCGAGTGGGCGTCCGAGTGAGTCGTCCAGTGGAGCTACTCGGCCAGCGACTCAGCCGAGTGCTTGGCCGAGTGAACTTCCCAGGTTTTCTTCTCCTTCTACTCGGCCGGTGACTCGGCCGAGTGAGTCTCCTTCCGGGTTTTCGTCTTTCGCCTCGTCCGTTTCCGCCTCCGAATTGCTTCCATCACCCAAATTTTCGACTCTTCCTTCAACTTTGTCCTCCAAAGATGGATTTGTGTAACGAGTGCCACTCCTAAGCTCAATAGCATGAACTTGATGGTTGTTCTTCGGGTTTTGCTCGGTGTTGCTTGGGAAGTGGCCGGGCTTGTGGACTCCTCCTTGAGCATTGGCTATTTGACTCATTTGCGTCTCCAACATTTGCATTTGCTTGGTCAACGCATTGATGCTACTCGCCAAGTTGTTAGTCGAGGTATTTTGAGTAAGCTCCAATGTCCTCAACTTTGCATCTTGTTGTGTCATCCTCATCTCCGACTGTGTCATCCTCTTCTCCGACTGAGCCATATATTGACGAATCAAGTCGTCGGTAGACATCTCCTTCTTTGGCTCTTGGATGACTCCGTTCTCAACATGGAAGCCGGGAGGTGGTTGCAAGGCGTTGTTCGGGTTGGCATAAGAGAAGTTCGGATGGTTTCGGTTGTTGGGAACATAAGGCTTCTTGTAACCTCCTTGGTAGTTCGAACCTCCTTGTTCTCCTTGCCAGTTGTTTCCTTGATTTTGTTGCCACTTGCCACCTTGTTGCATGAAATTGGCATCTTCTCCTTCGGGTTGGGGTGCTTGTTCATCAACTATAGCATCGCACCGAAGCACTCCTTTCTTGATGTTATCCAACTCCTTTGCTGTTTTTGTGTACTTCTCCATCAAGTCTTCATAAGCATCGATTCCAATGTTGGCAACTCTCCTTCTTCCAATGCGACGGTCAGTAGCCTCCTCATAACTTGAATTCACGGTCAACTCAATAATCTCCATGGCCACGTCGTACTCGTTGTTCAAAAATCCTCCTTTCGAAGCGTAGTCGAGCTCCTTCCTACACATCTTGTTCAAACCACGATAGAAGTTCGTGATTTGATCCTCCTTGCTAATTCCATGATTCGGGCATGCTCGTAGTAGCTTCTTGAATCTCCCCCATGCCTCGTAGAAGTGCTCATCCTCGTATTGTTGAAACTGGATAATCTCGTTGATGAGTTTCTGAGCCCTCGAAGGTGGGAAGAATTTGTTGAGAAACTTCGTGCATATATCGCTCCAAGTAGTGACCTCCTTCTTGTCCAATCCATCTAACCATTCTCTTGCATCGTCCTTGAGAGACCACACGAAGAGGCTAAGCTTGAGGTAATCCGAAGACACTCCATTGGCTTTATATGTAGCACAAATATCCAGAAACTGCTTCAAGTGAGCGTTCGGGCACTCCATCGGTGTGCCTCCATATTGGTTGTTTTGCACCATGTTGATGAGGGACGCCTTGATCTCATAGTTGTTAGCTTCAGTGGTCCCCCATCCTCCTTGCTGGAATTGATCAACGACCGGCTTGTAACGGTCGTTCAAAGTCCTTCTCACTCCTTGATCCGCCATAAGAATTTTTTTCCTAATCAAAGGAAGAAGACGGTTAAATCAATACACAAAAATAGAAAAATAAACGCCTAAATCACCTATTAATCCTATTTCAAAATATCTATGTGAAATCTAATCAATCCCCGGCAACGGCGCCAAAATTTTATCGCACTATTTTCTACCACACAAAAATAGGTATAGTATAAAGAAGTACGAGTATCGTATCCACAGGGACTGACAAATCGAAAACACACACAATACCTCTACTTTAGAACTAAACTGATGTCTAGACTTTTGAGAGTTTAGGAATGTGGTATTTATACTAGACAAATAAAAGGACTCAATTAATCAAATAAGGAAATAAACAAATAAGGAAACAATTAAACAAATAAAATAACTAACAAGTAAGCAAATAATTAAACAAGGAAAAAAAACTCAATTAAGAAAAAAATGTTGATTCTAGGGAAGCCTACCTAATCAAATATATGCAAGCAATTAATGAATACAATTAACCAATTTAATCCAATCTAGATGTGATACACGAAAATAACCTAACACTCCGGCTAAGGCAGTATAGATCGTCACCTAATAAGATCCTAATCTCCTTCCGGACTCATAGATATCAAATCAAGTGCAAAATAGAACAAGTATCAATGATATAATCAACTAAGTTCAATCACGACACTCAAATCGATTATATATAGACATATGATAATTCAACTTCGATCAAGACAATCAAACTATCATACCATGTATTCATGAGATCTATTATGCAATTATCCTATCACGGCATAAACACATAATTATGCATACATAATCAATGGCCAATTAATCATGCATGAGAATAAGCACCATGAAACATGCACCTAGATTAGAAGGCTAATTGTAATCAAAGAAAACACTCACATAAATTCAATTAGGCATTCAATCCCTAAAATCAACTAAACGAAATTAGCTAGACATAATTAAAAGAAAGGTAGAAGGAAGAATAAACATAATTAAAAGCATAAAGTAAAAAGAAAGGGATAGAAAAACTCTTGAATCTTGATGAATCTTCAATCTTCAATTGTCTTCATACATAAAATAAATCTAGATCTAAAGTATAAAAGTGTAGAGAAAAAACTAATCTAAAGTATATGAAAGATTTGAAGACCTCAAACTAAAAAACTTATGAAAAACTTTTCAAAACTTATGTAAAACTTGGATACAATGATGAGTTTTGGGGTATTTATAAGATAGGGGTTCATAATTGTTACCTAAGTGGGCAAGGATTAGGTTAAGGAAATAAAAATATGAAATTTAAGAATTTCCGTGTGCTTCACTCGGCCGGCGACTCGGATGGTGACTCGGCCGAGTAGGTTCAGCAGTAGCTTCACTCGGCCACTGACTCGGCCGAGTGGTCGTCCGAGTGGATCCATGCAGTTTGCGCACCTTTCTTGTTTCGATCGTATCTTCCTCATCCGAACTCCGAATTGACCTCCGTTTTCGCCTATATGCTCCTATCGAACTCCTCTTCAATGCTATGCTTCCATAATTCCAGAATAACTCTTCCAAAATATCGTGAGAAGTCAGAACTTTGGGGTCAATACATCATCGTCTTCCTTGCTTTCATCGCCTCTCGTCTCGCCTTGGGTTTTCTCGACTCAAAAGCCCTAAAAACACTTAAAACAACCCAAAAGCGTAATATAACTCGACATAACATAAACAATACAAAATACAAGCTAAACTATCAAAATACGACAAGAAAACGATTATATAACACTTAGATAATATGCTAAAAATACACCCTATCAGTCAACTTTTGTTAGAACTATCTCTATATAGGTATTTTTTTTTTTTCACTCTAACCACAACATATCTCTATATACAATACATTTTAAAAACTATACATTTCGGTCTTAAATCCCGTGTCAAAGAGAAAGAGGTCATGTCGTCTGAGCCGAAGAGAGTAGAATATACTCCCCCCCCCCCCCCCCCCCCCCCCAAAATTAGTGTGAGTATTTTTTTGTTTGGGACATTCCCCAAATTAGTGTGATGGACTAAAATAAATATTCTCTCAGCATAATTCCCTAATTGTCTTTGATAGTTTATATTATTTACAATATCTTTACCTACTTTTTCTACTATCACTTAGTTTTACCCTTTCTCTCGCCTACATTTCCTACTTTTGACATAATCATCTTTTTTTTCTTAAAACCCGCGGCATTTCACTCTTCATGCTAATATGAAGAATAGAATGAGTACTACAATTAAAAAAATCAAATAAAATAATGTCAAAATAAAAAACGACAACGTTGCCCACAAAAGTCTATACCACTTGATAAGTAGCATATAATTTCTCTAATTTTACATTCATTGATACGGTTATAACTTGACTGTTCTCTTAATCATATAGTCAATTATCATGACATGAATATATTTAACTAGACATTTATAAATAATATAATTACAAAATACTAATCATTAGGGTAAATAAACTTATACACTCTTTTATGAATTTATTTATATTGCCACATATTACTCGAATTTAATAAATTTTAGAGAAATGATTCAATGTTCAATTCATTGTGACATTACTTAATATGCTCACAGATAACATGATAATATATAAGTGGTAAAATAATTTAAATATATATTTTAACTTACCTAAAAGAATAAAATCTAATAATAAAGTTGCAGGTGTTATAGGCAGGAGAGCGTTAATGTATAAATTTTATAGCGCTAACTAATTTATTAAGGGTTTATCGCCTTCCATAACCTCTTTTGTTCTTTCCCCTTTTTAATTTTATAGGGTTGGAACTTATACATCTCTATTCCGACGAAATTGTTTGTCAGTCTCGTCTCACAATTTTATATCTGATATATATTCAACGAACATAGTAATTTTGTTGAATACAAAGGAATATAAAAGAAGTGAATATGTTCATGCTACTTGTCTTAACTTATTTATACTGATTGAACATGCTAATAATAGTAAGCGGCGGCAACATGCATTAATTTGCTCCAAAATCCAAACTAAATTAAACAAATGACCTCGAGCCTCGAGTCCTCGCCACAAATTCTTATCCAATATTATCAACACCGCCTCTTCAAAACCCCCCTACTCCAAAGCTTCTTCAACTCACAGTCAAGAACAAGCACAAGAACAGAAGAAACGTCAACGAAAATGAGAGGACAAGATCCGCAGACAAAAGTTCTGCACGAGCTATGGTCGATGATCGTTCACATATTCCGTTCGCCGCCCCTATCGCTCTCGTTCCATCCGTCGTCTCCCTCGACGTCACGGCAGCGCCCCCAGATCTCGACGGCGGCTTTCGGGTTGCTCTTTATTGGGATTTCAATGGCTTTGATGCTATTCGGGATAGTAACTTTCTTGATCGGGTTCGTGTTGATGCCGCTTGTGATCATGTTAGTCATGCTGTTTTATTTTGCGGGGATCATCTCCAAACTGTCGGAAATCGGTCAGAATATTCTCTGGCCTAACGCCGATTGCTACAAGATTGCACCAGGTAGGTAACAGGCTATAAATGCTTTTCTATAATAAACCTTCTGTTTGTTTAAAAATGATACGTTTCTTGGATATATATATATATATATATATATATATATATATATAGGAACTGGATCAAATGAAAACTAATTATTTCGTGAAAACTAAAAATCATGCATTTTTATGCATAACATGATGCATTTTCATGCACAACATAATGCATAAAAAAAATATATTATTTAATGCATTTTATTCATAAAATAATATTAATTTTTTATGCAACATACTATGCATTAAAATGCATCATGTTATACATAAAAATGCATGGTTTTAGTTTTTACGAAATAATTAGTTTTCACCAGAACCCATCCATATATATATATATATATATATATATATATATATATATATATATATTACATAAAATAATGAGACGTGTCATCCCTGTGAAGCCAAAAAGTAAATATATTTGTTTAGTATCCCAATCACTACTAGCCCTATTTGTAATACTAACTAGAGTGATGCTATTCGGCCATAATGTAGTCGGCCATAATTTAACTTGTTTTATTTTTTATAATATCAAATAATTTATATATTTATACCAAACTTTTTTAGATTATAAAATACTCAAAAAGTGACACTCCGTATTTTTTACGTATTTTTTAAAATTAATCCTTTAATTATTTGATAATTTTTACTATTTAAAGTATTTTTTTACCTTTTTTTACCTAAAAAATGAAAAAAATATGTAATTTTTGGGGAAAAAATATTTTTAAATTAAAATATGAAATTAATAAATTATTGTTATCATTTACAATTTTTAAAATTACAAAAAATATGAAAAATATTGTTGTGTGGTCGGCCACATTATGGCCAAATAGCATTATTATACTAACTATTTACATTATATGTGCAGTGTGGAATTACTCAAACTAAGGCATCAACATAAGGTGGAAAAGATGGAGACAGAATTCTACAGTTATAAAGATCTTGATCTCAAGATGAGGACAGCTTATACTTTTTTGTAATACAGCCTAATATTACATAGTAGAGAATTTTATGTAATCGAATCTATGCAATTCGAAAATTTTGCCTGAATTCCCATCTAGTTCTTTATTTTAGCAAAGTCGATCTACACACCGAAAAAGCATAACATCGGGATCACATGCACTGCACGTGCTACTACGAAGAATGGACATTCTAAAGCCTCCTAGACTCTTCATAGCTTCTCTGGCTCTTTAACACTCTTGCTTTTTCAACAACAATCAAATATGCATCTTTTGCAAGCCTATCATCTCATAAATCTTTAAGAAAGCAAAGGAAAGGGAAAAGGGTGTTTCCACATATTCAATTAATGGAAGCTTACACACAAAAAGAAGGTGTCAACTTCCAAAAAAAGCAAGCAAAATATACTTTCCCTCCTCCCAAATCCTATCTTGTGCTCAAGTTTAGCATCCTCTCTACTTAAACTTCTCCACTAAGAAACATCCATCACTACAAAACAATCTGCTTACTTCTTTGCAGCCTCCATAGAATAAGACAATTATTAGTGCAGTAAAACACACAGACACACACACAGAGTGAGTGAAGAATGGGACCTGATTGGGGGCCGGTGGCGGTGGCGGTGGGGCTGTTCATCCTCCTATCGCCGGGGCTGCTGTTCCAGCTGCCAGCTAGGACGAGCTTCATCGAATTCGGGAACATGTACACCAGTGGGATTTCGATCCTCGTACATGCAATTTTGTTCTTCTGCATCTACACTCTCTTGGTTATTGCTATAGGTGTTCATATACATGCTGACTAGAGTTGAGTTTTCCTTACATTTCTGTTTCCCCCTCTTTTCTGTCTCTTGAAACCTGGGTTTAGTTAGCTTCTTGCTGATTTCACATGGATGTATCTATCCTTATGTACACAAATTAAGTTTTTTTACTCAACTAATATGCTATTCATGGCTAAATTCCACTCTTTCTTTATGCAATAATGGATTTCTCTATCATCAGATATTTAAAAATCACAAAGCCTAAACAGAGTAATATTCAAGAATCTCTCTCACACACATATATAGAATGTGGTTTAAGAGGGGAAGCCAGTTAAAATAGAGTTGAACCATGATCTAAACAAAAATGGGAGTCCAAGAATCCAGCAGAATCTTTATTACTCATGTTTCCAATTAGAATTTCACTACATTATATCATTCTCTCCGTCCCAACGAATCTATGTGAGGTATAAAAATACGAAACGAGGACTGAAAATTCAGCTAAATAACAAATCTTATACGAAACGGAGTACCCAAAAATTTTAGTAACAAATCTTAGCCTTTCTTGTAGAAACAACTACTACCATTCATTCCAGCAATCTGAACTATATCAAAAGCATCTAAATCACTAACAATTTCTTCAAAGAAAACAGAAATTTTAAAATAAAAATAAAAAAAAAAACCAAAAAACAAGGAACATGATAAACAAGTAAAATTAAATAAGTATGACTCTGTAACAAGAAGTGAACAGCTAAATCTCTCCCATTCTAGAAAAAAGTACAGCAGCCTAAGAGATAAACAACAGATCTTGCACACAGGCAACCGTTTCAGCCGGTGTAGATGTGAAGATGGACGGCCAGGATGAGAATAGTATAGATGACGAAGAAAATGAGGGTGTGTACAGTGATGGCCTTGCCGTTGGTCTTCATGCTGCCGAACTCTACGTGCCGGTTGTTGCCCGGTATCTGGAACAAAAGCCCCGGTTGCAGCAGTATGAAGAGTACAACTCCGATAAGCACGGGCCCCCAGTCCGCCATTGATGGTTTTCTTCAGATGAGGAAAATGGAAAGGAGAGTACAAGCGGTGAAGCGCAAGGGATGGGTGTAAAAGTAGAGTGCTGCTGTCAGCACTAACCATTATTTTAATTGGGTCCGCCATTTAAGTAATTATGTCTCCTTTGAATTCGAGCCTTTGCTTTAATTTTTATGGGCTCATCGCCTCGTGGTTGGAAAAATGAACATGCCCGTCGTCTCTATTGCGGAGAAAATGACTCTAAAACATTGTTTGTGTTACGGTTCAGGTTTGTAAGATATGGTCAAATTTGATCAAAAGTTACTCTTATATACTTCGCTTCAATTAGAGATGGTAACTGATCGAATTTGGACTGGGTTTAGCTTGGTCCATATCTAAATTAGTATTTTTTGTGTTGGTCCAGATCCGATCCAGATTCGTCAGGTCCAAAAAGTTCAATACCAAACCTAGATTCGACGGATCTGTGGGTCTATAGATCTGGATCCAGATGCGTGCCTTTATTCTTTTTTTTTTTTTTTTTTGATCGAGCAAATGTTAGATGTTAGATTAGATGTTAGTACGCCTAGCTCCCAAACACTTCAAGAAATGAATTTTTAAAGGAAAAAAATGGTACTACAATAACAATAATCTATTTTTTGGCAATAGTTAAATAGAGTGCCAACAATTATATCTAAAATTCAAGGTACAAAATAACAATGAAAAATACTCTCTTTTGTCGCTTTAAAGTTGAGTCATTTCTTTTTCAAATTTCTGTCATTTTTTCCACGCTTATAGATGATGATTTTTAAAATGGATTTTTTAAGAATTTTTTCTTTAAAAAAAAATCAATTTTAAAATTCATCATCTAGAAGCGTGCCGAAAATCACAAAAAAAATGACCCGACTTGAAAGGGACAAAGGAAGTACCACTCCGGTCCCAACCAGTTGAACCATTTGCTTTATACACGGGAATTAAGACAAAAATATTTAGTGTATAAAGTGTATTTTGTAGGGAATGTAATGTAGTTTATGTATTTAGACATAATTTAGAAACAGAGATTCATAGATGCATAAAACATGTTCTTATTTGATCTTAAATGAAAGATCGTATCAGGACCTTTAATTTGATATAAAAATCATAAAAATCCGATAACAAACGAGCAAGTTATAATAATTTAAACTTTCTTAATTTAAATTATATTGAACTACGTGCAGAAAAATGAGTGGATGAGATTTAAGTATGGAATGTTAAGTGTAATAAGGGGTTTACTAATTGTACTAATTATACTCTAATTATTTCTAAAAAAGGAAATGAATCAATAGGTGTGGGATGGCCCAAAAAGGAAAATGGTTCAACTGGTTGGGACCGAAGTGGTAATATATATATATATATATATATGGAGTGGTTCGTGTGCAAATAAATCTTTGTGTGCTAAAATGCGAAAGATGCTTAATACTATATAAAATCATGCTTAAATCAGTATATATTCATGCTTGCAACACCATTATGCTTTTTAATGTACAAATTCATGCTTAAACCTAGTCATGTAACCATGCTTAAATCAATTACAGCCATAGATCAAATTAAGATCAATGGTTCAGATCTATTCCTATTTCTCACACCAGGACTTATTTCTATATGATCCATCCTATATATATATATATATATATATATATATATATATATATATATATATATATATATATATATATATAGGAAATATATCAGGTGAAAACTCTAAATCCAGTGAAATCTAAAAACCACTAATATCCGTTGATTTCGTAGATCTAACGGTTGGAAGATTTTCTGATTTAATATTTTAAATTCAAATTAATGATTTTTTATTATTATTTTAAATACTTAATAAGGATATTTTAGACATTTTCATATTATGGTAACTGATTTTCCTTAATAATTGGATCTGATTTCAATTTTTTCCTTAAATATTGGGATCTTAAATTAATACAAATTTATTCTTCTGCGTCTTCTTATTTTATTTCTTCTCTGCGTCTTCTTCATCTCTTCCTCCTCCTCCTCCTCCTCCTTCTTCTTCTTCTTCTTCTTCTTCTTCTTCTTTTTCTTCTTCTTCTTCTTCAAACACCATTGTTCCTCTTCCGGATATTGACGCCGGCGATGGACCATCATCCCTGCTGCTGCGGTCTTCTTCTCGTTTTCCAATCTCCCTTCAATTTATGAGGTAAATATAAGATTTCAAAATATACAAAATAATTTTTTTTTTGTTGTCTCTCTTCTCTTCTTGTTCTTCTCATGTAATCAAGGGATTGTACACTGTTGTACGTTATCATTCGTCCCATTCTCTAATCTGAATCTGACTTCAATCTACAGGCATTATTGACGCTGCAACTTTATCAACGGAGTGGATGTTTATTGTTTATTGTGTAATTTTTTGTACACGTTTAGATATTCGCTTTGTAATTTTTAGTTGTAATTTGGAATAATTTCGAATCATTGTTTTGAACATGTTGTAAAGTTTATAAGTTATTTGTTTATAAGAATTATAATGCATATTATATCGATTTTGTTGCATTTTTTATTCATTCTGATGCGTTTTAGTTTTCTCTATGCAATAGGGTTTAGTTTCCCAAGTTAGGGTATAATTTTTCGTTCAATTTTGAGTTTGGGTTACCATACAAGTTATGGTTTATATTTTTCTAATGGGTTAGGGTTTTAGTTTCGATTGTTCATATTAAACATATTTATATTTTATGTATTATGTTTTTTTTTTTTTTTTTTTCAATGCATAATAAACACATATTATTGCATTTATATTAGAATTTGATGCATTTTTTTTACGTGGTGCATTTATATCTTTTACCAGGTATACTTTCAAGAATATGCAACAACATTATATATTTTGTGCACCAAAATTACGTATGCAGACCCATAAAATTAAATTATTTAAATGAAAAGAACATCTATTATATTAATATAAAACAACTCGTGGCCTAAATATATGAACCAAAACCATTTTGAATGTGCAACGATTGTTGCAAGAAAACTCAAAAAATTCATCGTAATTCAAATTGAGAATCGATGCATATATTCTATTCATTTTGATGCATTTTCGATAGATGTTATGCATTGTCGCCAATTTTGAACTAAAATGTTGCACATTTTATTCATTTTGATGCATTTTCGATTGATTTTATGCATTGACACCAGTTTTGAACTCAATTGTTGCATATTTTAGTTATTTTGATGCATTTTCCAGTGCTATTTTGCATTTTCGCCAGTTTTGAACTCAAATCGCAACCAAATCGGATGAAACCACCCAGAAACATGTTCTACTATTCAAGACGTTTCCAACGGTAGGTCGCACATTTAAATCCGATCATCGATGAGGCCAGAATCGCGTCTAGAAGTTTACGCCGCCGCTGAAATCGCGATTTCGCTCTTGGTTTGACTTCTTCAGCGAATATCTCCTTCGTTTCTCCACCAAAACGAGCGATCCACCCATGAATCTCTTCGTCTCTCTGAGTAGAATAAAACCCAGTGGTCCGTTTTACGATTGTCATTAGCATCTGGACAAAAATTGTGAATTAATGCAATAGTATGTTTCAGTTTTGGAAAATCCCTATTTTTATGGTAAGTATATGTAGTGGATATATTTAGATTTTTCATTTTACTAATATGCCCTTATATGGACGAATTTTAGCTATTCATTTCATATTTTTTTTTTTTCTTTCCATTTAATCTCAACCATTGATTTACACAAAATCAATGGCATCTATCGGTTTCTAGATTTTACTCAAATGTGAGTTTTCACCATAGTGTATCCCTATATATATATATATATATATATATATATATATATATATATATATATATATATATGTGTGTGTGACAATATATTGAAAATAATAAAATAATAATAGTAATATTTTATATTTAAGTGGATCTGGACAGGATCTGGATCTAAAATTTTAAATCCGGGTCCAGATTCAAAAATTTTGTATAAGATCCGGATCCGATCCAGATTCATCGGGTCCAAAATTTTAAAGTTTCAGATTCTAAAAAAATGGAACTGGACCGAGTCCGGAGAGAGTAAAATGAGACGGAGAGAGTATTTTTTTGTTGTAGTAATATATTTTGCTATATAAGCTAATAAGCATAATCTTGCCCACTTTTACCTTCTTTTTTTTTTTCTTTGTGATATCTTCCTATGACTAAATTAATTTTGATTAATCATCACTAGTCTTTGTGTATCCCTATATTACACACTCTCCATGGGATTTTTACTATTCTTGATCCTTTTTTGCTCCGGAGAGAGTTTTGATCTTGTTAATTTATGGGGTTGAAGATCCAATACCATAAATTCAAAGGATTGAGTATGTTGAGTGGCCGTAGAGAGATGCCACCAAGAGAAAGATTCGTGGTTGGTGTAAATTATTCGGCCCATATTATACTTGTATAAAAAATAACTAACGCACAACATAAGAGTTGGTAATCCAGTTTGGTTTAAAAACCTACGTATGGGACCTACTCAAAGAGTCAATCCACTACTATAGAGTTCGAGGTACAACTCAGTAAGGGCCTTCCTCCTTATGATACATATAGACTCTGTAAGTTACAAAGGCTATTACACACCAAGGACTCATTTCCTTGTGATACCTCTTCACTAACGCCCCACTATAGTGAATTGAAGATCCGTTGGTTTTCTAGTTTCACTTAAACCTAACCTTAACCAATATGCAGGTTTAACCTTGAGTTTATAATGGGATCTTGTTCATCGACCTCGCGGTGCAAGTATTGTGGGTTCAAAATGGGTTTTTCGAACCAAATTAAAGTATGATGGTTCTATTGAATGATATAAGGCTCATGTGGTCGAGCAAGGCTTCAAACAAGTTTCGGGTTTTGATTTCTCATACCTTTAGTCCAGTCGTTCGTTCTGCTACTATTCAGGTTATTTTATCAATTGTAGTTCAACGCAATTGGTCCTCTTACGACAATTGGATGTCAAGAATGCTTTCTTGCACGGTTTTCTTGAAAAACTTGTTTTCTTGGCTCAACCTCCGGGATTTTTTAACTCTAAGCATCCTGATTATGTTTGTCGTCTAAAGAAGGCCTTATATGGGCTTTGTCAAACTCCCATTGCATAGTTTCATCGATTTAACTCATTTCTAGTTACTTTTGGTTTTATTTGGAGCAGGGCAAATAATTTGCTTTTTATATTCATTGTGATGAATATTAAATCTTTCTTCTATTGTATGTTGAGGATACTATTGTGACTGGTAATGATGATTCTCCTATGCAATGCCTCATTGCTCAGATCAATGTCAAGTTCAATGTTACAAATACAGGACATCTTAGTTACTTCCTTGGCTTGGAGGTTACTTCTACTGCCTCCGGTCTTTTCTTGGGAAAAACTAAATACGCTAATGATATCATTTCTTGTGCAAAGCTTCTTGACTCCGAGCCTGATACGATCCTTGTGAGAATCGTGGAACTCATGCACGCGGAAGACTAAAACGAACGAACGAAACGATGGAATATCCCAATACGTCTATGGTCCAAACCCCCTAAGTACTATAGATAAGTCGAAATCTCTATAACCCAAAGAGATGGTCGCCAAGCCACACGGGGACGATGAATGACACACAACGAGGTTTGATGTACTCGCTGATTCGCCAGATAGAAAGTTCGTCTTGGAAAAATCAAGAGGAACTCAAAAAACTCTCAAGAGAGAATAAAACTTGTTTGGTGTCTAGATGTTAGGATATTCGTCGTCTTTTCGCATTCGTTTTCGTATTGTTTTTGTGTCTTTTCGTTTAAATATGGCTATGAATGGTATTTTGGAGTTTTGGTGTTTGTAGGTACAAAAGGATGTAAATGGGAAGAAACGAGGCGAAAAGGGGGAAAAGATGAAGAAAAATCGAACGAGGTCAGTCCGAGGAGTTGGACGACCGTGCAAGTGTTCTGGACGGCTGTCCAGATCAGCCAGGCCGAGCTCGTCCAGTATTTGGACAAGCGTCCAAGTACTTGAAGATGGAGGACAGTGTGAAGAGTTGG
Organism: Thymus mandschuricus; assembly: GCA_029379335.1. Lineage (NCBI taxonomy): Eukaryota > Viridiplantae > Streptophyta > Magnoliopsida > Lamiales > Lamiaceae > Thymus > Thymus mandschuricus. The sequence goes on along the minus strand of CM057077.1, from coordinate 15,279,703 downwards.
ACGACCGTCCAACTCAGTTGGACGATCGTCCAGATCGGGCGGCCTAGTTTTACTTTCCTTGTACGACTAGGTATTTATACCTAGTATAAATACTTCTTTAGGTCGAATTTGAGACATATTTTTACATCTTTTATCGTTGTTAGCTTTTATTTTCCGCATTCAAAAACTCTAGCATTAGTTTTCTTTATTCGATTCGGATCGTTTCTTCGTTCATTTTTAATTCAAGACAATTCCTTTAATTCTTGTTCTTCGTTCTTCGTTTCTATTCGTAAATTCTTTATTGCTTTCTATTGCTTTGTTTATTGCTTTCGTAATTCTTAGATTTAATTCTTAGTTGCTTCGTTTTATTCGTTCGTTCGTTTTCAAGTTCTTAGTTTATATTCGTTTTTCTTAGTTTTTAATACCTTCATTTTTCCAAGTTTTCATAGTTAGATTTATTTGTTTAGATTTTCAGATTTACTTTTACAAGTTTAGATTCGTTCTTAATTGCTTTCTTCTCGTTTAATTCCTTAGATTAATTCGTTCGATTTATTCCTTTGCTTTCTAGATTAGTTTATTTACTTGCTTAGATTTAATTGATTATTTACTTTCTTGCCTAGGATTTAAAGCAAAAACACAAAACAAATTCTTTTAATTGCTTTCTTAGATTTTAGGCTAGTTTAGGACTGTTTTACTACACAGTTATTTGCCCTGTAAAGTTTTCCTTCGAGATTCGACATAGGGTTTTTACTTACTAAGTGTTAGGATAGATTTCGTTCTATTGCGAACACTTTTTGGTGAAACAAAACTAACAATAATATTAATGATAAGATGATGAATTTTCGTTCACAAAGACCCCTATATATAGGGAGGCAAATAAAATTATCTAAACCTAACCAAACTAGGAAATAACTAACTAAAGTCAAAGGTATGACCCAACCCATTAACCAACATATAAAAACCCAAAAACAAGTCTTTTAAGGCCCAGAAAGTGGGCTGACTAAAAACACACGAAAATAAATCTAAAGTCTTCAATCTTCAGCCCGATCGCACTTGATAAGATTAACAACTCGCGGGTTGTCCGGTCCACCTTCTCCAATGGGATTCTTCATCAATTCTTGAGCCCAAACTTCTTGGATCAAGCCTTGCAGACCTTCCTTGAACTTCTTAGCTCGAGCTCTCGTCACCGGCCCTTTGGGAACACGAACATGATCTTGAATCAACGAACCTTGGACTCCATCAAAGCCTATAGCCACACCACTTTCGGCCGACGAATCTTTTACGATTCTGGTGCACCGTTTGAGGATTCGACTTTGTATCACTCTCTCGTTGGGGCCCCTACAATATTTGACCATTTCTCGCCCGAACTTGTCTTACGCAACCAATCATGTTAGCCAGTTTCTCTAGTCGCTGATTGTCTCTCATTTCTTGGCAGTTAAATGAATTTCGCATTACGTAAAGGGCAATATATGGTCTAAAATTTTCCAAGTCATCTGATTACTCCAATTTGGGATACTCCGATGTTGATAGAGATCGTTGTGTAGAGACTCAAAGCTCCACTTACGGCTATTCCATCTTTTTAGGTGACAATCTTGTTTCGTGGAGTACCAAGAAGCAATCCACAATTGTTTGTTCTAGTTGTGAGTAATAGTACCCTGACGTTTTTAACACTAACACTGCCCAAGAGAGGATTTGGCTCATTAAGTTGTTTCGAGAGTTGTGTGTTTGGCTCTAGACACGTCCGGCCCTATTGTGTGACAACAAGAGTGCTCTCTTTATAAGTCAAAATCTTATTGCTTGTAAATGTGCCAAACACATTGACCTCGATTGTCATTTTGTTCGTGAGCTTGTTTCTTCCGGTCAACTTGAAACGCATTTCCTCCCTTTGCATATTCAACAAGTTGTTGTCTTCATGAGGAATCTTCCTCGTCCGTCTTTTGAGCTCTTTTGATCCAAGCTTCGTGTTGATCCACATCCCACACTTCACTTGAGGGGGCTAATGAGGGAAATCGTTAATTATATAAGATTTAGAATTAGCAAAATTTATCACATCTTTTTAGAAGCTACTAGAATATTCCTTGTAAACATGTTGTAATCTCCCTATATATATACACATCTTTTCTAATCACGAGACTAAAAGTATCACATTTTTTGCGGACGAACGAAAATGAGAAGAACATTGCACTTTTTAAGGACAAATCGAGTATTCAATATTTTCTTTTGAAAAATTGTTAACGTTTCGAATTATTGATACTATTTGTGCAAAAGAATGGAAAAAATGCAAAATAATAATAATAATAATAATAATAATAATAATAATAATAATAATAATAATAATAATAATAATAATAATAATAATAATAATAATAATATCATAAAATTGTGACGGTAACGTGTTGTAAATTAATATTGTAGAATAGAGAATACAAAAAAAGAAAAGAAAATATAGATGAACAAGAGAAGAATGAGGCACAATGAAAATGTATGATTTCTCATTAATCTCACATTCAACGTGATACAAATGAGGTTACATAAGAGGTGTATACAAGATATTAAAAATCTTAAATAACATGTCCATAAATCATGTATTTACAACAATTAATAAGTTAGACCAATGATAATTTAAGGATAATTTTAATCCAAAAATGCAGAATTGGTGGAGACAACAAGTTTTGTAACATATGTACAATTAATTTTGGTCTTTGAATTAAATATGGACACACTATGGGTCAAAATTAAGCAGTAGATATAAGTGATGGTTGTGTAACATTTCATAAAATAAGATACAGCTACCTGCTCTGCTGCAATGTTACGCCAGCCACAATCGCCGCTACTGTTTTTGGCTTGTTTACCTCTAAAACATAATTTATGCTAATGCACCGTCCCAATAAGGCCAACAAAAACTTATTTATTGTTCTCTCAACTTTTCTTCCTCACTTTCAAAATAAATATTATTGAATATTATATAATATATATCAATATTTAATACATATGTGAGAGGTTGAGGCATTGCCCCAGGGGGTAGGATACATTTCTTTTAGGGCACGATAATTAAGAAAGGGTGTATTTGTGTATTAAAGCTAAAAGTGCTTGTGCAAAAAGTGTCTTTCCTTTAGTAATTTTTTTTACCAAATAAGGAAACGTAATGTTTTTCGCGGGACGTACCAAAAAGGAATACCTAACGTTTGTAAAGGGACGGAGGGAGTATTAGATGTGAGAGTATAAAGTGTCTATTTTGGATACGCGGACAATTAGATGGGACGTTCCAATAAGGGAACATGAACAATTAGTGTGGGACGGGGGAGTATTTTACTAACACATGATCTTGTTAATTAGTTACTTTCTTAATATGATTTTGTTTTGTTTTGTTTTGTTTTTTTTTTTTTTTTTTTTTTTTATGGCATTTATTTTTAAAGCATGCATATATCAAAAATATTTTTCTCAAAATATATCATGATCACATAATTTGTTTTTAAACATTAAATACATCTACGAGCAGTAGGGCATGGTATAAAATTGTTTATACATGATAACATATTTATTAAATTGCTTATATCATAACATGTGTAATGCTTACTTTTTAGGAAATGGATAGATAAAATGAATATGCATTCTGAATTGCTCCGACTGTTTTTATAGGGAAAATGGTTTGTGATGGAAGAGAAGTCTTTATATAAAGACAAAAAACTCTTGTCAACCCGGTCTGATCGTGCGGCTGGGTCAGCTCCGGGTTGTCCCAACCTTTTAAATGAGTTCTAAATTGGTAAATAAACTTTATACTCTCTTATACTAGCTTTTATATACCACTCCGGTCCCAACTTATTGACTCATTTTCATTTTTGGGACGTCCCACACATATTGACTCATTTCCTTTTTTAGAAATAATTAGAGTATAATTAGTACAATTAGTAAACCCCTTATTACACTTAACATTCCATACTTAAATCTCATCCACTCATTTTTCTGCACGTAGTTCAATATAATTTAAATTTTGAAAGTTTAAATTATTATAACTTGCTCGTTTGTTATCGGATTTTTATGATTTTTATATCAAATTAAAGGTCTTGATACGATCTTTCATTTAAGATCAGACAAGAACATGTTTTTATGCATCTATGATGCTCTGTTTCTAAAATATGTCTAAATACATAAACAACATTACATTACCTACAAAATACACTTTATACACTAAACATTTTCGTCTTAATTCCCGTGTATAAAGCAAATGAGTCAATAAGCTTGGACCAGAGTGATATTTTTTTTACGTCAAACCAAGTGAAGTAGTAGCAAATATACTTACTATAATTTTTCTTAATTATGTCGTCGTTATTCCATTTGTATCCACATTAAGTGTGCATATGAAGGGTAAGAGAACATTCATCTTACTATACATACCTAACAATATTTGATCAAATTAAGGGAGAATATACAATTTTTAGCCCTATAAATTCATTTCATGATTGATTTAGTCCGGACTTAACCTAATATCAAATTTGAGTCTTGTTATTGTATTTTAATTTGTGAACAAATTTAGAATTTAAGCAATTTTTTAGTTACAAAGTCCAACTTAGAGTTGTCGCTTGTTCAAGGCTTGTTGGGTCCGGTTCATGAACCGGCAGTTCACGGTTCAATGAGACCTTGAACCTTAACCGGCGTGTCAACAGTGTTACGTTCACTGACTCCGAGTCGGGCTCAGAAATTGGCTGTCACAATTCTGGTTCTAGCCCTCTAGGTTATGCCAATTGTTCTCTCAATCTTTTTTTCTTTTTTTCTTTTTTTTTTCTAATTTTCTTAAGGAAAAATAATCGCCGATTTTGTCCAAACTTTCATTTTGAGGTGCCAACACCGACGGTTTGATGCAGTTTCTAATATGCATTTCTAGACACTTTTTTGTAGAGTTTTTCATTTTGATTGTTTTTTAATTTTTTTTTTGGATTAGATGATGTATATATATATCTTAAGACAAGATAAGCAAAATTAATACGAAAATACAAAGAACTAATATTTGTAATAAAAATTAAATGAAAGTAGCACAAATCTATATATATATATAAAATGGGAATCTTCAATTGAAATCAATTTTGAAATCAATTTTAAAATGACAATTTTGCAAATCCTTTCAATTTAAAGGTTAAAAAAGTAATTAACAATAATTATTTTCCTTTCTTCACATATTTACACGCATGCGGTTATGGTTATGGGAGTAACTATTTCTTTTTCTCTCTCTTTCTAATTTTTATTCATTATATTTTTTCTTGGAATAGTTTTTATAGTTTCTATATAAATAAAATATACAATGTGTATCTTCAATTAATTAGTATAAAAAGATCATTAAATTGATACTTCTATATTATATGTTAAAAATAGTATAGATACAAATAAGTTAAAATCATCTTATTAAACAGAAAATCTATAAAGAGGAAATGTAGTGTTTTACCTATTCCCTTAAGTGTTTTAACACTTTTGTGCAAAATATAAAAAAAACTCCAATATACTCACTTTTTCAACTTTCTTCCCAATTTACCCCTACTTTTCCCACTCTCCTTCCTTTTCTCTTTCCTACACATGCACATGTCAACATCAACTTTTACTTTTTCCTTTTTCTTTTGTTTTTTTAATTTCCATCAAGAACCATATTTTTTATTTATTTTTTTATCTAATTTTTTATTTCAATTTTCGTGTTCAGGGTTTTTTTTTTTTTTTTTAACAAGTGTTCCTTGATAAGAAAATGAAATAATTTAGTAAGAATCTGTCAATTTCTTTTACAATCTTACTATCTTATAATGGTAGGAAATCATGTACATATAATATGTAAGAAACGTCATGAAACGTCATTGTGTTTACAATCTTATAAAATGACTCATTATGTAATATGTAAGAAACGTCAGTTGGCTAGAAAATGACTCATTCTTACCACGAATGGTAAGAAACAATGTATAATCTTATAAAATGTTGTGCAAGAAGTCATGTTCATTCTAACTATCTATCTTACGAGTGCTTCCGTAAAACTTGCTAAGTAAGAAACAAACTCGTTCTTATTTACAATCTTTTCAATCTTATTATATATTGTAAGAATCCATGTACACTCTTACCACCTGTTGTAAAATATCATGTTCATTTTGTAAGAATCCATGTACAATCTTACCACCTATTATATATTGTAAGAATCCATATACAATCTTACCACCTATTATATATTGTAAGAATCCATGTATAATCAAGAACCTTTTTATTTATTTATTTTTCTAATATTTTATTTCAATTTTCAAGTTCATTTTTTTTTAATTTAATTTTATTAAGTAATGCAAAAGTCAGTTGGTTAGAAAATGACACATTCTTACCACACATGGTAAGAAACAATGTATAATCTTATAAAATGTTGTGCAAGAAGTCATGTTCATTCTAACTATCTATCTTACGAGTGCTCCAGTAAAACTTGCTAAGTAAGAAACGAACTCGTTCTTATTTACAATCTTTTCAATCTTATTATATATTGTAAGAAACAATCTTTTCAATCTTATAAAATGTTGTGTAAGAAGTCATGTTCATTCTAACTATCTATCTTACGAGTACTCCAGTAAAACTTGCTAAGTAAGAAACAAACTCGTTCTTATTTACAATCTTTTCAATCTTATTATATATTGTAAGAATCCATGAACAATCTTACCACCTATTATAAAAGATCATGTTCATTTTGCCTGTGCAAAAATCTTACAACCAAGTGCTCCAACAAGACTTGTTAAGTAAGAAACAAACTCATTCTTACTTTTATTCTTATTAGTTACGGTAAAAATCCATTTCTTACAAATTTTTTACAACCAAGTGCTCCAATAATATATGCAAATTTTTACATTGTTTTTTTGTTAAGTAAGATAGGTGGTAAGATTGTACATGGATTCTTACAAAATGAACATAATATTTTACAACAGGTGGTAAGAGTGTACATGGATTCTTACAATATATAATAAGATTGAAAATATTGTAAATAAGAACGAGTTCGTTTCTTACTTAGCAAGTTTTACTGAAGCACTCGTAAGATAGGTAGTTAGAATAAACATGACTTCTTGCACAACATTTTATAAGATTATACATTGTTTCTTACCATGCGTGGTAAGAATGTGTCATTTTCTAACCAACTGACTTTTGCATTACTTAATAAAATTAAATAAAAAAAAATGAACTTGAAAATTGAAATAAAATATTAGAAAAATAAATAAATAAAAAGGTTCTTGATTATACATGGATTCTTACAATATATAATAGGTGGTAAGATTGTACATGGATTCTTACAAAATGAACAGGATATTTTACAACAGGTGGTAAGAGTGTACATGGATTCTTACAATATATAATAAGATTGAAAAGATTGTAAATAAGAACGAGTTTGTTTCTTACTTAGCAAGTTTTACGGAAGCACTCGTAAGATAGATAGTTAGAATGAACATGACTTCATGCACAACATTTTATAAGATTATACATTGTTTCTTACCATTCGTGGTAAGAATGGGTCATTTTCTAACCAACTGACGTTTCTTACATATTACATAATGAGTCATTTTATAAGATTGTAAACACAATGACGTTTCATGACGTTTCTTACATATTATATGTACATGATTTCCTACCATTATAAGATAGTAAGATTGTAAAAGAAATTGACAGATTCTTACTAAATTATTTCATTTTCTTATCAAGGAAAACTTGTTTAAAAAAAAAAAAAAAAAAAAAAACTGAACACAAAAATTGAAATAAAAAATTAGATAAAAAAATAAATAAAAAATATGGTTCTTGATGGAAATTAAAAAAACAAAAGAAAAAGGAAAAAGTAAAAGTTGATGTTGACATGTGCATGTGTAGGAAAGAGAAAAGGAAGGAGAGTGGGAAAAGTAGGGGTAAATTGGGAAGAAATTTGAAAAAGTGGATATATTGGTGTTTTTCTTATATGAGGGTATATATTAGTCTTTCTCTTAAGCATAATAGGTAGAAAGATTTTTGCCCCATCTATAAATATATGTATACGTTCGTGATAAAACTCCGTCTTCCACAAATTGTGAAACTTCCTTTTAATTTTAATTCCACTTTTTTTTTTTTTTTTTTTTTTTTTTTTTTTTTTTTTTTAAATTTCTATTTTTTTATTTAAAAAATGCTTATTACATTAAACATGACATCTATTATTCTATAACACTACTTTCATAAACTTGGTATGAAGCCCAAATAAAAAATTAGAGGTATATTAAATTTCAATTCATTTTTTAGATATCACATTAGTATATCGAGATCACAAGAATATGTGGATTATGTTTGAATATTTGAATGTAAATTGAAAAATAAACGCTCATACAATAACAAAACTTGAACTTGTAGGTTTATAACAAAGTTACATGTTTTTCATTTATTTGACAGGTGAAAAATAAAACATTAAGATTATACCAATGAAATTATTTGTATAGTGATAAATTTATATTGAATAAGATTAGAGAATGTTCAAATAGATTAAGTGAGAACTATATGGTCTAATCAATTAATATTCGTACTACATCTTTGAATAATTTATAACTACGTATATTGCCGTGCATAGCACGGGTGCATAACCTAGTAATGATAAAATTGCAATATTTGCATATGACTTGGCCAACTAGTTCTTCCTCAATCCCTTCGGTTCATAGCCAAGTTAATCGCAAGTTCACTGGTCTCCACATAGATGAACCGTAACCTGCCCTTGGTTCGACGGTTCACGGGCCTCCACATAGATGAAGGACCGGTTTTAAACCGTTAACCAATAGGAAGATTCTTGGATGGGGCTTCCTGTTCATGGGAAATGGGCAGCTCTAGTGTCACGACCGGACTTTACTAAGGATAGTGAAGCCGGGAACCCGTGACTAGGGATAGGATTAAAGAAGCGGGAATAGAAAAGGGGAATGTAATTATAAAGCAAGAAACCACCCGAACAAACGTGAGAAGTAATTATTATCTCAATTGGCGTCGAGCCTTTAAGGAAAAGAAAGATATGTGTTCGAAACGTTTACACGACTCGAATATTCAACTAAAATCTATCGATATTTCACAGCGGAAGTCTTACAGAATGCATGTATGAAGACACACATTACCGAGATTCTTAATCTAACAAGCTAATATGATTCAGGATGACAAAAGCTTGGGTCGGCTCTCCATTCCATCTTGTTCAACCTGCACATTTAGAAATATATGCAGGGCTGAGTACAAAAGTACTCAGTGGGCACATTGCCGAAAACATACATATATAATTGTCAAACCATTCAACAGTAAGACATAGGAGTTTTATTGAAAAGAGCCTATGCTTACTAAAATAGTTCTTGTGATCTAAAAGTTTGCCGGCCGGCTAAGTTCTTTAGTAATCTACCATATCTGTTCCTATGGTATCGAGAGAGTGGCCACTCTCACGATACCTTGACCGGCCAACCCGAAGATGACACACGGTCACAATGTGTACACTAGTCCAAGTAAGATAGCTATCTTACTAGGACCCGAATTCGATTATATAAATTGGCAAAGCCAACACAGATAGGTATCATACAAAATCAAAACATTTATGGCATGACAATATTTGAAAAATAATATTTTCAATCTAAACATGCTATAACTTTATTTGTATAAGAAAGCCCACCTCTTGAAGCGTAGAATATGCCCAGTGTTGATAGACGAACAACGTCAAAACCCTTGTCGAGTCACGCCTATTCATAAAGGTATAATAAGAATCTACATTCTTATAATAAAACTTCCTATGGAAAAATAATCGTCTAGTATATTTTTCCTATCTTATAAATCCGTTAGGGTTAACAGATTGATTTGAATCCTTTAAATCTTTTCATAAAAGAATAATCTTTTATTATTCAGAATCGTTTCTTCCATTATTCGAGACCATTTATTTGTCGAATTAATTCCCGAAAATTATGCAAATCTTCAGGACATATTTAAAAGCTAAGCATAGCTTAATAATTAATTAATCTTAATTAATTAAATTCATAAGTTGATTAATCTTAATCATTTTTTTTAATTAATCTCAAGCGAATCCGATTTTAATAGTCGGGCCGTCCTTATAATTAATTAACTAATTAATCTCGTGAGTATTTTACGAGAATATAACCCTCAAAAATTAATCGATCATTCGATTAATAGAATTAATTCCGGACAAGTAAAGTCCGTAGATTAATCCATTAGAAACGGCCCGAATGAATTAATATCTCGGCCCAAATCACTGGACTCGGCCCAGACCACTAACCCGGTTCGTATACATATATATATTGAAAACCTAACCCTCTCTTCATTTCCGCCTCTATTCTCAACTGAACCCTAATCTCCCCCTCTCTCGGATTTCTCTCTCTCTGCCGAACGTCGCCGGTGTTTCCTTTGCCGGCGGCTCGGCCGGGGTTCCACGATACACACCGGAGGAAGGGCAGGGGCGCCGCGGCTGGAATCGCCGTCGTTCTTGGCTTGCCGTCCGACGAGCCTGGAAGTTCACCGTCCGCCGCCGGTTTCCTTCCCGCTGTGAAGCTGCTTGACGAGGTAAGGGTTCGTCTCCATTCTGCTTTCCCTTTCCCCCTCTCTTTTCTCATATCTCCTCTGCCCTTTTAATTATTTTACTATATCCTTTAATTTATTGTTTGATCGATGCAGCTTCGACCTTCCGTCCTTAACAGTACCGCCGCCATCGGAGTTGGAGGATTCCGACCGGAGGTGGCATCTGCCATTCCTAAGCTAAGTCTCCGTCTCTTTTGGAGTTTCTTTAATTTTAGATTTTTCTTGTTTATTATGACACATTAGTGTGATTTGATTTTTGTGAATGAGTATTCTCTGTTTTTCTCAAAAGCGAAATTTATATACATAGTTTAAATTTTCAGATCTCGGTTTATTGTAATACAAAATCGTTGTGAATTTACAGCTTTCGATCTATGCATTTATATGTACATTTACTGTCCTCGTTCTTGTGCGTTTGATTTGGTGTATCTATATCTTGTATAGAACCATGGCAGTTCTAGTAATGTTTCCCGTGGTTTAATTATAAACATGAAACTTGATTCTTTTGCTGTAAAACATGTGATTTACTAAGAAGCATATTTAGGAGTCTTTAGTTTCGTTTATGCTTCGAACTCATGCTTGAGTTTAAATGAATAGTTTAGGTCCTATCATGCTAGTTTCTTTGCTTTCTTGTTATGGTATCAAGGAGAAGTAAGTATGAGTTACTAGTTCTTTCTTCTAGTTGCATTCATGTCATTGCTAGAGTTAATAGTAATACATGCTTTTGGGTTCAAATTTTCAGATTTCTAGCATCCTCTCTAGTAGTTTTACTTGCTGAAAATTTTGGGAGAATACTCACCGAATCTTTGAAAGGTTTGGGAAGACAGTGGATGAATTGCTAGCTCTGCTTTCTCCTCTCCACTATTTCCCTAGCTGCTGCCCAGCTCTTGTATTTGTGTGCAATGAACTATGATGGCCATTGCTTTGTGTGTAAGGGGTATTTATAGATTAGATGATTTCCTATTGATGATTGCAAGTGTTGTAGTCCTTTAGATTTGTTAGGATCCTTCAATCTAATCCCTTCTTTCCTTTGTTACATACGAGGATAGCTCGTAGAGTTGCTGCTATCTTTTGTCATTCTTTTTTTTTTTTTTTTTGCAGAGGGATGGTTCCCTCACTACCCTACATTCTTTTGCAGGTTTTGTAGGTTGCAAGTTGAGCAAGTTGACCAAGTTGATATTTCTTTCTTGAGGCTCAAGAATGGTGTAAGAGGGGATGAAAGAGGCTGGAAATTGGAAGGAATATGCTCTGCTGCTGCTGTCCCTTCTCTGTCAAGAAGGTGTAGGGGTGAAGAATGAAGCTGGAAGAAGAAATCTGCAAGTGGAAGGGAACAGCAGCCTGCTCCGACATCTCCTTTCTTTCCTTTTTCTTTTCATTTATTTATTATTTTGCAGGAGCTATTGTAGGAGCTGGTCCCTTTTAAGATTTTATGGGGATATGAAATCTACCTTAAGATCTTTATTCTAGATTTCTTTTGCATGTTGCAGCCACCGCTTTTGTACTCTCCTTTTCTTTTCTTTTTATTGTTTGTCATGTATTCATTTTATTGTAATTCTATTATTATTAGTTCAAATGTATATATCTTTTTATTATTGTTTTGGATCTCAATTTAATTAAGGCTAAATTTTATCTTTGGCCTGACCAAAATTTAACGGTTCGATTATGAACCGATGGGCTTGGCCCATAATATAAAGTTACGAGTTTAGACTATAACTCTTCTCTCTTATTCCATTTTCAATTACTCCCTCCGTCCTCCATTTAGTGACGTTAATACTATATTGGGATGTCCTCCATTTACTGGACGTAGACCCCACAATCACTTTAACACTTTAACACTTTATACATCTACTTTTTATTATTTTAACATTTTAATACTATTAAACAATTCAAATGGACCCATAATTATTCCACTTTAACACTTTAACACATTAATTTATTGTTATACCATAAAATGCGAAAAAACCCGTGCCCATACTCCCTCCGTCACTAAATGGAGGACGGAGGGAGTATATAAATTGATATGGAATGGAGAATCCATGATACCGTAAATACCACGATATAATTAATTAAATACCCAACTAATTAATCACGTGAAGTGATCGTATTTTGAATTAACTAATTAGAGAAGTCTTTCTCCTTTTAATCGATGCACTAGGGAATTCTTTTCCCCAAAAATTCTACATTCGTCGTGAATAGAATTTTATCTACTAAAGTTTTAAATTATTCCATCTAATTCACTAATTTGACTACTAATGAAGAGTTATGAAAATGCGGGGCGTTACATCTAGTCCAATTTGTGCAACTCATTGTTCGATGTGAGCATCCTCAATCAATCATGCTGAACACATAATTTTATAACATGGCCAAAATCAACACTTTCAACCTTCTTATTCGGGACATAATTTTAGAAGAAATGCAAGGCCTACACTAAATAAAATTATGACACATTTAAATTTGAACAAGTGGTATAATGCATATCACATAAATAAAAGCATGTTACTAATTTATTTACATTTAATGATATAGCGAATATAATATTTATTTTTATTTTATAATTTCTAGTTTTATGCGTCATCACAGAAGGATATCGATAGATGCATAATTTTTTTTTTTAGTAGAGTAAGTTTTGTGGCACATTTATTAGGTGTCACTAAAATTAGTTGCAATGCCATGTGTTCCCTCAATCTCAGCCGAAGGAACAGGTTGTTACACTTGCCACAAATCAAAAGGTATTCAACATCATCCCTTAATAATCATGTCAACTTTACAAATCAAAAGATACCACGATTTAAGATAAACAAAGGCTATAAAGCAATCAATACACCAACTTTGTTTCTTCTTATTAGTCTTATTTGCTACTTTTATCTGTTTTATTTATCAGTTTTATTTTTTAAAATGATAAAAAATATCTGGCTATAATTAAATATTTCGCCTTAAAATTTTATAATAATCACATATTTCTTCCTTCCTTAATTCCTATTTAATTCTTATGCTCAAACCAAATGAAACTAATAATAACTGATATGGGACGTTAGGAGTATTCAAGAAAGCACACAGGAGTGGAGCAACGTAAAGTGGCAATAACTTTAAAGCCGAAAAGGATCATTTCCCTCTTTTAATATATTCATTCTTCCCACCATATATCGGCTTAATCACTCTTCCTTTCCCACTTTCCCATACCAACTAAGAGAGAGAGAGAGATGAAAGACTATGCAGCAGTGTTGATAGGAACAGCTCTGTTTGCATTCATGTCGCCAGGATTACTGCTTCAGCTACCTGGGAAACACAAGCCAGTCGATTTTCTAAACATGAAAACTAGCATCGTTTCCATTTTGCTTCACACCGTTATCTATGGTTTGCTTCTTATTCTCTTCCTCATCGTTCTAAATGTGCATATCTACGCCTAGGCCTTCAATTATTTCAACTATCACTCTACCTCCTCCTCCTCCTTCTTCTTCTTGTATTGGATTACTTTTATATCACTTATTAGAGAATTTGAAATATATTGCTTTTCGATCGTTTCTTGGATGGTTATTGTTATTTATTTATTTATTTATTTATTTATTTATCTTTTTATTGGAAAATTGTTAGTTGTTAGATTAAATGTTAGTAAACCAACCTTTCAATAATTTCAAGAAAATTTCCAAGCCACCTTATATCTCCCGCTCTCAAATTCTTCAAACCACCTTATATTTACCAAAATTCGCTCCCACAAAGGATCGAATAAGGCATGTGGTTTTTATTTGTGAAATAGCTGAATTTTAAATAAGAATATCAGAGTTCAGTAAACAGAGTAATAATTAGATTGAGTTTATATAATTCAGATGTTAAGTTTACAGAAAATGAACAAGTGACTAAGAACCCGAGCATAAAAAACTAATTTTTTTTTTTGTCACCAACTATAAAAAAACAAAAATTTTGTTAGAGTTTTGCATTCTCAATCTGTAATGCCCTCGTCTTAAAATAAATGACTTTTAAGTCATCGTCAATAATTCAATATTAAAACTCAATATTTCATGTTTGTATTTTCATTCTATTATATTATGGACATCTTCATTTCTCTCTCTCTTTCTCGACGTCGACGGTGGAAGAAATAAGAAATGTTGCCTCATTCTTAATATCAATATTTGTGCTTTGTTATTCTTATTTTAGATGGACATTATTTTATTATTATTACTTTTTCTTTCTTTTTTTTGCCTCAATTCCCTTATTTTAACAAAAGCGTAATTTTTTTACTTTGAATTCGATACGTTGGAATCTCGTTAGTGACAAGTAGCTAATCAATCCAAACCATTATCTCATAAAGATTAAAGCAAAGACGTTTTATAAGCAAATTCTATCCAAACGAAATAAAAAAATTCCTTTCTGAAAAACGAGCATAAAAATTCATTAAAATGGACATGGACAGAAATAAAGTGGTTGTTAGCCAACGTAGGAAGAAGGTAGAGTTGAGAGAGAAGCGAGTAATGGAGTGAAAAAACAAATCAAGCATTCCCCTCGTCCTCTATTTAGTAAATCTAAATCCTGGCACAATGTTTTTTGCATTTTGATGATATATTAATAAATTAATGTGATAAAGTGTTAAATTATAATACTCCCTCCGTCCTCCATTTAGTGACGGAGGGAGTATGGGCACGGGATTTTTCGCATTTTATGGTATAATAATAAATTAATGTGTTAAAGTGTTAAAGTGGAATAATTGTGGGTCCATTTGAATTGTTTAATAGTATTAAAATGATAAAATAATAAAAAGTAGATGTATAAAGTGATAAAGTGTTAAAGTGATTGTGGGGTCTACGTCCTAAAACGGAAATTGTCAGTAAATGGAGGACGTCCCAATATAGTATTAACGTCACTAAATGGAGGATGGAGGGAGTAATTGTAAGACCCCATCTCATTTTTTTAAATGGTTTTAAATGGTTAGTGTTAAAAACTACGGTGATAAATTAATATTAAAGTGACTGTGGGACCTACGTCCTACGACGAAAATCTCCAGTAAATGGAGGATATCCATATATAGTAACAATGTCAGTAAATAGAGAACGGATAAAGTATTAAAATTGTGCCTACAACCCTAAAAGGCTTTATAACCTGGCATTGGGGGTCATCCTCGACTCGGTAACTTTCCTAAATCGATATGGGACAAAACTAGGCGACTTTAATATAAAGCGGGAATTGAGACATACATATAAGGGGTGTTGGTAACAAATGCAACATAGAAAGTATAACATCATCAAAAACAAAGAGAAATGTTGAACAATGCACAAACTACAGTTTCACAACAAAACGATATAGATAATATTGTAAGCACACTTTCCTTTTTCAGATTACATTACATGTTACCGTGTGTGGACTCTGAAACCGTATACAAATTTCTTATTCATCAAAATGCAATCACTCGAATATACACATTTAATTTATTCTTTGTACACTCCTTCTTGTGTTATGAACCAATTATATCCCATCAATTGAACGCTGTGCAATCCCTTCTTATTTCTCCGGCGCTTCCGGTTTTCACCCCGACTCGTCCCAGCTTCGTCATCGCAGCGACGAAAGCTCCGTTAAAATCACCGGGGCTCTGAGCAAAGTTGACGACAGTCTGCTGCGAGGCCGGATTGGTGAACAGCACCTGATCGGAGGAGAACAGACCCCTCCCTGCAACCAGGTGCTGGTAATAGACATTGTCGAATGTCTGCGGGGTGTCGTGGTCCATGTTTATGGCGATCGTAGGGTCGACGTTCTGCGGGCATTCTTGCCTCAACTGCTGCGCGAAGGCCGGATCCATGGTCGGGTCCACGGGGTTCGAAGGCGAGAAAGAGTATATCCGGTTCGCGAAACGGCTGCAGTGGGAGAATCCTAGTGTGTGGACTCCCGAAAGAGCAACCATATCGGTCTGAGAGAGGCCGTGTTGCGCAAACATGGCGTTGAGTTGGTCGAGGTTAAACTCGGGCCCCGGTAAGTTGCCGGCAACCAACGAGGCTTGAGAGACGAGGCCGTCGCGCCTTCCTAGTTCAACATTGTATGCAGGGCCTCCAGCCTGATATTTTTTTGGCAAAACAATAACATTTATTACATCTTGAGTTAGTGACAAAACTTTTCTTTGTCGCTAATACTAACTATATCCGTCGCTGGCAATTTAGTAGTGACAGAATAAATTTCGAATACACATTAGTGGACTTAGAGACAGAACAAGAAACCGATGATTAAATGAAGAAACGATTGATTTTACCAGGAACACGACGTCTCTGGTAGCAATGGCTAAGATGTCCGCACACGATACTGTTTCGGGGCATTGAGCCTCGACAGCTAGTTTAGCCTTAACAACGGTGTCGAACCCATCACCGGCTAAGGAAAGATTGTCCGGAGCATCTTTCTCAGCGTCGTTGTTAGGCGAAGCAATAAGAACAGAGGCATCACATCCCTCCATTATGAAGCAGAGGGGAAAACAGAGACAATTTTAGATGAATTCCACCATAGAAATCAATTAAGTTAACCAAAATATCTAATAGTACCATTTGTTATGCTTATTGCATCATCATCTCATTAAAGTTCTAATTAATGGAATAGATAATCTAATTTAGTCAGTGAAAATCTGTTTCTTGCTATAAATTAAAGAAAATATAAATTCAGGCTAGCCAAAATACAAAATGTTTTATGTACTGTCCTTGTATTGATTTCCCATGGCCACAAGCAGAATAGATAATCTAATTTAGTGAAAATATGTTTCTTGTTTCCAACAATTTGAAGGTCTAACATGATTATGCCATCGTGAAGATAAAAATAATTTCATCGACATAATACGGATAAAAAACTCCAGAAGAACATACACTAAAACTTAAGAATTCGAGCGACCACCGCCGTGGGGACTTGAGCCTGCTTTGGCCCCACGTAGGTCCGCCACAGCTTCCATACTAGGTCGTCCCCCATATCAACTCTAAACTACTCAAGGAATTTTCTCTGTTTTTTTCCCTTCTTATATTTTAAAATTACACAACAAAAATAGATAAAGTTAAAACACATACCGTAACGAAACAATCGTGGAAAAACATACGCACGGTAGCCGGAATCGTGACGAAGGTCTGGCTTATCTTCGACACCACGACCTGCCGCACGATGTTCTCGACGTTCGGACATGTCGAAAGGTAGAAGTTTTCCCTCAGCTGCCCCTCTCCGCTCTTCACAATCATACATATTATCAACAAACACAGAATTCTACTCCAGCTCTCCATCTCTCTCTCTCTCTCTCTGAGCTTCTGTATTGCGTGTAGTAGTCCAGATTAAATTGATATATATGGTGAATGAAACAGTTAGAATATCAGCAAATAGGATGAGACTTGAGGCGAAGAAAAGTGTTAGTTTATATAAGGTAGTTGTACACTTGTACTCGGTCTAAGAAGCTGAAAGTGATGCCATAACGAAAACTGCAATAAAATGCGTCACCATTAATATTTTTCCTTAAATATTACTGTAGTTGTGTAATAAAGTTTTATGCAACCAATGTGATTTGTTTTAACAATGTTGCTCTAATATTGATGTTTTCAACCCATGTTACTGGTTCGTCTCTACCAATCCTTGTCTGCGACTCCTTTTGGAAAGATTGGTTGATTTGCAACCGTTCATTTTGCAAGATTCGAGAACCAACGGCGATCGGTACGATTACGTAGGGTGCCTTCGTTGACTCGATCAAATTTAGAAGTTGACGATTCTTATAATGAGGCTCGTTTATCTACTCTCATTATTCAATATATTAGGGTGTGTTTGGTTGGGTAGATTAGGCAAGATAGATAACTAATCTTACTTTATCTATGCGTTTAGTAGCATAGAAAATTAATCTCGACGGTCCGGTATTAAGTGAAGACCTGACACTATTTACACTACTTTTCACTATTTTCTTATGATTATGAATCTTACCTCTACTCTAAGATAAGGAAATGACAACTTAGATTATTATTGTATTTTACTCATTTACCCTTTAATTGCAACATCCATTTTGGGAGGAAAATAGCAGCAAATCAATTACTACTAACCTGGGCTTTTTTTTTTATAAAGTAATTCACGATATTAATTTTGTTTAATTATATATTATGATTATATAGTTGGCTACTTTTAAATAAAATCTTAAATATCACATAATTTTTTTAAAGTTTCTTAATTATTTATTATAATATGAATATTTTGATTTTTTTAAACAATATTAATTTTAAAATAACCAAATTAAAAAAATGTAAAAAACGTAACACAAAAAAATTAGGTAAGTCTTGGACCTTTTGCTTTTAATTTGAAATGATAATTTATTTTCATTAAAAAAAATAGATTAAAGAAAATGTAAGGTTATTTTCGTAAATGGGGTTTAATCTTGAGTTTTATCTAATCTATCAAACACCTATTTTAATTTATCTTAGTTTTTAATCGTAGCTGTCAAACACCCATGTTAGATAACTTATCCCACTCATTCCATGTTATTTATCTTGAATGTTATTATTCCTCCTTTATCCTAACTATCATACCAAACATGCCCAATATGGTAAGTATGTTGTATACCATATGGAGAGTGTTTGGTTTGGGACGTAGGTAAGATTAAAATATACTCCTTTCGTTCATGTTATCGCGATATTTTTGTTCAATAAAGTAAATATAGAATGAATAGTAAAGTGTAATAATATAATGGACAAAATTTATAAGATTACCCAAGATTAATCCTATGTGGCATACTCACAGGATTGAATCACGGGCCGTATCATACAAACCAAACAACAAAATGTAGATAACTTTAATCATATCTAATTCAATCTTGCAAACCAAACACATATAGTATTTCTTTTAACCATTCCTATATTGGATAACATCTTTTGTCCCAGCCTGTTGCTTTAACCGTTCCTTGACATTAATGCTTCATTTGTTTTTTGTACAGTAACCAAAAGTAGATGGATGAAAGGAAAGGGATAATGGCTTATGTGTGTCAATTTATTTGATTTTTAGTAAGTTAAACTAATAAGTGGGACGAACGAATAAAAAATGAGGCTAATGAAATGTGGTAAGGGTAATTACTAAAGGTGAGACAACTAATCTAATGTGCCAATCAATGTTTGCGTGTTAAGAAAACTGTGTACGTATCAAAAAACCGAATAAATTTCACACGAGATCATCTATCTTCATCAGTGTTCTAAAAATCGTTAGGCGCTAGTCGGGCGGTGGAGGGGTGACTAGCGCCTAGCGGATTAGAACCACAATGTTTATTTTTATTATTCTTACAATTATTGTCAAATTTATAATAAATACACATAGTATGACAACTAATAGACTAATTCATAATTATAAATAAAAAATCATTAGATAGAGTAGCATAGTTCGTCTAAACGTTGATTAATTAATACATATAGACTATTGATTAAGTTTCAAGATCGGCTCGTTAGGGGATCTCTTTAAGCCTAGACAGATTACATATTAGTCTAGGCGACTGTAACGACCCGCATTTTCATAACTCTACAATAGTAGTTTAATTCGTAAATCAAATAAATAGTTTGAAGATTAATGACTAAAAATTCTATTCTCGGCGAAGTAGAATTTTCGTAAGAAAGACTTGTTTAATTAGTCGTTTTAAATTAGAAGAATGACCCCTATAATTAGTCGATTAAAGAATACGATTACTTTAAATGATTAATTCATTGAGTAGTAATTTCTATTAGAAATCAAATAGTAATTTGATTAATCATTTATTAAGTAATTATATCGTTTGATTTACGATAGTATCAATTTTACATTTCACATTGAATTGTATGATTCAAAATCGATCAAGAGTAAAAGTTGTGGTACAACAAAATAATTTATATTATGGGCCAAGCCCATCGGTTCATAACCGAACCGTTAGACAACAATCGAACCTAACATTCGATTAATGCATTAATGAATTAAAAAAAAAAAAACAGTAAATTAATAACAATAAACCCACATGTCAATAATAATAATATCATGAATAATTGATGATTATACAAATTAAAACAGATAATTAGAATACATGTATGTACTCGTTGCTTGAATCAAAAGAAAGACAAAAAAATAGAATGGCAGAAAAAGGTGGCAGAGAAGGGAGAAGGGACAGCAGCAGAGGATATTCTTTCTAGTTTCCAGCTTCATTCTTCACCCCTCACACCTTCTTGAGCCACAAGAAAAATAAAGCTGCAGCAGCAGAGATGGGGCAGAGAAGTGACAGCAGCAGCAGGACAGAATCCTCCCCAAATCCAGCTTCATTCCTTCCCCCTTGCACCATTCTTGAGCTCCAAGAAAAATATCAAATTCCCTCCACTTGCCACCTGCAAGCTGCAAAGCAAAAATGACAGGATTAGATAAGGAAATTAGAAAGATAAGACCCTATCTCTTACACTAACTAGCTAGATTTGCAGAGATCAAAAGAAGGATTTGCAGGGTGAAGGCAGATTTTTCCTCCAACCCTTACCATCACTCGATATTGCTACAATCCTCACAATATCAGCCCTATAAATACCCCCACACTCAACTCATTTCAATTCCCTTTCTTTCACTCTCAACTCACATAAAACACTAGAATAGAGAAGAAGCAGCAGAGGACAGAAGGAGAAGAAGGAAGGAGTGTGGTGAGCTAGCAACAACAGCACTACTACACTAAGTAAGTAACCTAAAAACCCCAAGTGAAATCAAGCATGATTTAAACTTCAACCCATAGGCAATAATACGAAAATTCAGTTTTCATTCTTTGATCAAAGCATGCTAAAACTGAATATATACATACAAGCCTAATTTTGGAAACCAAAGCATGACATAGAATGAAATTAAAACCCATCATTCACTTACAAGCTTGATAGTAAAGACTAAAGCAGGAATCCAAACATTCATGTGAAACTGAAAATGTAATACAAATAAATAATATGCAAACACTCATGTTCAATATGATTTAACCAATTTGGACCATACCATGAGATTAACTATATGCTGAAATTTGAATATCCAGACGGACTTCAACTTTAAAAACATAAAGTTTGATTACAACAACTTTGTAATGACAAATCAAAGGAACCAACCATCTACTGCAATACTAAATAATCCTAATAAGCATAATGATCTAAAATTAAAGAAAAGGGGGCAGTGAGCTTAGCTTAAGCTTCGGACAGACCACCTCTGTTCGGAACCCTCCGACTCCGATGACGGAGCTATCGTCGAGGACAGGAGATCGAAGCTGCACACAAATAATCGAACAAATTAAAATTAAATAGAATTGAAAATAAATTGGGCAGAAAATATATAAAAGAGAGGGGGAAGGGGATTTTAGAGAAGAGGAAATCGGACCCTTACCTTCGGCCGGCAGCGAGGCTCCCTCCGACAGCAACGGCGATTCCAGCGGCGGCGGACGGAGATCCCTTCGCCAGCAGTGGCTGCTGGCGGAGCTTCCAGGCGGCGAGCCGAGGGCCGACGGCGAGGACAGCAGCGACGCCGCCTCTGTCCTTTCCTCCAGCGTGCACGTCGAGCAGGTACGGCCGAGCCACCGGCAAAGGAGAAGCCGGTGACGTTCGGCAGAGAGAGAGAGCATCCGCGAGAGAGAGAGGGTGCGGGTTTCTGTCTGATTAATGACAGAGAGAGAGAAAGGGGAAGAAAGAGGGGCTGCTGTCGACAAAGAGGTCGTCGGCGCCGGCAGTCCTCGACGCCGGCGGTGGTGTCGCAGAGAGAGAGAGCATCCGAGAGAGGGGAGGGAATTTAGGGCTAAATCGATCAAGAGGGAGAGAGGCGGAAATGAAGAAATGTTAGGGTTTTCAGTATATATATGAATATGAACCGGGTCGGGTTCGGTGTTGGGTCGGGTCTCGGGCCAAAACCCGCGGGTCCGAACCAGACCAGTAAATTGGGCCGAGTTCAGTGATTTGGGCCGAGTCCAGAATTTGGGCCGAGAATTATTATTACTGGCCCGATTTAATTCAATTAAATTACGGGCTTACTTGTCCCGATTTGATTCAAATAATCAAACGTTCGATTTATTTTCAAAGAATTACATTCTCGTAAAATACTCACGAGATTAATTAATTAGTTAATTAATTAATATAAAATACATGTGAATAATTCGAGAAATTAAATCACGTAAAATGACTTATTATTATTAACCGACTAAGTTCGGAAAATATTCTCGAATATTGAATAATAATAATAATAACATTAATAATCGAAGCCGATTAATTTAAGGCACGAACCTATGATGAAGAAGGCTAACCTTAGCCAAAAATTTATTTAGGATCGATAATTAGATAATTATCGATAAAAACCCGCGGAAAGGATTTAATTAATAATAATGATTTAGTTAATTATTATCTCCTTAGAGAAATTCTCTATTATGGATTTATAATTAGTTATTCATTAATGTCGATGAATAGGCGCGGAACGTCGTGGGGAGTAGCCTTCTATCGCTGAAGACCGACCCTATTCACGCTTCGAAAGGTGGGCTTTCATTCAAATAAAATGATAATTTGATAAAATCTAAGTTAGTTATTTTTAAGCTTGTCATGCCATAAATGATTTGATTTTTGTATGATACCTATCTGTGCAATTACTTAATCGAATTCGGGTCTTAGTAAGATAGCTATCTTACTTCGACTAGTGTACACAATGTGACCGTGTGTCATCTTCGGGTTGGCCGGTCTAGGTATCGTGAGAGTGGCCACTCTCTCGATACCATAGGAACAGATATGGTAGATTACTAAAGAACTTAGCCCTGCAGGCAACTTTTAGATCACAAAGACTTTTGTAAGTATAGGATCTTTTCCGAAAAACTCCTATGTCTTACTAATAATGGCTTGACAATTATATATGTATGTTTTGGCATGTGTCCACTGAGTACGTTGTACTCAGCCCTGCATATATTTCTAAATGTGCAGGTTGAACGAGGTGAAATGGGGAGCCGGCTTAAGCTTTTGTCGTATTTGAAGCCTACTTATGTAATAGTTAGTTCAAGACTCTCGGTAATGCATGTCTTCATACATGCATTCCAATAAGACTTCCGTTGTGTAACGTTCTACACTTTATTCCCAAAATAAGACTAAATCATGTAATCGTATTCGAATCTATGTTCTCCTATTTTCCTTGAAGGCCTAGTGCCATATGACATTCGATGAATTATGTCTAAATTAATCCTTCAATTTCGCGTTATTGTTTCACCCCACCTTCTATCCCGCTTCTTTAATCCCGTCCCTAGTCATGATTTCCCGGCTTAACTATCCTTAGTAAAGTCCGGTCGTGACAGCGACGACTTTTAAAACACTGATCTTCATTGTTGTATATCAAAATTGATTTTTTTCCTAATTTTTATTTGTTTATTTTTAATTTCTCAATTTTCTAATTCAATTTAACTTTACACTAATTGACTAATGGTTACCAATCCATTTATGATTTATTATTTTTCGTATTCAGTTTCAATGCTGTTAGTTAAAAGTATGAAGGAAATGATAAAAATAATTATGTATCCTAATTGAATTAATGAATCCTTTATTAATTACTAGTATAGTCCTGGTTACAATAAAATCGTTGAAATAGTGTGTGTTGATCAAGTAGTAGGAAGTTAAGTTTCGGGATAGTGTGTGTTGGTCAAGTAGTAAGAAGTTAATTTTCGGGATCAAAGCTTCAAAGAACCTAAGTTTAAGTCCTTTGTGGTGTGCGGTCTTTAATATTTCTTCCGGTTTCCACTTTAATGTTCATGATTTACTTTCAGTAGTAACCGACCCAAAATCTAATAAACCTCCAGCCGTATTGGGATGTTTCTTTTTAACACATAACTTTTGGCAAAGTATTAAAAGTGAAAAATAATTAAGGAATCCACAATAAAATACTCTTTTCATCCTCTATTTACTGTCACTTTTACACATATATGGATTATCACTTTATTACTCTATTTTTTAACATTTTAATACCATTAAAAATATTAGACAGACTCATAATTATTCTACTTTAACACATTAATTTATTAATAATTTATCATCAAAGTTATCTTGAGTTCATAGGATAAAAGTAATCCTGGGAGAGAGGTGTAATAAGAAATTAATAGAGAAAAAATAGTGTTTTTATCTCGGGCCTCACCCTTATCCCGGGCCCCCGTGATAAGATATCTTGACTACCAAACATAAGATAAACCAAAATAAATTTATTTGTATTGAGATATCTCGTCTACCGAACGAACCCTAAATAGAGAACGTGTGGAATATAAGAGTTAATTATTTCATTTTCTGAAAACGTGCAAAGTAATATTGAATACCTTAATAAGGTATACATACCGAGTATAATGGGATAGAAGAAGTACCGAACAATTTAAACTTATTATAGAGTTAAGCATCTGATAGTATGATCCGGCGTAGAGATTGAGGGCGAATGCGAATGACGATATACAATATGTTGGGTTGATGGTGCATCACTGTCTTCCAATACCTGAATATCTGTTGCTTCTCGAATATTTATAACATCTCCCCTGAAACAACCTTCCATCACATTCTTTCCTCTTAAAATGGATGTGATAATTTGATATTCTGCAATTAAATGGAGATAGCGAGTGCTTTAAAGTATTTTAATTAGTGATGGCAAATGCTTTAAGTATTAGAAGAAAGTGAAGAGTCATTTTGTTAAAAAATATAAACGATAAGAAAATAAAACAAAGCGACGAAAAGTATACGTAATCGCCAAACGAAGAAGGATTGGGGGAAATTTATCCCTCTGCTGCTATACATATATTAAGCATGACAAGTTTTATTAAGGAAAAGTGAATATGGGTTCTACAAGGGAAAATTTGACATCATTTTCTTCTATTAAAATTTGCGGACAAGTTTTATTCCTAATACAACAATTATTTGGAGATAAATAAAGTGTCCAGTCATTTGAATTAATATACTCTCTCCGTCTCATTTCATTAGTATTATTGGATATTTATATGCGAGGTATATATATATAATATTTCAATATGACTAATGGGATGCGACCGATGTGACCGAGGGAGTATTTCATTTTTCAATATTTTATGTCCCATTTCAAATATCATATTTTCTAAAATAGAAATGAGTAAATCCTTAGTTGAAAATTAGGGTAGTTAAATTAAAAAAATAATTTAAAAAAAATCTGTAAATCAAAATATTTGTAATCAAATTTTGAATAAAAAGTTTTCAGAAAAAAAAAATTCGATAAACACTTGGAAAAGAATTTTGATAACAAAAATAATATATATATATATATATATATATATATATATATATATATATATATATATATATATAGAAATAAGACATTTCAAATATAATGAAGAGAGTAATTCATATAATATATATATCTTCTATACCCATCATATAAGAAGTATAATTTCTATACCCATTTTGTAATGAAAAGACATAAATACCCTTACTATTGGGTCCCACTTATCTAATAAAACAAAAATACCAATAAAAATATGCTAAGTCAAAACTAACACGTGGGTCCCACCAAATTTTCAATTTTCAGAATTCTCCGTCAATTCGTGTATTGATTTCTCCTTCAATTCGTGTATTGAGTAAATTCGTGTAGTATTGATTTCTCGAAAAAACTGACTTGGAATAAAAAATAATAATAATAATAATAATAATAATAATAAATTATCTTTCAACCAATTAATTATCTTTCTCATACACGACATACACGACATCAGCTAATTTGAGTTGAATTGGCGTGTAATTCTTTTTAAAAATAGGAAATTGCATTTATTAAATTTCAACTACCAAATCTGTGAAATTGATTAAAAGTAGAGGTTGTTAGCATAACATTAATTGAAAAATCAGAAAAAATGAGAAAACAATAGCAATAGCATAGACATAATCCATTTCATCACAACACTAAATTTGAAAAAATTGTTGAGAGAGAATATTTGTAGGCATTCTCTAATTTCTGGAAAATTTGGAATCGATTCAAGACGTTTTTTCGAGACAAATACCAAGGTAATATTCGATTTTCTCTATTTATTATTTATAATATGCGAAAAAAATAGGGAATTTTTTTGTTCTTAAGTACACAGTTGAAAGGTTAATTCAACCGTGTATACACGGTATAAACACACAATTTGTCGTGTAAAGTCAACAAAGTCAACGTTTGAAAGTCAAAATTGTTGACTTTACACGACATTTTGGTACATTTGGCCGTGTATACACGGTGGAATCAACACTTTAACCGTGTAATGAAGAACAAAATTTTTTCAGATTTTTAATTTTTTTTTTTTTTTGGTACAGATGGAGATGGGTGATCAGAGAATTCTTATCCGTCATAGCGGTCGTTGGGAGGGAATATCGTATTTAAATGGAGACTCTTTTCTCGTCACTTATCCCATATCGAGTTTGAGCTATGAAAACGTATTGCGAGACATTCAACTTTACTTGGGTGATGAATCGGAGTACTTGCTATTCCATTTGACGAACCTCAACGAGCGGGAGACGGTGAAGGCCGTTTTAAAGAGCACCGGAGATTTGATTAGAATGTGCATCGCGAGAAGGGAGATGTCGACGATCTACGTCATTAGTAGATCAAATCGGGCAGCCCATACTACCCAACGATCGACGATTTTTCAGAACTATAGCGTCGAAGAGGAGCCGATCCCGAGATCAAATGCATTTGAAGCCGAAGTACGTGACGAAGAAGAGCCGGAGTCGGAAGAAGAGTCTCTCGAGTCCGAGGGCGAGGAAGCAAGGAATGTGGAGGAACGATCCCAATTACTTGAGAGCCTAACGGCTGAATTCGGAGCATGGATCCGCGAGCCCGGCCATATTGATAGGGTTATCGGGCTTCGTAGCATGCACTCACAAAACCAAGAGCCCCGTGACGACGAAGCTCGTGCTCGCGCTAACGAGGAGGCGGTTCGACATTGGTTGATACCGCACGTCGATCTAGACACCACGCTCCCTTTAGGATGGATCGATCCCGACTTGGCACCGGCCTTGGGTCAGTTGCGAAAGGACGGACACTTCAAGAAGAAGGATGACTTGCATATAGCCGTCGGATTGCTTCACATGGATCTCCGGAAGGAGTATTGTATCCCTCGTTCCAACAAAGGCCGTGTGGGTTTTAGGTGCACTTCGGGGAAGGATTGCGAGTTCAAGTTGAATGCAACGCAGAAAGGCGGGATTTGGGTGATCAACAAGTACGAGGCCGATCACACGTGTCTAGTTGATTTAAATTCGAACAACAAACGACAGGTGCCGGCCTTGGTATTAGGAGCATTCTACGCTCGTCGATTGATCACCGAGGGCGCAGTGTTGAAGCCAAAAAGTCAAAATTATGCCAAAATTCCAAAAATTCTCGTTCATCATTTGATTTTCTCGTGTATCTCGAGTCTATTAAGTTTTAGAAACGTGTAATAACGCAAGTTATGTCATAATTAAGCCAAAATCAATTGAAACGAAGGATATCTTATGCAAGTATGAAGTGTAGGGTGATTGTCACTTATATAGTCTAACTACTAAGGTTACGTTTGATCTAGAACTAACTTACGAACGTAATGTTCTTACAAACGTGTAATTCACGTAACGTGATCGAATCGTAAGGTTGCACAATATATGAAAGTAACAGTGATTGCAACTCAATTGAGCCCCACGAATTGAAAAATCAAAAAAAAAAAAGGGGGGGGGGGGGGGGGGGGGGGGGGGGGGGAGGGGTTCTTATGTACACGGTTAGGGTACACGGTTAGGGTTCTTGGGTACACGGAAGCGTATGTCCTGCCCACCTACGTGGAACCACCTCTCCATTTCGGGAATCGACTCATCCTCGAGCTCTCGGGCTAGAAGCTCGTGGAGGGCGTTTTTCGCACTCCCGCTCCTCCGAATTTCGAGGAGGTATCGAAACGGGCCTTCCGTAAATCTATCGGGCAAGCGTTGGCCGCCTACGCGACGCAACACGCGCATAATCGACCGAATCACGTCGTCCCGTATGTAGAGGTTTATTTGCCCTCTAAACCCTTGCATTCGGCCCCTCATCCATTGAAACCTAGGCAGCAAATCGAGAAAAAACAAAACGAATCAAAAAAAAAAATCCTCAAATTTCATGCATTGTATTCGGCCAAGTACACGACTGAAATTGCATTTCAGTCGTGTACTACACGGTTGAAATTGCATTTCAGTCGTGTAAGGTCAACGATTTTAACTGAAAAGTCAAAATTGTTGACTTTACACGACTGGAATGCAATTTCAACCGTGTACCTATGAACAATAACAGTTAAATTTTAAATTTTACACAAATAAAATTCGATTCAAACCATAACATGCTCCATGCTTATTAAACAAAGTGCTCGAAACCATAACATGCTTCATGCTTCTTTACATTGAACGTTTGAACGTAATTCAATAAAGAAAAGGACATACCGGAGGTGGGGGGTCGGGGTAAACCGGGGGCACCGCCGGCTGCTCCTCCGCCGGCTGCTGCTGCGGCGGCTGTTGCTGCCGACGACGGGAGGCGTGGCGTGGGAGGGGCTTGGTTCGAGGTCCCTGCTTCGTCTTGGTTCGACATATCGGCGACGGCAACGGTAATTTTTTTTTCGATTGGGGGTAATTTTCGAAGGGGTCGTGTAAAATTGTGAAGAGGAATCGTGTGAGAGAGAGACAGAGGGGAGGATGGGGTAGATGAATCTTCAATTTTGAATTTATTAGGGGTGAGTCCCACGTCATAAATACCTATTTTCGAAACTTATTAGGAAAGTTGGGCGTAAACTTCACCCTCCATAAGAATGTGACACGTGTCCATTTATATCGGCAAGGAATAAAATATTCAATAAACTTCAGACCGGTGGTCCGGTTTTTTAATAACCATTCCGTTAAATGAGTTTTTCCTCCGTCAAGTGATGATTTCTTATCGGTATAACTCGGCAAATCGATTAAAACTTTCAGATCTAAAAAAAATTGGCAACCCCCTCCATCTTCTTCTTCCTCGCACATCGGCCACCGCTTCACCACCATTGCGATTTCGTCAGCACCGTGATAGGGTGCCGTACAGGTGGCGGAGTGCCGCCGTCGACGTCGTTTTCCCCTTTTCATCTCTCTTCCTCCTATGTCTCATCTCTGCCGCCCTTTTCCTTAGAACCGACAATAGAGGCGCTCTCCTACAAAGTGAATCCCTGCAAGATCGCCGTCCGCGCCGCCGGAGGTTCGAAAAGAGGAGCGAGAAACGAGGAGAGAGGAGCCGGCAAAGAACGTTGAGCAGCAAAGTCGTGTTAACAACGATATCGCAGCCTCGAGCTCTCATTAACTCTCTCTCTGTGTCATTGCCGGTTCCCGGTGACGGTGGAGCCGCTGCTGAGAGCTGCCGCCACCGTGGGGGGTTTCCAGTGCCGAGGCGCCTCGCCGTTTTAGGGTGCCGTACAGGCCTCTCCGTCAGGTCGCGGTAGAGGTAGAGCCCCTGCAACCTTGAAAGCATTCGATTCTCCAACCTTCTTCACGTGAAGTTCCGCTTCTTCGGCCCTGATCTATGGAAAAATATTGAGCAAACTTTCAACAGAGTTCTCATCGGGAAAATCTCCCGCCGTCCAAAACCTCCGCCGGAATTCTCTTCCCGGAAAAATCATCCAAGGTAACGTACAATTGATTCTCCCCTTCTTCAATTGATCTCGTATTGTGTATGGTGGACTAATATTTTATTAACAAAAAAGAGAATCAGTATAATTAACATAATAATTGGGTGATTTAGAATCAATGTTCCACCATCTTTTCTTTTCCAGAGAGATAATTGAAGCTAGCTATCCGTGGTCAAGAAGCACATCGTAGCTCTCATGGCACCATAACTGAATTTAAGGCAAGACTTCCACTCTATATCACCAATTATTCCCACCATTTTTGCAGAATAAGAAGAATGGATCAAGTTCGATTGAATTGATATGTAACTGAATTGTGCAGATTAATTAGGGATCGAGAGAGAGACGTGCAGATGTCTGAAGCAGAATAAGATCCCCACAGCTGTTAAGGAAGGCGACACCATTCTCTTGCCGGAATAAGGCGGAACCCAAGTGAAATTGGGCGAAAAAGAGTGAGAATCTGCGAT
Source organism: Thymus mandschuricus (assembly GCA_029379335.1). Classification (NCBI taxonomy): domain Eukaryota; kingdom Viridiplantae; phylum Streptophyta; class Magnoliopsida; order Lamiales; family Lamiaceae; genus Thymus; species Thymus mandschuricus. The sequence goes on along the minus strand of CM057077.1, from coordinate 15,249,133 downwards.
CAAAACTATATCTTTGTAGTATGTTGATATCGTGCATTTACATTTTTTTTTAATATTGATCTATTGATTGATATCGTGTATTTTGATATCGTGCCTAATATCTATTGATTGATAATTGAAGGATTTCATTTCAATCTTGCTTCATTTTTGGTTCCTTTCTCGATAATATGTTGTTACGGCTTCTTGAATATTTTCCTGGCAGCATAATTATCCAGCAATTTCAGTATTTACTTGTGTTGGGTCTACTAACTACTAGTGGACGATATTCTGTTGCTGTGCTGTTCTGCTGAAGTTGGAAGCCAAGGGTTTTGTGTAATTGTGTGCATTTCGCTATTGATCTGTGTTTCTTTAAGTTCTTGATTTCGTTTCTTGAGTTATTCTGTTGGTGGTGCAGTGATTGGCTTCAATCCTTTGAGGGAATTGATGAATTTTACATGTTTGTAGCATAATGTAGTTATCTAGTTCATGGATGATGTTTCTGATTGTTAGAGAGAAGGATGGATCGATGCCGACTTGTCGATAGTAGGCTTTGACAGTCCGCTTTTTCAGTTGTAGAAGTGCAGAATCATGTGCATTGAGTTTCCAAGCTGTTTGATTGAGTGGATTGTTTGATTTTGGAGCTGATTCTGTTCTTGGCTGCTTTGTTTGTCGAGTTTTTCGCAGTTCAAGCTCATTGGGAATGATATGTTTCTCAGTTTCTGTGTCGAATGTGTTCTTAGCTGCTGCGTTTTTTCGCGTTTTTAGCTGATAATATGTTGTCATGTAGTTCACATTGAGAATGATAGGTTGTACGATTGTTTTAGTTGATTCTATGCTTAGGTGCTTCGTTTGTCGCCTTTCTATGTAGATCGATCTCATTGAGAACTATGAGTTGTTCGAGTTTCGTTGATATTCTGTTCTTAGCAGGTTACTTGCTACTATGCAGGATCTATAGTGTTGGCAAACTTCGTCCCTTTCTACCCTAGAAATTTCCTTATATTCCTGGTAAGCTTAATACCGGAAATCCAGCATTGGCAAACTTATAGTGCTGTAATATTTAAGATTTGTTTAAGGTTGGCTTAACTAAGCATTGAATTGAGTGATAAATTACCCAATTCTCAATTCTCAATATAGGTTAGTCATCTCTTAAATTTTGGGACAGGAGTGAAATTAGTATGCGGGTGGAGCAACCATGACATTTACATATTTTGGTTCCTCCGAAAATCATGCATTAGCTTTCAATTGGGCGAAAAAGAGTGAGAATCTGCGATCAAAACTTTATCTTTGTAGTATTTTGATATCGTGCATTTACATTATTTTTAATACTGATCTATTGATTGATATCGTGTATTTTGATATCGTGCCTAAAATCTATTGATTGATAATTGAAGGATTTCATTTCAATCTTGCTTCATTTTTGCTTCCTCTCTCGATAATATGATGTTTAGTTGGATGAAAATGGATAGTCTTTGAAATCCTTGCACAGAAAGAACATGGAATTTCTGAATTAGTGGTGTTGGTAGTTAAGATTATTCATGCTATTGGTGGCTTTAGAGCTTAATACATTCACTTGTTGACTATTAAGAACTACTAGACTACATGAAAACTCAAGTGGGCAAGTTTACTTTCTTTAACTTTTTATCATGGTATAGAAGCTTGTAATCAGACGAGACGGAGAGAGTACGAGAATTCTGTGAGAACTGAATGTATTAGCAATTTAGGACACTTGAACCTCACATATGCAATGAAGAATTTGCTTGTGTGATTGATGCATCTTTTCTTAACTTGAATTCTTTATAGTTAGGTTAAATGGTTTCTGTGATTTTGAATGTGTGTCTCACATTGGGAAAAGGAAGTGAGACTCCACGTGTAATATATTTGATGATGGTAAGGATGTATACTAATTTATCAGAAATTACTATAGACAAGATGAGTGAATCTTGGAGTTGTTTTGGATGTGTATTCATGAGTTCTTGATTTTGACATTTATATTGAATATAATTAGTAAGATTGTTCATTTTTTTTTTTTGAGCACAAATTAATCTCCAAGCTCATATTGCAGATCAAGAATGAGATTAAAGAAAGCATGATTGAATTGGAACTTAAGGTAATCTTTCGAATCATATGCTAATTGCTTATTGAAAACATTAGATGATATAGATTGATATAGTTAGTAGCACTAATAATAAAGTTCCTTTTTTGTTTAGCACACTGTAGTCAACTAAAATAAGATGCATCATTTGAGGATCTTATATAGTTGTTCTATAGTTCTATATTGTTTTTTTATAGAGAATTGGTAAAAGCAGCTCTAAGAGTCGTCAAATATCAGTTTTTAGAGATATGATCCTACTTGTCTTTAGTTGAGATTTGGGTTAAGCAGATTTCCTGATCTTTTTTATGTTTTCAGTAATTTGCCTGCAAGTTGTACTAAAGTGCTCGTTCGGCTGAGTTCATAACTGCTTACAATTTCTCTATTTGACTTCTTTCCTTGATTTCAATTGGATGATGGATTGGGTTTTGCATGTTTATGTGTTCAAGTATTTTGACAGCTTCTTGGGTGCAAATGTTTTAAATAGATGTGGTGATTATGTGATTCCCGACTATGAAATCTTTGGTTGCTCAACCTACGTGTGGATTTATGAGCTATATTTGTGCGAGAATGAGCTCAAAGTTGTTATCTAGACTTGGTGTGTTATGTGATAATTGACTCTGAGGTGCTCTAAACTTTGATTTTTGCTATAGTGCTGAGTTTCAGTTTATTTATTTATTTCTTGGACTTACCAACTCATTCTCTTTCTTTCACTCTTACGATGAGCTAGTGCCTCCGAAAGAGCTTTCAATTATTATAGTTAAAACAAATGGATCTGTCGAAGTTGATGATATTCTTGTGAAGGTACTTGGTTGGTGGTATTGTTGTCTCTCTCTAATTTTGTTTTGAAACCAATGCCTTTCTCTATTTATGCAAGAAACACTGACTTTGATGGATATAGCAGTGCTCTTACAATGCGATTATTTTCATTTTGTAGTGCTTGAGGTCCTCCTTTATTGAATATCAAGCAATTCCTATATTCGTATTAGTAAAGCTTCTCTAGTTTTTTAGTCATAACATTTTTTTATACTAATGTTGTTAGTTTTTCTAATCTTCTAGTTTGTTGACCTCTTGGATTCTTTTATTTGTGCAGGTTGTGAAGAAAAAAATATAGGAGAAGGACATAAACAAGAAGAAATATATTTTTTTTTTTATAAAAGAGAGAGATAATTCATTGATCATTATTCAAACTGACATGTTTTATATTTGTGAAATATCACATTTTGTCTATTGTAGTTAGATTTTTGTTTAAACAACAAAAAGCTTGCTTCATTTTCCCACAATTTCTTATAGAATTTAAAAGGAGGATCTGGTTATCTTTTGCACACTTTGTGTTGCATTCAAAAAATAGTATAGTTGTCTCATGTGTCTACATTAATCAGATTTTAGAGAGTTGAGAAAGAACCTTTCAAGGCAAAGAGAATTGACGAGGACGATATTAACGGATTAGCAATATACCCGTACGTACTAAATGATTTGGATTTCCGAATAAGAGATATTATCATGAAAAATGAGAAAGTGAATCAGTGAATGTTAGTGGAGCGATATATTGCGATATCTAAACTCGAGAGATTAGGTGATGAGGACGATATTAACGGATTAGCAATATACATGTACGTATTAAATGATCTGGATTTTCGAATAAGCTATATTATTATGATAAATGAGTAAATGAATTTTAGTGGAGCGATATATTGCGATGTCTAAACTCGAGAGATCATGTGACGAGGGCGATACTCATGGATCAGTGGTATGCTAGTAAGTAGAAAATGAGTTGGACTTTCTAGTAAACATAGCCAGAAGGTAGTGCAAATTTGATGCGATGTAAATTGACGTCAAAAAACTTCAGAGGTTAGAAAATGAGTTGTGTTTCCGATTAAGCGATATTATTACGCTAATTTCATGATCTAATATAAGGAATGAAGCAATCGAGCATGATAATGGGTTGGAAAACACGATTAGAGCTACCAAAAAACTGAAGAATGTAAGGTAATCGGTCAACCGAAGCTATCTCGAGCTTCCGGAGTCAACAGATGGTCGAACGACCTCGATTTCGAATAAATCTTCTTAAGTTGCCTCTAATCCAATACAAAATATAAATCGGTTGAGGTACGCACGAATATCATTGAGTTATAAGTCCGTTTAAACGGTTTTCTTCTAAATTAATCAAAAGAGACTTCAATCGAGGTTATGAGCTCAAATGCTCTTGAAATCAGCGAGTAAGCTTCAATTTCATGATCTAATATATGGAATGAAGCAATCGAGCATGGTAATGGTTTGGAAAGCACGATTAAAACTACCAAAACTGAAGAATGTAAGGTAATCGATATAATTATGCTAAATCTCTAAGTGTAATTATGTTAAATCTCTAAGTGTAAGTTAGTGGTGCAATATATTATACTTAGAGATTTAACATAATTATATTAGTGGTGTAATTATGCTAAATCTCTAAGTGTAAGTTAGTGGACCATATACATTGTAGAAGTGTTTCATCTTAAGAAGTCACAATGCATTAGATATATTAGATTACGCTATTTTAATCATTAAAACTCAATGTTTCCGCTATATTTGTTGTTTTGTAATCAACTATGGCATAAAATATTGAGTTCACACTTTAACTACGATTTAATAATGAATTATTGTACAAATTGTTCTTCGAGGCACGGTTGGTGTTCATGGAAACACTGTTTGACACGGTCAAACCCAAAAGTCAACAGTGTCTGCGAAAGTCAACTGTCAGAGAGAGGAGACACGGTTGACTCTTGAATTTGACCGTGTCACACACGGTTGATTCTCCAAATCAACCGTGTCTATGCAGAAAAATTGGACAAATTTTGCTCAAATTTTCTAAATCCAATTCATGCACATTCGATAATGGCAAATTCTCAATGATTTCACAAATAGCGTAATCTAATATATCTAATGCATTGTGACTTCTTAAGATGAAACACTTCTACAATGTATATGGTCCCCTACCTCATTATCTAAAGATTCAAACTTCGTTTCGGTTCGTTGTTGTTGTTAAGGGCATACAATTGAAGTATCGTTAGTAACTAATGTTTAATGGATGATTAATTTACATATTAACATCAAAATTAACGAAATTTTAGAAGGTTGACTTTCCAATTTTCCCATTGACTTTGACACGGTTAGGGTACAAGGTTAGGGTACACGGTCAAACCCAACAGTCAACAGTGTCTGCGAAAGTCAACTGTCAAAGAGAGGAGACACGGTTGACTCTTAAATTTGACCGTGTCGAACACGGTTGATTCTCCAAATCGACCGTGTCTATGCAGAATTTTTGGGCAAAATTTGCTCAAATCATTTACTAGTTATTAGTAATCGATATAATTATGCTAAATCTCTAAGTGTAAGTTAGTGGTGCAATATATTTCGATGTAAGGAAAGAGATTATGTGTCGAGGACGATACTAATGTATTAGTGATATACTTATAACTGGAAAACGAGTTGAGGTGTCCTTAGTTTGATAAATATTATGACTTTCTTTGCCTGTACACGGCTAATCCGTTATATTTACCGTGTATACACGGTAAATATAACAAATAACCGTGTATGATGCGTTGACTAAGAAATTGATTTTGACTTTCTCTAATTTTGACTATACACGGTTAATGTTGTATATTAATCGTGTATACACGGTCGAATTTATAAGCATGCCGTGTACTTAGTTTTTTCCCGATATTTATCGATTTAATTTTCATCGGAACATCGATATTCTTAATAATATGACTAAAGTCGAGAGATTAGGTGACGATGACGATTTATAATACGACTAAAAACGGCGATAAATAAATGATTGAATATATCCGCGATCAATTCATAACGATATTTAATTCGATGAAAACTCAAATACAAACCATCTGACATTTTCTTAAGCAACATTTACTAGTATTCATAAATTTTCACTTGGCAAATTTTTTGAATTGTTTTGACGGAGCCAAATATTCAAACTCAAAATAAATTACCGCCATTCTTTGTCCATTTTCCCACCATTCTTTGTCCATTTTCACTTAAGTTTCGGCGGAACCAAATCGCGCCATTCTTCTAGTGAAAAAAAACCCTCCCCTCCGCCTCACCTCTCTTTCACCTGCTAGCCCTCCCCCTCCCCCTCACCTCTCTTTCACCGGCGCCCTCCCCCTCCGCCTCACCTCTCTTTCCCCGGCCAGCCCTCCCCCTCCGCCTCACCTCTCTCTCCCCGGCGCCCTCCCCCCCGCCTCACCTCTCTCTCCCCGGCGCCCTCCCCCTCTGCCTCACCTCTCTTTCCCCGGCTCCCTCCCCTCCGCCTCACCTCTCTCTCCCCGGCGCCCTCCCCCTCCGCCTCACCTCTCTCTTTCCCCGTTTCGTGGCCCAGAACTGAACCTATTGGGGGAAAATTGAGAGCTACTCTTTCCCCGTTTCGTGGCTCCGTCGTCGCCTGGAGCTCGCCCCCTGCCTCTGTTCCGTCCTCTCTGAAGCAAAACGGCGGCGAAGATGGCGGGTGACGAGGATAAAGCTGCTCGGGAACAAGAGAGAGGTGGTGATTAGGCAGATGAGGCGCGACATTGCTCTGCTTCTCGAGTCCGGTCAAGACGCTATTGCTCGCATCCGAGTAATTTCTTTACCTTTTTTCTTCATTTGCATTTAAATTATCAAGTTTTGTTTTTTTTAGCCGATTTTGGGGTTATTATGAACAATTTTTTTGCATAAGAACCCTAGTTTGTGAAGAAATTATATTCAGTACATTTTAGGGTTATGAGCATTAGTGTATATGATGTGCCAAGCATTTGCTTCTTTCCGTAGCTAGCATCAACAAGAACTGGCTTTACGATGAATTCCCCCATCTTCCGATTCAGCTTACTAGCAAAATTTCGTGCGAATTCTTCAAGTTTAAGACTTATTTGCTGTTGTAGGTTGCACATGTGATACGAGAGCAGAATATCATGGCAGCAAATGAGTTGATCGAACTTTTCTGCGAGCTAATTGTGTCCAGATTGGCCATCATCGCAAAACAAAGGTTGGTTTTGAATAAAGATGTCTCGTTTATATGTGCGTATCTGAGTGATGATACAGAATGGTTTGTGTTGATTTTGCAGAGAATGCCCTCCTGATCTTAAAGAAGGGATATCGAGTTTGATATTTGCTGGCCCTCGATGCTCGGAGATTCCAGAGTTATTGGCTATACGAGATGTATTCCTGAAGAAATATGGGAAGGATTTTGTTTCTACAGCTGCTGATCTGCGACCTAATGCTGGTGTGAATCGATTGGTATGTGTTCTTGATCCCAAATGTTGTTTTAGTTTGTTCCTGAAATATATTTTACCCCTTCTGCTGCGTCCTTTTACAGATATTGTGTGCCTTCATTTCCTTTAATTTTGTTGATTTTTTTGCTTGTTTGCTTCTTGATGTGTTGGTGGAATATTTGTTTGGGTTCAGTTATATTGAGCTTCTGCAGTTTGTCTCTGTAAATAGACTTCTGATCAGTATTCCTCTATTGTGCTTCTTGCTAATGTTGGCGAATTTCTTAGTGAGATTGTGAATTCTGAAAGTGAAGAGCTGCTGGAATGTTATGCTTGTTGTCTTAAAGTGTTTGCTTCTGGCTTGTCAGACTAATGTCTCTTAAATTGTAGAATTATATGTGCTTTCTGGTATTTTTTTGATTGAGGTCATCTAAGATGCTTGTTGTCTTAAAGTTTTTACTTCTTATTTGTAGAGGAAATGTGATCTCAAGCATCCACCTGGTGATGAGATATATCGGAATGGAACCTTGTCAATGTTCGAGGTAAATTTTATTTCCATTGTGTTTTTGGCCTGTAATGTTGCAAAATAACCATGTCTCTGGTAATGCTATTCCTTGAACTTCTTGGTACGTTGATGTCTTGTATTTACTCTGATCGGCATGATTCTGTTTGTTGTTGGTTGGGCTGTGACTGTTGATCAGTCATTTCTTTGGTATCTCATTATGAAAAAGTGTTGTCTAACTTTGAAATGCATGGAAACAGGTTGATGGAAAAATTACAAGGTTTACGGGCAAAATCTTTGTTATCTGGCTAAATTGTTTCTTGATCACAAGACCCTATACTATGATGTCAATTTGTTTCTGTTCTATATATTGTGTGAATGTGATGATCGAGGATGCCATATGGTGGGCTACTTCTCAAAGGTAATCTTTCAGCATTCAGGATTTGTCTGATCTTAAGCTATCTATCACTATTGACATTTTTGTAGTTCTACCATAACATATTGCAGCATTGTTTTAACATATTAGCCCTTTAGTTTAGCTATGTTTTTTAATACAAACTTGATATTAATAATTTCTTATCACAGTTTTTCTTGTGCTGTTAATGGAGGAGAGGAGCTTTTGTGGTAGCAGCAGTGCATAACGATGGATTGGACTCTAAGATTAGTAGATCTATCGGTTCAGTTTTCTGCACTGGCTTCTCCAATGACCATCTGAGGGCTGCTCATTTCTAAATATATCCTTATATTTTAGGATTGCCATTTTTTCTTGAAACAAAACCCAACACCAAGTTATCATCCCTTTGTCTAATGTTTCTGTTCCATACTTTAATTTTCTTGATTAATACAGTTTTGTTTGGATTAAAGTTTTTTCTTCCTTTTAAACAATCCTGTGTACTCTTTTTGCAGGTGAATGCAAGCCACTATGGAACAGAACACTTTGTGCCCAGTATAGTGCAATTGGGGTTTGGATTGCTTCATGGAGTGGAAGAGGGAGTACAGAAAGAAATATCAAAATCTGATGGTCACATGGGTACAGGGGAGCTTGGTACACAAGTGCTGAAATGTTCGTGAAATTCAGGTACTTATTTTGCAACATCTGGTTCAACCAAACACTGCAGCATCAAATCATGTTTTGTTTTCCCCAAAGGAGTATATGTCATATTATGAGACACATTTTCAGCTCCTGTAATCATAAGCAAACTGCTGTGTGAATTGTAAAACAAGACATTTGTTGAAATCTAACATTTGAAATATGCTTTTTACAAATACGGACCAGCAATTAGTGAAGTCTATGAATGTTCTTTGTCATTCTAAATTTGTTTATTAATGTGACAAATACTAATTTAACTATTTAACCATGCAGGATTACACTATCTTGGTTCTGAGGAAGGCTATGTTTAGACGACAAAATTCCGTCCGTCTAGCGGAATGTAGTGCCATTTTCGAGCGTTGCTGTAGGTGTTGGAGGCGGATTCAATCTTTTCCTTCTTGTCATTGTTCTCGGGGAAGTTTCCGCCTTCGTTCGGAAATTTCTTCCAATCAAGACAGCAAGACGACGATGATTACTAGAAACATGAAACCAAAGCAACTGATATGTTGTTTCCTAGTTGCAATAGTTTGTAACTCAGTGTTATCACTTGTATGTATGCGTACAAAAGTATTGGTTACTTCAACATAGCTCAAAATCATCAAATCCTTTCAAGTAAATGCATTCATAGCTCGAAAAAACGACGAAAAAACTGGAGCGATATATTGCGATGTCTAAACTCGAGAGATCATGTGACGAGGGAGATACTAATGGATTAGTGGTATGTTAGTAACTAGAAAATGAGTTGGACTTCCTAGTTAACATAACCATTATGCGAGTGAAGGTAGTGCAAATTTGTGGTGCGATGTAAACTGACGTTAAAAAACTTCAGAGGTTAGAAAATGAGTTGTGTTCCGATTAAGCGATATTATCACGCTAATTCTCTAGGTGTAAGATATAGTGGCGATATATTCCGATGTCTAGATTGGAGAGATCATGTGACGAGGCCGATAATAATGGATTAACGATATACTAGTAACTAGCAAATGAGTTGTGATTTTTGATTGAGTGATAATATCACGCTAATTCTCTAGGTGTAAGATAGTGTGGCGATATATTCGATGTCTAAATTGGAGATATCATGTAACGAGGGCGATAATAATGAATTAACGATATACTAGTAACTAGCAAATGAGTTGTGATTTTTGGTTTAACGATATTATCACGCTAATTCTCTAGGTGTAAGATAGTGTGACGATATATTTGATTTCTAAATTGGAGAGATCATGTGACGAGGGCGATACTAATGGATTAGTGGTATGCTAGTAACTAGAAAATGAGTTGGACTTCCTAGTAAACATAACCATTATGTGAGTGAAGGTAGTGCAAATTTGAGATGCGATGTAAACCGACGTAAAAAAACTCCAGAAGTTAGAAAATGAGGTGTGTTTCCGATTAAGCGATATAATTACGCTAAATCTCTATTTGTAAGATATTGTGGCGATATATTCGAAGTCTAAACTGGAGATATCATGTGACGAGGGCGATAATAATGGATTAGTGGTATACTAGTAACTACCAAATGAGTTGTGTTTTTTGGTTGAGCGATATTTTTACGCTAAATCTCTATTTGTAAGATATTGTGGCGATATGTTCGATGTCTAAATTGGAGAGATCATGTGAGGGGGGCGATAATAATGGATTAGTGGTATATTAGTAAATAGCAAATGAATTGTGTTTTTTGATTGAGCGATATTATTATGCTAAATCTCTATGTGTAAGATATTGTGGCGATATATTCCGATGTCTAAAGGCAAGAGATCACGCGTCGAGGCGATATTAATGGATTAGTGATTTAATTGTATCTAGCAAATGACTTGTGTTTTTTGACCGAGCGATATTATTACGCTAAATCTATAGGGGTAAGCTATTATCGTGATATATTCCGATGTCTAAAGGTGAAAGATCAAGCGTCGAGGCGATATTAATGGATTGGTGATGTACTTGTAACTAGCAAATGATTTGTGTTTTTTGATCGAATGATTTTATTACGCTAATTCTCTAGGTGTAAGCTATAGGTGCAATATATTCCGATTTCTAAAGGCGAGAGATCACGTGTCGAGGCAATATTAATGGATTAGTGATGTACTTGTTTCAATTGAGTAAGTGGATTTTAGTGGAGCAATATATTGCGATGTCTAAACTCGAGAGATTATGTGACGAGAACAATTAATAATACGGCTAAAACCGGCAATAAATAAATGATTCAATATATCCAAAATCAATTCATAATGTTATTTAATTCGATGAGAACTCAAATAAACACTTACTCTATGTTTTCAAAATATTTAAGACCTCTTTCCTTAAATTGGTCAAATTAGGAGAAATCTAATCAAATACAATGAATTAAGTCTTCTAATCAAATACAATATTGCCAAATAACTGCAGAAAATCATTGCAATCTTTTGTAAGTCATCTAACTCCAGCAGAGGCAAATCCACTTCTATCTCCGGATTGAGTGAGATATCATCCAATTTAAGTTATACTGTAGCCACTTGGCTGCTGCATCTCTTCATTGTTTTCTCCAACAAGCGGAGGAACAACTCTCAAATTTATGGCACTTATTTTCCACTGACCTGCCATTTTAGCAAGCCTAGAGTTATTAAGCTCCTTTACAACATACAACATATATGTGTAAACCGAGAAAGATTTTTTCCCTGGCCATCTACAGAAATGCATTTATTTACCTGATTCCAAATCCAAACTGATCCATACAACAACAATCCTCCCAAGATGAGGTCCCCCAAAAGCAAATTCATCAACGACACCTCTCTCGAAATGTAAATAATCATCAACTCCCGAAAATAGTTGCAGGACGGAGAATACATTTTCATCAATTAAACATAGGAGGATACCAGAATTGAAATCAGTGAGGCCTGATCCATAAGCATTACTAGTTTGCAGCCTGAGTTTGTAGAGTGCTTGGGATTTGGTAGTTGCCTTCTCCATGCAAAAGCGCCTCAAAACAATATTATAGGAATTGAGATTGTTACTTTTTCTAGGAAAGCAAAAATCGCAGCTCAATATCTGACTGACTTTGAAATTCTGTAGGAGATGCAGGAACCGTTGTCAATTACCTAAAAGAACTCAAGGCCGTACTCTTTCAGCACAATCTCGACGCTGGTGGCGCCAGAAATCCTAGCTGTATGCTGCATAATGAAGGGTGATGGAGCATCCTCTAGCAATTTGTCGAGCTCTGAAAGTTTGAGCAATTTTAGCTTAGGAAAAAAAAAAAAAAAACTTCAATGTAGCTCAACTTACAGCTATCAAAGTGGAGTAATAGAAGAGGACAAACAAAACCCATAAAACAGAGCTTCATGATCCGGAAGATATGAGTTTTAATTCGAAACGTTAATCAACGTAAAGTATGAAACCTCAAGACTGCAGGCAAATTGACATAATTTCATTTCAAACACAACATGGAAGAAGCTAAACAGAAGAAAATGAAGGAATATGTCGAACTACCTCCAGTGAGACGATCGAGTGCAAATGTAAGTTGATCTTGGCTACCGAGCAGTGGATTCAGCTCGGGAATCGAAGGCAGCAATTACAGTGAAATCAAGAGGACAAACCATCCACCACTGCTGCCAAGTTCGAGCTATTTGCGGCGTCCGGAGATTCTCCGACGGCAGAACCTGGCTACCGAGTATCTGGATTCTCGTCAACCATAATACCCCTTTCTTAAACCTACACTGATTCAGAAGCATCTTACTTAATTACCAGCGAATTGATGATGATGATGCCATTTGATCGCTAATTATCAACTGTAAACCACAACAAAGAAAATAAATTGGAGGGATTACCTGTGCCGTGCCTGTGGTGTGGTTAGATTTGGGGGAAAAATATTCTTTCTTTCTATTCTATCAATAAATGATAAGTGAGGGAAGAGAGATATACATAGAGAAGAAGAGAGACATGGGGCTCTAGAGGCCATCAAACCAGAAAGGCCTGCTGCATTTTTTCGAACAACATCATAGCCTCTAACGGCCTAGCATTTCTAGCAAAGCCAGAGATTATAGTGTTCCATATAATCAGATTCGTTCTCTACTTCAGCAAACACTGAGTGAGACTGTTCGATGGTCCCACATCTCGCGTAAACATCAACGAGAGACGAAGCGATGTACTCATTTGCACCAAAACCAGATTTACACACAACGGCATGCACTTGTTTTCCTTCTATCAAAGCAGCCAAGGCCGCACACGAGCTGAGAACGGACGAAATCGAGAACACACTCATCTCGACGCCATCTCTTTGTGCTGTTAGAAACAATCTCAACGCCTCCTCGTAGAGGCTGTTTTGCACGAACCCCACCATCATCGAGCTCCCCGTCACCTCAATCTTCTCCGGCATGGTCTCAAACACCATCAACGCATCCTCAACAGAACGGCAATTCGCATAAACATCAAGCAACGCAGTACCAGCAAACAAGTTCGACTCCATCGACGTCTTCACAACAAAAGCATGCAGCTGCTTTCTCTCGATCTGCAGCGCATTCGACGTGCAGACACACAAATTGCTGACAGAGCGAACCCGCTGAACTCCGATCCGTCCCTCAGCATCCTCACGGAAAGCTTCAAAGCAACCACTCCATCTCCATTTTGCGTGTAGGCGATAATCATAGTGTTCCAAGAAACCTCACTTCTAACACGCATTTCGTCGAACACCTTGCGGGCGTAATCCACACATGGGCATTTGGAGTACATGTTGATGAGCAAGTTGGAGGTGGAAGTGTCGTATTGATGGCCGTTAGAGACATGTGGAAGCGCCATCAAACCCGTTCTCTATCTTCACGATGGTGGCGACCTCGATACCTGCATTCCAATAAAGATTTTTAGAAAAAAGAGGGGAAGACGAGAGCTAGAGGGTAGAGAAGGGTGGTCTTCCCCGGCGGCTAATTTTCCGGTTGCACTATAGCAGGTGACGACGGCGAACCGGAGCTAATTCCAGATTTAGGGTTACGTGGTTGCTCACCTTCTCTCGACATTGCGCCTCTTTGAGGTGTCTCTCGGCTCTCCCATGATATAATGCTAAAAAATTGCAGAAAAGACAAAGATAACGGAGACAAAATGGAGAGTTAACGGAAATAGAAAAAACCGGATCGATGGAAAAAAAACCGTGCCGATAAAAATAATTTTCGGCCGATAAAAATGGGGTGAAATTTGCGCTCAACCCCCCTAATAGGCTTCCTACCTATTTTGTTTTTTTGAATAACAATTTTGTTTTATTTAATAAGTTGGAGGGTATATTTGACATTTCAATTTAAAATGGGTATAGAAGTTATACTTCTTATATGATGGGTATAGAAGTTATGTTTGTTATAAAAGTGGGTATTTTTAACTATTATCTCTATATCTTATGTTTCAGCTTTTCGATTAACCATATATATTAGATTGTGACTTAGAAATCCTTTATTTTCAACCATTTGGTGCAAAGTTGAATATATTTATTTCTTGCAATCTTTTATTTAGTGCAAACTAAGTTTGTCCTACTTTTCCAACATTTTTTGTGTTCATGTTTACAGTTTACGTCGTCAAAATAAATTTCCAATTAAAAGTGGGCCACGTAGAAATGTGTTCCTAGAAAAAATATTTTCTCTCCTCAATATTAACGTTTTAACGAAGTTATTTTATTTTTTTAAAATATGCGAGTGATAAAATAATATAATGTAATAACTCCGTTGGCGAGGGAGTATAGATTAACGAGCATGTTAAACTTGCACATAAAAAGTTAAAGGGTTAATTAGAGTTTATAGTCCTTTGACGATTTTTGATTTATAACCTTACCTTTAATTTATCTTGTAAATATCTTGAACTTTCAATAATTTTTAAAAAAATGTCCTACCTTTTATTTACCGCATGAATGACGACTTTGACACGCTGGTAAAATAATGTAGAATTTTATTTGAGGCAAAAAATAATATACTCAATATGAGATAGTAAATACAAAACTTACCCACTATTTTTAAAACACATTAAAACTATCCACTAATTCAAAAGTGGGACAAAAATACCCCTCTAGACTATTTTAGGTTTTCCATCAAATTAAAATTTTATTTTCCTCTCTCCTCACACCAATACCCAGCCGTCTCTCCCTCCCCCAACCCTCTCCCCTTCTCTCTCTCTCTCTCTCTCTAAAATTCGACAGACACGCCGCCATTCTTCCACCGAACTTCCTCGCGTCGCCTTCAATCCAAGATTCGAGAGTCGCCGCCTCCTCCTAGTCGCCTGGACGTCCTCGCGTCGCCCGTCTCCGATAGAAACCTTCTCCCCCTTCCACCTTCCTCACCCGTAATAGATTCAATACCACCACCGTAGGGAACGCGAAACCTCGCCGGAGAGAGGTGAAGAAGAACGCGTACCCGTCGGAGATTTGTTTACCGATTACGATGTAGACTTCGTATTTTGCAATTTTGTGATTTTTAAAGGTGATTTTGTGCAATTTATGAGTAATACTGCTTGAATCTGCGATTTTTTGTGGTTTGTTGCTTTAATGATTGATTTAGGCTTCAAATTTGTTATTTGTTGCTTGTTTGTTGCTTTAATGTTGATTTAGACTTCAAATTTGTCATTTGTTGAACTAGTGCTTGTACGAATTTATTGTTTCTGCAATGTGGTACCGAATGATTTAGGCTTGTTTGTTGTTTTGGTACAAGTTGGTTTGAATTTGTTTAGAGTTGATTCTAAGCTTTAAATTGTGTGTTGTTTTGTACGAATTGATTCATTTCGTATCATGGTTTGAACTGGTGTAAGCTCAATTTTAGGTTTTGACTTTATGTGTTGTTTTGGTATGAAATTGGTAAAATCGTATCAAATACTTCTTTTTACTTAGGGGGTTGTGACTCAATATATACGAAATTTGTGAAAATATATTAATTGTTGGTTGAATCGATACGAATTCAGTAAAACCGTACTATTTTTCTTATAAGAATATGGATACGAAAATTGCAAAAGGTGTTTGCTTGTGTAAGCATTAATGGTTTGTAGTCTTATTTAGGTTTCATGTTTGAAGGGTGTTTAGGTTGATTTTGATACAAGTTTCTACTTGATTTTTGGTATTCAAACATTTACAGTTAGTATTTCAATTGTGATGTGTTTTATGTATGAAACTAACAAAAATCATAACGGTCGTTGGTCGATTTAGTACGAAATGAGTAAAATCACACCATATTTCTTATAAACAGCAGTATAGTATGAACAACATGGATAGGAAATTGCAAAAGTGTTTTCCTTGTTCTGTACGGATTGATTATTTCATGTACATAATTGTTATCATGATTCTATTGTAGGCTTTTATACACGAATCCGGCGGCTTTTTAGGGCACATATCTTCGGCTGCAGATCTTCGATTCTGGCACAATTCCGTTAGTGCGACGATGTTTTGTGGGCACACTATACTTGTAATTAGGGTTGTTTGGTATGAATTGATGATTTCGTACCATAGTTGTGACTCATCAAGTACGAAATTAGTTACATCGTACCATTATTTGTAAGCCAAAAGTATTGTATGAAAAATATAAATTGGAATCATCAAAAGTGTTGTATATTATTTGATACGAATTGAGTCTTTCATATTATTCATTGTGGTTTCATCATGTATAAAAAATTGTAATTCGTACCAACGTATGTAATTCTAAATCTATGTTGTGTTGTTTCAAATCGAATGAATATACATCCAATACTAACGGTAACAAAATGAACAATACTTAACTATGCATCTCTAAATGACTTCTTATGCACCATTTTTATTTTATTTTTTGTTGAATATTAGTATGTAAAGATAGTATGAAATACATAAATAAGTACCGACTATTTATAATATAGTATAAAATACATAAGTAAGTATAAATTCTTCATTGATACGAGTATGAGTCAATTCGTACTTATTACTAATGAAAACTAAACCATGTAGTAGAAATCTAAGCCATGAAGAAAAAAAACTAAATGGCAAAAGCTAAACTCAATTAGGAAAATGATAGGGGATGGGGCGAATTCCTCTATCAAGAAACGAACAAAAGGAAATAAACGGTACAAAGGTAGACGCGAGATCGGAGCTCGTCGTACACACCAAACGAAGCAAAGAAAAACGCAACAAATAATATAAATTAGGGTTTATTTGATTGATTGATTGATTGACGGCAATACACCCCTCACCTTATATAGACCTAAACCTAGGGTTGGTTCGACTTACGGGCCGGGAAAGAACCAACAAGAAAACCCGGAACGGACTCGATAAATAAAAAACACGGGCCAAGCCCAACAAATAATTAATACTAAGCAATTAACGTATCAACTCCCCCACCCTTGAAAACCACCTTGTCCTCAAGGTGGAGATACAAAAATCCTTATATACTTCCTTAAGCGCGTAGATACGGAAAATTACCAAGCGTCGTAACACTTCAAGAATTACCCTTTCATCCGCACTTTCCTCTTCCTTATCCTTCTTCAGCTCATCATCTTCGTCGTCACTGATTTCTATCTTGATAGACTTCTCCATCCCGAGGCAAATGGGGTAGATGATGGACTTGAAGGGCTTCTTTCCTAGAACCTTGATTCTCCTCTCTCCAAGGTACTCCATCGCCTGATCTTCCTTAAGGAAGAGGGTGATTTGTGTTTCACAGCCTTGCTGCTCGCCTTCAACATCCCTAACAACATTCCAAATAGCACTGAAGGATCCCTCGACCTGGAATTTATTGTACAGCTCATCGTCGTTATTGACGACGGCGGATCTTTCCACGGTGATTGGTGTCTAGATGTTAGGTTTTTAGTCGTCTTTTCGTGTCCGTTTTCCCTTAGTTTTTCTGTGTTTTTGTTGTTTATGGCTATGATTTGGTTGCTTTGGAGTCATTGGTATTGTAGGATAAAAAGGGCGGAAATGAGAAGAAAATGAGAAGAAAGAAGCCTTATATCGAAGAGGGGTTCGATAGGAGCATGTAGGCGAAAACGGAGGTCAATTTGGAGTTCGGACGAGGAAGATACGATCGAAACAAGAAAGGCGCGCAACACCAATGCGAGTGCTACGTTGGACGAGCGTCCAACGTTCCGGCCAGCTTTCCTTTCCTTCTATAACTAGGTTTTCATACCTATTATAAATACTACCCCTTGTACACGAATTCTACAACCTTTTACATTAGTTTTAGCTCTAGTTTTCAGCACATTACATTCTAGTTTAGTTTTTCTTTGTTCGATCCGGATCGCTACTCCGTTCTTCAATTAATTCAAGTTTTTACTTAGTTCTTCGTTCTTCGTTTAATCTCGTAAGTTCTTTATTGCTTTGTTTTATTTGATTTAATTGCTTTCCTTAGTCCTAGATTTATTTTCGTAATTGCTTTGTTTAATCTCGTTTGTTTAATTTCGTTAGTTCTTAGTTTAGATTCGTTTTTCTTAGTTTACAATTCCTTTGCTTTCAAGTTTTCGTAGTTAGATTTATTTGCTTAGATTTTCAGATTAAGTTTAATTCATGTCTAGATTCGTTTTCTTTTCTTTCGTTGCTTTCTTTATTGCTTTCCTTTCGATTCTTGCCTAGGTAGTTTATTTGCTTTCATCTAGTTTAATTCTTTAGATTAATTAGTTCGATTTCTTTGCTTTCTAGATTAGATTTATTTACTTGCTTTAATTTATTGCTTATTTATTTTCTTGCCTAGGATTTAGAAACAAAACCCAAAAATTCTCTTTACTTGCTTTCTTAGATTTAGGCTAGATTAGGATTTACTACATAATTAATTGCCCTGTTAAGTTTTCCTTGAGATTCGATACTTAGGTTTTACTTGCTAGTGCTACGATAGGATTTCGTTCTATTGCGAACACTTTTTAGTGAAACAAATTTTGGCGCCGTTGCCGGGGAAAACTTTAGGCTATTTAATTGTGTAGTATTTTGTTTATTTATTTTTATTTTTATTTTTTGTTCGATTTTTTTTTTCCCCTTCCACTCGGTGCGTTTAATTTGTTTGTTGAGTGTTGTGTATGCAAGGTCGTCGAAGTCTCTAAAGGAAGTTGACACCTCACATCGACGACATCAATAGGAGAAGGTTCTCTTAACCGCGAAGAAGGAAGAAGAAGTCGAGAGCTCGAAGCAATGGCACAAAATAAATTGAGAAGTCGTACCGTGGCTGCCATCAAAGCGAGCCAACAACGTCTTCACGCCTCACCCACCCCAGCTGGTCATCTCTCATCTCTACCGAAACAAGGTGATCCCGAAAGTTTCAAATTAGATGTTGTTTTGGATAATGGAGATAGTGTGCCGGGTATGTTGGATTTGGGGGCAGCGGTGAACTTGATGCCATACTCGATTTTCGAGAGAATGGGTTCGAGGGATCTTAAGCCCACCAATTTGTGCATCGAGCTAGCCGACGGTTCTTTGAGTCGTCCTTTGGGGACTGTGGAAGACGTTGCTTTACTTGTGAGGGGTATTCAAGTTCTTGCCGATTTTGTTGTGCTTGACGTGGGGCGAGGAGCTAGGAGTCAGAGAGGTCATCTTCTCTTGTTAGGGCGACCATTTATGGCCACTACTCGAGCTCGGATTGATGTAGGTACCGGCACATTGAGCATGGCCGGTGAAGGAGGTTCGGTAACATTTTCGGTATTTGGAAATTCACCTCCTATTCCTACTTCTTCTTTTCATTTATGCTCTTATGTTAAGCTTGCTAACCCTTGTGTTGAGGAAAATGTTTGTGAGATTTTTAACAAGGTAGCAACTCTTGAAGAATTCATTGAAGATGAAGAGTCCATTGAAGATGACGAATTCTTTAGTTGTGTGGATGAGGAAGAAGCCATTATTGATGAGTTCTTGAGCAAATTGGATGAGGAAGAGATCGTGGAGGAGTTTTTGAGCAATGTGCAAGGCATGGAGGATCACAATAGTCATATGGAGGAATCGGTTTTGAGCTTACAACAAGAGGAAGAAATCATGGACAACTTTCTTGCCAATCTCGACGAGGAAACACATTTTGTGGTGGATCCATCATCAAGTTTTGAAGATCATGATATTTCTTACATGGATTTTCACACAAGTGTGGGGGAGATGAGTGTCCAAGATAACCCTCTTTTCGAGTTTCAAGCCGAAGAGAAAAAAGAGTCCACCTTTGCACCGAGAGTCGCCTATGGATGGTTAAAGACGTTGCTCATTGCAACAGATTTTGGATGAGAATATTTGGTACGTCAAGCTAATGACGATAAACAAGCGCTTGGTGGGAGGCAACCCACTTTCTCTATTTTATTTTAGTAGAGTAGGATTTATTTTCTTTTTATTTTTGCTGTTTTTCGTTCGTTTTCTTTTGAATTTTGTGCAGGGAATAGTTTACAAGGAGGGTATGATGAAGAGAGAGAGAGCGAGCCGGACCCGAACGATTCCCGTTTTTGGGCCCCAAACGATCCCCGTTGGCAAGATCCACGGTTCCGAGGTCCATTCAACCCATAGCTTTGTTTTGTGTCTTTCTATTTTTGTTTTGAGTCTTTTATTTCTTTATTTCGTGCACTTTTACGCTTTGGTAGTTTGTTTTGGTGTTTGTTTTGTAGGTACTACTTGGAGTCTTTCGAGATTTTGAGTTATTGGTCGTCATCTTGCGATAAGTTCCTTCTTTCCTTCTCCTTTTTATTTTCTTGCAATGGGGACATTGCTTGATTTTAAGTGTGGGGGAGGGTCATTGAAACTTTTGGCATGATTAGTTTGTTTTTGTTTGCTTGATCGAGTCTTGTATGTGATCGAGTTTTGTTATTCCCCACTTAGGAATTTGTTTGATTTTGAGCCCTATAAGCATGTGACTTAGGATCGATGTGAATGATTCGATGATGGAATCTTTAGTTGTTGGAATTGATTTGAGCATAAATTAGGTTGGTTTAATCTTGAGTTGTGATATATTATGATTCGATGAATTGTGGGGCACGAATTGATATGAGTATTGAGGAAAATGATTTATGATTTTTGGTTGAGTGATAAATCTAGATTGTTGGTACTTGGATTGCTAGTTTACTTTCCGCTTATGATAAAAAAAAAAAAAAAAAAAAAAAAAAAAAAAAAGAGTTGTGTTTTATTTGAATAAAAGAGTTGATAGGATTCTGCTCCTCTTACTTGTAACGTATGAAAATACTAGAGTAATGAGCATGGGAAACCACATGAAAAGGCTTCGAGAGACCCTCGAATGATCACATTTCATGAACTTTGTCCTAGATGATACTCGTGTATATTAGAATAATGTGTTCGTAGGCATTCTACCCCTCTTGACAACGGGTACGGGAAACCGCACTAGGAGGCTCGATGTGACCCATCGATGATTAAACCTAGTGAATTATGTGCCAAAAACGTTCACTTGTGTAAAAAAAAAAAAAGAAAAGAAAAAAAAAAAAGAGTTGTTTATGTGTTGAATAAAAAGGGGAAGTAGGCTAGACGTCTAAGTTGTGGTGATCTAGATATTTGTGAGATGTGTGTATCATTGCTTTTCCTCTTGCTTGGATTGATTTATAAGCCACATAGTTTGTTGATGATGATTGTTCGTAACTTGGGATTAAAGTGATCTCGTTTGAGCTTGTCGATTCCGGTGATTAAATGTTCTATAATTGTTTGAATTGAGTCTAAGTTGTATGATTATATTGCTTGAGGACAAGCAAAGTTCTAAGTGTGGGGGATTTTGATTGGTGTCTAGATGTTAGGTTTTTAGTCGTCTTTTCGTGTCCGTTTTCCCTTAGTTTTTCTGTGTTTTTGTTGTTTATGGCTATGATTTGGTTGCTTTGGAGTCATTGGTATTGTAGGATAAAAATGGCGGAAATGAGAAGAAAATGAGAAGAAAGAAGCCTTAAATCGAAGAGGGGTTCGATAGGAGCATGTAGGCAAAAACGGAGGTCAATTTGGAGTTCGGACGAGGAAGATACGATCGAAACAAGAAAGGCGCGCAACACCAATGCGAGTGCTACGTTGGACGCTCGTCCAACGTACGTTGGACGACCGTCCAACGATCCGGCCAGCTTTCCTTTCCTTCTATAACTAGGTTTTCATACCTATTATAAATACTACCCCTTGTACACGAATTCTACAACCTTTTACATTAGTTTTAGCTCTAGTTTTCAGCACATTACATTCTAGTTTAGTTTTTCTTTGTTCGATCCGGATCGCTACTCCGTTCTTCAATTAATTCAAGTTTTTACTTAGTTCTTCGTTCTTCGTTTAATCTCGTAAGTTCTTTATTGCTTTGTTTTATTTGATTTAATTGCTTTCCTTAGTCCTAGATTTATTTTCGTAATTGCTTTGTTTAATCTCGTTTGTTTAATTTCGTTAGTTCTTAGTTTAGATTCGTTTTTCTTAGTTTTCAATTCCTTTGCTTTCAAGTTTTCGTAGTTAGATTTATTTGCTTAGATTTTCAGATTAAGTTTAATTCATGTCTAGATTCGTTTTCTTTTCTTTCGTTGCTTTCTTTATTGCTTTCCTTTCGATTCTTGCCTAGGTAGTTTATTTGCTTTCATCTAGTTTAATTCTTTAGATTAATTAGTTCGATTTCTTTGCTTTCTAGATTAGATTTATTTACTTGCTTTAATTTATTGCTTATTTATTTTCTTGCCTAGGATTTAGAAACAAAACCCAAAAATTCTCTTTACTTGCTTTCTTAGATTTAGGCTAGATTAGGATCTACTACATAATTAATTGCCCTGTTAAGTTTTCCTTGAGATTCGATACTTAGGTTTTACTTGCTAGTGCTACGATAGGATTTCGTTCTATTGCGAACACTTTTTAGTGAAACACACGGCGTTGTTGGGGTCGCCCTCACCAATGCCGGAACCATTCGTCGCTTTGACGGGGTTAGGATTTTGGGTCCCGGCGGAGTTGAGCACCTTGGGGTCCCCCGCCTCTTCTACCAATTTTGAGCCAATGGGGAATGACACTCGCCCTCTCTCTTTCTCCTCTAACTCCGGGTTTGCTGGGCGCGGCACCAATTCGGTGCGTGACGGCGGTGGATCGGAAACACGTGGCTTAAGCACCGGCACGTAGAAGCCGTCCCGAGGAGGAGGAGGAGGCGGCACATAGGAGTTACGCTCGTTCGCATAACCTCCACCGGAGTATCCTCCACCATGGTATGAAGTTGGCGCGTAGCCCCCATCTCCGTGGGTTCTGCTCGCTCCGTATATGTACGGTGATGACCCTCCGCCTCCATAGCTCTCAATACGAGGCATTGGAAGATCCCACGAAGTGAGTGGTCGGCCAACGGGCGGATCGTAGGCATACGGATCCGCGTAGTTCCAATATGAAGGGTTGCTACACAGATTCGGATCGTAGGCATCCGGATCCGGAGATGATGATGATGGGAAACGCTGAGCGTGTGGGTCATACTGCGACCGAGACTGAGGTAAGTCCCAAGACGAAACGGGCCCGGCCGGAGGAAGGTCCCATGACGACAAAGGCCGCGAAGTCACGTCAGCTCCTGCTGCCGAGGGCGGGGCCCATGACGACGGAGCGCCCTGCGGATGCCAACCCGTCGAACTCGGTGGCTGCTGGACTCCAAACGCCGGCTGCTGCGGTGGCTCTGGAAGGTCCCACGAAGTGCGTGGCCTGCCGAATGGCAGATCGAATTCCGACCGCGATGGAGGGATCGCTGTGGCCCGACGCCGTTCTTGTGCCTCGAGTCGAGCCTCGAATTTCGCCATTACACGGCCCATCGTGGCTAAGAGTGTTTCCATCGAAGCAGGGGCAGAATTGGAAGGCGGCGGCGCCGTGGTAAACGCCGAAGACATCGGAGTCGCCGCTGCTGCTTATGCACTCCACTTCTAGCTCCAATTGATGGAAAACGTCAATTGATAGCCTCCAATTGATAGTCTCCAATTGATAGATCCCCCTCCTTCTAGCGACGTCGTTAATTGAGGTCGGCGACGCCGAAATAACCGATATTTTTCGCCCCCTCAAAGAGACTCCACTTTGGAAGCTCTCAATGAAAGCACCAATTGATAGAGGATGGGGCGATTTTCCTCTACCAAACGAACGAAAATAAGTAAATATACAATGGCAGACGCGAGAACTTTGCTCGCCGTTCACGCCACGAAGAATACGATAAGATAAATTGACAGTCGCAGGCTTTCCCCGTCGATCACGTCAGCAGAAACGAAAGGAATAAAATACGGCAGAAAGGAAAAGTAAAAGACGGCAAAATAAAATAGGGTTTCTGTATTATATTTCTTGATGATGAAAATAAGATACAACTCTCCTATTTATACTAAATAACTAGGGTTGATTCGACCTACGATTCGGGAAAGAATCAATAAGAAAACCCGAAAAGAAACGACCCAAATAATTAAAACGGGTTAAGCCCAACAAATAATTAATTAACAAAACTCGTATCAACTCCCCCACCCTTGAAAATCACCTTGTCCTCAAGGTGGAAATCTTTATATACTTCCGCGAGCGCGTAGAGGCCGAAAATAACCAAACGCCGTGAAACTTCAAGAATTACCTCTTCAACCTCACCTTCCCTTTTCTCATCCTTCTTTCTGATCACACATTGCTCTCCCGCGTCGAAACGACTCTCCAAACGCTGTAGTGTGGAAAGTATAGAAGCCATAGTTGATGTTAAATCCGCTGTCGGCAATTGCGCCAAGGATGATGATGGAGAAATTGTAGAGGAAGTCAACGGCGCCGAGGTCGTGTTCCTAATTGGATGCGGATTCATGGTAATTTGTTGGCTCCAAAAATTCAATCTCTAAAACCCTTCACCAATCTCTAAAACGACTCTCAGTGAAAGCACCAATTGATAGGGGATGGGGCGAATTCCTCTATCAAGAAACGAACAAAAGGAAATAAACGGTACAAAGGTAGACGCGAGATCGGAGCTCGTCGTACACACCAAACGAAGCAAAGAAAAACGCAGCAAATAATATAAATTAGGGTTTATTTGATTGATTGATTGATTGATTGACGCCAATACACCCCTCACCTTATATAGACCTAAACCTAGGGTTGGTTCGACTTACGGGCCGGGAAAGAACCAACAAGAAAACCCGGAACGGACTCGATAAATAAAAAACACGGGCCAAGCCCAACAAATAATTAATACTAAGTAATTAACGTATCAGAAAATCTAAACTTTATTGTATCTCTTAATTCGGTACGAAATGAGAATTGCGTACCAAGTTCATATGCACAAAATAAAATGTGTCATTTATTCGCATGTATAGTCGTAAACTTATTATGGTGTTTAATTTTACTCATCATTTTGGTATCATTCATACCATGATTTAATATTGGTTACGCCTCTGTACCCGGTATGAAATGCGAATTACGTACCAAAATACAAAATAAGGTGTGTACGGAATGTAATATTTCATACTTTGTCAAACCAACAAATGAATAACATATTTCCTAGTTTATCATACATGTTAACGATCTCATTTAACTAAAAACAAAATACGTGCATGCATGTAGCGGATACGAAAAATGGAATTTCATACCGAAACACTATGCTTTAACATGTACGGAATATATAAAAAACGTACCCATAACAAACACTAGATACAAAAAAGTATGAAAAACATATATTTCATTAAAATAAGTTCATAAATGCATAAAACGGATCACCATCGTCGATGACGACGACAACTTTGTGCTTACAATGTACAACAAATACATCCGAAAAGGCGATGGTCAGTAGTGACGTGACTTTCGGCGACGGCCAGCAACGTCGTAGCATGATTGCCTTCCTCCGGTGGCGGCCAACAACGACGTGGTTGTCTATCTCCGGCACGGCGCAACAGTGCAACCGCCTCCCTTCAGCGACGACCAACAACGACGTGGCTACCTTCCTCCGGCACGATGCCGCAGTGCAACTGTCTTCCTCCGACGATGAAAAGAAACGATGAGATCAGAGAGAGAGAGAGAGAGAGAGAGAGAGACATAAGTGAATGAGAGAGAAAGGGAGAGAGGGAAGGAGACGTGAAGAAGAAGAATGTAACACAAGAATGAGGAAGAGAGAAAAAGAAACGCGTGAAGAGATTTAAAAGTAAAAACTGATTTTGACATGTGGGATATGTTTATCCCATAAATTTAAAAGTAAGGGTAATATGGTATATTTAAGTCCAAAGTGGGTAGTTTTTGTGTGTTTTATATATGGTGGATAGATTTTATGTTTGTTAAGTGCAAAAGACTATTTTTATACAATAACTCATTTTATTTTATATATCACTCTAAATAGAGGTGAGCATTCGGGTCGTTTGGGTCTAACCCAAACCGAATCTGTAAAACCCGAAACCCGAAATTTGTATATTTTTATAAACCAAACCAAAACAAATTAACATCTAACCGAGACTGTATTTTACGGTTTGAATTCGGTTCGGTTTGGTTCTAAATCGAACAATACATAATTTTTTTTTGAGCAAAATACATGAAAATTTCTACTTAATTTGGCACAAACTTTTTTCATGTTTATTATCTACATCTAAACAACATAATAACATCAAACCAAAACAAAATCCAACCATAATACAACAAAATCAATCCACAAATCAACCTAATCTAAACAACATAATAACATCAAACCAAAACAAAATCCAACCGTAATACAACAAAATTAATCCACAAATCAACCTAATAGTTAAATATATATAAATTACATAATATTATTTTTAAATAATTATATAAATTCGGGTTTCGGATTAGACCCGAATTTTCTATGCAAACTCATACCCAAACCGAAATATTTTCGGGTCCCAAATTTCAACCCGTACCAAACCAGAGGGATATAGGACCTGGACCAAACCGCCTAATTCGATTTGGTTTAGTTCGAGTTTTCGGATCAAACCATATTTTGCTCACCCCTAACTCTAAACGATTAAAAAAAAAAATTCTACAATTGAATCTTTATTTTTATTTTTCTACGTTTGTTTCTCGAATCACATAAAATTCCAAAAAGAAAAGGATAAGTTTCCTTAGAAAAAAAATGAGAAAATGTCAATTTAGAGTGAGTGAGTTAGTTGACTAAGAAATTTTTAGCTTACAATGTTCCGGTAAAATACAAAATAGCAGGACAATTTTAACAGGATCTTTGAAAGTTAAGGATATTTTGAAGGTTGAGACACTTACAAATAAGTTGAAGTTAGAGCTACACATATATCTATAGAGAGAAATGATATTCTAGTTACCTTATGTTAGTCACCTTCGTGGACACCTTCGTGTTCGACATTGTTTTATTTGATTTTTTTCAATTGTAATATATTCTAATACCTTAATTTATAAGATATTAGAATATATTACAATTGAAAAAAATCGAACAAAATAATGTCGAAATGAAAAAATGATGAATGTGCCCACGAAGGTGACTAGCATAAGGTGACTAGCATATCACTTCTCTCTATTTTAAGCTTTAATAAGAATGGCATGCAATTGTAAAACTAATAATCATTGTTAATTTTTATTAAATATCAACATGAAATTTTAAGATTGTGGCACAGAAGATTGGAACTAAAGACCTTTGACTTCAAAACTTATCCATACCGTAAAAATCATTGTTAAAATTATGAAATATGTGATGTTTGCTACTTACGTATTTAATGTACTAGGTGTAAAATTTTACACAACTAACCCATATACATTTAATAAAAATGGAGGGGTTGCAATACACTTTGTATATTTGACTAGTGAAAATGACATAATAACAAATCCCATCTACAACCTTCTCATCTTTTGCCGCGTGAGGAAATGTCAACTATATTATGCTCTTACGCCAATTATATTCGCCAATTATAAATTCATAATTTTGCTAGGAATGTCAACCTTTTACAATAGTGTGCTACTAGAAATGTTTAGACAACCTTTAATCAGCTCTACCTAAAATTAAATAGTTTTACCAATAAATACAATTATATATTGGTGTAGGCTTCCCAGAGAAGTCTTTGCTCTTTCTCCAAAACCAACCTATATAATGTCTACCGCTCCATTTCATTTTAATACGTTTTCCGTTTTGATATGATATGTTCAAATTTAATTGAATTTTTCATTCTGACAATAAATATTATGGGTTCCTATCTAATTTTTTATCTACTTTATACATTTTTTAAATAACTATGTCAAAGAAAACTTGGCTTGATAAAATAGAATACAATGAGTATTTATAAGTGCTTCGGACCACAACAAAAATGTTTGTTTTGGTTTTATATAATGAAAGAGAGGTTTCCCTTTAAATTTAAAATAGTTAGTATGAATCTCTCTCAGTACTGAAAACATTATTATTTATTGACCTATTATTACTTTATTTAGGCAGTAAATTATTGTATTTTATTTTATTTTAAAAACCAGTCGACTATAAATTTAAATTTACATTTAAATTATTGTATTACGGATAACTCAAACTCAAAATATTTGGTCTCAAACATTAACCATTTATCGTTCAATAAAACAACCACAAGTTATTGTATTTTAAGGTACATGTATTGATCTAAGATATGGGGCTCTTGGTTTCCTGTCCAAATTCTCTATGGAGCAGAATTAAGATTTCATTTTAGGTTACTGCAACAACAACAAAAGAAAAAGTGCATGATTTTTAAATTTTAGCACGAGATTATAAGAAATCTATGTTAAATTCAGGTACAATCATTCAATTGTAAAGCATTCTAATTATCCAATCCAAAACAATAGGTTAATTGTCCAACAATTTATCATTTTTCTAACAATTAAATTTAAGCCATAATGAGATTTCAATATTGAAGCGAAATGGATCATTATAAAACTGCTCTTATTAGGATATTAAAGGAGAGATAATATACTAGGGGTGTTCACAGTTTGATTTAAACCATAAACCAAACCGAATCAAACCGTATTTTGCGGTTTGGTTTGGTTTATGGTTTGAAAAAATATGGTTTGGTTTTTTATTTTCACAAATTATGGTTTATGGTTTAGGTTTGGTTTTTGAAAATATATAAACCAAACCAAACCGTAAACCGTAAAACCGCAATTTAATTATAATAAATATAATATTAATTATCGATTTTCACATAACTTACTTATTTTATTGAGAGTTGTAATAAAAGATAAGTAATTAATACGAAGTAAAATTTAATATAATTCTTTTTATATAAAATATTATATCCAGACCTATAGAGATTCTTTCTTTTTACGATACTATATTTCTTACTCAATATTTATTAAAATTTTAAATAATTTTCTTCGGAATGTATCCCATAATTTCCGTTATCTTATGAACTTATTTCATAAACGATTTAGATTTTATAAAAGTTTATTTTTACTATTCATACTTAAATACAAACATATTATAGTACTAAAACCGCAAACCGAACCACACCAACCCGCATTAATATGGTTTGGTTCGGTTCGGTTTTAGTGTTTATGTGGTTCGGTTCGGCTTCGAAATTTTAACAAACCGTATTATGTGGTTTGGTTTGGTTTTTACGTTAAACCGCACCAAACCAAACCGTGTACACCCCTATAATATACTGTTTTATCCATGTAGCTTAGTGTAAAATAAATAGTAGACAAAATTTAAGAAAAGAAAATACTTAGTCAAGTTTCACCCTTTAGGACAAAAATACCCCCACTAACTCCTTTTCACTTTCTCCCTCCCTCTCCACCCACGTCTGTGCATTCTATTTCCCCTCTCTCTCTCCTCTCTTCTCTCTATCTCACCTCTCTCTGCAACTTCTCTCTTCTCCCTTCTCTCTCCTTTGACCTTCTTCTTTCTTCCTTCCTTTACTACACATCTCTAATGAAGTAGTATTTCCACTCATTTCTCTCTCGTATTCGTTGGACCGGCGACCGGCGGTGAAAACACTGTTGAAGTCTCCCATTATCCTACATCGACTTTGTAAAGATCTTGACAGTAACATATAAGTTGGATAACATTCCCCCTTAGTAAGGCCGGGGTGATTAGCCAATTTCCCATATGGTACCAGAGCATGGCCCAAAGTTGATGTTGTTGATTTATTATACATATATATACACGAATATTTAGCCCATGGTGGCTTTAGCCGACGGTGGCTTTGAATTGGTTCACGTGTAGTGTCGATGATGGTCGGCCTACACGTGAGGGGGCGCGTTGAAGTCTCCCATTATCCCACATCGACTTTGTAAAGATCTTGACAATAACATACAAGTTGGATAACCTTCCCCCTTAGTAAGACCTTATTAGGGGGTGATTAGCCCATTTCCTATAAACACCTCCCACGGAGGCAGGAAGAACTCCAGCGGGGAGGCTTCTTCTCCGGCGGAGTCAGCCTCCCATTCCCTTTTCTTTTCCTTTTCCTTTTCCTTTTTCTTTTCTTTTCTTTTCTATTCCTTCAATTTCCATCTACAAGCACCCCCTCTCCGACGACGCCGACCGTCGCTGCATCGACGGGGAGCCGAAGATCCTCCACCTCCTCATCGGTGAAGAAACGGAGGGGGCTGCTGCTCTTGCTTGGAAAGGGGGAGGGAGAGAGAAGTGGGGGAAGAAAGAGAGAGGAGGAACCGTCGGGAGAACTTGAATACCTTTCACATGTAAATGTCTTCCACAATCCCTACACAGGTCGACTCAAAGAACCGTCGGCTAGCTCGATGCAAATATTTGTGGGCTTAAGATTCCTCAAACCCAATCTCTCAAAAATTGAGTATGGCATCAAGTTCACCGCTGCCCCCAAATCCAATATACCCGGCACACTATCTCCATTATCCAAAACAACATCTAATTTGAAACTTTCGGGATCACCATATTTCGGTAGAGATGAGAGATGGCTACCTGAGGTAGGTGAGGCGTGAGAACGTTGTTGGCTCGCTTTGATGGCAGCCACTCCATTTCTTTTCTTGTGTCATTGCTTCGACCTCTCGTCTTCTTCTTCCTTCTTCGCGGTTAAGAGCGTCTTCTTCCTATTGATCTCGTCGATGAGAGGTGTCAACTTCCTTTAAAGACTTCGACGACTTAGCATACACAACACTCAACAAACGAATTAAACGCACGGGTGGAAAGAAGAATAAACGAGCTGAAAAATAAATAAAAAGAAAAATAAAACCACGCAATCAAATAGCCTAAAGCCTTCCCCGGCAATGGCGCCAAAATTTGATTCACCTAAAAGTGCTCGCAATAGAACGGGATCTATCGTAGCCTAGTATGCTAAACCCAATGTCAAATCTCAAGGACGACTTAGCAGGGTATACAATTATGTGGCGAAAAAAAAAAAAATCATAATCTAATAAAGCAAGTAGAGAATTTAAGGGTTTTTGTTTCTAAATCCTAGGCTTGAAAGTAAATAAGCAATAAAACTAAAGAGCAATTAAACTAAACCAAGAATTAAACTAAGTACAAATAAATGAATCTAAAACTAAGAACATGAATTAAACTAACTTAAGTAATCAATTAAAAGAAAACAATTAAACTACATAGGCATGCAATTATAAAGAAAGCAATAAAGATAAAGAAATTAAAACTAATCTAGAGCAATGAAATCCTAACATGCTTGTGAAGAAAAAATAATCTAAGAGCTTGAAAAATAATCAAGTAAATCTAAGAAACTAATCTAATTAATCTAGACAAATATTGAAGCAAGTAAGAAAGCAAATAAAGATCAAACAACTAAAGCAAAGAATTGAAATTGAAAGCGATAAATAAACTTACGAATTAAATAACGAGAACTTGAACGATGAATTGAAGAACGAAGAACTAAAACTTGAATTAAACTCACGTCTTGGATCCAAAGTGATAAACGAATCTAAAACTAATGTACGAAAAACTAAAACTAAAACTAAGATAAAAGTTGTCCATAATTCTTCCTAAACATATGCTTATATACTAGGTATACAAACCTAATCCAAAAAGGAAATAAAATCTGAAAATCCGCTAAGTTGACCGACCGGCCAAAAATCGCTTCTGGATGAACATGCACGTAATGCTTTGGCCGACCGGCCAGTGATGGCCGATCGTCCAACTCTCCAATCTGACCCCTTTCAACTTCTTTCTTCCTTCGACCCTTTTCTTCTCGTTTTCTTCTTGTTTTCCCCTTTTATTCCTACAAGTACAAAAGCACAATACTACCCAATCATAGCCAACAAAAACAAACAAAACAAAAAGAAAACAGACTCGTGAACTCAACTAAAAACCAAACAAATAAACACCAATCATGCATTTTTGTCCACTAGGGTAAAATATGGGTAATATTTTTTTTTGTGTGTGTGTCTGTTTTTTTTTTTTTTTTTTTTTTTTAATGTTTGAGGTATTATTTGATTTTTGTTATGCTAGATAGGTATATTAATTTTTGCCCCAAAATTAAAATCATAGTTTAAGTGACCCCTAAAACCAATTATTTTGAAGTTATGCTTTCAGTTAACCTATTTTGAAGTGGCCTCTAAACCCTAAAGCCTAAATGCTATTTTCAAACTGAAGATTCGTAGGCATTAAATGAAGATAAGTCACGCGGCAATCAAAGACTGGATGTAGAGAGTTGACCATAGCCAACGACAAACAGCGGTCGTGTTCTCTGGAGCGCAGACACTGTTAAACTTGGAATTTAGCCAATTCAGGAAAGAAGAGAAAACCGTTTTTTTCTAAAAGCTGGCAGTCAAAGGATGTAATGTTGGAGCATGAGAGACAAGATCGGATCCTCTCTAACGGACTGATCAACACTCTCCCACTATAAATAAGGAAATGCAGAAACTAGAACACTTAACACTTCATCCAAAATTTCAGAGCAAAATAGCAAGTACTCGCGATTTTCTAAGAAATCTTTTCTCGAGTTCATACGAAGTGTTCCAAGCTTTTAGTTCCATCAAAGCTTGTGTTTCTGCAACCCTAGCTCCACTCTAAGTTCTAGGCCTTCACTTAAAATCCTAGCTAGTTCATAGAAGAATCCTAGCCTTTACCTGTTCTTATTGTAAATGATTCTTCAAGTTAGAGTTTATACACAAACCCTACCCAAAAACCCAAGTCTCTGTCGAGTGAAGATTAGAGCGTGTTTTGTTCGTGTTGGTTTAGTGATTGTCGAGTTGTAAAGATCCAAATCTCCACTTTCATCGATTGTGGAAGGCTCAATCTAGGTCATAGTTGAGTTATAAGATCTAAGCTCTCACTTTCATCAATACTGAAGAGCTCGATCACTGTTCAGGTTGCTTGGGAACCCGTCGTAATCCCTAGCTGGATTTGTTTCACTAAAAAGTGTTCTCAATAGAACGAAATCTATCCTAGCACTTAGTAAGTAAAAACCCCATGTCGAATATCAAGGAAAACTTTGCAGGGCAAATAATTGTGTAGCAAAACAATCCTAAACTAGCATAAATCTAAGAATGCAAGTAAAAAGAATTTGGTTTGGTTTTGTTTTAAATCCTAGGCAATAAAGTAAATAAGCAATAAATCAAAGCAACTACATAAATCTAATCTAGAAAGCAAGGAATAAATCCAAGCTAATTACTCTAGTGAAATTAAACAAAAGCGATTAATCTACATAGGCAAAAATCGTAGAGAAAGCAATAACAGAAGCCACGAAGAAAGGCATGAATAAAAGTAAATCTGAAAATCTAAGCAAATAAATCTAACTTTGAAAACTTGAAAAACGGAGAAACAGAAACTTTGAAAAACGAATCCAATCTAAGAACTTGAAAACGAACGAACGAATTAAACGAAGCAATTAAAAATTAAATCTAAGAAGCAAATAATCAATCAAAAGTAAAGCAATAAAGAACTTATGAATTGAATGCGGAAACGAGAGAACGGGAACTAAATTGTCTTGAATTAAAACGAAGAACAAAGTCGCGATCCGGATCGAACAAAGGAAAATAAATCTAAGTATGGAATACGGAAAACTGAAGCTAAACAATGATCAAAGTTGTTCAAATTCGACCTAAAGAAATAATATTTATACTAGGTATAAATACCTAGTTAAACAAGGAAAACAATTAAAACTCGTCGACCTTGGACGATCGTCCAACATACTAGGACGGTCGTCCAACTGCAGCTCCTGGAAAATAAGCTTCAACCCTTGGATGCTCGTCCAGTTCTTGGACGAGCTTATGCTAAACGCTTTGGACGATCGTCCAGTTCACCTGGACGGTCGTCCAACTCCAAGATCTGACCTTCACCAATTTTTCTTCATTCTTTCACCCTTTTCGGCACGGGTTCTCTCCTCGTTTGCACCCTTTTAGTCCTACAACACCAAACACTCCAAACATACC
This sequence comes from Thymus mandschuricus, assembly GCA_029379335.1. NCBI lineage: Eukaryota > Viridiplantae > Streptophyta > Magnoliopsida > Lamiales > Lamiaceae > Thymus > Thymus mandschuricus. Next base: position 15,215,131 of record CM057077.1, on the reverse strand, counting down.
GATCATAGCCATAACCAAACGAAACGACACAAAAACAATACGAAAACGGACACGAAAAGACGACTAAAAACCTAACATCTAGACACCAAACAGAATTCTTGAGTGAAAAGGATTCGTTCCAAGCGTGGAACAAGTAGACGTATGAGCAATTTACTTCGAACCACTATAACTCGATGTGTCGTATTTCTTTCCCTACGCTTTCACTCTGTTTATAGCTTTGATTATTGCATACTGCACTAGCATATAAACAACTTAATACGGGATTTTTCATTAAGCAAGAAAACTTACGCTCACCAAATTCCGCACGCTGTAAAGCTATTGTGCTATAGATCAAGCTCTCGCTTCGGTCTTCAGCATCTGCTCTAACAATAGATCAAGCGCTCACTTTGGTCTAAAGTTAAGCTTGTTAAGCCAGGACCAACAGTCTAATATTTCATTTATATAAATGATGACTTAATTTTATGTTACTTTATTACTTTAATTAAGTTTTTGATCATCCATACAAAATAAATGAAATAAAATGATGAAACAATTAAATCTCATGGTTCTACACGATTTAGATAAGGGTATATAAGTCTACAAAATTGTAGTAATTTACCTTGTACAAGGGTATATAAGTCTACAAAATTGCAGCAATTTACCTTATACAAAATAATCTATTTTTGGTAATTAAAGAGGGCATTATGGTCCCCGTCCCGACACATTCCCGACACGCTCCCGACTCGACACTCATGTTTGAGATTATCACCGACGTTCCCCCGTTGTATATTAGACTTGAACAAGCACACCCAATCTTACGGGCACCACACCCAACCCTCGTATATTCACTCACAAATAATACAAAGGAACCCAAGGCTACACACAACTACGAACCAGGCCCATCCAATAACATGTCCAAGAAGTTCTTCAGCAAAGGGCCCCCAAATAAATAGGGGCCCAAAAATTTTAATACAAGCCCAATTATTTTATTTTTTTAATTTTTAATAAATATGGGCCCATCAGGATTTTTTTTTTTTTATTTTATTCTTCCTCTTTAATTTCTCTCTTTCTTCCTTAATACTCCATATTATCGTTTCTAGGGATGAAAACGGATCGGATATTTCCCGACCGATCCGGAACCGTATCCGGTCGGATACGGATAGTTGAATTCGGATACGGGATCGGATTCGGATTACATAGTATCCGACCGTATCCGAGTTTTACCATATTTTATCGGATATTATCCGGATATCGAATTCGGATACCCGGATATCTGTATATTTTAATATTAATTTTTTTCAATTATTTTTAATTTTTAAAAAATTTTAAAATTAAATTTTAAAATTGTAAATATTTAATTATTAAACTTTTAAAAAATAAAAATAAAAAATTATTTATAATATTAGTAATATCTATTAATTTTTTAATTTTAAAATTTTAAAATTGTAACTATTTAATTATTTAACTTTAAAAAAATAATAATAAAAATATTTTATAATATTATTAATATCTATTTTAAAATATACTAACTATTAAGATAAAAACATAAGTTATTTAGTTGCCATTTTCTTCTTCGGTTCTTTTTCTTCGCGTTTTTTTTAGTTCTTCTTTACCACCGTAAATGGAAGAAGAGTAGAAGACCCACCTACGTCGCAAACTCTGAATCTACTATCCGATTATAATTATTCGAATCCGACCAAGATTCGTCCCGTATCCGTCCCGTGTTCGTATACCGAATATTCCGAATTCGTATCCGAATCCGGCTTTTCCGTATCCGACTCCGGATTCGAGAGAAAAATATGGTATAGGATACGGTATGAGCACTATCCATCCGTATCCGATCCGTTTTCACCCCTAATCGTTTCTCCTCCTTAATTAAGCGTCGGCGTTCCCTCACTCTTTCTTCTTTCGTGTTTCCTATCTCGTTTCTTTCAATTTCAATTCTAATTCCAATTTAGCAACGTCTTTTACATTTAATTTATCTGAATTGATGGGATTCAACTGAAAATTTTTATCCTATTTATTTGCAAGATATTTCAATCTCTCCCCACTCAAAAATCGAAATTTAATTTTATTCATCATCAAAGAAAGAATACCGATTCACTCTGTAGTTGTGTGGGATAGTCAATACTCAAATTGGGGTCGAAGTCGGCCAGAGACGGCGGCGGAGGTCTCCAGATCTGTATTCTGGAGGTGAGGAATGCGAAAATTATGAATTCCTTACTTAAATTATTTTATTAAGTTTTTTATTTCTCGAGTAAATGTTTCTTTTCAGGCGGTTGTTAACGATCTGTCCAATCGTTTTGGAAGTGAGGTTTCAACGTACACCGCCGAGCTCATTTGAAACTTAAGACCGAGCTAAAGCTAGATCTACAGTATGTAGCTTGCCTGCTTGACCAAAGTGAGTACTTGATCAAGAGGGAGTCTTTACTCGTGTGCGGAATTTGGTGAGCTAAATCTTTCCTAAGTAATTAATGAATCAAGTTTGTTTGTTTAAATGCACGTGCAATGAATAATCGAATATAGTAAAGAGATAAGGGTTAGAGAGATACGACACGAAGATTTATAGTGGTTCGGAGATAAAGCTCCTACGTCCACTTGTTGCACGACGGCAACTGTTCTCTTCTTTCAAGAACTTGAAGGTTACGGGTCCTTCAAAAACCTGGTCGAGATCGGGCTTCACTCGCCTGGATCAAACGACTGACGTAGTGATTGCGGGTTCACTACACAAACCTAACAAAGACTGGAAGCTTCACTTGCTTCAGTCAAAACACGGCAGGGAGATTACGGGCTCTCCTTACAGCCTAGCTTCGATCGAGCTTCACACAAACGATGTAAGTGCAAGCTTGGATCTAGACTCTATGATCGAGGCTTCTTCAATCGATGAAAGAAGAGCCTTGGATCTGGACAACCTAACGACAACACTCAAAAACCTAACAGACAGAGTTTAGGGTTTTTGGTTGACGAACACACTATGAAGAGCTCTTTACAGTAGATGCAAAGTAGGCTAGAGCTCTTCTTCTAAGCTTGGATATTTGAAGTGGGCTTAGACTCTATGTGTGAAGGTTGTGAAGACGAGTTCCGATGAACTGGAAACTCGGAGAACACTTGGTAACAAAGACTCGAAGATTTGCTCGAAGGCTTGGGAGTGTTTGTTTGCTGTATGCGCTTGAATGCTCAAAATAGTGTTCTACTCTTCTTCGTCTTCATCCTTCACTATTTATAGGCGGAGGGTTGGCTGAGATCCGTTGCTTGGTTGGTGGCCTTGTCCCTCCTCCTCTCGACAGTACTTGCGCAGGCTGGCACCTTTTTCAGACGTCCAGTTTTGGCATTTTGCCAAGAATGGCTAACTTACAAGGTTAACAGTAACTGGAGCAAGCCAGTACTGTTGCGGCGCCTTTGTCGGCCTGCCAGTCAACTCTTCCGCTCCACTCCGCTTTCGACACGTGGAGATCTCGTAATTAATGCTACGATCTCCTGTTGACCGGAGTTCAAAATATGGGCGGGAGTCGCGCTGTCGCTTTCTGGTAGGTAGTGGCTCGCTTCGCTTTGAAGTTGTAGCGTCCGCTTTAGTTGAGTCACTTCGTAGTCATTCTGTAGTGAGCGGCTTCGGGAAATAAAGTTCCCTAGTGACTGCTTTGGAAACTGCTGACTAGAGTTGACTAGCTTTGACTCTTCACTGTAGCGCTTGCTTCGCTTTGCTTTGGCTTTGAACTGTAGCGCTCGCTTCGCTTCGCTTTGGCTTTGAACTGTAGCGCTCGCTTCGCTTCGCTTTGGCAGACTCACTTCGAATCTACTGTAGCGATCGCTTCGCTACACTGTTCTTCGTCACGCTTCACTTCAGTTTGCTAGGCTTGCTTCTCTCTGGAAAACACACTCAAGTGAGTGGCCTTCACTTGAACTCTTGAAGCCTATAATCTAAGCAAAAATTAAAGAGCCATCCTAACAGAGTAGGCTTAGAAAATTCTAACCTATTAACTACATCAAAGTGGGTCACTTGGGAGTTGGACACTTGGGGGTTTGGGATCCAATCAAAACAAATGACTTCGTTTATCAAGTATCCCACATAGTTCCCCCTTAACAAATTGGTCCATAACAATTCCGAACAATTTCCCCCTTTTTGATGATGCCAAAACCCAAAGGCTAAGACTTAGAAAGTTCCAGCGTATCTAACCGTGAAGGGAACTACAAGCGACTGCTTCCTTTGCAGCTTCGTTTGTAAATTTTTTTAAGTTCCTTTCCCTTTTTTTTTTTGGTTAAATTATTTGAGTTTGTAGCAAAAGGTAAGGTCATTCACAAAGCAGGTAAATGACAAATTTTGACAGAAATTGAAATTTGATAGATGAACAAGCATTTCACAAAATATATAAGGAACTTGAAACTCAAAGGTTTCCTGCAGTTCCTTCCCTGTCATCCTCATTTCCCTTCGTCACTTCCATTTCCTTCTCTTCTTCCTCTGCCTCCAAATCCTTCGCAATCATTTCTTCTGGTATGGTGTATGCACTGAAAACCTTTGCTTCCAGCGAATCAACACTGTGGATACTTGGCCTCCTCCAAGTCTCTTCCAGTTGGAAGGCTTCATCCACCTCAGCGTCGATGATGCTGCGATTGGGGACACTGGTGCCAGGTAGGAATGGCATAGGAAATTCCTTCTTGGCTGGTACCTTGATGATTAACGGCATGGGCTCTGCAAGCTGTGCAAGAGCGAAGACCTGTCGCCTAAACTTCTCATCATAGGCACTAAGAAAGTTGTTGAGCGCACTGACCCTTGAGCATTTGGTCTGCAATGGCACTACCTCCCAATAGTAGTATGCTTTGATAAATTTCTCCTTGTAATGTAGCCATTGCTCGAGTAATTCGTCAGGGATGAATTGCTCAATCTCACGGGCATCTGGGTGCTCATTTCTGCGCACAGTCAACTCCTCTTCCGACCGGCTGGACATCTGTGCCATGACCGTTTTGAACTTCTTTCCTGACTCGCCGCTCCAGATAGGAAGCTTCTGGTTGAGTTGCTTCCGAATGTAATTGCGTTCCTCTTTGAGAGGGTAGCGACCAGAGTTAATCATCTCTTTAGCAGTCTCGTGACATGTATCGATCATAGCCTGAGCTAGGCATGCATAGGACTCCTCTGGTATGACCGGAACAAAGGCACTTCGGACTAAGACGGACTGGATGAGTCTCACTTCATTGAAGTGTTCCTCAATCCGGTAGTCAGTGACTTGCAGTCGCTTTGCCTTTATCCTCTTTTCCTTCTCTGCTTCATCCCTTCCTACATCTCTTCTCTTCCCTTTTCTCTCGTCCTTCTCTGCCCTTGAAGCAACTGCCTTCTCGACCTTTTGGCGCTTGGTAGCTGAATCATCTCTTATAGTTTCTGGAGCAGTTCGCTTCACTATTTGCTTTGGTGGTGGGGGAGGCGGCATGTCCTTCTTTGTGGTTGCACTTGAAGCGACAATTGCAGATGAAGTGACTTCTTCAGTTGCCAAGGTGAGTGCAGCACTTGCGGCGGCTGAAGTATGCGCATTGGAACTCGAAGCACCTGCAAGAGTTAACCTTCCTAGCTCCGACTGCCTGGCTGTGGCTTCGTTTTCCTCCGCTTGCTTCCGCCTTTCCTCCTTGGTTAACACCGTAACTGGAGGATGTCGTGCGATAGAAGAAGCCAGCACTTTTTCTTCAAGTGGCCTGCGAGGTTCCTCGGGCTTCTTCATTAGTTCTTCCTCTGTGAGCTTTTCTTTGCCTTTCTTGGCAAGCTTTACCTTCTTCTCCTCTTCTCTGGTACCACTACCTTCTTCCAACAATCTTTCTACTTCAAACGCACCAATTACTCCACCTTGTGGTTCCAAGAGATTGGTATTTTTCAGTACCATCCCTTCCCCCTTTTTGGCATCATCACTGCCAGGGGTTGGGACGATTGTCTTTCCAACAAGAGACTTGTAAAGTCCCTCAATCTTATCAAGCACAACACGAAGCATACTTTCTGTTCGTGTCGCGAAGACTTGTTCTTCCGACAGTACCATTCCTGCTGTTTTGATCGAGATTTCTTCCAGCAAATATTCGCATTGCTTTTCTCTCTCAACTACAGATCTCATCATTCTTTCCAAAGGCTCTAGTCTTCTGAAGCGAGCCTCCAGCTCCGCTTCAATTGCTCTCTTCATATCCTTCTTTTGCTATTGTAGGTTGAAGTACTAGAAATCCTGTGCTGCTTGAAGTTCTGCCTCCAAGGTTTCAAGCGATCTCTCTCTCTGATTGAGAGAGAGATGGAATTCGGCACCTGCAGCTACCTTCTCGGTGTACAGTTCACCCAATTCTTTGACTGTCTTTAGCAGAATTGAGAGCTCGGCACTCTGTAAATCAAGAGCTTGAGCACTCCTCCTTCGACTCTCCAATTCTATCTTGTCAATGTCACTCTCTTCTTTGAGTTCCTTCAGTTTAGTTTGAAGTAAGTCGAGGGTCTTTTTGGTGCTTATCAGCTCACTCCCTTTTCTTATCACTTCTTCATCTCTCTTCTCTACTGCTTCCTTCAACTTCTTCACCTCTTTCTCCAATGCCTCCTTCTCTTTACCAACTGTGACAAGCTTGGTATTCACCTCTCTCAAGCGGCTCCTTTCTGCGTCACGCGAGCCCTTGAGTTCGTTGATTGATTTTGTGTGATCATTCACTAGCTTCATTTGCGCCTCCAGCGCCTTCTCCATCTCTTCCAACTCCATCTTCTTTTTGGTGATCTCGCTTTGTATACTTGAGATCTCCGCCTCCTTAACCTCCACCTCCTCTGCGTGATCCCTCATTAGTTTCTTCTCATGAATGGTCGGAGTGTGCTCAGGGACTTTAGCGTCCGGATAGGCACGCTTTACTTTTGCGTCCAGCTTATCCCAGAAGCTGGTTCCAGTGAGAAATGCATGGAAGCCATTTTCACCGATGAAGTCCAGGAGCTTTCCTTCCATCTGGATGAGATCTTCCTTTGAGAAGGCCTCCAGGAGCTTGAAAACTTTGTAAAACTCTGTGCCGCGGTAGGTGACGTATGTCAAGAAATCGACTATCTTGGTGAAGAAGTCGTCTGACATAGGCACTGAGGGATAGCGGGTTCTGAGGGTTTCAGCTGCTTGCTCTCTGTCTCTCTTGTATCTTTTGAGAGCATCCACCTGTGAGGGGGGTTTTGGGGATTTGGAACTGGGGAATTATGGATGTATGGGCTGTATCGGCTGTTTCTGCCGATGTTGAAGGGGATTGGAATGATGTAGCTTCAGGGGTTTCAGGGATATGGATGGGTTTTGTGGCTGGCTGAGTTTGCTGGGTTTCAGGGATTTGGATAGCTTTAGTAGATGAGGATTGGGATTTGTTAACTTCAGTGTCCTCAAGCGGCTTCTCCACCGCCTCGCTTCCTTGGACAGGTGAAGTGACTTGCTTCAATTTCTTCTTCCCTTGCTTTGCAGCCGCTTGCTTCAGAGGTGAAGCGGCTCGCTTTGCTTGGGGAGCTTCAGCTTGTGCTTTCGCAACTGGCGTTGCTGCGGGCACTTCTACAACTAGAAGTCCCTGATCCATTGGTATCTTTGTTTTCTTCCATTTTTCGTAGAAGATTGTCTGCTTGTTGTATATGGTCGTGTCGGAATCCGGCCATCTTTTCTCCGGAAACTTCAACTCCAACGCGACGGATAGTCTTGAGAAGAATTTCAACTTCCCTTTGCGGAGAATCTTGTTTGCAGTTCCTGGTACAAATGCAAAATCTTCAGCAGCCTCGTAGATTTGTTTGAGAAACCACCCGTGCCAGTTGAATTTAGTTCCAGTGAGGTTGTCGACGATCATGGTGGTACCGATCAGTTTTGTTTCCGACAGCGTCTCTAGGGATCCGACATAGCATGCGATGCTCTTCGTAAAGAGTTCGCAGATGAGGTTGAAAGGGGCCTTCAAATTTGAACGAATGCTGGCCACTCTGAAGTTTGGTTCTGCTTTGTCGACGGCGAAACGACCATATTGGTCTTCGGCCGAGAATCCCAAATCCAACAGGGAATCTCCTCCTTCCCTTGGCAAATCGAACACGCTGATGAGCTCGTTCAAGTCCACTTCCACCGGCTTCCGGGTTTGTGGATCTATAAATGATGTTGTGTTTTGTTCCTTCTTCAAGTTCAGAAGTAGCTCTCCCACTGCCTTTGCCAAGACCTTCGTCGGAATCAACGTTACAAACTTCCAAAGACCGGCCGTGGTCACGGCTCTACGGAAGAGGCCCTTTCTCTCGATGACAATTGGGTCGAGATGGGGCTCGACGTTGATGTGCTTGTCTACCTTCGTCATGAATTGCTCCATTGTTTCTGTACTCAGCTTTTTGCCCATGGTGAGATTTGGGAAGTTTTGAAACGAGATTTTAACAGTGTAAGGGTTGAGACTCGTGAGTTGCAGAGGTTGCAGATCTAAGCACGAGAATGGCTAATATTGAAGGTTGTGAAATGCTTTGAGGGATTTTAGGTTTGAGATTTCAGAGGTGCAGAGGTTTCACTAAAATGGTAGTTTTGAGACTTGTGAAATTTTTCTACAGCCTTTGGTGTTACATATATATAGAACTAGGGTTTGGCTGACGAGGCAGGGGCAAGACAGTAATATCTTCCAAGATCCTGTGCAGGGACGGCGGACCTTCGGTGATGGATCTGACGTGTCCGGCGTCATCACTGGAAAAGTGAACTGCCAATTTGGTTTGACGTGGCCAGGTGGCAGCTTCTGATTCGTCTCTTCCAATAGTAGTCAATCCAGCGGTTGAGATTTAGAGACGGTTCAGATTCGACGGCTGGATTTAGTGCGGTTTTTCCCGCTTTCCTCGGCTTTGATGTCCACGCACCTGTCGTTTCTTCTTCTACGCGCTGCTGCATTAAATGCTTGGCAGAAAGTAAAATAGGCACTCGAGTGCTGACAGCTCATACGCTTCGCTACGTATCCGCTTGCTTCGAGTGTAGCCGCTTTAGCATCCACTCGCTTGCGGAGTACTCGCTTCACGTGACTGTTCCGCACTCGCTTGCGATGGCTAGCTTTGAGTGACGTAGCACTCGCTTGGCCATCTGAAGCGACTAGAATAAGAAACTGAATTTCTTTACTTAAATTTAAAATGTTTCTGACGTACATACTTCGAGGATAAACAAGAGTGTTTTCCTCTTTGTATTTGTGTCAGATTCATTTCATATTTTCCACATAGCGAGTGAAGGTTTCTAGCACGCTTCAGCTCACTTAGTGTACTTAAAATTGAAACGCTTACCAGTCAATCTCACTTCGTAGGAGATTGATACCACTATTTGAAGACTTCATTTGATTTGGACTTCAGATTGTAGAATCCACTTGTTTGCTTTGAAGCTTGTTGATGCTACCTGATTGGTAATTCAACTTCTTGGCATTAGTCTTCATGGCATTCATCTTCCTCTACGAATTAAAGAGTCCTCCATCGAAGTGAATGAGGGAGGAAATGAATATAGTACACAAGCTTACTACAACCCAGAGGGGAGTTTCACGTAAGTGTACATATTCACGACGAATGGGGGATGAGTACAAGTCCTTATCTCAGAGCAGAAATGGACAGGATGACAATGAGAATGCTCTGACAAGACAATCTCGTATTTTACGCAGAAGCATGTCACCAGCCCTGCAACCTTTTGTAGAAAAAGGTAAACCTTCAAGCATCCTCCTACATGCTACAGAATGAACTTGCAATCGACTCGCTTTGACCCAAGCTTGGGCAAATTGAGGCGATGCAAAATTCAAAGTGAGAGGGGAATGGATAGACATCCGGCAGCTCAACTCAGTAAAGAGTGAGTAAGGAATGGACATTTATCCACGATGAAGGAGATGAGAAGACTTGCTCCTCTTCGGCGGAAAGATGGGAAGAGGACACAAGGTCTAGGTGCCAGCCCTGCCTAAGCTTTCACCATTTTTACGTGGGAAGGCCCGATACAAGACCCCACAACCGTTACTAGAAACGGCACTTGCGAGTGTTTATACCCACTCGCTAGGAATCCTAGGCTAGGTAGCAGCTTTCCTTGCTCGCTTTGGAAGTAGCTTGCTCCGGGAGCAAACAATAGTTCCCCCTTAACCAATGGCTTAACAATTCCTGTAAGCGGGTAGGGAACATCTTCCAACACTCCACCTTACTCCACCTTGTTTCTCCTTCTTCAAGCGAGTGAGATTTTGAAGTGACTTGCTTGAGTTGGTGAAGATCCGAAGCGAGTGACGCTACGAAAAACTAGCGATCACTCCTTCATGCATCCTGGATCTAGCATTCTTCACCAGGGTCTAATAACCCTAATTCAATGCATAGCTGGTTGAAACGAGACTCAGCTAGATGCTTGGTGAGGATATCTGCTCGCTGGAGATTGGTATGAATTTTCTCGAGCTTGATATCCTTCTTCTCGACATGATCTTGAATGAAGTGATGTCGGATTTCCACGTGCTTGCATCTGGTGTGAAGCACTGGATTCTGCGAAATACATATGGCACTGTTGTTGTCGCAGAAGATCGGAATTTCATTCGCTTCAACTTTGTAGTCCTTCAACTGTTGACGAAGCCATAGGATTTGAGAACAACAGCTTCCAGCGGCCATGTATTCAGCTTCAGTTGTTGAAGTAGCTACGCTTGTTTGCTTCTTTGAGAACCACGAGATCAGCTTGCTTCCCAAGAACTGACATGTGCCCGAAGTTGACTTCCTATCGACTCGGCACCCTCCATAGTCAGCATCGGAGTATCCAGTGAGCTCCAAATTGTCCTCCGCTGGATACCACAGACCCATGTTGACAGTGCCCTTCAAATATCGAAGAATCCTTTTGGCAGCTTCAAGATGGCTGTGCTTGGGGTTGCTTTGGAAGTGAGCGCAGACTCCAACTGCAAAAGTAATATCTGGCCTACTTGCAGTGAGATATAGGAGGGATCCAATAAGAACACGATAATCTGTAGCATTCACAGATTTTCCCTCTTCGTCTGGCTCCATCTTCCAGCTGGTATTCATTGGGATCTTCACAGCTTTAGCATGTTGAATACCGAACTTAGCAAGCATATCTCTTGTGTACTTCGCTTGATTGATGAAGATACCATCATCCTGCTGCTTCACTTGAAGACCTAGAAAGCAGCTCATCAAGCCAATCATTGATATCTCATATTTGGTCTTCATCAGCTCTCCAAACTTCTCGCTAAGCGACTGGTTTGGCGATCCAAATATGATGTCGTCTACGTAGATTTGAACCCATAGCATATCCTCTCCATGGTTGATTGTGAAAAGGGTTCGATCTATCTTTCCTTTGTGAAATCCATTATCCACTAGGAATTGAGAAAGTGTATCATACCAAGCTTTGGGAGCTTGCTTCAACCCATATAGAGCTTTCTTCAAGCGATACACCTTGTCTCCTTGCTCGAAACCCGGTGGCTGCTCCACATACACTTCTTCCTTGAGTTCACCGTTGAGGAATGCGCTCTTCACATCCATTTGATAGACCTTAAACTTCTTGGTTGCTGCATAGGCTAGAAACAATCTGATAGCTTCAAGCCGTGCCACTGGAGCGAAGGTCTCGTCAAAGTCGATTCCTTCCTCTTGGCAGTAGCCTTTGGCAACGAGTCGCGCCTTGTTCCTCACAACGTTGTGGTCCTCGTCCGTCTTGTTCTTGAACACCCATTTGGTGCCAATAACGTGCTGAAAGTTGGGACGTTCCACGAGGTACCATACGTCATTCCTGGTGAACTGGTTCAGCTCTTCTTGCATGGCGATCACCCAGTTTGAGTCGGCTAGAGCTTCCTCCACGCTTGATGGCTCAATGTTTGAGAGAAAGCAACTTAACATGGCACTTTCTTCAAACACTTGACTCTTGGTCACTACACCCTTGGATGGATCTCCAATGATTTGACTTGGTGAGTGATCTTTGAGCCACGCTCGCTTGGACCCGCCAGCTTCGTCTTCATCTTCTTCTTGGTCACTTGCTTCACCATCTGTAGCAAGTGGATTGGGTGCTTGGCCTGCACTTGCTTCAGAAGTCTTGGGGGCAGCTTCATCTTTTCCTTGGACATTCTGCTCGCTTGAGCCTTTGATCTCTTCTTCATCCTCAAGTATGTCCCAAGTAAGAGTGTTGATGGGTTCCTCACCTGACTTTCAGTCTTTAGATAGATCCTGTTCCTGTGGATGACTTAAAGAAGATTCATCAAATACGACATGGGATGATTCTTCCACGATTATGGTTTTACAGTTGAACACCCTGTAAGCTTTGCTTGATGTGGAATATCCTAAGAATATTCCTTCATCAGCTTTGCTTTCAAAGGCTTTCAACTGTGACTTCCCATTGTCATGGATGAAGACCCTACAACCAAAGATATGGAAATAAGATATGTTAGGAATTCTTCCTGTCCATATTTCATATGGTGTTTTGTCGTGTCGTTTGCAGAGAAGCGTTCGATTCTGCGTGTAGCATGCTGTATTGGCTGCTTCAGCCTAATACTTCATTGGAAGCTTTGAGTCTGCAATCATGGTTCGAACTGCTTCCTTGATGATACGATTTCTTCTTTCAGCAACTCCATTCTGCTGTGGTGTGCGTGCTGAGGAGGTCTGATGTGCTATGCCATGCTCCATGCAGTAAGCTTCGATGGTAGAGTTCAAGAACTCTGTCCCTTTGTCGGAGCGGATGGTCACGATCGCTTGATTCTTCTCCACAGCCAATCGCTTGAGCAGTTGTGGTAGCTTGGTCAGAGTCTCCTTCTTGCTGTAGAGAAATACGACCCAAGTGTAGCGAGAGAAGTCGTCGACTACAACTAGAGTGTATTTTCTTCCATTCACACTAACTGGAGTAACTGGACCAAACAGATCCATGTGAAGCAGCTCGAGCACTCGCTTTGATGAGGCTTCTTCGAGACTGGCGAAGTGCTTCTTTGTCTGCTTCCCTCGTTGGCATGGTGAGCATGGATGGTCTTTGATGAAGACTTCATTTGGTATGCCTTGCACCAAACCCTTACGAGCTAAGCGATTGATTGCTTTGAAGTTGAGATGGTTCAAGCGTCTGTGCCAAAGCCATCCTATCTCTGTAGCACTCCTCGCTACTAAGCACGTCTCCACTTTGCAGCTATCCCATTGTGCTATATAGACGTTCCTTTGTCTAATTCCAGTAAGCACAATGTGGGATGTGAGCTTGCTCTTTACAATGCACTTGTTTGAAATAAATTCCACCTTGTATCCTTTGTCACAAAACTGTGAAATGGATAGCAAGTTGTGCTTGAGTCCTTCCACATATGAGACTTCTTCAATTGTGAGCTTTCCAACTTTCAGTGCGCCGTAACCTTTGGTGCTTCCTCGAGAGTTATCACCAAATGTAACGTGTGGACCCTTCTTCTCTATGTAATCTTGAAGTAGAGCTCTCATGCCGGTCATGTGTCTTGAACATCCACTGTCCAAGTACCAAATTTGTTGACCCTCACATGGCATGGGATCCACGGCGCTCTCCTGCAATTAGACAGATTTTGGTACCCAAATCAGTTTGGGTCCTTGCAGGTTAGTTCCCTTAGGTACCCACACTTGCTTCACTCTCTTTTGAGATGAAGCTTGTGCTTTGGGCTTCTCGACCTTCGAAAACAGTGACTTCTGCCTTGAAGCAGCTTCACATGTGCAGCAGTGTGTGCAAGAGGGGTAGCGGCTCGCTTCAGTCCTACCAATGCTCTTCCAACTTTGCTTATATCCTGAAGCGACTCGCTTTGGATTAGCTATGGTTTTAGAGACTGACTTAGGATTTCTAGGCTGTCGAAGCGGCTCGCAAGGTTTTCTCGAAGCGGTCCAACTAGGGTTCTGTCCCTGACTCGCTTGAGTAACCTTGGGAGTTCGAAGCAGCCTCTTTGGTGCTTCGAATTCTTCCCCCTCAACGTTAGTCCGGTTGGACCATCTCCAGTCCGGATAACGTGACACATAGACATTACTCCTCTTCTTGAAAGGGAGATCCTTTGTCTCTCGTGTCTTGGCTTGAGGCTTAGAAGCTACAACTGGTTTCCCTTTACCTTTGGATTGGTAATCTTTAGCATTGTGAGTGCTCGGGATAGTTGTATTTTGCTTACCCTTAGATTCAGTCCTTAAAGATATAGACATCTTCATTGGCTTTTTCTTAGGGTTCTCAGCCATTTTGCCTTTGTCTTTGTTAGTGGTCGCTTTGGATGCAGTGGGCATTTCCAAAATGACTGATGGTGTGTTTGAAGCACCAACAAAGACAGTCGGCTTGGAAGGTCCACCCTCAAATCCAAGTCCATCCTTTCTACCAAAAGGTAGAAGAGAACTCTCTAGTGCCTGTCTAGCATATGAAGCTTTGTTTAGGTTGGCGACTAGAGTGGATTGGGCTTCATACCTTCCTTCCAAGCTTTGATGTCTCGCGAAGAGATCCTTGAACTTACTAGTCATAGCCCTTAGATTAAGTTTGACTTGGTCAAGCTCAGTGGCTACTTTCGGTTCTCCTTCTCGCTTTGAGACAAAGCTTGTTGCAGCACTTCGTGATCACTTGACAATTTAACGTGCTTGTCAAGCAATTCACTCCATGTTGAGGAATTGGGTTCCTCTTGGTGCGAGTGTGCGAGTGTAATTTAACTAGATGGGGGATAGATGAATACCTCTCCTGTTTCTTCATCGGTGAGCGCCATGAGTCCAAGATCCTCACCCTCACTGGAGTTGGGATCTGTGAATGCATCCGAGTCGCTTGAGATTTCTTCAGTTGAAGCGACCGGCACCTCACTTGCTACGAGCGCTCGCCTTGGTGCATCCCTCTTTGCTTTCAGTTCTTCTCGCTCCTTCGCACTCAGCTTTAGGCAATCGGATTTGTAGTGGCCCATCTTGTGGCAATGGTAACATTCCACTTCCATCATGTCTCTCGGGATCGGCTTTGTCGTCTCTTCTCTCTTCCCTTTTCCCTCTCGAGCATCAGTGCTCCTCCCTTTGTATTGCTTGTAGAATCTTTTGTATTTGCCCACTCGAGAATTCATTTTGTTGAAGTTCTTGGATAAGAACGCAATGTGTTCTTCCAACTCTTCCCTCGTCATCTTGGCTAGCGACTGCTCGCTTGGCCCTTCAGCAGCTTTGAATGCTACTCCTTTTGACGTAGTGGGCGCTTCATCCTCTTCGTCGAGGTTCATTCGATTCAGATCGAATTCATGAGCTTTCAGTTCGGAAAACAGAATCTCCGGTGTGAACTTTGATAGATCCTTGGTTGCTAGATACAGCTCCTTCATAGTCTGCCACTTCCTTGTGAGAGCTCGGACAATCTTCAGGTTGACTTCCTTATCTGTGAGTTCCTTCCCAAGCGAGTTGAGAGTTGCAATGATGTTTGTAACTCTCAGCTCGAAGGTGTCGATGGACTCTCCTGGCTTCATTATCAGACTCTCAAACTCCCGCATCTGAACGGCGAGTTTGTTCTCCTTGATTTTGTCTGTTCCTTGAGAAATGAGGGCTAGAGTTTCCCACATTTCCTTCGCCGTCGCACACTTCCTGATTCTAGGAAGATAGGCATCAGACACGGTGCTCTGCATCGTGTGACGTGCGATTTTATCCAGGTTGGCGATCTTGAAGTCGTTGGGATTGTATTCATCTTTGTCCTTCTCAACGTACTCTTGTCTGACATGAGCTTCGCGTCCTTCAGCAGCTGGTACGTTCACAGATATGGCTTTCTTGATTTCGATTGGTCCGTCCTCTATGACTTCCCACATCCGGTCGTGGATGGAGCAAAGGAAGCTCTCGACTCGGAAACTCCATGTCTCGTATCCTTCGATCGAGAACTGTGGAAGGTTTGAAGCACTGTATGTAGACATAGCAAACTATCAGCAGTAAATGCAATATGCGTGAGTGAGGTTTTGATGCACTTAGGAAAATAGGATCCGGTTCAGTGAGACAACGTGAAGCGAGTGGGGACTCGCTTCGGATATGCAAAGCAGAGGCTCGAAAGAACCGCTGCTCTGATACCACTTGTTGGTCCCGGTTTGTTAATAGGAAAAATACGTAGAGGGGGGGGGGGGGTGAATACGTATTTTGAAGTTTTTCAACTTCAAATCCCTTAACTCAGAGTGACAAGTAAAGAGCTCACTTGAAACTTAAGACCGAGCTAAAGCTAGATCTACAGTATGTAGCTTGCCTGCTTGACCAAAGTGAGTACTTGATCAAGAGGGAGTCTTTACTCGTGTGCGGAATTTGGTGAGCTAAATCTTTCCTAAGTAATTAATGAATCAAGTTTGTTTGTTTAAATGCACGTGCAATGAATAATCGAATATAGTAAAGAGATAAGGGTTAGAGAGATACGACACGAAGATTTATAGTGGTTCGGAGATAAAGCTCCTACGTCCACTTGTTGCACGACGGCAACTGTTCTCTTCACTCAAGAACTTGAAGGTTACGGGTCCTTCAAAAACCTAGTCGAGATCGGGCTTCACTCGCCTGGATCAAACGACTGACGTAGTGATTGCGGGTTCACTACACAAACCTAACAAAGACTGGAAGCTTCACTTGCTTCAGTCAAAACACGACAGGGAGATACTTGATAAACGTATGTGGGATACTTGATAAACGTCGAGCCCCATCTCGACCCAATTGTCATCGAGAGAAAGGGCCTCTTTCGTAGAGCCGTGACCAAGGCCGGTCTTTGGAAGTTTGTAACGTTGATTCCGACGAAGGTCTTGGCAAAGGCAGTGGGAGAGCTACTTCTGAACTTGAAGAAGGAACAAAACACAACATCATTTATAGATCCACAAACCCGGAAGCCGGTGGAAGTGGACTTGAACGAGCTCATCAGCGTGTTCGATTTGCCAAGGGAAGGAGGAGATTCCCTGTTGGATTTGGGATTCTCGGCCGAAGACCAATATGGTCGTTTCGCCGTCGACAAAGCAGAACCAAACTTCAGAGTGGCCAGCATTCGTTCAAATTTGAAGGCCCCTTTCAACCTCATCTGCGAACTCTTTACGAAGAGCATCGCATGCTATGTCGGATCCCTAGAGACGCTGTCGGAAACAAAACTGATCGGTACCACCATGATCGTCGACAGCCTCACTGGAACTAAATTCAACTGGCACGGGTGGTTTCTCAAACAAATCTACGAGGCTGCTGAAGATTTTGCATTTGTACCAGGAACTGCAAACAAGATTCTCCGCAAAGGGAAGTTGAAATTCTTCTCAAGACTATCCGTCGCGTTGGAGTTGAAGTTTCCGGAGAAAAGATGGCCGGATTCCGACACGACCATATACAACAAGCAGACAATCTTCTACGAAAAATGGAAGAAAACAAAGATACCAATGGATCAGGGACTTCTAGTTGTAGAAGTGCCCGCAGCAACGCCAGTTGCGAAAGCACAAGCTGAAGCTCCCCAAGCAAAGCGAGCCGCTTCACCTCTGAAGCAAGCGGCTGCAAAGCAAGGGAAGAAGAAATTGAAGCAAGTCACTTCACCTGTCCAAGGAAGCGAGGCGGTGGAGAAGCCGCTTGAGGACACTGAAGTTAACAAATCCCAATCCTCATCTACTAAAGCTATCCAAATCCCTGAAACCCAGCAAACTCAGCCAGCCACAAAACCCATCCATATCCCTGAAACCCCTTAAGCTACATCATTCCAATCCCCTTCAACATCGGCAGAAACAGCCGATACAGCCCATACATCCATAATTCCCCAGTTCCAAATCCCCAAAACCCCCTCACAGGTGGATGCTCTCAAAAGATACAAGAGAGACAGAGAGCAAGCAGCTGAAACCCTCAGAACCCGCTATCCCTCAGTGCCTATGTCAGACGACTTCTTCACCAAGATAGTCGATTTCTTGACATACGTCACCTACCGCAGCACAGAGTTTTACAAAGTTTTCAAGCTCCTGGAGGCCTTCTCAAAGGAAGATCTCATCCAGATGGAAGGAAAGCTCCTGGACTTCATCGGTGAAAATGGCTTCCATGCATTTCTCACTGGAACCAGCTTCTGGGATAAGCTGGACGCAAAAGTAAAGCGTGCCTATCCGGACGCTAAAGTCCCTGAGCACACTCCGACCATTCATGAGAAGAAACTAATGAGGGATCACGCAGAGGAGGTGGAGGTTAAGGAGGCGGAGATCTCAAGTATACAAAGCGAGATCACCAAAAAGAAGATGGAGTTGGAAGAGAAGGATAAGGCGCTGGAGGCGCAAATGAAGCTAGTGAATGATCACACAAAATCAATCAACGAACTCAAGGGCTCGCGTGACGCAGAAAGGAGCCGCTTGAGAGAGGTGAATACCAAGCTTGTCACAGTTGGTAAAGAGAAGGAGGCATTGGAGAAAGAGGTGAAGAAGTTGAAGGAAGCAGTAGAGAAGAGAGATGAAGAAGTGATAAGAAAAGGGAGTGAGCTGATAAGCACCAAAAAGACCCTCGACTTACTTCAAACTAAACTGAAGGAACTCAAAGAAGAGAGTGACATTGACAAGAAAGAATTGGAGAGTCGAAGGAGGAGTGCTCAAGCTCTTGATTTACAGAGTGCCGAGCTCTCAATTCTGCTAAAGACAGTCAAAGAATTGGGTGAACTGTACACCGAGAAGGTAGCTGCAGGTGCCGAATTCCATCTCTCTCTCAATCAGAGAGAGAGATCGCTTGAAACCTTGGAGGCAGAACTTCAAGCAGCACAGGATTTCTGGTACTTCAACCTGCAAGAGCAAAAGAAGGATATGAAGAGAGAAATTGAAGCGGAGCTGGAGGCTCGCTTCAGAAGACTAGAGCCTTTGGAAAGAATGATGAGATCTGTAGTTGAGAGAGAAAAGCAATGCGAATATTTGCTGGAAGAAATCTCGATCAAAACAGCAGGAATTGTACTGTCGGAAGAACAAGTCTTCACGAACAGAAAGTATGCTTCGTGCTGTGCTTGATAAGATTGAGGGACTTTACAAGTCTCTTGCTGGAAAGACAATCGTCCCAACCCCTGGCAGTGATGATGCCAAAAAGGGGGAAGGGATGGTACTGAAAAATACCAATCTCTTGGAACCACAAGGTGGAGTAATTGGTGCGTTTGAAGTAGAAAGATTGTTGGAAGAAGGTAGTGGTACCAGAGAAGAGGAGAAGGAGGCAAAGCTTGCCAAGAAAGGCAAAGAAAAGCTCACAGAGGAAGAACTAATGAAGAAGCCCGAGGAACCTCGCAGGCCACTTGAAGAAAAAGTGCTGGCTTCTTCTATCGCACGACATCCTCCAGTTACGGTGTTAACCAAGGAGGAAAGGCGGAAGCAAGCGGAGGAAAACGAAGCCACAGCCAGGCAGTCGGAGCTAGGAAGGTTAACTCTTGCAGGTGCTTCGAGTTCCAATGCGCATACTTCAGCCGCCGCAAGTGCTGCACTCACCTTGGCAACTGAAGAAGTCACTTCATCTGCAATTGTCGCTTCAAGTGCAAACACAAAGAAGGACATGCCGCCTCCCCCACCACCAAAGCAAATAGTGAAGCGAACTGCTCCAGAAACTATAAGAGATGATTCAGCTACCAAGCGCCAAAAGGTCGAGAAGGCAGTTGCTTCAAGGGCAGAGAAGGACGAGAGAAAAGGGAAGAGAAGAGATGTAGGAAGGGATGAAGCAGAGAAGGAAAAGAGGATAAAGGCAAAGCGACTGCAAGTCACTGACGACCGGATTGAGGAACACTTCAATGAAGTGAGACTCATCCAGTCCGTCTTAGTCCGAAGTGCCTTTGTTCCGGTCATACCAGAGGAGTCCGATGCATGCCTAGCTCAGGCTATGATCGATACATGTCACGAGACTGCTAAAGAGATGATTAACTCTGGTCGCTACCCTCTCAAAGAGGAACGCAATTACATTCAGAAGCAACTCAACCAGAAGCTTCCTATCTGGAGCGGCGAGTCAGGAAAGAAGTTCAAAACGGTCATGGCACAGATGTCCAGCCGGTCGGAAGAGGAGTTGACTGTGCGCAGAAATGAGCACCCAGATGCCCGTGAGACTGAGCAATTCATCCCTGACGAATTACTCGAGCAATGGCTACATTACAAGGAGAAATTTATCAAAGCATACTACTATTGGGAGGTAGTGCCATTGCAGACCAAATGCTCAAGGGTCAGTGCGCTCAACAACTTTCTTAGTGCCTATGATGAGAAGTTCAGGCGACAGGTCTTCGCTCTTGCACAGCTTGCAGAGCCCATGCCGTTAATCATCAAGGTACCAGCCAAGAAGGAATTTCCTATGCCATTCCTACCTGGCACCAGTGTCCCCAATCGCAGCATCATCGACGCTGAGGTGGATGAAGCCTTCCAACTGGAAGAGACTTGGAGGAGGCCAAGTATCCACAGTGTTGATTCGCTGGAAGCAAAGGTTTTCAGTGCATACACCATACCAGAAGAAATGATTGCGAAGGATTTGGAGGCAGAGGAAGAAGAGAAGGAAATGGAAGTGACGAAGGGAAAGGAGGATGACAGGGAAGGAACTGCAGGAAACCTTTGAGTTTCAAGTTCCTTATATATTTTGTGAACTGCTTGTTCATCTATCAAATTTCAATTTCTGTCAAAATTTGTCATTTACCTGCTTTGTGAATGACCTTACCTTTTGCTACAAACTCAAATAATTTAACCGAAAAAAAAGGGAAAGGAACTTAAAAAAATTTACAAACGAAGCTGCAAGGAAGCAGTCGCTTGGAGTTCCCTTCACGGTTAGATAGGCTGGAACTTTCTAAGTCTTAGCCTTTGGGTTTTGGCATCATCAAAAAGGGGGAAATTGTTGGGAATTGTTATGGACCAATTTGTTAAGGGTGAACTATGTGGGATACTTGATAAACGAAGTCATTTGTTTTGATTGGATCCCAAAACCCCAAGTGTCCAACTCCCAAGTGACCCACTTTGATGTAGTTAATAGGTTAGAATTTTCTAAGCCTACTCTGTTAGGATGACTCTTTAATTTCTGCTTAGATTATAGGCTTCAAGAGTTCAAGTGAAGGCCACTCACTTGAGTGTGTTTTCCAGAGAGAAGCAAGCCTAGCAAACTGAAGTGAAGCGTGCCGAAGAACAGTGTAGCGAAGCGATCGCTACAGTAGATTCGAAGTGAGTCTGCCAAAGCGAAGCGAAGCGAGCGCTACAGTTCAAAGCCAAAGCGAAGCGAAGCGAGCGCTACAGTTCAAAGCCAAAGCAAAGCGAAGCAAGCGCTACAGTGAAGAGTCAAAGCTAGTCAACTCTAGTCAGCAGTTTCCAAAGCAGTCACTAGGGAACTTTATTTCCCGAAGCCGCTCACTACAGAATGACTACGAAGTGACTCAACTAAAGCGGACGCTACAACTTCAAAGCGAAGCGAGCCACTACCTACCAGAAAGCGACAGCGCGACTCCCGCCCATATTTTGAACTCCAGTCAACAGGAGATCGTAGCATTAATTACGAGATCTCCACGTGTCGAAAGCGGAGTGGAGCGGAAGAGTTGACTGGCAGGCCGACAAAGGCGCCGCAACAGTACTGGCTCGCTCCAGTTACTGTTAACCTTGTAAGTTAGCCATTCTTGGCAAAATGCCAAAACTGGACGTCTTAAAAAGGTGCCAGCCTGCGCAAGTACTGTTGAGAGGAGGAGGGACAAGGCCACCAACCAAGCAACGGATCTCAGCCAACCCTCCGCCTATAAATAGTGAAGGATGAAGACGAAGAAGAGTAGAACACTATTTTGAGCATTCAAGCGCATACAGCAAACAAACACTCCCAAGCCTTCGAGCAAATCTTCGAGTCTTTGTTACCAAGTGTTCTCCGAGTTTCCAGTTCATCGGAACTCGTCTTCACAACCTTCACACATATAGTCTAAGCCCACTTCAAATATCCAAGCTTAGAAGAAGAGCTCTAGCCTACTTTGCATCTACT
This sequence comes from Thymus mandschuricus, assembly GCA_029379335.1. Taxonomy (NCBI): domain Eukaryota; kingdom Viridiplantae; phylum Streptophyta; class Magnoliopsida; order Lamiales; family Lamiaceae; genus Thymus; species Thymus mandschuricus. Next base: position 15,193,371 of record CM057077.1, on the reverse strand, counting down.
GTAAAGAGCTCTTCATAGTGTGTTCGTCAACCAAACCCTAAACTCTGTCTGTTAGGTTTTTGAGTGTTGTCGTTAGGTTGTCCAGATCCAAGGCTCTTCTTTCATCGATTGAAGAAGCCTCGATCATAGAGTCTAGATCCAAGCTTGCACTTACATCGTTTGTGTGAAGCTCGATCGAAGCTAGGCTGTAAGGAGAGCCCGTAATCTCCCTGTCGTGTTTTGACTGAAGCAAGTGAAGCTTCCAGTCTTTGTTAGGTTTGTGTAGTGAACCCGCAATCACTACGTCAGTCGTTTTATCCAGGCGAGTGAAGCCCGATCTCGACCAGGTTTTTGAAGGACCCGTAACCTTCAAGTTCTTGAGTGAAGAGAACAGTTGCCGTCGTGCAACAAGTGGACGTAGGAGCTTTATCTCCGAACCACTATAAATCTTCGTGTCGTATCTCTCTAACCCTTATCTCTTTACTATATTCGATTATTCATTGCACGTGCATTTAAACAAACAAACTTGATTCATTAATTACTTAGGAAAGATTTAGCTCACCAAATTCCGCACACGAGTAAAGACTCCCTCTTGATCAAGTACTCACTTCGGTCAAGCAGGTAAGCTACATACTGTAGATCTAGCTTTAGCTCGGTCTTAAGTTTCAAGTGAGCTCTTTACTTGTCACTCTGAGTTAAGGGATTTGAAGTTGAAAAACTTCAAAATACGTATTCACCCCCCCCCCCCCTCTACGTATTTTTCCTATTAACAAACCGGGACCAACACCCTTCAAGTATTGGGGGTTCCCTCGTGAAGTGAATTCCAAAATTTTGAGTATATTTTAGATACCTCAAAACTCTTACAAGAGCTTTCCAGTGATCATCACTCAGATTACTTGTAAATCTGCTCGATTTGTTCACAGAACACGCTAGATCTGGCCGTTTACAATTTGTGATATACATCAAACTGCTAATAATCTTGGCATACTCCTCTTGAGCGACAGAATCTCCTAGATTCTTGTTCAAGTGAACACTAGGATCCATGGGAGTCTTAGCTGGTGAATACTCAAAAGCGTTGAATTTTCTGAGTACTTTCTCAGCATAATGAGATTGAGTCAGAACAATTCCATCCGGCTTTCTTAGAATTCTCATTCCAAGTATCACGTCGGCTAAACCCAGATCCTTCATGCTAAAGTTTCTACTTAGCATTTTCTTTGTTTCTAAAATTATACGAGTGTTACTGCCCATGATCAACATGTCATCTACATATAGACAAACTATAACATAACCGTTATTAGTCGTCTTTATGTATACACACTTGTCACACTCGTTAATTTTGAAACCATTTGACAACATTGTTTTGTCAAATTTTAAGTGCCACTGTAGAGGCGCTTGTTTCAATCCATACAAAGACCTTTTTAGTTTGCATACTAGGTGTTCTTTCTCTTGTACTACAAACCCTTTCGGTTGCTTCATATTGATTTCATCGTCTAACTCACCATTTAAAAACGCAGTTTTAACATCCATTTGATGAATCTCAAGATTGTGCAAAGCAGCAATAGCGAGAAGCACTCTAATCGATGTATGTCTCGTAACAGGTGAGTAAGTATCAAAGAAATCATATCCTTCTCTTTGTCTAAAGCCTTGGACTACAAGTCTAGCTCTATACTTATCAACAGTACCATCGGCGTTATACTTTCTCTTTAGGATCCATTTACAGCCTAAAGATTTACTTCCTTGAGGAAGCTCGGTTAACACCCAAGTATTGTTTTCCATAATGGAATCAATTTCACTGTTGATAGCTTCTTTCCAAAGATCTCCATCTGATCTAGACAGAGCCTCCTTGATCGTTCTCGGTTCGTCATCTAACATCACCACAACATAGTTCGGACCAAAGCTTTTTGGAGTCTTTTTCCGATCACTACGTCTTAGTTCTAAATCCAAAGGATTAGACCTTGGCCGTTTACGACTAGTTGATTCCTCAACTCTCGTCACAGAATTTGAGTTTTCTTCTACTTGTTTATAACTAGTAGATTCTAACTCAACATTCTCGTTAGATGAGATCCGACCTTTATCCTTGCTAGGATAAATATTTTCGAAGAATATTGCATTTCTTGACTCTATCGTTGTTCCCACATGTATATCGGGTATCTCCGATTTATGTACAAGAAAACGATAGGCGCTACTGTTTAGTGCATATCTAATAAAGATACAATCAACCTTTTTAGGTCCAATTGCAACTCGCTTTGGAAATGGCACTTCAACTTTAGCCAAACAACCCCACACCTTAAGGTATTTGTAAGAAGGTTTTCTACCTTTCCATAGTTCATATGGAGTCACCTCTTTACCTTTGAGTGGGATTTTGTTCAAGATATAATTAGCTGTTAAGACAGCTTTCCCCCACAAATTTTGAGGTAATCCTGAACTGATCAACAAAGCATTCATCATGTCTTTAAGAGTTCGATTCTTGCGTTCCGCAAGACCATTAGACTGTGGTGAATAAGGGGCCATTGTTTGATGAATTATACAATTTTCGTTGCACAATTCTTCAAACGGAGTTACATATTCTCCACCTCTATCACTTCGAACCATCTTAATGCGACATCCAAGTTGATTTTCGACTTCATTTTTTAAGTGTTTGAATGCTTCAATTGCTTCATCTTTTCCTCTTAATAGGTAAAGATAAATGTACCTTGTACTATCGTCAATGAAAGTAATAAAGTACTTTTTCCCACCCCTCATTTGTACAAACTTCAAATCACATACGTCGGTATGGATTAGTTCGAGTGGTGTAGTGTTCCGTTCTACCATCTTAAAAGGTAGTTTCATCATTTTTGCTTCAACACAAACTTCACATTTTTCGTGTGAATTTATATTTTCAACATTTAGTAAATTCATATTTACTAGTCTCTTTATAGCATTTAGATTCACATGTCCTAATCTACAATGCCATAAATTGGAACACTCAAGCAAGTAAGCAGAAGTAGAAGCATTCTCATTATTTCCCTTCTTGGGAGCACGGGTTACAACAGCAGTGCTAAGCTTGAAAAGCCCATCAATCATGTGACCACGACCAAGGGGCTTTCCTTTCTTGCTAACAGTAACACTATCAGCATCAAACACTAGCCTAAACTTATTCTTAACAAGAATAGAACCAGATACAAGATTTTTGCATATGTTCGGAACATGAAGAACATCGCGCAGGAGCAGCTGTTGACCCGAAGTCAGCTTCAAAGCCACGTTGCCAATCCCAACAACTTTGGAGGTGTTGGAGTTGCCCATGTGGATCTTCTTGTCCGCACTAGCCTCCTTGTAGGTGGAAAAAACATTCTTGTCCGAGCACACGTGCACGATCGCAGTAGTGTCCACATACCAAGCCTTCGGGCTATCAACATGATTAGCCTCGAACACGACAGCAGCAAGGTCATCCTCATCCCACTTGTCTTCATTGTTGTCGACAGCATTGGCATGAGCTTTGGCCTTCTTCTTTTTTGGCTTAGTGCAGTCCTTAGCCATGTGACCCGGATTGTCACAATTGTAGAACACCCCCCCCAAACTTAGGGGTAGGTCATTTTCCCTTTTTAAAGGGGCCAGGACAAGAACGTTTGGAAGAGCCTCCGGTCTTTTCCGTCAGATTGGCTCGAGCATCCATAGGAGCTTTCCCTTTCTGAGCAGTCTTCCTAACTTCTCTCAAGTGTGCCTCCACTTGAAGCTTTTTCACCAAGATTTGCTCGGTGATCTCCTTGCTCTTGTGCTTCAATTGCTCTTGAAAATCACACCAACTTGGAGGGAGTTTCTCGATAATGACAGCCACAGTTAGAGCATCGGGCAAGGTGATTCCCTCGGACTGGACAGTATGAGCGAGAGTTTGAAACTCGTCCACTTGTTCCATCATTGGGCGGGAATCCACCATCTCATACTTGAGCCATTGAGACACTACGAACTTGCGGGTACTCGCCTCGTCAAGAAGGTACTTGTCCTCAAGAGCAGCCCACAATTCCTTAGCTGTCTTGATTTGGCAGTAGACACCATATAGGCTCCTATCAATGTAAGACAGTAGGGTGTTCTTACAAAGATAGTCACCTTGGTACCAACTGTCGGAGCGAACCCGAACTAAGAAGTCCGTTTCCTCCTCGTGTGGCATCTTCGGTTTGTCCTCAGACAGATACTGAAGCAGCCCAACAGTAGTGAGGTAAAACATCATCTTTTGTTGCCAATGACGGAAGTCTTGGCCCGAGAAGACAGGATGTTTCTGAGCTAACCCCTTCATGGAGGAAGTCTGCAAAGGGGCCATGGTTGAGTTCTGTTGACCTCCAGTTCCGTTGTTGTTGACATTGTTGTTGACGTTGTTGTTGCCGTTGGAGAACATTGCCGCTGCAACTGAGGAAGAGTTGACTCCGATGGTGGTCATGTTACTATTTCGAACGTGAAATTACAGCTTCTTGCGATTGTTAGAAGAGGTGGTTACACGTTCGAAAGTAGGTAGTACACGAACAAAGGTAAAGTCGAGTCGAGTAGAAACTCTCCCCGCAAGAAGTTGTACGCCCCGGTAGTGCTCACGGAAACAGGCGTAGCTTCCCAAAAGGTGAAACGACTTTCGTCTCGGAGAGTCGGAGGTAGCAGCACCGCAAACCACCGAGCTCCGGCAAACTGGATGCAGACGAGGACTGAACTCGTATGTAATGCTGAAGGAAAAAGAATGCAGAGAGATGGAATTCTGTGTATTCTCAATGGCCATTGAGGCCTCTATTTATAGGCTTCAGCCCATGGGAGGAGTCAATGTGGGCCATTAAGGCCCGTGTCGGTTTCTGGCCGTTTTGGTCAGCCCATTATGTTGGTGGATGTAACTCCCGAGAGTTACATATTTGAATTCGGTTCATTGAACCTGGACGAACCAGATCAATGAATCTGGACAGACGTATTGGGCCTAATCAAAAGCCCAATCACAATGCTTTTCTGGCCCAAAAAGATATATATATATATATATATATATATATATATATATATATATATATATATATATATATTGAGGCCCAAGCCCAAGCCCAGTCACAGGCCCAAGGAATAGCCCATAGGACCACCCAAAGGACCAATTGCGCGCGAGAGCCCATCACTTACTGTTGGTCCCGATTTGTTATAGGAAAAATACGTAGAGGGGGGGTGAATACGTATTTTGATGTTTTTCAACTTCAATTCCTTAACTCAGAGTATGAAGTAAAGTGCTCGTAGAAATACTAAGACCTAGCCGAGAGCTAGATCTAAAGCAATCAACAATCTCTTGACCTAAGCTTAGAGCTTGATCAAGAGTGAGACTTTACTCTTGTGCGGAATTCGGTGAGCTATAATCTTTTCCTAAGTAATTAAAAATTCAAGTTGAGTTTGTTTAGATGCACATGCAATGAATAATCAAAGTAAAGAGTTTAAGGTTAGAGATACGACACAGAGATTTATAGTGGTTCGGAGTTAAGGCTCCTACGTCCACTTGTTGCACGACGGCAACTGTTCTCTTCACTCAAGAACTTGAAGTTTACGGGTCCTTCAAAAACCTGGTCGAGATCGGGCTTCACTCGCCTGGATCCAACGACAGACGTAGTGATTATGGGTTCACTACTCAAACCTAGACAAGACTGGAAGCTTCACTTGCTTCAGTCAAACACAGACAGGGAGATTCCGGGCTCTCCTTATAGCCTAGCTTCGATCGAGCTTCACACAAACGATGTAGGTGCAAGCTTGGATCTAAACTCTATGATCGAGGCTTCTACGATCGATGAAAGTAGAGCCTTGGATCGAGACAACCTAACGACGACTTAAAAACCTAACAGACAGAGTTTAGGGTGTTTGGTTGACGGACACACTATGAAGAGCTCTTTACAGTAGATGCAAAGTAGGCTAGAGCTCTTCTTCTAAGCTTGGATATTTGAAGTTGGCTTAGAATCTAAGTGTGAAGGTTGTGAAGACGAGTTCCGATGAACTGGAAACTCGGAGAACACTTGAAAACAAAGACTCGAAGATTTGCTCAAAGGCTTGGGAGTGTTTGTTTGCTGTGGGCGCTCGAATGCTCAAGTAGTGTTCTACATCTCTTCGTCTTCAACCTTCTCTATTTATAGGCGGAGGGATGCCGAGGTCCGTTGCTTGGTTGGTGGCTTTGTCCCTCCTCCTCTCGACAGTACTTGCACAGGCTGGCTGCTTTTCAGACGCCCAGTTTTGGATTTTTGCCAGAAGTGGCTAAGGTCCAATTTCAACTGTAACTGGAGCGACCCAGTACTGTTACGGCGCCCTGTCGGCCTGGCAGTCAACTCCGCTGCTCCTCTCCTCGTTCGACACGTGGAGATCTTGTAATAAATGCGGAGATCTCCAGTTGACTGGAGTTCAAATTCGGAGCGGGAATTGTGCTGTCGCTTTTCTGATAGGTAGTGGCTCGCTTCGCTTTGAAGTTGTAGCATCCGCTTTAGTTGAGTCACTTTGTAGTCATTCTGTAGTGAGTCGCTTTGGGAAATAAGGTTCCCTAGTGACTGCTTTGGAAAGTGCTGACTAGAGTTGACTCGCTTTGACTTTATACTGTAGCGCTCGCTTCGCTTCGCTTTGGCAGACTCGCTTTGAATCTACTGTAGCGCTCGCTTCGCTACACTATTCTTCGGCACGCTTCACTTCAGCTTGTTAGACTTGCTTTGCTTCGGAAAACACACTCAAGCGAGTGGCCTTCACTTGAAATTTTTGAAGCCTATAATCTAAGCAAAATAAAGAGCCATCCTAACAGAGTAGGCTTAGAAAAATTATTACCTATTAAATACATCAAAACGGGTCGCTTGGGAATAGAACACTTGGGGTTTTGGGATCAAATCAAAACAACCATTTGGCTCACTTCAGAGTGTCCCATGGGAGTTCCCCCTTAACACTTTGTTCTTAACAATTCCCAACACTTACTATCTGGCCCACTTGATTAATTAACCCATTAGTATAATTAGTTATATACATGACTAATTAATGTTCTTTAATCAATGTGGGACACTTTATTACAAGAGTTAATCCACCTTGTAATAACTCCACCAACTATCAATCTTTGATATATTATGTCTCACTCACCCGAATTCGGATTTGAGCATATCAAAATACCACGTTCATCAACTCTCGGAGTAGATTAATAATTTATCATTTAATTTATATTAAATATAAATTATTATTTATTTGGTCAAAGCCAAATTCCAACAGAAAGATGATGTAAAAGGATTAACCCTTAAGTCCTTGTCAACAACACGTTGGGAGAGTCGCGTTGAAAGTGTTAAAGCCATAAGGTTTCAAATGATGGAAATACGAGAGGCTTTACTTGAAGTGGCGGAAAATGATAATGATCCTAAAATAAAAAGTGAAGCTAAATCCTTAGCGAGATATGAACTAGGTGATTTTGAGTTTTTGATCTCAATTATCATTTGGTTTGACATTTTGTGTGCTGTTAATCTGGTAAGTAAGCAATTGCAATCAAGTGATACGCTTATAGATGTCGCCATAGAAAAAGTGAAGGGGTTAATTTCCTTTTTTGAGCGGTATAGAGAAAATGGTTTTTATGATGCATTGGATACGGCCAAAAGGATTGCAATTGAAATGAATATTGATCCATTTTTTCCTCAAAGGCGTGAGATTCGAAGGAAAAAGTTTTTTGATGAAAATCCAAGTGATACATCATCTGCTTCTTCACAATTTGCTTAAGAGTCATTCAAAGTGAATTATTTCTTATACATTGTTGATCAAGCCATAATTTCTCTCAAAAAGAGATTTGAACAATACCAAGAATATGAAAATATTTTTGGTTTCTTGTTTACTTCTCAGAAGTTACTATCATTAGATGATGCAAATCTAAAGGCTTGTTGTGCTCAATTGGAAATTGCACTTCAAAATAATGAGCAGTCTGATGTTGATGGAAATGAATTGTATGTGGAGTTAAAGTTACTTCAAGAATTTATGCCACAGGAAAATATGGGTCCAATGGATATATTGAAGTTTTTGAAAAGTCTAGGTTTTTTTCCCAATACTATTATTGCATATAGAATCTTGCTAACTATTCCTATGACTGTTGCATCAGCAGAATGAAGTTTTTCTAAGTTGAAGTTGTTGAAGTCTTACATGCGTTCTACTATGTCTCAAGAAAGGCTCAATGGATTGGCGCTCATCGCAATTGAGAATGATATTTTGGAAAAAGTTGATTATGAAGATTTGATTGACGAATTTGCTTCAAAGAATGTTAGGAGAATGAGTCATTTTAAATAAAAGATCAAAACTCTTTGCATACTTGTTTTATAGAGTGTTTTGTAAGACATTATCGCAAATTATTATTATTATTATTATTATTATTATTATTATTATTATTATTATTATTATTATTATTATTAAAAATTTGGTCATATTTTAGTAAAATTTAGGGGCCTAAAATTTTAATTAGCACGGGGCCTCCATAATTATTGAGACGAGTCTGCTACGAACGTACTCTAAGTGTGCTCATGGGCATAATTACAAGCTTATATGTGATGGACAAAGACCCCCATCACTAGGCCAAACTAATCCTAGCCGTTGGGCTGAAACTGCCGTGCCAAGTGTCGCCCATCCGCTGACCCATGCGTGGGGCAGTTGCGCCAGCCAACTACCCGCAACTGCTCACACCCGTTGCCCATGACATGCCCCCAACTGCCCACGAAATGCTTGTAACCACCGCACATGCTCTGCACACGCTCGCCCTCGAATGTCCCCGTCAGGACTCGAACCCGTGTCTGCCTCCTTTGGCGCCAAGTTCGCTTCTTGCCGCCAACGTGCGCCCCAGCCGCGCCGGTCCTCGCACACTGCCCTTGCCCAGTGCCGCGCCCCGTGCCCATGCGCCCGACAGGTAGTGCACTCAGCCGCACTTGTGCGCCCCATGCACCGAGTGCCTGCTTCTTTGTCGCCCGATGCCCCTCATCATCGGGCGATGCTGTCACCCGACACCATGCCACTTTGTAATCCAGCCAAGACAACTCCTGTTGTCCGCCTTAGCACATGTTGCGCCTGAGATGCGCTAAGTAGCGTGCCCATCCCGGCCCCAGCCATTACCCTCGTAACAGTTGGCCATAATATGGCCACATATATTAATCCTTGATAATATGAGTTGATACTTGCTATAAGTATTAACTAATCGGATCAATCTAATGCGTGTCTACAAGTATTAGGGTGCCTCCAATGGGGGAGTTTTCTAGTTTCTTGAAAATGAACTACCATTTGAGGTTTTTGAAAGTAGTTCCAAATGGGTCCCACATCATATTTTAAGAAACTAGGTGCAAAAATGAAACTAGTTTCATATGGGGCCCACATCTAGTTTTTTATATTTTTTCTTTACTTTTGATAACTAATTTTTATTTTTATTTTCCTTTTTCTTTTATTTTCGTATTTTTATTATTTTTTTCTTTTTTACTTGCTAATTATTTATTTAATTTGTTAGGGAATTTTTTTTCGTTTCTCTTTTCCTTTTTTTTCTTTTGTCTTGTTTTTTACTTGTTTTTTATTTATTCTATTATATGGGAAAAAAATTCGTTTCTCTTTTGTTTATTCTTTTCATTTGTTTTTTTTTTCGTATTTTATTTTATCTTGCTTTATCAATTCATTATTTCCAATAATGCTTTCCAATAATGCTTTCAATAATGTTTTTCAAATAAATCATTTTTTTCCAATAATTCAATTAAATTATTTACCGACATATATATTTTTCTTTCAATTTCTATTTTCTATTAAATCATTTTTTTTGTGCACATGCATCATCACTATTTTCACATAAATATATCACAAAATTATTAACTAAGTAGTTGAATTGCATTTAAAACTAATACGATGAATAAAATATAAGTATTTGCATTTTTAATCACTTTTATGTCTCTATATTTAATTAGGTATTAGTATATGAAAATAGATCAAGATGTAGAAAATGAAAATGTATGAAACCTTCTTATATACAGTATAATACTAATAATTAAGCACGGACATTATATATGGATTTTGAAGGCTAACTATGAAACTTAACACTAATGCTTTAACGTGTTAATATTAATGTACCAAGCATGTTTCAAAATAAGAAAGATAAATATCAAAGCATTATATGGAAATTTATATATTAAAATCTAGCATATAAATAATCTAATTAAACTAAAAATAAGACTTAAATACAAAGAATTGAGGAAAATTATCTTACTTATATGCATATAGATCTTGACAATATCATCACACGTAAAATGAATTAATTTATACATTTACAAATTACATTTATAATAGTCTTCTCATATAATTGAAATGGCAAACAAAATAAGAATACATATTGCAATTATATATTACTGAGTTACAAAAAATTTGTAACTCTAAACCATTAAAGATAAAATGTGCAACTAATAACTATAAAATAAATTGTAGATTACCGTATTCTTTTAAAATATTTATAATAATCTCGTTTGTACGAACAACAAATTATAACACAACGAACACAACACACGTAGACAATATCAAAACACCAAATCTGAAAATTTTAACACTTGAGAACCAAATGGAAGTCAACTTACAATTGTTTTGTCATGGAAGGGAGAGAAGTGAGTAACCCATCTACTATATTTATAAGTGTATTGATTGAATTTCATTCAAATAAATTAATTTGAATATGATTGATTAAATTAATGCATTAAGTAGCATATTGATTGATGATAATGTATTTATGCACATTAGAAGAATTTGAAAATGAAGAGGTAATTTACGATGAATTGACAAAACATTTGAAAGTGCGTTAACGTGTTTCAAGAAATGATTTGAAATATTTGATTGTTTCAAAAAAAAAAAATTGAATAGTACTTTCAGATTCAATTTACTAAAGCCAATATAATTGAAGGTAGTTCGACTCAATTCAACATGCTCTTGCACTTCCCAAAATAGACTTAAATGTGAAATTAAAAATCATTCATGTACAATCATTTGAAATGTAAATCTAAAATAATAATAATAAATGAAGTGTAATTAAGTGATTTTAGGCTGAAAAATTAGACTAAAACTATCTTACTTTAATATAATTAGGGAATAACATAATATTATCCAATGCTTATATTGGTCAAGGATGCATTGCTTTGGTTGACTTATGTTCTAGATGAATGCAAAATAAGATACATTCATGCATAAAAATTAAATAGTTACTTGAATAAGTTAGAAAATCACTTTGAATGTCATGTGATTAATTTAAAACAATGTGTAAATTAACTTTGTGAATATCAATTTTGTAAATTAATGTTATGCACTATTATGAATGCAAAAAGAAGATGTTGACTACATTAATTTTTGGATATAATTATTTAAATCAAAATGTGTATTAAATATTACCATGAAATTACGAATATCAAAAAAAATGTTGACTACACTAAAAATTTTGGATAAAATTAAAATTTTGGATTAAAAAAAAGGGAAAATGAAGTTAGGCGAGAAAATGGGGTAAGTGTATTTTGTTTTAGTAATAACTAGTTTGTCCACCCGTGCGATGCACGGTTGACTTATGTTCTAGATGAATGCAAAATAAGATACATTCATGCATAAAAATTAAATAGTTACTTGAATAAGTTAGAAAGTCACTTTGAATGTCATATGATTAATTTAAAACAATGTGTAAATTAACTTTGTGAAAATGGGGTAAGTGTATTTTGTTTTAGTAATTACTAGTTTGTCCACCCCTGCGATGCCCGGTTTAGACTTTCTACTTCATATTTTTGAACAAAATTCAAATATATCACATATAAAAATCAGATTATATTAAAAAAATTATTCAATATTCTAATGGTTTTATAGAAGCTCTTGAGTTCTTTATCTATACAAACTCAAATCCTCAAAGGAGACTCTATTCTGAAGCTTAATATGCCTAAATCTTCAATTTTTCCAGGCGCTTCTTCTTCTTCTTCTCAAACCACCCTTGGCGATTCAACTTTCAACACATGACATCGGGCAACACACAAATTAACTTTATTAATTAATTATTATTGAACTAATAATTTGAATTGAGAAGGGAAAAAAAAAAGAAAGAAAAAATATCATCATTTGTAGGTTTTGTTGATAAAATTGGTACATATTTTTTAAATCTTTAAAAAGTCATACTTGCAATATCAAAGCATATGTAGGGATGAAAACAGATCGGATATTTCCCGACCGATCCGGAACCGTATCCGGTCGGATACGGATTCGGTATACAAAATTAGTATCCGGTCGGATACGAATTCGGATACGGATAGTTGAATTCGGATACCGGATCGGATTCGGATTACATAGTATCCGACCGTATCCGAGTTTTACCATATTTTATCGGATATTATCCGGATATCGAATTCGGATACCCGGATATCTGTATATTTTAATATTATTTTTTTTAATTATTTTTAATTTTAAAAAAAAAATTTAAATTTTAAATTTTAAAATTGTAAATATTTAATTATTAAACTTTTAAAAAATAAAAATAAAAAATTATTTATAATATTAGTAATATCTATTAATTTTTTAATTTTAAAAATTAAAATTGTAACTATTTAATTATTTAACGTTTAAAAAATAATAATAAAAATATTTTATAATATTAGTAATATCTATTTTAAAATATACTAACTATTAAGATAAAAACATAAGTTATTTAGTTGCCATTTTCTTCTCCGGTTCTTTTTCTTCGCGTTTTTTTTAGTTCTTTTTTACCACCGTAAATGGAAGAAGAGTAGAAGACCCACCTACGTCGCAAACTCTAAATCTACTATCCGATTATAATTATTCGAATCCGACCCAGATTCGTCCCATATCCGTCCCGTGTTCGTATACCGAATATTCCGAATTCGTATCCGAATCCGGCTTTTCCGTATCCGACTCCGGATTCGAGAGAAAAATATGGTATAGGATATGGTATGAGCACTATCCATCCGTATCCGATCCTTTTTCACCCCTAAGCATATGGCATCCTAATTCATTTAGTTAGAAATGATATTGAAATATTTCAAAAACTAAAATGAATTTATAGTTTCAAAAAACTATACAAATCATTCATGTTATTCTTAGCCATAGCCGAAAATGTATTCCCTCCAAACAAACATTTTGAATACATTTCCCCAGATAAATAAAAGAAATTTAATATGAATCTTTTCAAGGAAAAACAGATTTTACTGTATGTTTACCTCTATTGGCTCTTGCTTCATTTATGAGATACACACAAAAAAAGTATTATGAAACTTTGGGAATTCTCCTCATTTTTTTGGTAGGATGAATGAAAATTTCAATTTGATGTTAGTTTCCTTTAGTTACAATATAAATAGATGATGATTAAGAGAGAATAAAAAAAAAAAAATCAAAGATTATTGATCCATTCAAAAGAAAGACAAACAACGAATAAAGGATAGTTGAGAAACGAAATAAAACATAAATAACAACTCTTCAAGATTTATAGACTTCATTTTGGAAATATCTCATAAATTTGAAATTCCAAATTGTAGTAGTAATGATGTGATTATCGTTGGAAATATAATTCACTCTTATTGCTTTTTCATACCAATGCATGGGAATGGACCAAATGGCAACACATTTGCCAATAATGAGTAAAATATTAATAAACCATATTGTGGCGGAGTTAATGCACATTTAGGCGGGAATTTTTTTTGACAATATGATTTTGTTATTATATATACTAGTGCCACACCCGTGCGACGCACAGGGTAAGGTATATACATGTTGTTAAATTATTTTTTATTTTTAAATATATAGATATTATATGATTTTTTCAGAGTATTTTCTTAATGTTTATTGAGATTTGTAATACTTAAATTAAAGTAATGTATTTTATATTGTATGACAAACATAATAAAGTTGCAATACGAAATCTAATAACATAAGTAAAAAATATGAAAATTTTCATTACAAATTTATAAATCTACAAATTATGAAAAACTTCCTTATACACGAAATTCATGGTACATGGACTGCTTTTATTATCTTTGTCGCATATTAATATATTTAATACGCTCCGACTGCGAATAATTATTTGGCAATTAATTATATACGGTAACCCGTACGCCATCTAGTGCCACACCCGTGCGATGCACGGGGTAAGCTATACTGGGTATGTTATTTATTTTTATAAAATAAAATATTCAATATGTTATATATCTGCATTAGTATATTATTATCTTTAAGTTGTAAATATATAGATTTTATATTTCTTTTTAGAGTATGTTTCAATGTTTATTGAGATTTGTAATGCTTAAATCAAAGTAATGTGTTCTGAAATGTATGAAAATGATAACAAAGTTGTAATACGAAATATAATAAGATAAGTCGGATTATATTAAAATTTCATTACTAATTTATAAATCTACAAATTATGAAAAACTTCCTTATACACGACATTTGTGGTATATGGGCTGACTTTATTATCTATGTCGCATATCAAGATTTTCAAACCACTCCGTCTACGAACTCGTGAAACGGCAACATAAAGTTGACCATGTGATAAGACCGGTTTCTTAAGAAAAAGTCACACATGTGAAAATGATTGATTGACTCTTGTTGATCGTCATGGCGTACGAAACAATTATAGAAAATTTTGTCTTCGTTGAAACTTGAAAGGAAGACGTAGATCAGTGGGAGTTAATGACATTCTAGGAATCAATACCTTCTGACCAGCATTACTTCCTGCAAATATCTTAGCCTCTAGAACATGGTTACCAAGTTTTGTGAGAATCAAACGTGTGCCATTGCACAATCCAAGAGAATGATCAATGTTCCTTAACATAATCGGAATTTCGATCTTTAAATTCAACACGTGGTTAGGCAACCCTGAACACTTCAAAGAATTCAAATATTCAGGCGTGTGTACATCGTTCATAACATCAAGAATTCCATCCGAGCTGCATATTTTGTCCGAGCTTAAATATTCTCTGCTTTAAGACTTATTCAATGAAATCATGTAACGATTTATCATCTCAACTACATCAAGCGTTGGTGCAAGTATCGCCCTCTCATCAAGGTAAGACAAATCTTCTGGATAATCTATAGATGAAGGGTACGTACTTTTGACAATTGTTTCAATCGGATCTATTGAATATTTCAAATGAATATCATCAAGTATGACAATTTATGCATGACTGTTATTTGAGCCCCCAAGAACATCGTCCCCTATGGCTGCAACACAATTAGAAAACTCTTACAATTCTGTAGCTTCAAGTGAAGAGTCCATGTTATGCAACCTCATATTTTTTATTAGCCTCAAGACTTGAACATCTTTCCAAATGTACGAAGCATTGATACTTGGATTGACTATATCTTGTCTACTTCCAGCGGCTATGACGGGCAAAATTTGTCTGAAATCGCCTCCAAACACTATTGTTTTACCTCCAAATGGTAAACCAAAAGCCAGAGAGTTTTTGAACCGCATGCATGATATCTCTTAAAGTTTTATCAAGAGCTTCTAAACAATGTTTATGCATCATCGGCGCTTCATTCCAAATTATGAGCCTACATCTAATGAGTAGTTCCGCAAATGGGCTTCCTTGTTTGATACTACACATTGTATCTTCATTTAGTTGGACTGGAATAGCAAAACGGGATTGTGCAGTCCTTCCACTGGGTAACAACAAAAATGCTATGATGCCACTTGAGGCTACATTGAGTACAATGTCTCCTTTTGATCTTATTGCAGCAGACAATGTTTTCCAAATAAATGTTTTTCCAGTCCCGCCATAACCGTACACAAAAAAAAAAACACCTCCTAAATTAGATTGACAATTCGGTTATGCCGCGAAAGATCTCTTTATAGTTACTTATTTACAAAATGCAATTATCTTAGTTGGTTAATTAGTATTTTATGTTTGATATTTTTTTAATCAAACTTCACTACAACTTATACTTGCATTAAAAATGACACATCCTTTTAAAATATTTAGATAAGAGTAAAAATTCTAGCATGTTTCGTATTACAAAGATATTGCACATGGAACAACATGTTACAAATTTATCAGACTCAAGCGAAGGTACCTACTTTACATGAATGAAAAAATCAATTTGTATTATTTTAATTAGTGCATTATTGTCTAACTATCATCTCTCATATATTTGACATTTCCATTATAATTGTAATATCCCAAATAATTCATATAATTAAAATAAACTTTCAAGAGGAAGATTTAATATCTTTGAATGTTACTCTCTTAAAAGTCGAGGTTAGATAATATTTTTAAAAAAAAAAATACGGATATATATATATATATATATATATATATATATATATATATATATATCAACTAATGGACATAACTAATTTATTTTTTCCATATTTTATTTACGTAATTAGTAATTAACATATAAATGTGCATGCATGGGTTACCAAAAAGATAAAAGAGATAATTAATTAATATGCATGCATACGTACATCAAGTTGGATATTAGATAAAGCCATGCAATGCTTATTCATTTATAAGAATTCTTCCCATTTATACACGTCGCATACCTATTAAAAATAGGGTTGACTCACCTAAGCTATAAGGATGACTAATAAGACCTATATTGCTACAGTACCCATTCTTTCTTTCCCTATAAATAGGCGATACCATCACAATTCATCCTACAATTGATAGTTTAGCTTCCAAAGTATATTTTGCTTCACGTGTTGTATCATCCAAAGTCAAGAATCCAAGTTATTTCGGTATTTTGGTAATAAGGTGGGGTTTCTCTTTTCAAAGTATTATTTGAGTTTGTAAGCTCTAAACTATGGGATTATCCATGAAAAATGTTTTGATGCGTGATTACATGTTTAATACTCTTATGTTTACGATCGGGTCTTTCGGTTGGTCTAACACACTAATCGAGGGGCTGTGCGCACCGTTAGATATCATTGGGTTGATCACCAATTGATTCTAACTCGAGGGGAGAACTAGTGGATGCAATACTCCATTGTCTCCAAACTATAGGCTCCATCAGAAAGGGATCCGGCAGTGGTACATCCCGGGATCGGTATAAGTTAAACTATGGCTCCATCATGAAAAGGGATCCGGCAGTGGTACGTCCCGGGATCGGTATATATTAATCTATGGCTCCATCATGAAAAGGGATCTGGCAATGGTACGTCCCGGGATCGGTATAAGAGTAACGTGGTAATCCGCATCGCAATCAATGCAAATTAAATGAGTTTGGTGTGCATGGAAGTTATATGATTTTTAAAACCCTTCTATGTATGTTTTATTAGCATGGATATTCTTTTTATGATAAATGTTTTTGGCATAACCCCACTGAGTGCATTAGTACTCAGCCCTGCAATTCCTTTCCAAATGTTTTGCAGATTAAGGAGCTGGTAGAGCAGACGTGGCTAAAGAGGATTGTGGTTGTGCTATTTAAGAGTAAAGCTTCCGCTACGCTTATAGTTAAAGTGGTCACTAGTAACGATCCTACAATGTACTAGGCTTCCTAAGTTAAATTTCAGGTTTTGAAATAAAATCTCTATGCTGTACCTGAGTCTCGTTATAAGAATATATTATACGTATATATTTATTTTAGTTACGGGTATTCAGACACAAGCCGGCCATTATGGGTTGTTTAGCTCAGGCGACCCAATAATTTGAGCTGAGCGTCCCGATCCCGTATTTTATTTAAAGTATATGGGTATTCAGACATGGCGACCGACACGGGCAGTATGGTTTGCCTACCCCGTGGTTCGTGTTGTGCATCCCGATCCCATAATTAATCATATTAATTCATTAATAATATGGTTCGTTATCCTAAGAAACCAGGCCCCTTTCTATCCCCACTTCTTATTTCCAACCCCTTGCCACGTCCCTGCACACGCGCCTTCCTTCGGGAACTGGGATGTGACAATGGTATCAGAGCAATTCTCCGCTCTGAAATCTAGAGTCTTAGGTTAAGTAAACTTTAGAATCATTGCTCTTGATTTGTAACAAGTACAACAACAACAACTCTCAAGCTCACTGCTACACCAGATCCCGACAAAAGGTAAAGTTTGTAGTTATATTAGGAACAATTGTAACTTATGTGATTAAAACCTATGTTATGTTTATACTTATGTTTGGGACAATCGAATCCAAAATAACTTGTGCATAGAGTGTCCATGAGAGGTTTATGTAATTTGGGTAATAATGTGTGGGTTGTGGACAATACCCAAGCAAAGTCTAAAGAAATCATGCAAAATTATAGATAGTTGCTAGTTCTTTTATGTACAAGAGATGATATAGGCTACGGATATTATATATGAATCCAAGGAGACTCTAAATTTATATTGTATATGAAGAGACTATATATTATACAAGTTCAGGAAGTTACAAAAGGATGCCAATTAAATTAATTAATGTTTCAATAGGGGATTCTAGATGTCCAACAGTATTGAGGAGTTACTAAAGTAAACGTTATCTACAAATTAATTTTACCGTCATCGGCTCTTCGACTTAAGTTGGTAGAACACTTTAAGTTAAAGATATATGTTAGAACAAAAATATGTAATTATGCAACATGAAGTAATGAAGTAGACAAGATCAAAGATATTTATAGATAGTCTACTATTACGATTAAAAACATTAGGAACAAATAGATTCTCGAACATAGACATAAAATGTCGAAGAAGCCACGTGGGGGTTAGAAGAAAAGATAAGAGCTCAGTATCCTGACCTAGAATATCCAGGTATGTGAAATTTCGGGGACGAAATTTTTATAAGGTAGGAGGGATGTAATATCCCGAATAATTCATATAATTAAAATAAACTTTCAAGAGGAAGATTTAATATCTTTGAATGTTACTCTCTTAAAAGTCGAGGTTAGATAATATTTTTTTTTTTTAAATACGGATATATATATATATATATATATATATATATATAAATAAATAGATATATCAACTAATGGACATAACTAATTTCTTTTTTCCATATTTTATTTACGTAATTAGTAATTAACATATAAATGTGCATGCATGGGTTACCAAAAAGATAAAAGAGATAATTAATTAATATGCATGCATACGTACATCAAGTTGGATATTAGATAAAGCCATGCAATGCTTATTCATTTATAAGAATTCTTCCCATTTATACACGTCGCATACCTATTAAAAATAGGGTTGACTCACCTAAGCTATAAGGATGACTAATAAGACCTATATTGCTACAGTATCCATTCTTTCTTTCCGTATAAATAGGCGATACCATCACAATTCATCACAATTGATAGTTTAGCTTCCAAAGTATATTTTGCTTCACGTGTTGTATCATCCAAAGTCAAGAATCCAAGTTATTTCGGTATTTTGGTAATAAAGTGGGGTTTCTCTTTTCAAAGTATTATTTGAGTTAGTAAGCTCTAAACTATGGGATTATCCATGAAAAATGTTTTGATGCGTGATTACATGTTTAATACTCTTATGTTTACGATCGGGTCTTTCGGTTGGTCTAACACACTAATCGAGGGGCTGTGCGCACCGTTAGATATCATTGGGTTGATCACCAATTGATTCTAACTCGAGGGGAGAACTAGTGGATGCAATACTCCATTGTCTCCAAACTATAGGCTCCATCAGAAAGGGATCCGGCAGTGGTACATCCCGGGATCGGTATAAGTTAAACTATGGCTCCATCATGAAAAGGGATCCGGCAGTGGTACATCCCGGGATCGGTATATATTAATCTATGGCTCCATCATGAAAAGAGATCTGGCAGTGGTACGTCCCGGGATCGGTATAAGAGTAACGTGGTAATCCGCATCGCAATCAATGAAAATAAGTTTTGGTGTGCATGGAAGTTATATGATTTTTAAAACCCTTCTATGTATGCTTTATTAGCATGGATATTCTTTTTATGATAAATGTTTTTGGCATAACCCCACTGAGTGCATTAGTACTCAGCCCTGCAATTCCTTTCCAAATGTTTTGCAGATTAAGGAGCTGGTAGAGCAGACGTGGCTAAAGAGGATCGTGGTTGTGCTATTTAAGAGTAAAGCTTCCGCTACGCTTATAGTTAAAGTGGTCACTAGTAACGATCCTGCAATGTACTAGGCTTCCTAAGTTAAATTTCAGGTTTTGAAATAAAATCTCTATGCTATACCTGAGTCTCGATATAAGAATATATTATACGTATATATTTATTTTAGTTACGGGTATTCAGACACAAGCCGGCCATTATGGGTTGTTTAGCTCAGGCGACCCAATAATTTGAGCTGAGCGTCCCGATCCCGTATTTTATTT
The DNA here is from genome assembly GCA_029379335.1 of Thymus mandschuricus. Taxonomy (NCBI): domain Eukaryota; kingdom Viridiplantae; phylum Streptophyta; class Magnoliopsida; order Lamiales; family Lamiaceae; genus Thymus; species Thymus mandschuricus. The sequence continues at coordinate 15,173,156 of CM057077.1, read as the reverse complement.
AAAGTCTATGGGTATTCAGACATGGCGACCGACATGGGCAGTATGGTTTGCCTACCCCGTGGTTCGTGTTGTGCATCCCGATCCCATAATTAATCATATTAATTCATTAATAATATGGTTCGTTATCCTAAGAAACCAGGCCCCTTCTATCCCCACTTCTTATTTCCAACCCCTTGCCACGTCCCGTCACACGTGCCTTCCTTCGGGAACTGGGATGTGACAATAATATAGGGTTCGTTGAGGAAGAAAAAATTGTTTCGGGGCTACTTATTAACCGCTCACCAATGGTATCAAACATAATGTTGGCGTCAACAAACAACGGCCTTAGAATTTTTAGCAGGACATCTACTTACTGTGTTTTTATTAACTCTCGAAATATCTTAAATTTAAGTGCTTGGAAACTTTTGAAATATCTTATAAGCACTTAAAATATGTACGGCCTATATATTGTTTATTTGCAATTTTGTTGATTTGATTTTATTTTAAAGTTGTGAAAAGATACACACAACATATTCAAAATGTGTGATGGATTGCCGTAAAAGGAACAAATATATTTCACATTTCTAATAACAATGTACTTTTTTACATTATTGATATGTGCGGGTACATAATTTTAGTTGATTCAATATATACCGCATAACTAAGTAAATAATTAATATACATTTCTAACCGTAATGACTTCTTTTGCTTTCATTTATCCTTTTTGACTTTTGAGTTTTACAATCGTAATTACTTTTATTTATTAAATGGTGGATAATCACAATGAGTATTACATAATATTGATCAGTAATTGGATTCAACTGAATGTTTCTTTTAATTAGTTATATATACATATAGATATAGAATCATATATATATATTATACATCTTCCCTCGTCTCATATTACTTGATTTGTAAGTCATTCCTACTACCTTGTTTGTTTCTAAAAAAAAAGATATATGTAATCCTTGCATTTTATTGTGGATTCTTATATTTCACTTTTAATATTTTGTAAAAACATTTGCCAAGTAGTACGTGAGACAGTGAGAGAGGAAGTAAAAAAAAGAAAGGACCAACTAATTGAGCTAATTATGAGTATAATTTTGATATGTATTATTTTAATAATTTATTTATACCTCCAGATTCACTATAGATAAGGAGGACATTTGACATTACGCACCCAAAATAATTTTAATATATTTCAAAATTATTTTCCTTATTTACTTTTAATATTAAGATATCATTTTGTAAATATGAATTAGCCAAATCATTAATATAATAATCATATTATGTTATCTATTAATATGGGAATGCAAAAGGTGTGCTAAATAAAGTATAATTATTTGCATTATCATTCATCCACTTTATAATAATATATTTTCAAATAAAATAAAATAAAAGTTTTATAATTAATATAAAAATAAAAGAAGAACCTGTACAATTTTTCTACATATGTAAGACTCTATAGATAGCAAGAACCAGTCTATTTAGGTTCATATATTTATATTTCGTAGATTTGAATTGCAACACTAAATTGAAAAATAGGCCATACAAAAGAAAGTAAAATGTGTAATATAAAAAAATTATTTACACACATCATTCCAATTTATTTATTTGAGACTAATTATCTATTCTATTACATTTTCACTAATCACTCCAATCTATACAAATTATGCAAATGTATAAAAACAAAGAAAATCAAAATGACATTGATAGATGCTAGGGAATGCATTATACATTTCCCTTTGTGGATCTTCACAACCTTGTGATCGACCTTAGCATGGCCGGACTTGCCTATAGGCTCACAAGGCCCATGCCTAGGGCCCCACAATTTTTGGGGCCCACTTTTTAAAAAAAAAAAATTAATTTTTTTATTTTTGATAACTATTTATATATATATATATTATATGTTATTTTGAGTTGTATTATTATTTTATAGCTCAAATTATATTCAAAAAATATTTTGAGTTTGTAGGGACAAAATTAATACAATGAGAAAAGCTGCTATCTATCGTGGACACTTTCAATGTGCCACAACTGATGACGGTTTACCTTTTTTGTCTATAGGTTATAGTATATATTAATATCATTTATTAAGTAACTGTATGTCACATTATTCGTAAGCACTTGAGAATGCCCACAATGGGTAGGTGAACATCCCTCATTATATATGTCTTCAACTCATGCAAACTGTTGTGAAAGAAAAAAAAAAAAAATGGTCTTTGAATCACCTTTTATTTTTCGAATGGATAAGTTAATTCCTTGTGTACGTTGATTTTAATTTTTTATGTCAACAATTTACTACTTCTAATTTTATTCAATCTTCTCAATTCTCATGTTTAATTAATTATTGAGTTTAAAATATATTACATTCGAGATATCTGTAGAGCTATCAAAATCGTCAAAATCATTTGAACATATAGATTACACGTATTTAGATAAGTTAAGATTTTTTTCAAATTATTATCATTTTTTTCAATATTTTTTCTCGATTCTTGAGGGCCCATTTTTTTTTTCCGCCTAGGGCCTCATGGAGCACAGGACCGGCCCTGGACCTTAGGCACTTGAGTTGTTGAGACTCTAACGACGATGATATTAATTAGTCTCTTTATTGGATCTTCACAACCTTGTATCAACCAACCATACATCTATTGAACAAACAAATGAAAAGAACCGTGTAGAGTTGTGAGTGTTTTGGTTGACTAATTTCGAAATTTATAGGCAGAAAAAAAATGATAAACTAAGAAATATATTAATTGCATGCATGAATTATGGCATTTGTTATGTTTACTATTCATTTGTCCATAATCAAAATTATTAATACCCAACTCATGAAATCTACCATTTACTTTATAATTTAGATTAGTCATACTAATAAAAATGTAAAATTATAAGCCTTGGATCGTGTTTTCGTAACGTTAGTTATTAATTGTTAATTGAAATTATTAATTTGTAATTATGGTATATCATCAACTCAAATACATTTCTCGAAATTATTAATGCAACCAAAGCCAACGAAAAATACTGCATAGATATGGATATAACAGTTTTTAGGTTTTGAAAATCAATTAAATATAATTAATATTGAATCGGAAAAAATGTTTGATTAATTTTTTCCTTTTGTCAAAAATTAATCGAGTTTACAAATGTCATATGTTATTGCATTTTTTTTTTCAATATTGAATAATACTGTAATAAGAGCATTACAATTTAATTATTTAAAAAATACATTTAATATGAGTTATTATTCATAAAATTAATTATATTTAAATATACTATCAAAATCATATTATTAATAAGCTAAAATATTTTATTTAATTACGGGACTAATATTATATATTGTATAGATTTGAATTGTAATTATAATATTGCTATAAATTAATTGCCAAATAATTAATTTTTTGAAACAAAAAAATATATTAATACTATTTATAGAATATATGAATTACTATATACGGCAGCCCAGTGCTTACTATATACGGCATCCCGGTGCTGCTATTAGTATATAGATAGATTGAAGTAGTTTGTTGATGCAACGATCTATAAATTGACAAAATAAAAATAAAAATAAAAATAAAAAATAGGTTCATCCGAAGTGAAATAATCAGAGTAGGATCTACAAATTGTGTGTATTGTTTGTTACGAAATTCCTATTATATAGGCAAAAAATATTGATAAATTAAGAAACAAATCAAATTATAGCTTTGTAACGTCTAATATTATTTTATTTATTGATAATTATTATCTACATTGTTGGTCCCGGGAAAGAGTAATTGGTGTATGGGGGGGGGGGGGGGGGAATACACCAATAACCAACCGTTTTTTACTTTTGAAAATCAGGTTGATCTAAAGGTCGATTGTCAAGGTCGATCTTTATCAGAGGCAGTTTGATCTATCAAGCTCGTATGGTATCAAGCTTGATTTATCAAACTGTTGTTAATGCGGAAGTTGGTGGAAGTTGATTTACTCTTTGAAAAATTTTAAGGCTGAAAGTAGATATCAGGTTGATGCGTGATATGCAGGTTGATGCTCGTCAGTTTGATAATGAAATATAAGGGCGATAAATAAGGAGAGAGAGAGAGAGAGAGAGAGAGAGACACCGCGATATAGCGTGGTTCGGAGAAACCCTCCTACATCCACGTCAGGCCGACTCGACCTGAGAATCCCTTTTCTTTGGGATCCACCTCTCTCTTATTTATACTGACTGAGTATCAGTTCTAGATACAATCTAACCTCAAAATATCTAGACACGAGTTTTGGATCGTGACCCTTACAACCTTTCGTACTAATAAGTACATACAACCTTTCACTTTTACAGAGCTTGACTAACTCTATAATGGCGAAAACACAAACAAGCTTTCTAACTTCGAACTAGTCGGAGAAGAAGTTGTTGAACCAACGACAAGCAGCAGTGAACGCTTCGTCGTTGTGGTGTTTATCGGAATCGGAAACCTCTCTTCGTCAAGTGTTTGGGAAACTAATCGGATTTCGAACACTTGAATGGATATGAACTTGAGAGAGGTTTTGAGCAGAGATTTGGAGTTGATGGCTTGAGTTTCCCTTGCTTGAATCCGATATGGCTTGAAGTATTTATAGGTAGTTTTGAAAAACTAGCCGTTGGAGTCAGGCTGACGTGGCACTAGCCGTTGGAAGCTGACTCACTTCTAGCCGTTGGGAATATTCGTCCTTGCTGGCACACGACGTGGCAAGGATCAGGTCGTGAAGCTCCATGAAGGTGAGCATCGAACTTGATATGATAATCCAGCACTTGAAATCTTCTAAGGCATTGCAGGCTGGAAGCTTGATAAGGAAGGTCGATAGACAGGCTGATGATCCAGCTCGATCCAAATGAGGCAGGCCGTATAAACGACCTTTCTCTTACAGGGTGGATCGAACTTGATTCTAAACTTTATAGGGCATCGACCTGCACTAACAGGTACAGGTCGATCTATCGGCCTTGACCCTAAACAAGTAAAATATGTCTAAGTGTGGTTTCGATAAACATCATCAAAATCAAACTGCAAGGGGTTCCCAACAATTTCCCCCTTTTTGATGATGTCGAAACCAAACACTTTACAAATAATTCCTAAGATTTAAATCAATGAAAGATCGATAACCATGAAGGTTGATAAGGAATTATAAGAAAGGCAGATAATAAAGCAAAGTAAATAAAGCAGTAAAGGCAGATGCCTGGACAAAGAGATATTGTCGTCAGGTCGAAAGATGATTTTTGCTTCATTCAGCGCGTTAGCGTACTTTACATTTGGAAATTACAAACTGTGCTACGAACTTAATTGAATACAGAAAATATACAAAATCATCTATCTATCTACCTCTGCTGGGCACGGGCTGCAATTCTCTCCTCCTGGACCTGCTCCCTCGACTTCGACTTCATGCTTGCGTAAATTCCATCCCTGATTCGGCGAAAGTCGGGATCGGAATTCGACACATTGACGTTCAGTCCGATGGCGGTCTGTGCGATGTATTGGTCGACTCGGGAGTAATCCAAGTACCCCGAGTCACCAAGAAGCAAGGGCGTAAAGTATTGCTTTGCTGGGGCCCTTATCATCACACCGGCCTCTGCAGCTTTCTTCCGAAGCTCACCAATGAAGTCTTGGTAAGGGAATTTGAGCATGTAAGCTGCATAGGCGTCATCGGCGTCGGCAGGAAGGGAGGGGTCCTGGATCCAATAATGGAGCAGGATGAAGCAACTGTTGAGCTCCCGCAGCAGGTTGTTCTGCTTTTCGTCGAGCCACTCGACGGCCTGCTGCTGGACTCCAGCATTCAAAACGAGTGCGGACTGGCTGATCCAGTCCATCTCCCTCTTCTTCCTTGCTTCATCAGCCCGGCGCTTGGCAATGAAGCGCTTCTGCTCTTCAGGATCCACGGCCTGCTCTGGCGTCGCACCAGCTAGATGCATGGCAGTTATTAGCTCGGCCTGCTTTGCCAATCGAGCTTTGGCAGCGGCGGCCTCGGTAGCGGCGGCAGCAGCAATGGGATCGGCCTGGAGATGGAGTCCGTTCGGCTGAATGAGAGGGCGATGGAGAGGGTGATGGCTCCCTGGGAGGTGCAGATTCCTCGAACTGCACGGGGAGAATCCTGTGAAGCGGTCTGGGTGGATCACCGGAGGCCGACTGCGTCCTCCGTGGAGGAGTCTTCACAGGTGGTCCCTTCTTGGCAGGGCGAGAGGGAACCAGGTCGACATCGGCCTTCCTCTTCTTTTGGACGGGTCGATCTGGAATCCTCCAACCGACTTTGGATTCGCCGGTCTTGGCGAGGTGCGCCCTGACATTGTCTGGGGAGTTGTAATAAATCTGCGGCGCCACCCCAATCGCCATCTCCAGTTGGTGGAGATCTTTTGAAATAAACAGAGGGGGGAAGGCTGGCTCATTGGACCATTTCCTATTCTTGAAGTAGGAAATGATAATGCAGGTGGCCTTCGTCCCAAGGCGAATTGGCCTTTTCTCGTTGTGGAGAGACACTTTCACTACGACCTCTCCCTCTGTCTCGCAGACGATCTGCCTGGCCTCTTCCCAGAGCAGGGAGACCATCAATTTGGCCCAACTAATGGGCAGGTCGAGAATTACGGCCGCCAATATCTGAAACTTGAATGGGGTGACCTGGTCGTAATTCCCGATGTGCCCTAAAAAGCACTTCTGCACGAAGTCCATCAAGAGTCGGTATTTTGGGCGGAGCTCGTTCCTCTTGAAGGATATCGATACGTACTGCCTCTGCTCAATCAAGACACGGTCTGCAACCTGCTGCAGTTGGTCTTGAGAAACATCCGAGAGCTGCATCGTCCCTCCTTCCCCAATACCGAAGGCTGCCTTAACGGCGTCAAGAATGTTGATGGTGATCATGGCCTTTTGGGTTCCGAGGGAGACGGTGTGGGTAGACACGGACTCGCCTTCATTCCAGTTGTAGAAGAAGGCACCCACAAGCTTGGGAAGATTCTTCGCCGGCCGGGTGGAGATGATCTGATGAAAGGGAAAGCACGTCTCCACCAGGGCGAACATGGAATCAAGATCGCGAAAACCGAAGTTTTCGCGCACCATGTATGGCTCGAATTTGATGCGAGCGGTCAAGTAGTCCTCAATTTCCGACCACTGCAATTCCTTTCGACCGGAGGTTGATTGTTCTGCCATTGTTGTTTTTCCTGCAAGTTTTCGAGAAGGATTAGAAAAACAATAAAGAACTTGACAGAAAATCAAAACTAAATCGGTGAAAAGAATACAAACCACGGCATGTGATTTGATGCAGAAAGTGAGAAAGCAGAAAAACGAAGAATACGACGGCGGCAGAATGGTTTTTGCAGAGAATAAAAACTAGGTTTTGCTGAGAATGATGAAGAAGGCAAGTAAGCTTTTGTGAAGAAACTGCATGACATATATATAGAAAATTCGAGCGGTTGAGATCGTTCGAATTTGAAAAGGTTAAAGTTTTCCCAATACACCACGTCCGCACGATTAAAGCGCGTGGAATATGAAACGGTTCACATCCGCGCGTGAGGTAAGGAAACGTGCGAAATATGGCGCTTTTTCAGAAAAGTGGCAGGGAATTAAATGCAACATTGGTGAATGTGTCAATATTTGACACTTGACTGGATGTTTTACAAAAATGGTAATCATTACTCCCTTTTTCCTTATTTTCTGCAAATCAACAGACCCTTAAATAATGTAAAGCATTGAGAAATAAATATCAATAATAAATGAAGAACTCAATGCATATTAAAGAAGTTATAAGACAAAAGGGTGATACTGCCCTTTTGATTCTTCCTTCATAAATGCAGTTGCATTCAGGTTGATATCGGCCTGATGATATCGGCCTTGTGGCAGATAACGGCCTGTCGAAATGATCGGCCTGGGGGAAGACATCGGCCTGGTGAAATAAACGCCCTGGACATGTGATATCGGCCTGGCGAGATGAAACGGCCTTTGTTCCCCCTCAAATGATGGATCATTTTGGGCAAGTGTTCCCCCTCAATTGAGGAACACAGGTCGATCTGTTGAATAGTCGACGGTCTGTTGATGGACACGGCCTGTTGACAGACGGCCTGTTGATAGAGACAGCCTGTTGATAGAGACGGCCTGTTGATCGAGAACGGTCTGTCATCGGCCTGTAGGAAGGGATACGAGGCGACGGCGGACTCATCGATCCTGAAAAAGGCTGTTACTATTTGCCATCTCTACATCACGAACGGCAACTCTACAAAGCTGCACACCGGAGACCAGCATTTCAACGTCGTCGCGTTCGGTCTGTTTGAAGGTAACGGCCTGTTGAGTAGTTGACGGCCTGTTCCCCCTTAATATCGGCCTGTTTGTTGGTCTCGAACAAACTTTTGAAGGAGGTGTCAGGCTGTTGAGGAAATGACGGCCTGTAGGCTTACGATCGGCCTGATGACTCAACATTCAATAACCCTAGCTTTCCACATAGCATTTTGAATCTTTCTTCGGCTAGGGGTTTGGTTAGAATATCAGCTCGATGAATGTCAGTGTGTATCTTCTCAATAACCATGTTCTTCCTTTCCACGTGATCACGAATAAAGTGATGTCGAATATCCACGTGTTTGCATCTTGAATGAAGAACTGGATTCTGAGTAATGGCGATGGCACTCGAGCTGTCGCAGAATATAGGCACTTCACTGACTTCAACTTCATAATCCTTAAGTTGTTGTTTGATCCACAAGATTTGTGCACAACAACTTCCTGCGGCCATGTACTCGGCCTCTGTGGTGGAGGTGGCTACTGAAGTTTGTTTCTTTGAAAACCACGAAATCAGCTTGTTTCCGAGAAAATGGCAAGTACCCGAGGTAGATTTCCTATCGAGCTTGCACCCTGCATGATCAGAATCTGAATAACCTGTAAGCTGCAAATTATCATCACAAGGATACCAAAGACCTAAATTTGTGGTTCCTTTGATGTAACGAAGAATTTTCTTTGCTGCTTCCAAGTGGGATTCCTTCGGATTAGCTTGAAATCGAGCACACACTCCAACTGCAAAAGTGATGTCAGGTCGACTAGCAGTTAGATAAAGTAATGAACCAATAATACCCCTGTACTGTGTTATGTTGGCTGGTTTTCCTTCGGGATCCGGGTCGATCTTCCCACCAGAGAGCATCGGTATTTTGACAGGCTTGCTGTCTTTGACACCAAACTTGTCAACCAGCTCGTGTGCATACTTTTTTTGGCTAATGAAGATTCCTTCATCGGACTGCTTGACCTGCAACCCTAGAAAGAAATTCATTTCCCCCATCATAGACATTTTATATTTTTCAGTCATGAGGTTACCAAATTTTTCGCACAAAATGGGAGATTTAGATCCAAAAATAATATCATCAACATAAATTTGTACTAAAAGGATATGTTCATTCACTTTGATAGTGAATAGCGTCTTGTCGACTGAACCACGCTTGAATCCAGATTCGATGAGAAAGGATGATAGCGTCTCATACCAAGCTCGAGGAGCTTGCTTAAGTCCGTATACGGCCTTGTGCAGTTTGTAGACTTTGCTTGAATCACCTTCCTCGAATCCAGGAGGCTGTTCCACATAGACTTCCTCTTCGAGAATGCCATTGAGGAACGCACTTTTAACATCCATCTGGTAGACTTTGAATCGTTGATGAGCGGCATAAGCTAGAAACAGCCTTATAGCTTCTAATCTTGCAACGGGGGCAAACGTCTCATCATAGTCGATTCCTTCTTGTTGACAGTAACCCTTTGCTACCAATCGGGCTTTATTTCTGACAACTTCTCCAGATTCATCTCTTTTGTTTTTGTAAACCCATTTGACTCCAATGACGCCCTGATGATAAGGACGATCAACTAGAGACCATACTTCATTTCTTTTGAATTCATTGAGTTCTTCTTGCATGGCTTGAATCCAGTCAGCATCTCGAAGAGCTTCAATGGCATCTTTGGGTTCAATTCGAGAGAGATAGCAACTTAGCAGTGCGCTTTCACCAATCGTCCTTCTTGTTCGCACTCCTTGGTTTGGGTTCCCAACAATGAGTTCTTTTGGATGAGCATCGATCCAACGTCTGCGTCGAGCTCTTTCTTCGTTTGAAATGATTGGATCGGGCTCATTAATGGGTTCGTCAAACTCCGGGTGAGTTGAAGGTTGATCAGTGGGCACGTGCTGTTGCTCGGGCTGTTGATCAGGCTGTTGATCAGGCTGCTGTTCGGCCTGGATGTTGAGCTGCTCCATAGTGCTATCGAGCTGCTCGATTTGGGATGTAAGGTCGTAAACAGCATCAGTCTGGGGGACTGAGGGAGGGGGATCAGCCTGGTTAAGTCCGGCTGATGTATTACAGCTCGAAGTATGAACATTACTTGCATCACTTCCCCCTTGCTGTGTGACCCTAGGATCAGATTGATCCTCTTCCTCCAAATCATTTGGGGTCCATACTAGCAGGTCGTCAATGGGGGAGTTAGACGGCCTGTTAGCAGCGGACCGATCTGGACCTGTACTTATTTCTCTGTACAGACAAGTAGATTCATCAAACACAACATGAGGTGTTACCTCCACAACTAGGGTTTTCTTATTAAAAACTCTATAAGCTTTGCTAACCTCTGAGTATCCTAAAAATACTCTTGGATCGGCCTTGCTATCAAAAGTCTTTAATTGAGATTTCCCATTGTTATGAATGTAACAGAAGCACCCAAAAGCTGTAAAATACTTTAACCTGGGGAGCTTGTTGTTCCACAGCTCGTATGGAGTCTTTCCATGTCGGGTAGTGATGATCGACCTGTTTTGGGTATAGCAGGCAGTGTTAACGGCCTCTGCCCAAAACTTCTTTGGAAGGTTTGTTTCATCCAACATGGTACGAGCTGCTTCCTTCAGCGACCTGTTACGGCGTTCCACTACGCCGTTTTGTTGAGGTGTACGTGCAGCTGAAGTTTGATGATGAATTCCACTCTTTGTGCAATATTCTTCGATCATCGCATTGATAAATTCGGTGCCTCGATCAGATCGAATGGAGATAATGGATTTCTCCTTTTGATTGCACAGTTTGCTCAGCAACGCAGGTAGCTTCTCCAAAGTCTCCTTCTTTTTGTACATGAAAATAACCCACGTAAATCTAGAATAATCATCTATAATAATGAGAGCTTATTTTCTACCGTTTATACCCAAGGGAGTGACTGGACCGAAGAGGTCGAGATGGAGAAGCTCAAGAATTCGATTTGAAGCTTGAGCCGTCACACTTGGAAAGGATGATCTTGTTTGCTTTCCAGCTTGACAGGCTTTACAGATATGATCGCGATCGAATACTTGATCTGGCAGGTCGTTCACCAGCTTGTTGCGTGCGAGCTTGTTGATGGCCTTGAAGTTCAAGTGACTCAACCTCTTGTGCCATAGCCAGCTTGTCTCGGAATCAGCCTTTGTGACCAGGCAGGTCTCTATCCAATCTGTCCATTGAACAATATAGAGTCTATCCTGCAAAATTCCGGTAAGAAGTGTTTCTCCTTCCTCATTTTTCACGAGACATTTGTTAGCGGTGAATTCTACTCGTTTACCACTCGAGCAGAATTGCGACACAGAGAATAGGTTATGATTAAGACCTTCAACATAAGAGACGTTAGAAATAGTTGTTTTACCAACTTTTAGATCGCCCTGGCCTCTCGTAAGTCCCTTAGAATTTCCTCCAAAGGTTACAAGTGGCCCGTCTTGTTCTTGATAGTTTGATAGTAGCGTTTTGTCACACGTCATGTACTTTGAGCATCCACTATCAATGATCCATACAGCTCCACGAGCTGCTTGGCTCCTTCTTTGAGCCTTCCCAACCTGTAATTAGTTAAACTTAGCAACCCACTTGAGATTGGGTGCTACATCGGTTGCGGGAACGGCCTTTGGGACCCAAATTTGTTTTGCCGGTCTGCTTCTATCCGAGGCTGAGGACGAGGCAGTGGCGGTCTTGGGCTTGGGAGCCTTGGATTTCTTTGAGCGAGGGCGACGAGGCTGATAATACTGCTCTTCATGAAGACCAGGTTGATACTGCCAGTCTTGAAAATTCGACTGTTGAGGGTAATGGCAGTGACAACCTTGAGGAGCAGGAAAGAAGAACTGAGGGTGATACGGCCTTTGATAGTACTGGCCTTGGTATCGCCCTTGATGAACAGCCTGCTTTTGATGAGAGGGGGCAGGTCGACGATGCTAGGCAGGTCGACTCTCTTTCTTTTGAGGAACATGCTGTTCCTTCTTTTGTTGCTTTAAGAGGATGGCTTGGGGCTGTCGAACTGGGTTCTTCAGCTTGACCATCTTATCTGGGAGAGCTTGATGAGCTTTCCGAACACTCTTCGATTTAGGCTGCGCTTTCACGAACGTGATCTCGCAGTCTTTGTCCTTGCTTTCCTTGGATTTTCCCTTAAATCCAATACCAGAGTGATCGCGCGGATTGCGTTGCATGGATTGGACTTCTTCCAGCTTCTTTCCGCTTTTCTTCAACTGACTCAAAGTGAGTTGAAGTTTTTCTTCCTTTTTCACGAGGAGTTCGTGTCGAATAACCAGGTCAGCCAATTTTGAGGTAAGGCTGTGTATTTCTGCATCCTTGGTCTTGAGGGACTCGTCCTTCTCGAGCGCCCTGGTATCGAACTCCTTAACCCGCAAAGTCAATTCATCAACCTTTGACTTTAGGGCTTCGATCTCCCTTTCCTTTTCTTCATCATAGGGAGAGAATCTTTCTTCTAATGCTAGCTTGTATTTTTCATTTTTGTCCATAAGCTCAGAATTATCTTCAACGACCTCTTTGAGTGTATCCACGAGGTCGGCATAGTCATCGAGGAGTTTCTTGATTTCTTCCCAAGACACAGCCTCGGATAGGTCTTCATCACCTTCTTCTGCACAATCATCGTCAGAAAAAGAAAGTGAAATGGGTTGAAGATCTACCTATGAAGATCCCTCGATTTGTTGGTGCTCTCCAACGAAACATTCTTCATCATCACTTTCGTCGAAAGCGATGTAACCTTCGTCATCACTTGACGAACTGTCAGAGAGGTGAGCTTCCTTAGTTTCTTCGGCGATCATGGCAGCTCGTTGATCTTTAAGCTTTTTATCGCGCTTTGCACGGAGCTCGTCTCTCTCTGCCTTGGTAAGATCCGGGCAGTCAGTCTTGTAGTGACCTGGCCTGCCACAATTAAAACAACCACCCTCGGGTGTGTTAGAAGAATTGAAGGTTGAGGGTTTACCTTCTCCCTTTTTGTCAGGGCGGTCGTGGTTGCGGTTTGAGAAGTTTCGCTTGTTGTCACGGTAGAACTTCTTGTATTTGACAACCTTTCCTAGGAGCTTCTCATTTCTCCTAGCAGCGAGAGCATAGTCGAGAGTCATCTTCTCGAACTTTTTGACGATGGATTCGTCAATCGTGCTTGGGGTAGCAGCAGAGGCTGAGTCGGCCTTGAAAGCTACCTCCTTGTCGTTCTTTTCATTAGCCTTCTTGCTGGTGGAAGGCTGTGTTGATCCATGGATGCGAATCATCTCATATTCATTTCCGACAAGAATGTCGAAAAGATCTTCAGTGGTGAGGGAGTTGAAATCCGATCGGGCTGGATGCATGGCGGCGTATACGTGCCAATTTGCAGGAAGGGCACGTATCACTTTGAGATTCTTCTCGCGCTGCGTATACTTGTACGGGTTGATTGCAGCGACTTCGAGAATAATCTCGGTGAAGCGAATTTTCATTGCTTCTATGGTTTCACCCGAAACCATCTTGAAGTCATCGAACTTGCTGCACGCCATAGACAGCTTGTTCTCCTTCATTTCCTCTGAGCCAAGGCTGATGGACCGGAGGGTGTCCCACATTTCTTTGGCCGTTTCAAGATTTCGGATCTTGGCCAGGTAGACGCCCTTCACGGTGCTGGAGATGTGTCCCTTTGCGTAATCATCGAGGCCGGCCTCCTTCCTTTCCTCGGTTGTGTAGTCGCGAGGATTTTTGAGGACTTTCTCGTATGTAGCCTCCCCGGGGGCTGTTCCATCCACAATAATCTTCGCTGCATAAATGGGGGAGGGTCCATTCTCGATGATATCCCACATGAGGACGTGATGTGCCTTGAGACACATCTTGATTAGGAAACTCCAGTCTTCATAGCCTTGAATGGATTGAATGGAGAAGTCTTCACATACCCTGAGAAGAGAAGCTTCCATTGCAAAATAATATGATATGCGTGAATGAAAAAGATTTTTCTAAAGGATCGGTTCAAAATGACCAAAAGTTTGATAAAGAACTTTTAGTATGCAAAGCAGCGGTCAAAAGAACCACTGCTCTGATACCACTTGTTGGTCCCGGGAAAGAGTAATTGGTGTATGGGGGGGGGAATACACCAATAACCAACCGTTTTTGACTTTTGAAAATCAGGTTGATCTAAAGGTCGATTGTCAAGGTCGATCTTTATCAGAGGCAGTTTGATCTATCAAGCTCGTATGGTATCAAGCTTGATTTATCAAACTGTTGTTAATGCGGAAGTTGGTGGAGGTTGATTTACTCTTTGAAAAATCTTAAGGCTGAAAGTAGATATCAGGTTGATGCGTGATATGCAGGTTAATGCTCGTCAGTTTGATAATGAAATATAAGGGCGATAAATAAGGAGAGAGAGAGAGAGAGAGACACCGCGATATAGCGTGGTTCGGAGAAACCCTCCTACATCCACGTCAGGCCGACTCGACCTGAGAATCCCTTTTCTTTTGGATCCACCTCTCTCTTATTTATACTGACTGAGTATCAGTTCTAGATACAATCTAACCTGAAAATATCTAGACACGAGTTTTGGGTCGTGACCCTTACAACCTTTCGTACTAATAAGTACAAACAACCTTTCACTTTTACAGAGCTTGACTAACTCTATAATGGCAAAAACACAAACAAGCTTTCTAACTTCGAACTAGTCGGAGAAGAAGTTGTTGAACCAACGACAAGCAGCAGTGAACGCTTCGTCGTTGTGGTGTTTATCGGAATCGGAAACCTCTCTTCGTCAAGTGTTTGGGAAACTAATCGGATTTCGAACACTTGAATGGATATGAACTTGAGAGAGGTTTTGAGCAGAGATTTGGAGTTGATGGCTTGAGTTTCCCTTGCTTGAATCCGATATGGCTTGAAGTATTTATAGGTAGTTTTGAAAAACTAGCCGTTGGAGTCAGGCTGACGTGGCACTAGCCGTTGGAAGCTGACTCACTTCTAGCCGTTGGGAATATTCGTCCTTGCTGGCACACGACGTGGCAAGGATCAGGTCGTGAAGCTCCATGAAGGCGGAGCATCGACCTTGATATGATAATCCAGCACTTGAAATCTTCTAAGGCATTGCAGGCTGGAAGCTTGATAAGGAAGGTCGATAGACAGGCTGATGATCCAGCTCGATCCAAATGAGGCAGGCCGTATAAACGACCTTTCTCTTACAGGGTGGATCGAACTTGATTCTAAACTTTATAGGGCATCGACCTGCACTAAAAGGTAGCAGGTCGATCTATCGGCCTTGACCCTAAACAAGTAAAATATGCCTAAGTGTGGTTTCGATAAACATCATCAAAATCAAACTGCAAGGGGTTCCCAACATACATTTATGGTTTACAATTCATATTATTATTTCTTGAATAATACTCCATCCGTTCCATTGGGATAAGACCTTTTGTTTCGAGAGGGGAATTAAAACGAAGTGATGATAGTGTGTTAAAGTGATGGGTAGTGGATTAAAGTGATGTATCAGAAATTTATTTGGTTATAATTTTTTTATTTCGGGAAAGGTCTCCATATTAGTGGGATGTCCAGAAAAGGAAAAGTTCTCTTTATCAGTGGGACATGGGGAGGTTATCAATAAAAAAATTGTGAGGTACTAAAAATATCAATGAGGATTAGTATATGGATTTATATTGGATCATTGGTCCTCATTTTTTTTTTTTAATTTTTCTCTTTTTGTTAGTATTTTACGTCACTTTTTGTTATGTTTTTTATCCACTAATTTACGTTCAATAGTTTTAATAGACATGTAATGAGGATTTGAATACATTTTAATTTACATTGCTATAACACCAATATATTCACGTGAATATATTTAACAAAAAAACGGTTAAATGTATATTTTTTTATAGAGAAATGTCATACTAATATATACAAACAAATATGAAAATGAAAATAAATTAATAATTTTCAATAAATTTTACATTTATAACCTCTACATACAATTAATTAGTTAGTTAGAAAATACTAAAAGATAATTATCATGTACTGATACATTTGTTTCAAATTATGGCTAGTAGAAAATAAAAGTTATTTTTTCAATATTTAAAAAATTATTAAAAAAGACAGTTTGTAGCTGCTATTAGTATATGGATACCAACAATTAATTTCCAAATATAATTTAAATGTTGCATTATAATAAAAAAAATCAATTTCAAAAGAACAATTACGAAACATGTTTCTTGGGATTTATGTGCGAATAAAAATTGTTTAAAGCAATTTCATACTAATATATATATGATACTGCCTATTGACACACTCAAAAAATATAAGAATGAAAAAAATAATAATAATTTGCAATAAATTTAAACTTTGTAACATCTAAATACAATTACTTAGTTGGTTAAAAAATATTAAAAGACAATTATGATATACCATCAATACATTTATTTCAAAAAAAAAGTTAAAAATTAAAAAATTATACAATTAAAGTTACTATTTATAGAATATCGGACTTACTATATACGGCAGGCCGGTGCTGCTATTAAGAAAACGAAATAAATGAATTAAGAAAACGTTTAACATTTATCTTGTTATTCATTTATGTGTCTCGTCTCGGAATGGACCGAAGCCCATGAAAATACATCTCTTTACTAATTTCGGCCCATTGATCACTTTCACATACAAATAGAAACGAAATCGGTTCTTATTATATTTGCTTGGAAAAGAGAGTGCAGATTTTCAAATTCCAGAGAGGTGGAAGAAATTGCCATGGATATGGAAGTGAGTGGAACAGGCTTGAATTTCCCTTTTCTGAAGCCAGTACGACGGCGTTTTGGACCTGAAGCTCTATTCTTCGAAGCTGGCAACTTGGAAAGAGAACTCCTTGCTAAACAGGTGCGCCACTCATCCATGGGGATATAATTTGATTTTAAGATTAATTTTGTAGCGGTATTTTCTGTAAATGAAGAATGTATTGTCGATTCATGTGGAAATTATTGGAGTAATTTAGTTGAGAGTGCTTGTTTACATTCGAATTCTGGAAATTTACTTGCTGCTCGAAGCGGTTTATTTCATATGAATTGATGATTTTGGGAAGTTTATGATTGATTATAGAACATTTGAGGCGAGCTCTCTCAGCTGCTGCTAGTGTTCGGAAGAATGATCTGAAGTCCTTTTTTGATGTTCTGTGTGATCTCAAAGTAATCAAATCGATGGCGTAGAAGTATGCTTGTTTAGTCAAGATGAATGTGGAAGTTGGATAGATAAACTTGAATCTGAATAGTTGTTTTATTTCACACTTCAATCTGGAGAAATTAATTATGGAGAAGCTAGTTATTCGTGTGTCGAGCAAAGTGAAGTATTCTCTAAGAATTGCAAGTGTTATGAGACTTCACAGTATGGAAGTCATTGTTTAGCTCGAGTTCTCAATGGCTGGAAACTAGAGAAATTGTGCTTGTCTTTGGGTGGTTACTCAGAAAATGAGAAAGAAAAAGCTTTGTTCTCTATCGAGTATCGATTGATCATCTAGTCCTTGTCTTTCGACTCTTTCCCCTCCCTATCTTCTAAAAAAAATTATGTTTTTGTTGGTAAGTACTCAAATTTTGGCATAAAATGTATCTCTGACATGCTATGTAGGTATCCACCGATCATTAGAGAGAAATTCCTATAGTCCTTTCGTTTCAAACAGGGCGAAGTCCTAATAATAGTCAAAAAAGAAGAAGCTTATTTGAGTGAATATACCGACTTCATGTGTTTTACTTTTGCTATGGTATGCCACAAATTACCAATCCTTTCTTTGCTTTCCTTGTTGTTTAAATACAACTTCGGCTGTCGAATTACTTGTCTCTAGGTTGCATTGGATTTAACAGATGAAGAAAAGCAGCAGATACGAAGCATGGAAGAGTGGGGAAGCAGGTAAGAAAATGTACTTTTTGATCTAGTAGTTTTTATAGTTTCTTGGGATTCAGTAACCAATATTATAATTTAAGAAAGAACATCTATCTGTAGAGGCTTGCGTCATCTTGTCTTCAATGATGGAAGCAGCAGTTAGCAGTTTACATTGAACTGAAGCATCTTGCTCTTAAGTGTATAATCTTGTTTTTTGCTTTGTGACAGTAATCATTTGTCGATTCCTCTATTTTTCCTAAGTGTTTTTCGTTTGTTCTCTATGCTGATAATTTCATATGAAATGGAACTAAAGTTTGTACTAAAATGATTTCTACAGACTCATTGTTTACTTAGGTATCAATCATTTTGCCAATCTGTTGTTTGGTGCTGATCAGTGGATATCTTCAAGCCTCTTTGTCTGTTAATTGGATTATCTTGTTTTTTAAATTGAAAAGTAATTTTGAGCATGTACATTTATTTCCTAGGCATTTTTTGGTTTAGTTGGCGATATTTGAATGATAGCATATTGACCTAAGTTTGAATGGAGACTATCCAGCAGAAGTTCGTTATTATTTAGGAACCAATTCCTGGTGCAACTGTTATTAACTATGACCATATTACCTTGTGCTTCGTATACATGCATGAATGCTATTTTTTATCTTGTTCTCAATTTTACCTAATGATTTTTTTACTTTCAAAATTTGTTTTAATCAGTGAAGTCTTTTGTCCTATTGTCGGTTGTGGAGCATGCCTAAAGTCTTTGGAGGACTTTGAGGATCACTATATTGCTAGGCACACGGCATCATGTTCAGTCTGCTCGCGGGTATATCCAACATCACGTTTACTCAGTATACATGTTTCTGAGGCCCATGATTCTTTCTTCCAGGCAAAAGTTGCCCGTGGATTTGCCATGGTAAATTCTCTCACTCTATTCTTTGTCTATAAGTCAACATGCTAGTCCTTTCCACCATATTTTCTGAATGCAACTCATACCGTAATGCTTGCATTATAATGGTTTCTATGAATCAACGTTCATGTCTTTTGCTGGTTGTAAATATGCTAAAGTACTCTCAAATTCCTAAATGCATTCTATCAATGATGGCTAAACACTCAAATATATACCAAAACCATCACACTTTTTTCAATTCTATCATGGACTATCGACTATAACCAATTCTATCCGGAATAGGGAACTTGTGCAAATCAATCCATCGACAAAAAAATGGTACGTAAAAGCAACATTGAGGACTTCGAAATTTTATGATTCTACACGAGGCGATTCCGTTTCTTCTCCAATGGTTTGAAGGTACAAAACATCAGAATTGAATCCGAAATCATAATCCTTGAGCATACTTATAACTGAACCCCAAATCATAAACATGTCAGTTTCTTCCCCAATGGTTTCTCTCCCCTCACATGGTACATAATCTACTTAGCTTCCATATTTATTTATTTTTTGCAGTTCATGATGTAAATGGTTAAGGTCGATAGTACACGATATTAACTGAAAAAAGTGTTATAATTTTGATGTCTTTCTATATTTAGCCTTATAACATAATGATTTATGTCGCGTGTTTTGCCGGGCTCTGTTCTTGCATGGCAAATTCTACTTATTCCTCAGATATTTATCGACCAAGCTTTCTTTACTTGCTTATGTGGTGTAGTATGAATGCCTTGTTGAAGGCTGTGATGCGAAGCTGAAGAGCTACAAGAACCGACAGCAGCACCTAGTTGACAAGCATAAATTTCCTACTTCATTCGAGTTCTTCAAGAAGACAAGGCCATCAAAAAAGCAGAGGCACAAAACACAGCGTAGACAAGCAGTGCAGAATACAGAGGACTCCTCAACCGCAATGCTAGTGGAGCAAGAAAATATCGACAACCTCGTTTCTGCAGTGTCAAAACTAAGCACTTCAGATTCTCCTTCGATCAGTTTTGGGCGTCGCCACACACGAGGTCTTGCTTTTGTGCCCCGATCCGTTCAGAAAGAAAGAAGACCTGACCACTCATCATAATAACTAGAAAGATTGAAGGAATTCTTGAGATCTTTTGTGTCCAACAATTTGGTTTGGCATTGTATGATTGAGGAAGATATGTTGAGCATATGCTCGAGTTTTCTGTATAATCATCAATTTCACGAAGCTTTTACATCTTTTGTTTATCTTTTTTCCGCATCCTTGAAAAAATATGCATTTACATAAAAAGCAGATTTTTCGGCAATAAACCAACTACTCTTATTTTCTATAATAAATTACTAAAAACAAGAATTTGCAAACATAGGTTGAGATGGCCGAGTTGGTCTAAGGCGCCAGATTAAGGTTCTGGTCCGAAAGGGCGTGGGTTCAAATCCCACTCTCAACAAAATCATATTTTTATCTTCTTTTTTTTTTTAATTTAAATATTAAATTTTAATTTTATCCAATATCACTTAACTATACTAATTTGTGCAAAATTACCTTTAAAAATTGGTTTCATTCTCAACAAAATCATATTTTTATCTTCTTTTTTTTTTAAATTTAAATATTAAATTTTAATTTTATCCAATATCACTTAACTATACTAATTTGTGCAAAATTACCTTTAAAAATTGGTTTCATTCTCAACAAAATCATATTTTTATCTTCTTTTTTTTAATTTAAATATTAAATTTTAATTTTATCCAATATCACTTAACTATACTAATTTGTGCAAAATTACCTTTAAAAATTGGTTTCATTATTTTTTATCATCCACAGTTTTTCCAATTAAATTTCCTCTTACATGGCAATCGGAATGCCCTGTGTATACGGACCAAGTAGTTGACAAAGTCTGTTTACCATGATATTGTTAGGAGGATTCATATCTCTATAGATCATTCGTCGGTGTGTTCGATAAACGGAGTGGACCAAGATCATGGAGGATTGTTCTAGTGCAACCAATAGATGGCATATTGCGGTCATCGATTCACAAGGATTGTCATGTTTTTGCGAAGACGGGTGATTGTTGTCAAAGGATGGATAATATTTTCAATATGGACGAGATGCCACAATAGAGCATAATGGAGGTCGAACTTTTCGATGAATGGGGGATCGACTTCATGGCACCGTCCCAAAATCATGTGATTATTCTTACATTCTTCTTGCGGTGGAGTGATAGGTGTGAAATTTACATGTTTTAGTAGTCTTAAAGAGTCGTTTTCTTGTCTCGTTTGAGTAATATTGTTCACATTTTAATGGTTTAGGGTTAATGTCATTTAAATACACGAACTTTGGGCCGTTTTCGTTTTTTCCCATGAACTTTCAACTTTGTCACAAAAATACACGAACTTTCAAATCGTTGCAATTTTCCCATGAAATTCAATTCCGGTCAAATTGAATCCTAGTTGTCAATTAATTTGCATGACGTGGCCTTAATGGGCAGATTTGGCGCTGAGTAGGCAATGATGTGTCGAAAATATTAATGGTTACTATCATTTAAATACATGAACTTTGAGTGGTTTTCTTTTTTTCCCATGAACTTTCGACTTTGTCACAAAAATACAAGAACTTTCAATTCGTTGCAATATCCCCATGAATGTAAATTCCGATCAATTTGAATCCTAGTTGTCAATTAATCTAAATGACGCAACCTTAATGGACTGATTTGGCGTTGAGTAAGCAATCACGTGGTGAAAATATTAAAAACGACGTCGTATTAATAATTGGGCAGCTTAAGAAGCGACATCCAAGGTTTGCTGCCGTACGCGCCGTAAGAATATCACAAGACAAGTTATTCTCACAATTTGGGATGAATCTTACTCTCGAGTGCTTTGACGAATTGATGAGGATGTCATTGCCAAAATGAGGATGAAAGAAGAGGAACGACGAACCGGAAGAATAAGGTATGGAGAAGAAAAAATAAAGAAAAATGAATGACGGAGCCACTGCAATTGTTTTTTATTAATTGGAAACCATAAATTGATGTCAAAAGACGTTTTTGGCAGGTTCAAAACGATGTGTATTTTACCGTCGATCAATGCCACATAATTATAAACGGTTGCTACGTAGGACACAATTTGGGGAAAATTGACTTTCATGGAAAAATTGCATTAAATCGAAAGTTCGTGTATTTTTTGTGACAAAGTTTAAAGTTCATGGGAAAAAATGAAGAACAACCAAAGTTCATGTATTTAAATGACACCATTTTTGGCAGTTTCAAAACGACGTCGTATTCTTTACCGCCGATCAGTGCCACGTAATCATTCCGGTTGCCACGTAGGATGCAATTTGGGGAAAATTGAATTTCATGGGAAAATTGCAACAATTTGAAAGTTTGTGTATTTTTATGACAAAGTTGAAAGTTCATGGGAAAAAACGAAAACCACCCAAAGTTCATGTATTTAAATGACATTAACCCAATGGTTTATTGTATATAGAACAATATTATGCTTTTGGGTATGTTTGAGTGTTTTCAGGTTATTTTGAGTTGAGAAACCCGAGACGAGGTAAGAGACGAAAGATCGAGTGAAAAATTGAAGGTTAAAGTCGAGTTTTGGATGTTCTGAAGGCCTATCGATCGATAGGGGTGTCGATAGGTACCTACTAGAATCACCTCTCGATCGATAGTAGAGTATATGCCTATCGACCAGCCTATCGATATAGCTCGGTTAATATGGTGCAATACTTATCCGAAAAAGAGTCACTCTTAGACTAGAATTTCATGTAAATTTCGCCCCTATAGGTACTTTGGGCTTAAGCATTATTTAGAGGATAGATCATACAATATTTTAGAGTACTTTTTACATTCGAGTTTTATTAGATCCATTTTCCGAAATTCGTTTGAGTTTTTGTTACTTTTGAAGATTGAAGATTCAAGCATTTATTCAAGATTTCAAGATTCAATTCCAAGTTTCTTTTACGCTTCCTTTTAAATTATGTTCTTTAGATCCATTATGTTGATCTTTAACTTAATCATGTCTAGCTAATTTCTTTAGTTCATTTTAGGGTTTGGTATGTTTAATTGAATTTTCATTAGTTCTTTTAATTAGCCTTCCAATTTAGATCTATGGTTCATGGTGATTGATTCATATATGAATACTTGATCACTATTTATGCACATTTAGTTGTGTAATTCATACCTTAGTCGGATAGTTGCATGATGGAATGCATGAAATATACTACGATTTGATTTCTCTATCTTAGCGAAATTCAGATTAACCGTAGGTTTTGCATGTAATTAATATAGGTGTCGTAATTGAACCTTATTGATTATATTTTTTATACTTGAGCTTTATTACATCTAATTTGATTTTTATGAGACCTAGTAGTGATTAAGTTTAGATTAGGTGATTATCTTAGATTATCTTACCATAATTCTTTGACTATTAGTATTGTATCGCTTCTAAATTGGATTAAATTGGTTAATTGTGTTAATTGTTCTTGTGTAGATTCAATTAGATTATACTTCCCTATACACAACCTCTTTGTATTATTTGAATTTATTAATTTTAGATTTGTTTTTCTTAGGTTATTATTGCATATCTATTTTAATTAATTATAATATTTATCTAGGATATTAGAACCATAAATCCAAAGTTTGTGTCCCTAGACATTTGTGCAAATCTAGAATAAAGGTAACTTGTGTGATTTCAGTATATCAATCCTTGTGGATACGATACTCGTACTTTCCTTTAATAAAACTATTTTAGGTGGTGAAAATAGTGCGATCAATTTTTGGCGTTGTTGTCGGGGATTGATTAGATTTCACATAAATATTTTGAACTAGATTTAAAAGGTGATCTAAGTTTTCATTTTCTGCGAATTTCATATTGATCTTACAATTTATTTTATACCTTTTTATTTCTCTAGGTAGTGCATGACCTCAAGATCTAAAGGAAGACAAATTATTCCAATAGACTTGGAGCTCGAGCATTCCTTGAGGAAGAAGAGTAAGGGGAAGAAAGCAGTGGAGATCAATACGCCACATTCATCGCCACCACCACCACCAGAAAATCCAAAATTAATGGCGGGCCAGACAGTGGAGAGTTTTCCTTCGGGATCTTGATCAATCTTCCCATTGGCAAGCATTGGCGCCTTAACATGCTTGTTGTTTTTTACACCAAACTTTTCAACCAGGTCATGTGTATATTTGGTTTGACTGAATATTTGGTTTGACAGATGAAGATTCCTTCACTTGACTGCTTGACCTGCAGTCCTAGAAAGAAGTTCATTTCTCCCATCATAGACATTGTGTATTTGTCTTTCATGAGATTATCAAAATTTTCACACAAGACAGAAGACTTAGATCCAAAAATAATATCATCAACATAAATTTGTACTAAAAGGATATGATTCTTCACTTTGATAGTGAAGAGCGTCTTGTTGACCAAACTACATTTAAATCTGGATTAGATCAGGAAGGTGGATAGCGTCGCGTACCAAGCTCGAGGATCTTGTTTGAGTCCATACACAACCTTGTGTAGGCGATAGACCTTGGTGAAATCATCTCCTTCGAATCCAGCAGGTTGTTCCACATAGACTTTTTCTTCGAGAATGCCATTAAAGAACGCGCTCTTTACATCCATCTGGTAGACCTTGAATTGTTGATGAGCTGCATAGGCTAGGAACAACCTGATTGCTTCCAGTCTTGCCACGGGAGCAAATGTCTCATCAAAGTCAATTCCTTCTTGTTGACAGTAGGCCTCAGCAACCAACCAGGCTTTGTTTCTGACAACTTCACCAGATTCATCTCTCTTGTCCTTGAACACTCATTTGACTCCAATAACTCCCTGATGGTAAGGGCGATCTACTAGAGACCATACTTCATTGCATTTGAATTGATTGAGCTCCTCTTGCATGGCCTGTATCCAGTCAGCATCACGAAAAGCCTCAATTGCATATTTGGGTTCAATGAGAGACAGATAGCAGCTTAACAACGCGCTTTCACTATGCACCCTTCTAGTCTGGATTCCTTGGTTTGGGTTCCCAACAATGAGTTCTTGAGGATGGTCATCTACCCAGTGCCTGCATTGAGTCATCTCTTCTTCGGACACTACGGGCTCGGGCTCATTAGCCGGTTCATCAAACTCGGGGTGACAGAGAGGTTGCGGTGCAAAAGGGTTGAGCTGTTCCAGTTGTTTTTCAAGATCATCAACAGCCTCAGCCTGAGAGACTTTGGAAGAGAGATCAGTCTGGTTATTTTCGGCTGATGTATTACAACTCGATGTAAGAACATCACTTGCATCATTTCCCCCTTACTGTGTGACCTTAGGATCAGATTGATCCTCTCCGTCAAGATCATCTGGACTCCAAATCAATATATCCTATACAGGGTTGTTTTTAGACTTGGGAGGGCAGTTGGATCCTCTTTACCTATACTTGAGTCTCAGTAAAGGTAGACATATTCATCAAAAACAATATGAGGTGTTACCTCCACAGTAAGAGTTTTCTTGTTAAAGACACGAAAAGCCTTGCTAATCTCCGAGTATCCTAAAAATACTCCTGGATCAGCCTTGTTATCAAAGGTCTTTAATTGAGATTTTTCATTATTGTGAATGTAACACAAACACCCAAAAGCTTTAAAATACTTTAACCTATGGAGCTTGTTGTTCCACAACTCGTAAGGAGTCTTCCTGTGTCTGGTCATGATGACCGACCTGTTATGGGTGTAGCAGGCTATGTTGATAACCTCCACCCAAAACTTCATGGGAAGTTTGGTCTCATCGAGCATAGAACGAGTTGTTTCCTTCAACGAGTGATTCCTATGCTCAACAATTCCATTATGTTGAGGGGTCCTTGCTGCTGAAGTTAGATGATGAATTCCGTTCTTTGTGCAATACTCTTTGATCATTGTATTTATAAATTTAGTGCCACAATCGGATCTAATGGAAATGATGGACTTCTGCTTTTGATTGCACAATTTGCTGAGCAACGCAGGCAGCTTCTCCGGTGTCTCCTTTTTCTTGAATAAGAGAATAACCCATGTAAATTTAGAATATTCATCCATAATTACAAGATCATACTTTCTACCGTTAATACTTAGGGGAGTGACTGGATCAAAAAGGGCGTGTTGGTCCCGGATCAAAAAGGTCGTGTTGTTCTTATTGACATAAGTCAGTCTTCTTGTTGTGCTTTAGGAAAACGGCCTGGGCAGAGGAACTAGGTTCTTCAGCTTGACAACTTTATCAGGCAGAGCTTGATGGTTTTACTTAATATTTTGCGCTTTGGGTTGCGGTTTGGTAAACACGGCCTCGCATCCCACGGGCTTCTTTCCTGTGGCTTTTTCATAGCCAAGACAAGCTTTGTTTCGAGCATTATGCTGCATATCCTGGACTTCCTACAACTTCTTCCCGCTCTTCTTCAACTGGCAGAGGGTGAGTTGAAGCTTTTCTTCTTTTGAGACAAATGTCCCATGTCGAGTAACCAGATTAGCCAACTTTGCAGTGAGGCTGTAGATTTCAGCATCCTTTATTTTGAGGGACTTATCATTCTCGAGCTCCTTGACTTCAAGTTTCTTTTCCCTTAAAGTCAACTCGTCAACCTTTGACTTTAGGGTTTCTATCTCCCTTTCCTTTTCTTCGTTGTAGGGAGAGAATTTTTTTTCTAATGCCAACTTGAATTTTTCATTCTAATATATGAGTTCGGTATTGTCTTCAACCACCTCCTTAAATAGGACAACTAACTTAGCATATTCCTTCAACTGTTCTTTGATCTTCTCCTAAGACACGACCTCGGATAGATCTTCGTCTCCTTAAATAGGACAACTAACTCAACATATTTCTTCAACTGTTCTTTGATCTTCTCCCAAGACACGACCTCATATAGATCTTCGTCTTCTGTAACGACCCGGCTTCCGGACTAACGGCTGACGCCACAGACCAACAAAATCTTTTTCAGTGTGCTTTGTCCTCACTCACACACTCCCCGAGAAACTTCTTGGGGAGGGTCACCCATCCCAAAATTTCCCAAATTTGGAGTTCTTATGGGTAGGCTTCCAAAAAAGAAAATGCATCTTGTGGTATGAGTAGCACCAATCAAATCCTTTAAGCTCTCCTCGAATATACAGCCCCATTCCTGTATACCTTTGGAATCCCTCACATTCCGGCATGTCTCGATTCATTCATGTGCCCCTTCGCTTAGAAGCCCTTATAGGAGCCACTCTTTGTCCGTGCTTCCGCGCACCGACAATCACTCCGTACTTCTGCCCCGGGCGTCACATCTTCTTCATATGCACATTCACCGTCAAATAAAGATAATTGAACGGGCTAGGGTATACCTTAGGTTGTTCAGTTGAGGGGATTGAGAGAGTTAAATCTCCAACGAAGTATTCTTTTTCTTCACCATCTATAGAGGCGTGATATCCCTCGTCATCACTTGTTGAGTTGTCGAAGAGATGGAACTCTTTTGCTTCTTCCTCAGCGTGCATAACAACAAATTTGTTCTTTGAGCTTCTTATCTCGCTTGGCACGAAGCTCTTCCCTTTCTACTTTGGTAAGGTCTAGGCAATCCATTTTGTAAAGCCCTGGCCTACCACACTCAAAGCGTGCACCCTCGGGTGTGTTAGAAGAATTGAACTTTGAGGGCTTATCTTCGCTCTTTTTGCTAGAGCGTTCGACATATCGGTTGGAGAACTTCTTGTTGTCACGATAAAGTCTCTTGTATTTTTAGACTTTACCAAAGAGCTTTTCATTGCTCCTGGAGAACAGGGCTACATCAATAGGCAGTTGGTCAATTTTCTTAACCAAAGCCTCTTCAATGAGAGAGACCGATGTTTCCTTGACCTCATCAACCTTGAAGACAACATCCTTTTCTTTCTTGTCATCAGCCTTCTTAGATGAGGAAGGCTATGATGATCCATGAATGGGATAAGGGATGCGTATATATGCCAACTTGCAGGAAGGGCATGTATTACATTCAGATTCTTCTCTCTTTGAGTATATTTAAAGAGTTTAATGGCATCAATCTCGAGAAAATTTTCCATGAAACGATTTTTCATCATTTCAATTGTCTCTCCATGCAACATTTTAAAGTCATCAAATTTGTTGCAAGCAATAGAGAGCTTGTTCTCCTAAATTTCATCGGATCCCTCACTTAAAACTTTTGAGGGTATCCCACATTTCCTTGGCAATGTTAAGGTGCATGGTTTTGGCAAGGTAGATGCCCTTAACAGTGTTTGAGATAAGGCAGTTGTCAAGGCCTGCCTCTTTCCTTTCCTGGGTGGTGTAATCTCGAGAATTTTTAAGCTTCTTTACATAAGTAGCTTCTCCAGGATCAATTCTTTGAATATGAAAGGCAACAACATAAATGGGCGATGACCCATTTTCAATAACGTCTCACATAAGGATGTGATGTGCTTGGAGGCACATCCTGATTCGGAAACACCAGTCTTCATAGCTTTGGATTGAAAAATCCTCGCACACCTTGAGTAGAGAGGTTTCCATAGAGAGAGAAGGAATGATATGAAATGAATGAATGAAAATATTTTTCTAGGATCGTTTCTAATTGACCCAAAACTTTGAAAAGACTTTTAGTATGCAAAGTAGCAGTCAAAAGAACCATTGCTCTGATACCATTTGTTGGTCCCAAAAAGAGTTAATTGGTGTATGGGGGGAAATACACCAATAGTCAACTATTTTTCGTTTTTAAAAACAGTATGTCTTAGAACAAAGAGATCAAGTCGTTCTACAGAGAGTCAGGTTGATCTATCAAGCTCGTTGTAGAACAAACTTGATTTATCAAACTGCCTAAGTGCGAAATGTAGTGGATGGGAGGTTTTTTTTTTTTTTTCCTTTTCTTTTTGAAAAGAGGATTAATAATGGTTTCCCGTTTCCCCCTTAATGTGACTTGATCCCCTAACCTCTTGGTTTGGAGGTGGAACGTCTTACCACTAGACTGTGCTTCGTTGACGGTGGAAGGGAGATTGTGCTAAAAACTTTTTGTAAAATCTTTTCTGCCTTTGAAGGCAAGGTCGTTGTATGTGTTTGATGTATGAGCTTGTTAGTCAGACAGTTTATAATATGCAACGGAAAGCAAAATAAGAGAGAGGGAGAGAGGACAACAATGTTTACATGGTTCAGAGTTAACTCTCCTACGTCCACGGTAGATCAAACTCGATCTTCGTCCCTTTAACCTTCTGATTTTTCTTCTCTCTTATTTATACTGAATGAGTATCAGTTTCATATAGTCATACAACTTTGGTTATTGTACCGAAAATATTATCAACTAACTCAACTATCTTGCTTTTGACTAAATTTGTGAGTATGTACAAAGGGAGCTTGAAATAGCAACAGTAAACACTTCAAACTGGGTTGATTTTCTTCAACGGTGAAATTCTCTATCTTCAACACTTGGGAAATTTCTAAGAGTTTTGAGTGTTGAATTGGATATAACTTTGAGAGAGAGTTTATGCAGCAGTTCAAACCTTTAATCCTGAATTTCCCGTAAGAACTGTTCCATTGAAGTGGGAAGTTTTATATATGCGTAGTTTGAAAAACTAGCCGTTGAAGCTGACTCATCACTTCCCGTCGGGACTTGTTCTAGCTGATGTCTGACGTGGCAGCTTAGGTGGCAGGATACCTACGGAGGTAGATCATCAGCCTGAGGTACTATTCAGCAGCTTGATGTCTTGATCTTGAGAACGAGTTGGAGTACCTGTAGAGAACAACCTTGGCCTTTAAATGTAAAACAACATTTCTAGAATTAAGAGTGTATTGTTCTAAAGTAAACATAAAGAACAACTTGGCAACCTTTAACTCTAAAACATTGTCTAAGCGTGGTTTTAAAAAACATTATCAAATTTAACTGCAAAGGGTTCTCAACAAGGTGTGTGTAGGGGCTGCTCGAACCCAAAAATGATTTTAAAAGAACATGAAAACAAAAATTATTGCCAAAAAAATAATAATATGAATAATATTTATTTAATTATTTATTATTAAAATCTACAAATACACATGGTTATCGCTTGAGTATAAATACATAACGTTAGGCTTAGCGGTCGAGCGGTTCGGAGGATAGTTGTGACGGACAGATGTCAACGGTATTGAATCGATTAATTGATACTCAAGCAGTATTGAAATGAGTATTTCACACTAATTGATAAACAATTTCGAAATCCATAGGAAAAAAGACCTTTTTTCGACGAGGGAATTTAGTTGAGAGTGATAATAGTGTGTTAAAGAGAAATTTTGTGATTAAAGTGACGTGTCTGAATTTTATTGGGTTAAAATTTTATATTTCGGGAAAGATCTCTATAGCAGTGGGACATCCAAAAGAAAAAATATCTCTTTATCAGTGGAACCTAGAGAGTATTAGAGTACTCGACACACATATCGGAATATCAGAATACGGATTCCCGACCCGATAAGTTGCCTCTAATATTTTGTTAATTAATGAATAAATTTGGCCTTCGATTTTTTTTTTTTTTTTATGAAAGATCTTCTTCTTTTTGTGTAGCCCCACTTTTATTCCCTTCACTAGTAGATAATGCACATATTTAGGGGTGGACCGGTACGGGATACCGTGTTTTTTCGCCGATATTGATATTGATCGGTATCGCATTTTCGATACCGATACCGATACCGCAAGTACCGGTATACCGCATACCGGTATACCGAAAACTCGGTATCGACGAAGAAGGATACCGATGCCGTGCCGACGCCGCGGTAATACCGCGGTATCGATAATACCGCGGTATTGATAAAAAATTCCGAATTTTCTAATAAATATTTTTTAAAAATACTAATAAAATGCAAAACTAAAAACCCCTAACACAAAGTGAAGAACTTAAAGGCACAAAAAAAACAGCATAAATACATAATCCAACAAAAATGTCGAGAATCGAGATTAGCGTAGTTATGTCAAATCTTTGAGACCATTTATTTAGAAACAATCAAACAATTATCATGTTTGTTCATGTATACTTTGTTAGTACTTAGAAATAAAGAATTTATTCTTAAGATATTTACCAAACTATACTAAATAATTTATAATTTTTTAATTTATAAACATTAGCATTAAGCGTGACTGTAAATCCTTTCGAATTTCATAGAGTCGTAGTTCATTAATTATTAATGTGTCGAGAATCGAGATTACCGTAGTATGCCAAATCTTTGAGAACACTTATTTAGATACAATTATGTATCATGATTGTTCATATATGCTTTGTTAGAAATAAAGAGTTTATTATTAAAATATTTACCAAATTATACTAAATTATTTATAATTTTTATTTTACAAATATTAGCATTAAGCGTGACCGTAAATTATTTTGAATTTCATAGAGTCATACATAGTTCATTAATTCTCAATATGTCGAGAATCGAGATTAACGTAGTTATGCCAAATCTTTGAGAACACTTAGTTAGATACAATTATCATGTTTATTCATATATAAATGTTTTGCTATAAATTAATAATGTGTTTATTGTTAAGATAATTACCAAATTATTTATAATTTTTAATCTTACAAACATTAGCATTAAGCGTAATCGAGAATCATTAGTTTTACAAATTTGTTAAGGTTGTATCTAAAATTCAATAGTTCATTAGTTTTAATCAATAGTTCATTAGTTTTCAATGTATCGAATTTGACTTAGTTATATATACAAATTATAAAGGTTGTATCTAAAATTCAAATTTATTCAAATATAAGAAATATTACAAATAAAAATATATAAAAATATCGGCAAAATGTCAATATCTACGGTATTATTGCAGTATCGGTATTATATCGGTACCGGTATTATGCGGTATTATTGCGGTATTTGCGGTATTGTGCGATATCGGTATTTTTCGGTAATATCGCGGTATTTCACTTTTGAATACCGGTGCCGTATTGAACTTGTTCGGGACGACATAAATACCGTACCGTATTGCGGAATACCGTAAACTTTGGTATTTTCGGTACTTTTTCGGTACGATATCGTCGGTATTTTTGTCTAGCCCTGCCCTACACATATTCCCTCAACAAATTCCATATTCCTTTCCCTTCTCTTTGGACGTGAAATGGTTATGTAGGAGCAATTTTCTCGAATTAAATAAAAATAGATAACAAACGAAAAATCTGGAAAACTCCCGCTCGGTTCACTCTCCTTTCCATCTCTGGAAAGAAAATGGCGGTGGAAATGAGACGTTACGGCGGAGCCGCCGTGCCGCCGCTCTCCTTCCGACGGTCGCCTGTTCTGAACCCATGCCGGTTATCAACTCTTCCGAATTCTAGCGTTTCTCGCCGGTTCGTTACGCTCGCAGTTGTTAAGAGGAGCCCTAAACGCCTAAAGTACTCCACGCCTCGCTTCTCTAAGGTTTTAATTATGTCCGCCTGTAAAAAATAGTGAAAGAAATTGCAGATTTTCTGCTAACCTTTTCCGTTTCCCCGCTTCAGGAGGATGGATTATTGTACGTGGAAGTCGACCCGTTCGGGTCGGACTCCTGGAAATTGGACCCGATCGTTGAGCTCTTGAAACAAGGAGCTGTTGGAGTTATTCCTACTGATACCGTGTATGTCGATTTCTCCGTTTTTGTTTTCTTTTTCTTCTGTGTTCTATTTATTTTACCACTTGGTTTAGTATGTGGGAGCTCTGCTTGCTACTCAAACGTTGAATTCTAGTTGTAATTCGGATAATTGTTGGGTTGTCACTGGTATTTGTAGAAGTTGAATCGCACAGGACAATGATGAAATGCGCATGTTAAACTAATTTGATCATTAGCTCTAGGGTTCTAACATTGTTTGTGGATTGATGTGGTGCATTTTTGGGAATCCTGTGAAGTAGAAAGTATATGTTTGGATCGATATCATTTTATTTTCTGTTTGGAGAAAACGAAGATGACTTAGCTTAGTTTGATTGTACCTCTTAATTAAGTTTACAGTACTTGATTTACTCATATGATGCCATTTCTCGAGCTTTGGAGCATTATCTTTATTTAAGGCGATCAACACCTGAAAGCAGAAAAGCTAGAACTCGGTGTAATCCATTTTTGTTTAAATTATAGGTATGCAATAGCTTGTGATTTGAGAAACAGCTCAGCCATTGAACGTCTCCGTAGGTAGGTAATGTTATTTATCGTATGCAATCTGTTAAGTTCATGATTATATTCGCATTCTTTTGGTTTTCTTAATGTGGTGACAGTTAGCTATTTTTTCTTATACAGAATAAAAGATATAGAACCTTCAAAGGCAGGTCCATTTACACGCTGAATCCCATAATTGATGACTCCCATTAGTCGTCTTATTTGCCCTATTGCGTCACCCCTTGAAACAGGCTGATGCGGTCCATCAGTTTGACTGTATTCGGTTTTTGACTCCAGTTCCATACATGTGTTCTCTAATGATTTCTTGTACCTTTGCAGCCTCTTAGTATATTGTGCCGCTCCTTCAAAGACATTGACATGTATACTACTGGATTTCCTCGTGGCAATGGCCAAGGTCTTGCAAACATCTTTCGAGCTGTCAAACAGTGCTTGCCTGGTCCAGTAAGTCTCACTGGTTTTGCTGCTTTAGTGAATCTTGATAGTTCAAACTGAAATGTGTCCAAAAAGTGAGACATGTGCGCATTGATATGTAATTTATCTAGTTTGATGAGTTCTCTCTTTCTTTCTTCTTTTCCTATTGAAATATGTGAAAAAAGTAATTGTACATCACTTCTTCCTGTAACAGTACACTTTCATTCTGACTGCTAGTAAAGCACTGCCGAGACAATGTATACGATATGGGACTACAGCTTCCAAGTATGCTTCAAGAACGAATGTAGGTGTTCGCATGCCAGACGATGCTGTGTGCAAGGCAATACTTGATAAAATGGATGCACCTTTAATATCTACTAGGTAGGCTGAATAGCTAGATTTACTCCAAGGCCTTAATCATGCATTTCTCGTCTAATGTTTGTGCACGCCTCTCTTATGTTTATATGCATAAACATACCCATATATGTTTGTTTGCGTGGTAATGAAAAAATTAGGAATGGTTTGTTTTCATGAACTAGTACTACTATGTGTTGCGTATGCTTATGCTTGATCAGATTTTCTCTGTTCTGCCCACAGTGTCAGATCACCGAAGGAGGATGAATGGATATTGGATCCAGTCACAATAGCTGATGTGTATGGCCCGGAGGTATTGCATCATCTGTTAGCACTTATTCATCAACAGTGTATCTTGTGTACTTGTTATATCCATCATTTCTCAAAATATGCTAAACAATATGTATCTGTCTGCCTTTCTAATAATAAATTTTTAGATGATCATATTTCACAGCTTTAATATGCTTATTCTCTAGAACCACTTTTTTGTTGCTTGTTTTCTTCATACCTTTTTACCGGATGTCGTATCATGTTTATTACAGACCAATTCACCTATGAGTGTTTTCTGTCTGCACATTGGCTTACCTGCTCCAGCTGTCTATTGATCTCTCTGAATTATAATAATCCCTGTTATTTTGTTCCTTTGATAATATATGCTTTGTCATCCAATTGTGATTGGTCAAGGGACTGGACTTTGTTGTTGCTGCTGGTACTAGACTTGCTGAGCCATCCACTGTGGTGGACATGACTGGGAGTTCACCTCGAATCATACGGCAAGGAAAGGTAAGACTTATGTTGTGCTCATTGATTTTAATATCAACTTCATAGCTTAATCAAATGGTAATCTATGTGCTTCTATGCAAAAATTGCCCTGTACTTGGATACATATCATACTCCGAGCGTGAAGTAGTGGGGAATTTAACATTCTGATTCGATACGATACTTCAATCACTGACTATTCTGGAGGATTAGATATATTATGAGGTTTGAGGGCTGAGATCCTTTAATCCCCTCTTCTAATGATTAGTAACCTTGAGATTTGAGACTGCCTTCCTGTGTATTAAGGCATGGGATCCGTTGTTAAGTAGCTGCTTGACAGAAGAGTGATGGCTATCAATGCGTAGATGAAGTTTCTAGAATGTGAAATTAATTTATAAAGCGTAGAAACAAAGATGCAAGTACATAACATTTAATCTCTTGCTTCAGTTATGGTGCGCTTGAAAAGAAAGTTTGACAAACAATCTTTCCGACTCTCACAAAAGTCGTTTGCTTAGAAAGATGATATTGTTATTTTACAATGATACTTGATTAGTTGTCTAGACATACTTCCCCCAGTTCTCTCTCTCAATGTGCGTTTTACTTATGTT
Organism: Thymus mandschuricus; assembly: GCA_029379335.1. Lineage (NCBI taxonomy): Eukaryota > Viridiplantae > Streptophyta > Magnoliopsida > Lamiales > Lamiaceae > Thymus > Thymus mandschuricus. The sequence goes on along the minus strand of CM057077.1, from coordinate 15,138,018 downwards.
AGGGTCCTAAACAACTTTGGATGGTTGCTGAAGATGAAGAAGGTTCTCTTGGGGATGAAGATCACTAACGCCTGCGCTCCGTTAATAGTAATTGCTCGATTGCTGGGGAACTTTGTACAGTAAAGTGGAACTGAAGGAAGGGTTCTTTTTTTAGAAAGTAACTAAAGGAATGCTTGGTCAGTTACTTTTCTATATTGCTGAAAAAATTTCATATACAAACTGGGGAACATCTCTAGAACACTAAATTTTGGTGAGCATGATTTATGTAATTAGCTCTCTGTAAATGTCTATTGTGTTGAGGGTGATCAGTGGCATCTCTTTTGTTTTTGGTAATACATGCTCATGATTTTAACCAAAATTGCACTTTACTATCTGTTGATTTATAAATGATTCGTGATTACCTTGGAATATGTTCATTAGCAACCTTCTCCTTTGCACGACCACGTAACTTTCGTATAATTAGATTAATTTCTCTCTTTCATAAATTAACTAGTACTACCTCCATCTCACTATATTAGCCCCATTTGTTTTTTGACTTTTTTCGGCACGCGTTTTCACCGAAACCTAGTACGGGTTTTACGATATAATATTGAACTATTATTTCGTTTACGGGATACTAGGAGTGTCGGGCTATCCCGTAAAAGAAATAATATTTTAAAATTATATCGTAAAACTCGTACTAGGTTTCGGTGGAAATGCGTGCCGGAAAAAGTCAAAAAGCAAATGGGGCTAATATAGTGAGATGAAGGTAGTATTTACCGGAACTCAACCCATCATCCATTTGTATTTTTTTTAGGAGTATATTATTATCTAATGTAAATTTGATTAATAATTTAATTATGTGTAGTAAAAAATCTATATAATAATACGAAAGGAAGAGCTGGGGTGGACAGCTTTTCGGCAGCTTTTGTCCGGTGTGGAGAAATTTACAAGCTTTATTTTACAATATATTGACGTTGGATGCCTTTCACTCCCGATAAAAGTGAACGGAAAAGCCCTCCACGTAGATTCCCGCGTGGAGGTTTTTCGGCAAATTTCGTCCGGCGTGAAATGCACCATCTTTTTTTTAATCACACTATATTATCTTAGTTAAATTTTGGTATTTCACTTCTCTCCCTCGTCGGAGTTACCTTCCTGGAAGCGGCTCCACACTGGTGTGAAATAACACTGGCGTGGAGCACTCTCCAGTAAGATAATTCCTCTCATTCAAAACCAATCACAAGTATATTAATGTAAGACGAAAATATAAATGTGGAACACACAACTAACAAAACATAAAAGGGGTAGATCATACATGTGTAGAAAGACGGGGGCATTTTTTACATCCATTTTTTGAGATTAAAAACAACAAAAATAAGAAAATAAGTATTTTATAAAGTACGAATAAATATTACATAAATGTTTTCAAATCACAACAAAATAAGAGCAATTAAAACAAAAAATCAAAATAAACAACTAACAAAATATAATATGAAATACACATTAAATTGTCATCACCGAACTTTGCCAGATATGCTCGATCAAATCGTTTTAAAGAGTGTTGTTAATTAGCTTTGGCCTCATCTCTACCAGCTGGACGAGACATGAGTTTTTTTGAGTGGTATCACTTGGAACATCTCTTCCGTCATTGGTTCTTGATTTTTTTTAAGCTCTCATGATCTTCTTCTTCATAGCTATTTTCACCTTCCAGACCCGTCTCAATATATATTGAGGCCTTGTGTTATTATTAAATTAGGCCTTTTAAATTTTACCAAAATATGTCTTAAAATAATACTCCCTCCGACTCAAGTATTAAGACACTTTTCTTTTCGGCACGGAGCTTAAGACGAGAGTGTTTAGTGGTGTAAGTGTATTGTGTTTTGTTAGTGTTTGTTGTTTATGTAATTGTATATTTTTTTTAATGGTAAATCACTACAAAAATTACTGTTTATAAAGACGGAAAGTACCGTTGTTATTCCGTCGGTAACAAGGAATAACGATGGACTGACGACGTCTTACATCCGTCTGCGTTTACAACGTCGCTAAACGATCAACGACGGACTATAATGTCCGTCGTTAAATTTAACGACGGATCGATGACGTAACGTCCGTCGCTGGGTTCGTCGGCCGGCGCAGGTGGCCGGAGCTGCGCAACGACGGAAAGGCGACGGACTGCAGACGGAGTACCGCCGTCAGTATTCCGCCGTTAAATAACGACGGAACAACGACTCCTCCTAGTCCGTCGTATTATTTAACGACGGAACATCGACTCTCTGTGACAAGTGTATAGTCCGTCGGCATTCCGTCGCTAATCCGTCGGTAATAATGTTCAGAAACTGGACAGTAGCTTCTTTTTTATTTCCCCACGTTTCGACATTAAAAACCTGTTTCAATTTTATAAATTAACAACTGATACTTTGACATAATAATCAACAAGTGATGACATTCAAAATAACATGTCCTGAAGGTTAAAATGTTTCGAACCTTGATATTAACAATATTCAATCAAAATAAAGCATTCCAAGTATCGTAAAAACATCTAGATAGTCATAATTTCAGTTTAGTATGTACTAATTAATGTAAAGAGAAAGGTAAATCAAGGAGGAGACGGTAAAGAGGTTGTCGACTACGAATGTAGGAGCTCAATCTGCTTTTGTTGGTTCTGCAAAGTTTCCTCCATCTTCTTTGTCTTCGTTGCTAACCTCTCACGCTCCTCTCGTGCTTCAACCAATTGTTGCTCCACTTCTGTCAAACGGGAACCACGTGCAACCTCTGTGTGGTATCGTGAGGCCTCGGTCGTCATAAGTCGAGCCAACTCTCCAGTCCCAAACATCCTATTTTTGGAATCAAGTGGCACGACGTCCAGGAATGCTTGGTTCCAATCGACCTCTCTTTCCTCTGTCGTACCAGGTAGAGGACGCCTCAATTCTTCACCACGTTCTTGTATCTTATCCTATATAATTAATAATTTAAGTAGAAAGAACATATATATCAAAGTATTTAATTAAACATGAAATAAATTTAAACTTCAATATATAAGAAGCACTTGAATTAATTTCATTACCCCAATTCTCTATGACTTAGCATCAGTGTATGTCCCTTCTGGATTCTTGTGTGACATGATGCAGTATGCATCGTACAAACACTCTCGCGGGGCACATCCTTTCTTTGCAACCTACATTTGAAGAAGAAATATTAATATATAAATTTCATATTTTTCAAATTTTATAAGCTAATAAATCATGTACTAACCAATTCATAAGCGAACTGTACAATAGACTTCGAGTCACCTCTATGTATCACCCGTCCAGTCCCCGACCCTTCTGGCTCGGACATCCTACATCTCTTAGCAATTGCTGCTTTTGCTTTCACATCCTCTCTCTCCCATTATTCGAGCCAACCAAGCCAATCCGCCGAGGTAATATAATCTGGCTTTGCTGCAACCTTTGCTTCCTTATCTTCTACAACATTGGCAAGAAGCTTCATGTCATGAACGAAATCTCTGTACCTACGAGCTGCTCTTTCTGACCACCTTTGATGGATTGTGCTCTCCAAGATTGGATCCCAAGTGAAGTACTTCTATAGATGGCATTTAAATAACAAGACAAGTCATATTAATCCAACACGTCATATTACTCAAACACATCTTGATAATGCCAACATTTCAAATAATTGTAGATAGAGCAAAATATTTTTCCAATGACCGTTGTACACTACCATAGGTAATTTACAAGTTACAAAACACATGCAAGAGTTACTAATTCAACGACAACTACTAGCATCTCTTTTCCTATTTTAATTCAGCAAGAGTTGTGGCTAGAATATGGCTTAGTAAGTATTGTAGTGTAGTAACAAATTTTGGGAAATGGAGTGAAGTGGAGAATTATCTCTTTCTTTATTCACTTAATACAAAGCTCTAATTTTCTAAGACACTCTCAAGTCACTTGCACAAGGGATTTAGTAGTATTAAAATATTTAGCGGAGAATTATGAAATACTATCACTAATCTAGAGCAACGCCATTTATGTAGTACGTAGTAAGTATTAATGCAATTATCAATTGCTATAATCCAAAACATAATCAAACCAAGTAAGAGAAACATTCAGTAACAACATTAATCCTCTCTCTCTCTCTCTCTCAAATAAAACGCAACTAATTATCTCAAATATCACAATCTATGCAACTATTCCACTATCCCATAACGAAATAGAAAGTTTCACAACTGTCACTTATCAAGTTTAACTACATCATGCAAAATACTAGACATGCAAGCAAATTAAGTTTTAAGCAAATAAAAAGATGATTAAATACCTTAAAATCTTCCCAATACTTCTCTTTCGTTTCGGCCGAAGTCATCCCCCAAGTGTACCCTGTCGAATTTTGAATTTTCTTGAAGCTCCTCGTACAAGCTTGGGGAACACCCTTGGGTGGCATCAAGAACCTAATTTGATGATAGGTTAATTTTAATATGTACTTAATACACTTTAGAGGCATAAATTGGGGAAAAAAATTTTAATTACCCATCGGTTATGTAAAGCTCAGTCAACCCGGTACAAGCCCTAGCTCTAGCCCTGTTTGGAGCTGCTGTCGAATCAGCTATAGCTGATGGTGTCGGATCACTTGTATTCACTGGAGTCGAATCCGTTGTGTTTGCCGGAGTTGAATCTGCTCTTGTACTACCAAGGCCAATTCTATATACCGATCCCGAGATACCTGTTTCCCTTACGGAAGATGTGCGACCAGCTGCACCTGTTCGTGAAGATGATGTCCCGGGAGTTGATGTTTGTCTGCCTCCACCACGGCTAGTAGCATGTCCAGTTCCCTTACCCCGTACTCTAGATGCCATCTGCAAAATAAACGAAAAAAAATACATCAATAACATTAAATACATTTTCAAAACTAATTATGCATGAAAACAGACTATTAATTGTCACATATATAATAAGAAAACTAAAATAAAATCACATAATATCATAAACTAACTAAAGAATAGAAGGGAGAAACACATACTATCTACTGCTCTGTATTATCGTCAGTGTCGTCGGTATCTTCATTGGAGGAAAATATATCTTCATCGTGCCCACCATCATCATCCTCATCATCATCAATGTCGACTAGACCGCCTTCAGGATGGAGCAATGTAGTATCATCATTGTCTTCCACATATGTAAAATGTACGAAGTCGTCCTCTTGAAAAGGTTGCTCTAATGTTGAAGCAGGTGCTTCATTAGGAACCTCTACATAAGACCTTGCTCCAATTTTACAAACTTCCATCCAATCTTTCCTAGATTGTTTTAAACTAGGATATGTGCTGTAAAACACCTGAGTGGCTTGCTCAGCTAGGACAAACGGATCAAACTTGTTGTCACTACGTGTATGATTTATAGAAATCAATTTCAATTGAGGGTGTACAACTGTACCTGCCGGTGACGGGTCAAACCACTCACACCTAAACAGAATACAAGTCATCATCGGCAATCCTGGATACTCCAACTCAACAATTTCCAACAAGCGGCCGTAATAATCAAGTTCTTGACACTCCGAACCATACACTTCTCCTTTTATGCACAATCCGCTATTCATGGTGGCTCGATGTGCTCCATGCTCTAAAGTCTGAAACATATACCCATTGACAAAGTATCCAGGATATGTTCCAACTAGCAGTGAAGGCCCGTTTCCAAGAGCTTTGAGAAATTTGTTTTCAACGTGGTTGTTGGGATTATTCACATATGACTTGAACCACTTTGCAAACTCATTTTCAGTCTTCTCATTAATCTCGCCTTCTGAAATCGATGGATGAAGTTCTTGCAAGTGACCCACAAAGACACTACAAATACCCAGAACTTTTATGAGCCCAAATAAAGTTATAATTAAGTAATTAACATAATGTGGTAGAAATGTATACATACTTGAGATATGTATTTGTAACCTCCTCACAATTAAGAAGGACGTATATACAAGCAACATCATATTCCTTTTCGCTTAGATATCTTTCACTTCGCTTTCCATGGTGTCTTCCAGGTTGCTTGAATATGGAAAGCCTATCTGGATGATTGTCATGCCTATGATCATCACATCCTCCATCACCATTACGATGCACATTTTTGTCGCCAATATTTAATTTAAATAATTACTTTTTTTTTTTTTTACTGAAGTCCAGTTTTGTGATTTGCACTATGTTCTTACTCAATTAAATATGTCCAACAATTTCAGAAAATCAATGGGTCAAATACACTAGATTAATTAAAATAGGCCCAAATTTAAAAAAAATGATCCATTAAACTTCTAACTAGAGATAAAATCCCACAAAAAAACAATTTCACTTTACACCATGTCAAATCAACGACGGCGTTGCCTCTGGAGATCGACGACGGCGTTGCCATTCATTGGCGATAGGTGGCGACAGTGGAGGAGTACCATGTCTGGGCCTTCGCACTGGGAATTCAATTGATGAGGGGGAGCGAAGAGCACTGTATCGCCCAGGAGAAATAGGTAGCCGAATTCTACTAGGGTTGCGTGGGGGGCTAGGGCTGGAGTATTCCTCAAAAGCGTGGAACTGAATTTCCACGCGAAGGGGAGCGGATCGGCGTCTGTGAGCTACGCTGTTGATGGGAGCTACCACCCGGCCTGCGGGCCCGCAGCGACGAAAATTGTGTCGGCCTCTGCAGCCACCACGATTCGCGGCGGGGGGCCGCCGGTAGGTCTCCATCATGACGGAGGAGATGGGCTCGCGCTCGACGGCGGACGTGAGTCCATATCCAGAGAGAGAGAGAGAGAGAGAGAGAGAGAGAGAGAATTGTAAATGCAAATTTATGATTAGGCTAGAGGAGAAGAAGAAGCTTGTAGAGGGAATTTGGGGAAGAACTCCAATAATGGTGGTGGAAGGGGGCGAATAATTTAATTTTAGGGTCTAAAGATTTAGGTGTAGAATTGAATGTGAGTTGGTGTGTTTTAATTGGGAGAATTATTTTTTGATTTGTTATATTAATTTTGGTGAAAAAATGGTTTTTTTTTTTTAATTGTAATAAGGAAAAATTAATTGTAATAAGGGATTAACTAATGAGTGGAAAAATAAAATACCTATTTTGCAAATAAAAACACAAAAATTATCACAACAATAAGAATATAAAAAATATACCCAACAATTCAATTATGGGACAAAAATACCCTTAGGGCTTCCTACCCCACCTCACACATTCTTCTTCTTCTCCTCCTCCTCCTCCTCTCTCCCTCGCCTACAATCTGATTTTTTTTTTTTTTTTTTAAGTTCTTCTCTCTCTCATCTACTCTCTCCCTCTCTCCTCTCCATTTTATATATTTATTAAATTTATTATCGATTTTGGTACGTAATTCACATTTAGTGTCATTCGAACTATGCATTTGGTACGAAAATTGAATTTTGTACCATTCAAACCTAACATGATTTTTCTTATGCACAACCGGACATGAGGAACGAAATATGTAGTTCGGGCCTTGTTCAATAAGATCTATATAGTTTGTGTCTAACCCTATTTTATACAAAAAAATACCATGATAATTTTTCATGGCCCGTAAATAACATGACTCATGCAAAAACATTAATACAAAAATTGAACCCTTTAATACAAATTATTGATAAGAATTTTGCATTTCTAAGTGAAAATTCTACATAAGAAAATTGTGCACATGATTTGTGTTAATTTGTCGTGGCAAAAGATAAAAATAATGCAAAAATCGTACTTCGTACCTTTAAAAGTTGTAGAATACAAATCATCTTTAGGTCTAATTAGCATAACACATTAACTTAATATTGATACGAAAATATTGAATTCTTACTATTCGTAACAATGTTTAATGAACATACAAAATCTAACCATGGTAAATAGTAATAATTATATCAAATCGTACTTTGTACCTATAATATATTTTACAAATATAAGTTATTCGTAATTACCTATAATATATATGAGAGAAAGGTAGAAAGGAGAGAGAAAGTAGGTGAGAGAAAGATAGAGAGAGAAGAAGAATAATTAAAAAAAAAAAAAAAACTAAAACTGATGTGAACAGTAGGCTAGAGAGAAAAATAGGGTGGGGAGGGAAGAAGAAGAAGAAGAAGAAGAAGAAGAAGAAAATAAGGGGTATTTGGTCCCAACTATGAAATGTTGGGTATTTTTTTGTAATATTATTATTATGGTAAATTTTATGTTTCTTTTTGTGGAGTGGGTATTTGACTATATTTTCTCTTAACTAATTGTACAATTAATTAGCTAATTATTTTCCAAAAAGGAAAGGTGTCAGAATACTTGAGCCGGAGGAATTATTTAATAAAATACAGTATTAAAACAAATGTGCAACTAGATGTTTTAAGAGAATTCAAAATTACTTGTAAAACAAATAATAAAAAGAAAGATTTTGTTGTGGGAGAGAGGAACAAATAATGAAAAGACAAAAATAAAAAAACGAAAAAAAGTAGGCTGGAACTCGAGGCCTTATCCTGTAGAACTTGTTGGGCCTGCTCATAGAAGGGCATGTCACCTTCTGTATGGGAACATGTATGATCTCCACTCAAATTCAGATCCCACTTGGGGTGGTGTTTCACTAAAAAGTGTTTGCAATAGAACAAAATCTATCTTAGCACTAACAAGTAAAACCCTAAGTCGAATCTCAAGGAAAACTTAACAGAGCATATAATCGTGTAGCAAAAACAACCTAATCTAGCCTAAATCTAAGAAAGGTAGTAAAGAGAATTTTTGGATTTTTGGTTTTAAATCCTAGGCAAGAAAATAAATCAAAGCAATTAAATCAAGCAAGTAAACAAACTAATCTAGAAAGCAAATAAATAAATCTAAACTAATTAATCTAAGGAATTAAACTAGAAGAAAGCAATTAATCTACCTAGGCAAAAATCGTAGAGAAAGCAATAACGAAAACGACGAAGAAAACGAATCTAGACATAATAATGAAATCTGGAAATTAAAGCAAATAAATCTAACTCTAAGAATTTAGAAAACGAAAGAATTGAAAACCAAGAAAAACGAATCTAATCTAAGAACTTGAAATCGAACGAACTAAATTAAACAAAGCAATTACAAAAATAAATCTAGAACTAAGGAAAGCAAATAAGTCAAATAAACGAAAGCAATAAAGAACTTACAAAATTAAACGAAGAACGAAGAACACGAACTAAAGGAAAAGTCTTGAATTAAAACGAAACGAAACGAAGATCCGGATCCGAACAAAAGGAAATCTAAACTAGAGTATTTGGTGCGGAAAATAAAAGCTAACGAAGGTAAAAGTGTTGTAAAATTCGTCCATAAGGAGTAATATTTATACTAGGTATGAAAACCTAGTTGAACAAGGAAAAGACAGCTGGCCGCAACTCTGGACGATCGTCCAACGAGCGTTGGACGGACGTCCAACTCCACATTCGGCAGTAATTCTTCAAATCCTTCTGGATGCTCGTCTAGCCTTGGACGACCTCATCCAAACCACTTTGGACGGTCATCCAACACCAAGTGCTGCCCTTTCTCGACTCTTCTTCGTATTATCGCCTTTTTCGACTCATTTTTGCCCATTTGCAACCTTTAGCACCTACAAACATCAAAAGTCCACAAATACCATTAATAGCCATATTTAAACAAAAAGACACGAAAACACTACGAAAAAGAGTACGAAAACACGACGAAAAACCTAACATCTAGACACCAAACAAAACCCACACTTAGAACTTTGCTTGTCCTCAAGCAAACACATTCAACACAATCAACTCAAATTCAATCAACTTAACAACACGAAGTAGGCATCGTCAAACTCATCAAATCAAAACCTAGACTCTAATATCAACGAGCAAATGCACAATCAAATACAAACAATCATGTGGCCCGTTAACTCAATTCAAATATGAGGATCCGATTTTCGACATATCACACATCTCACAAGCAATCAAATAGTCAACATATTAATCCCTTAGCCTGCTTCCCTTATTATTCAACTCAAGCACAAACATCTCTTTTTTTTTTATAACGTGAACGTTTTGGTACATAGTTAACTAGGTTTAATCATCGATGTTCTCATCGAGCATCCTAGTGCGGTTTCCCGTACTCATTGCCAAGAGGAGTAGAGTACCTACGAACACTATATTATTCACACAAATACAAGTATCATCTAGGACATAGTTCATGAAATTTAATCATTCGAGGGTCTCTCGAAGCCTTTTCATGTGGTTTCCCATGCTCATTACTCTAGTATTTTCATACGTTACAAGTAAGAGGAGCAGAATCCTATCAACTCTTTTCACAACAAAGCACAATTTTTTTTTTATACAAGTAGGGAAGTGAGCTATGATCAAAAATACGTCAACCATTCAATGCAATTCACTCATAATCCGAATCAAAAAAATTTCACCTCATATCACGAAACAAGAATAGCATGTCCCACGACTATTCACAAACAATCATGCTATTGCAAGTCAACGTCAGAGTTATCCTAGTTTCGACAATCTAAGTTCAACAATTCCAATATCACATCGTCATGTCAATCAAACTCATATAGATCACGTTAAACATGCTTTTTCAAGTACAAACAACTTCCTAAGTGGGGAATAAAACAAGACTCGATCACACACTAGACTCGATCAAACCAAAAAAATAAATACATAAAAGACATAAAAACGAACAACTCATGCCAATAATTTGAAAGAACCCCCACCCTTAAAATCAAGCAATGTCCCCATTGCAAGAAAATAAAAAGGAGAAGGAAAGAAAAACTTATTGCATGATAATGACGAACAAACTCGAAATCCCGAAAGACTCCAAGTTAGTACCTACAAAACAAACACCAAAACAAAACACCAAAGCATAAAAGTGCACAAAACAATAAAAATAAATAAAAGACTCAAAACAAAAACTAAAAGACTCAAAATATGGCTAAGGGTTGAAAGGACCTCGGTATCGTGGATCTTGCCAACGAGGATCATTCGGAGCCAAAAATCTAGAATCATTCGGATCCGGCTGAGTAGAGGTAGAGCCAGCCGAAAAGTCGGTGTATCGAGTCAAATGTTGCTCGATGGTGTATGATAGATCCGGGTTAGAGATCCACAACGATTTAGGTGATTGTTCATCTTGTTTTGTAAAGAGCATTCATGGATAAAACATCACAGCAGTAAAGAGCAAGAGATTTGTACATTCGAAGAGCTATAATCATGTTTTTGGCATAGAGCATTGTTTAAATAGAAATGACGAGTAATGATCAAGCTATATGCTTAGATAAAAAGTGTATTCAGTTATAAACCAGTAAAATCCGGGGAGTTTATCACTCATTCAAGGAGATAATGAAGAAACGGAGTAAAGGGAAGAAAAAGAAGTGAGGAGCACGGAGCTCTGTTCGGCCTCATTCCCTTTAGAAAATGAGGGTTTTACCTTAAGCTCAAGGCGGTGAGTGAAAGAGACTCTTCTTGGTGCCGAGGAGGAGGAATGAAAGTGATGGCGGGTGATGATTCCCGGCAGGAGGCTTTGGAAGCTTGGACTGCTTGAGCTCAAAGGAGCTCGTGGAGTAGTGTGTAAGTGAATGAAACAGTACGCAGAGTGCGTGTTTGTGTGGAGAGTTGAGTTGTGATTATGATGATTGACGAGGTGTGCGATAACCAGGTATTTATAGGTGCAAGGAGGATGAAAAAGCAAGCATTCGTGTGAAGGAAGGACAGAAAGGAATTCCCATAGAGGCAAGATTCCTTCCGTCATGAATGCAATGGTCCTCACTCTAGAGTACGTAGAGTCATGCGGATGGCGTGCCACACAGAACCTAGGGTTCTACCAGATGCTTATGGAAATTTGTTCAGACCCTTCAATTCCTGACAGATGATAGCAAACCCCACACGACCTCGTAGCAACTGCATAAATTAGGATCTGGGAAAATTTCTACAATTCTTGTGTGGAGCTAGGCATCTGAGGTTTTTAGGGGAGGATGATCTAACTATTATTGGAAGAACACCACGCGACGGAGCTGATATTTATCCCTATCAGCTACTCCCCCCCCCCCCCCCCCCCCCCCCCAGGTCCAGGAGCGGGCTTCATTAGCTTCTGGTGAGGTATTGGCAAGGAAAAGTTATGCTGCATATGCCACGACGTCTTGTCGCATGGAAAATAGTGCAACGTTCAGTCTTCCAAGGTCAGAAAAATGCAGGAATTTTAATTTTCTTCATCATTACTTCTCCGATATGACGAAAGCATAAGAGAAGATGGGCTTTGTTCATTTTTTACCTATAAGAGGCTCTAGCCTCCCTTTATTGCTCATTGCCATCGAAACCAATGACTAAACTTCATTCATTGAGCTTGAGCTTTTTCAAGCTATGAAGGTGTCTTCTCCGTGTTATATGAGGTTTTGGTGACTCCCTGGGGATGATTTTAAGGCTTCTCCAACTTTTTTCATGAAAGAATTGGCCTTATTTTCTGAAGGAAAAGGATCCACATCCTTGTTTACCTCTCTTTATTTTATTTATTATTTTTTCGCGCGTGTGAGCACGCTTAAGGGGAGGACGATACCCCTCTTCTGGCATTAACTAGATTCTGGGGTGTTGATAGAAACACGCTTTCTCTTCTTCCCCTTTTTCTTTTCCAAAATTTATGGGTAGTAACTACTCATTTTTCCTTATATTTTTCAAATTTTTCGGAAGAAGAGAGGAAACCCTTCCTTTCCCCTTTCGATTTCTTGACGCTCTTTCTTCCTATTGCGCAGGTATTTTCTACATTTCACCCTCCTCTTAGATTCTCCATTGTCATCTTTTTAGAAGGCTACTATGAAATCTTCTCCTTCCCAATGAGGTACTTCTGACCATCAAGGCCGTAGCAGGTCTACCAGATCTATTTCAGGATCTGGGGTTCAAAGGGGGAGCATGGAGGATAAACCAAAGAAACAGACTTACCCCTAGAAAAATATGAATCTTCTGCTCTAGATAGAACAGCGTTAGACGTTTTTATGAAAAGAGTAAAGGAGTTTGGGGGATATTCTCTAAGGATTCCTGAGGAAAATGAGCGTCCTTCATCGTTAGAGCCTCCTCTGAAAGCCTTCTGGTTCTTTCAATTAGGAGCCGGATTGCGTTTTCCTGTGCCCCCTTTTTCTCTCGCATTGCCCATTTATACAATGCTCCCCTGAATCAATTGAATCCAGCCTCCATTCGTAAGGCAACTTTTTTCCACATAATTGCCAGCCTGGAGGGAGTAAAGGATACTGCGTTCCTCTTCTTTCGCACCCATGAATTAAAGCATAGGGACTCTCATCTGTATTTTTCTCCCACTGTTCGCTTTGATGATATATACGGCAAGTATGAATCTATAGATAAAGATTGGCATAAGTGCTATTTTGTAGTTAGGCCTCCTTCGGGCATTTCTTGGAATATCCCTGATATTAGTTTGTATAGGAATCCTGGTAAGGAGAAAACCTCTCGGTCTCTCCCTTCTAATTTATCTTCTTGGGAAAAAGGAATAATGTCTTCACTTTTACATGAGTATCCTTCTGATCATACTATGCTTAGGCCTTTTATAGAGAGTGAAGATACTCTTTCGTTCTTTGGTTTGAAACCCAGCATTCCCTGGTCTCCTTTAATGGGTAAAAAATTTCTTTGATATTATTGCTATTTTTCAGATCCCCTTTCCTGGGTATATGAATGATATTAATTTTTTCAATATGCATAGGAATGGACGTCTCCAAACAAAATCTAAAGAAGAAAGCCTTTGATAAGCTCCAACGATTGATTGCTGAGGCAGATCCCAAAGACAGAGCTCCTGGTCTGGTTAAGGAAGCCTCTGCGGCTGAGTGTGAAGCCTTCTCTTCCCCTACAGGAGGTTCCAGGAGCCTGCCTAAACCCCCCGAGGTGCAGATGTCTCCTCTTCCTCTCGATCAAAGGTATCAGCTTCACGGCAGAGGAACAGCAAAGTTTCTGCTAAATCAGGGCCAATGGCGGATGTGGAGGGCCCAGATTCTTCTTCTCCTCTCCCTGTTACCCCCCCTTCGGTGGAGGGCTTTGCCTTTTCTTTACCAAGTCAGGATCTGACTACTACAGAGGCTTCTTCCACCTCTAAAGAAGACCTGATGATTATCTCAACGGATCTTCCTCCTTCTTCTGATAAGAGGAAAAACTCATCCCCTCGTAGCCCCCCCTACTAAGAAGGGGCGGTATGCACCTAACTCAACAGTTCTCGGCTCCACTCAGGGAACTATGATCCCTTCGGCTTCGGGTTTTGCTGCTTTTGGATCCCCTGCTCTGCATGAACGGGATTCTCAAGTCCAGGCTTTAAATCCTTTAGCTACATTTGCTAGCGTTAATCCTTATCTTCCTCAGAGGGAGATTCAAACCTCTCAGCCCTGTCTTTCTTGTCCTCTACTAGCTCTTTAGCCTTCATCCACTCCCTCCGTCAGAAGTGTCTGGATGTTCCTCCTTCGACCATACAAGGGAGGGGTACCAACATTTCCTTTCCCGAAATGGTCAATGCGATAGATGGGGGTTTGGCTGCTATGATCCTAGATAGCATTCCCCGCGAAGAGGACTGGCAGTTGGCAGCAGCTCAACCTTCTGATTTCTTACTAAAGAGGGCTGCTAGCCTCGAGCTATAGGTATATTTTTAGCTCATTCACTTCCTTTTTCCAAGATAAGAAAGTATTAGTAATATTTACATTGTCTATCTTTATTCTTTTCAGGCTGCTAGTTGCAGATCTATGCTAGGTGTCCGTGCTTTAGCCTATGATAATCTATATGTTCATCATTCTCATGCGGAGAAAGAGAAAAAGAAACTCCAGGCTAAAGTGTGTCGCCTCCAGGAGAAAACTCGTCAACATGAGGCTTTTCAAACTCTCCAAGCCCAAAAATTGAAGCTTGAGAAGGAACTGTCCGAATTACAGAAGAAAGATCAAGATAGGGAGATTTATCTTCAAGCTCAGGAAAAAGAGGTTTCTCAACTTCGAGTTAGCTCTGCTTCTTATGCTCGGCAAGCAAAGGATTTCCATGAGGACTTAACAGCTTCTGTCACACAATTAGCAGGGGCACATGACGCCCGTTTTGCGGAGGTAGAACAGCTTAAAAGGCAACATGAGCAAGAACTGACGAGAGCGAAGGCTTCTTCTCGAGCCGAGGGTTTAAAGGAAGGGCTAGAACAGGGCCTCATCAGGGGTATGAGGAGCTGTCGATCTCAGCTTCTTCTTACCCCCTATGGGCAAGCTTTCCTTGATCACTTAATTAACCACTTGCCTGAGGCTTATCTCTACTCTCCCAGCTTCTGGGTTAGGATGACTGAACCTCTTTTCGAATGGGCGGCAAAGTCTGTGTTCAAATGTTGTAAGATGCTGGGTGTTCCTGAGAAGGCTACGTCTGTAAATTTGGGTCCTATCGTGGAGGCCTTTAGCCGATCACCCGAGACTTTGGCTCTCAACCGCAAAATTAGAGATCATAACCCTTGGTTTCTCCGGGAACTTCGGAAGGCGGCTGAAATCCTTCATCGCCCCCATGATCATTTGGAGCCATCGCCTTCTTGGGGTTCTCCCCGCATCCAGACTTATCTTCCTGATGCTGAGGCCCAGATGCTCCTGAAGAGAGTTTTTGAGGAGGTATTATTTTGGGATCCAAGAACTCCTTTCTTACTCGTACTGACGCTATTATTTTTATAATTTGTCATTGTATGATGTTTTCATTTATTTTTTAGGAAAAAGAATCTCCCGATCTACTACTGCCCAGATGCGAGCTTCCCTTTGAGGTTTCTTCTCCCGAATGGCTCTCTTCTGATTCCTCAAATACAGAGTCCGACAGTGCCATTCACACTTTGCCTGAACAGGCTGCCTCTCACAAGGGCTCCGGGAAAGTTTCGACTACCTCCTCTGCAGAGATTCAAGCGGAGGGAACAGCCGAAGCTGATATCTTTACCTCCGGCACTAGGCAGATCAATGAGGAGCCCATTACTACTCATGACCCTCCTGTTATTGATACTACTGCCCCTTCTTCCGAGGATCCTGCGGGGCTTGCTCAGGGTACTGCTATCGGCCCTAATCAGGACGTTTCTGCGGATCCCAACCAGGATGCTGCCGATCGTTTTGTGGATAACTTGTTTAATTCTGACACTGTCGAGCCCTCTGCTCCAAATTAGAATTCCCTTATCGACTTCTTATTTATGTCGACTGCTGTTTCTAAAACAAATCTTTTTTGCTTCTATTCTGTGTTTTGCTCCGAGTTTTTGGATGACTGGAATTTTATTTTTTTCAGAATCTGCTTTCTGTTTTTGTCAACATGATTCTTTTTTACTTTCATGAATATATGATTTTTCATTTTGCTCCGACCTGTTGCCTCATTATAGATATCGATGTAGAAAAAACATTTTAAGATAATGGGATGTAGATATTGCTACTAGGGGGATACTCCCTACTCCCCCCCCCCCCCCCCCCCCTAGTGAGGTATAATGAGTCGGAGGAATTATGCCTCATCTTAGGTGGCGTTTTCAAAAAGTGCCTTTTTAACTGCAAGGACTTAGTTTGATTTTCCCATGCATTATGGAACTAAGGAATAAAGCATTTGTCAACAGGTATAATTGACCTTGCTCTCTTTTTCCTTCCTATGGAATGGTATTCACTCTCCCGTGGTTGATGAGCTATTTTCTTTGGCATGGCTTTCACATATCATATTGATAATCCCTTTACATGCCAATGTCTTTTCAGCTTCAAGCATTTTGTCTTCCGCGTCTTTTCTCTTTTTGCCTTGATCATTCTCTTTTTTGACATACTCCAGGAGCTCTCCCTCCTGGATCAATTTTTCAATAGCTATTTTCAGATTTCTGCATTCGTTAGTCACGTGTCCGTAATCATTGTGGAACCTGCAGAACTTGTCAGAGGGTGATTTCCTCGGGGGACATTTATGTCCCACAGGGATCTGCACTCCTGGTTTCTTCATGACTATTTTGAACAAATCATCTGGCTGTTTTGTCAAAAGAGTGAATGGCCTCGAGAACCGCTCATTTTGATCTGTTTTCCAAGCATCTGGTGTTGCTCTTTTTCTATCTTCGAGCTTCTTTTCTTTTTGAGAAGCTAACTCCAATTCTCTTGTTGCTTAGAGCTTCTTCCATATGGATGTATTTTTGGACCCTTGTTAGTAGCTCCTCAAAAGAGGTGGCTTCCTTTTTTATGAGAGAAGCAAAGAATTATCCTGGTTTTAAACCATCCACGCAGGCGTGTACTTTTAGTTTAGGCTCTACTCCTGGGATTTCCAGGACGGCCTCGTTGAATCGCGTCATGTAGTCTCTCAGACTCTCATTAGCACCTTGTTTGACGGTTGTCAGATGCAATGAGTTTCGGGTAGTTCTTTTAGCGCTGACGATAGGGATGTCAATGGGTCGGGTTTTTGCGGGTACCCGCCTCGCCCAAACCCAATTGAGACGGGTTTGGGTATTGTAAATTGGGTTTGAGACGGGTATGGGTAATAAAGTAGATACCCGAAACGAGTTTGGGTCGGGTATGGGTACACACCTCTGGGTACCCACTACCCAAACCCATTTATATATATGGTAAATATATATATTTCACATGTATATAAAAACTATATTTATATTTTTAAATAAAAAATTTATAACTATTAACAATTTTAGGGTTTTTATTAATATATATAAAGTTGAAAGAATATATCTCAAAAAATCTACTTGATAAAAACATATATCGTTAGTTTTGTTATTTGTTAACATTTAATTTGATATTTGTTTTACATTTTGTATATCGTTCGTTAGCACTTATTAAGGTGCATTCGTTTAAATTAAAATTTTTGATTATTGTATGTATATATTAAGTTATAATTTTTTTTATAAAAAAATATTAATTACTATTAATTGTATTTGGGTTTAACGAATAATAAACGGGTATTACCCGATGGGTTTGGGCCGGGTATGAGTATAAAAATTAAATTTTTAAATGGGTTTGGGACGGGTATGGGTATACGAAATTTTAACGGGTTTGGGTTTGGGAAGTGGTTAATGGGGCGGGTACCCGGCCCATTGACATCCCTAGCTGACGAACTGTTGGAGGAAAACTTCCCTCAGGTCCATGAAGGAGTGGATAGAAACTCTTGGTAACTGTTTGAACCAATGCTGCGCTGTTCCAGTGAGAGTAGTAAGGAATACTCTACATTTAACGCCTTCTGAGTATTGATGAAGAAGGCATAAACTTTCAAACTTCATCAGATGCTCTTCGGGATCACCTTTCCCTTGATATTCACAAGAGACTATTTTAAAACTATGAGGGATAGGATCTGTCTGGATATCCACTGAGAATGGGCTATTCTCATCAATATATGCAGAAGGTAACTCTGAGGTGTATCCTCCACTTCTTCGATTGGAGAGGTTCTTGAGGTTTTCCTTCGGGGTCCCCTCTGGGGGTTGCTTCTGTTTTTTCAGCTCTTCTACTTTTTCAGTTAGCAGCTTCATTTGTTTTTGCTGTTGAGCGCATTTCCTGGCCCATATCTGGTCGACACCCTCTTCAAGGTTGTCGCCAGGGACCGGGGATTCCCTATCAGTAAGGAATCCCTCCCCATGTTTGGTAATTATCAGTGGCAGGCCGGCCAATTTCTGCATGACTCCTAGGACTGCAAGCTTCTGCTTTGGCATCCGAGGCGTGCCTTTACTTCCTCCGTCCTCTTGGTTTTCACCCGGGGGATCTGGGATCTAGGAGTTCATTCCCAAGATGCGAAGCCTTTTCTCAACAGCCCCTTCAACCACGCCTTCTACAAGCGTTTTCATTTGGAGGAGCATGGTTGGAGAGAACTGAGCCTCCATGTTGACACTGGCTTCTGTCACTGTAATGTCTTTTCCTTTATTCCCAAGTAGGGAATTCGCTGGATTTCCAGTGGCTTGGCCAGCTTCTTTTGAAGCAGCATCTGAAGCGGTGTTCATCCTTGCCGGATTCTGCAAAGATTTGAGGATATTTAGGGAATCAATTTCAGGTGCTCCTTGAAGGGAGATTAAGATATATGTAACTTGCGTTTAATAGGTTCTCTTATAATTATAAACCTTTTATGGTAGTTTCGGCGAACATTGTTTGTTCGCTACAAGGCTTTCTAGGGGATGGCTTTTGCCAGTATGAGGTTGAAGTCAATAAAACCTGCTTTTGCCAGACCCATTACTAGGGTGTCCATTTTCTTAAAGCGTTCTTTATAAAGCTTCTGAAAAGGGATATGATTGTGGTGGGAGGTCCTTCAGGACTTCGTATAGAGTCCTATTTTATAAGACTCGATGCAAGGTGTTTGGTCATGCAGACCTTTTATGTATAATGCTTATTACGGAGAACTTTGTATGCGATGCCTACTTTGCGAGGCTTTTTTGGTAGGACGTTCCTTTTTTAGACAATGTTTAATGAGAATAATATCCCTCGTACGGGGGTTATGAGGATACGGTCTTTTAAATAGAGCTTGCAAGAACGGTGCCTATTGAGTAAAACTTAGGAAGAATTCCGCCCATCACATGGGGCTTAAGAGAGTAGCGCCTATTAACTGAGGCTTGCAAGAATATCACCCATTGAATAGGGTTTATGCAGGGTTCTGTCCCTTGTACGAGATTTATGAAAATATTGCCTATTGAATAGGATTTTTTGAGAATATTGCTTACTGAGCCAGGCTTACAAAAGGTTTGCTTATTATATGGGCTTAAGGAAGTGTTGCCCATTATATAGAGCTTTTGAAAGCATCTGCCCGTTACATGGGGCTTATGAGGATGTTGCCTATTGAATAGGGCTTTTGAAAATGATGTTCTTCATATGGGATTTATAAAAATGTTACCCGTTAAATAAGGCTTGTGAGAGGTTCTGCCCATTATATGGGGCTTACGAAGGTGTTGCCTATTGAATAGGGCTTTCGTGCAGTTCTGCCCATTATGTGGGGCTTTCAAGGATGTTGCCTATAAGATATGGCTTGATTGATGGTGTTTTGCCTATTATATAGGGCTTATGCTGCCTATGAAATAGGGCTTATGCTAGTGTTGCCTATTGCATAGGGCTTACGAGGGGTCTTGCCCATTGTATGGGGCTTATGAGGGTGCTGCCTATCAAATAGGGCTTATGCGGATGTGGCCTGTTAGACAGGGCTTCTGAGAATATTGCCTGTTAGACAGGGCGTCTGAGAACTTATGGGAGGTTCTGCTTTCAGATGCACGGCCCCTTCATCAGGGTGAATGGGGTGACCTTGTCATCTTCAGCTTTCCGCTTTTTAATGTTTTTTACTAGGTGAATTTTTGATTCATAGCAATACAGGGGCATATATGAAAGGTTTGAGAAATGAAGCTTCCTCTATAGTTACTAACCCCTTATAGCCCACAAGTAGATTTAGCATTTTGAGATGGTTACAGGAGTTGTATACTCACCAATTACACAAGGTGAACTGAATGTGTTCTGAAATTGCAGTAACTTTTGACCCGGCTTTCCTTCGGATTCGTCGTAACCTTAAGATTTTGACAAATAAAACAGTTTAGTTGTCACATTTCGTATCATGGAAGAAATATAACCCTGAAACCGCTTCTGATTACTTGATTGATCTGCTATAAACAAGGCAGCTGGGATATATTCACAATATACATGCTAGAATTCTCTGGGAATAACATCAATCTTGCGTTCAATATATTTTCATTCTATGATATGGCCGCCATCTTAGGCACCTTTGGAGCAGGGGAAATAACAGGATAAATCACTAAACGCACTATTCAAATCAGCTAGAACTTCACAGATAGGTAGGAAGTCAGCACTTCTAGATTCATAAACTTTTACAGCGCTTACAATTAGCAAATCTAAACTCACATACAAGGAGAGAAAATCAACGTTTCACATACGGGTTTCCCTTCGACGAGGCATTTATCATCATTTCCGTTAAAAAGGGGGATATAATTTTAAAATCATACCACATTCTATAGCTTACAATCATGGAGATCTCAGCAAAACTCAAGTAATAGCATACGTATCTGGGCTCTCGCTGATTAAACAACAAGTACAGCACACCCATTCAATCTAATATCACGCTTTTTCACATATTCACATAAGGACACGACAGGCAAAATCATTTGCAGCATTGCAACAGTGAGGCAGAATTTCATATAAAACAGGGGAAATCAACATCTTAAACTCAAAATTTCCCACAGACGACGCCAGTTGATAGATCCGGGTTAGAGATCCACAACAATTTAGGTGATTGTTCATCTTGTTTTGTAAAGAGCATTCATGGACAAAGCATCACAACAGTAAAGAGCAAGAGATTTGTACATTCGAAGAGCTATAATCATGTATTTGGCATAGAACATTGTTTAAATAGAAATGACGAGTAATGATCAAGCTATATGCTTAGATAAAAAGTGTATTCAGTTATAAACCAGTAAAATCCGGGGAGTTTATCACTCTGTTCGGCCTCATTCCCTTTAGAAAATGAGGGTTTTACCTTAAGCTCAAGGCGGTGAGTGAAAGAGACTCTTCTTGGTGCCGAGGAGGAGGAATGGAAGTGATGGCGGGTGATGATTCCCGGCAGGAGGCTTTTGAAGCTTGGACTGCTTGAGCTCAAAGGAGCTCGTGGAGTAGTGTGTAAGTGAATGAAACAGTACGCAGAGTGCGTGTTTGTATGAAGAGTTGAGTTGTGATTATGATGATTGACGAGGTGTACGATAACCAGGTATTTATAGGTGCAAGGAGGATGAAAAAGCAAGCATTCGTGTGAAGGAAGGACAGAAAAGGAATTCCCATAGAGGCAAGATTCCTTCCGTCATGAATGCAGTGGTCCTCACTCTAGAGTACGTAGAGTCATGCGGATGGCGTGCCACACAGAACCTAGGGTTCTGCCAGATGCTTATGGAAATTTGTTCAGACCCTTCAATTCCTGACAGATGATAACAAACCCCACACGACCTCGTAGCAACTGCATAAATTAGGATCTAGGAAAATTTCTACTATTCTTGTGTGGAGCTAGGCATCTGAGGTTTTTAGGGGAGGATGATCTAACTATTATTGGAAGAACACCACGCGACGGAGCTGATATTCACCCCTATCAGTGTAGACCCGGTTCCCTAAACCCGAAACTTGAGTAGACAAATCATTGAACCGACTAAACACATTCTGTTGGAATTGTGTAAAATATGTCCTAAAGGCAGCCCAATAAAGTGGAACCTCGGCCTCCATAGCTTGTCGGGCCCGGACTCAATCTCGTCGTGTATAGTGACGAACTAGAAAATCGTCATCGGCCAGAACCTCTTGGTGCTCTTCTTCTTGCTGCTCCTCTTCTTCTTTATCTTCACCTCCACCTTGGCCCTCGTCTTCCTCATCACCTCCGGCTTCATACTCTTGTTCTTCTCCCTCGGGTTCCTCATTCCCTTGACCTTGTCATCGGGATGCATGGTACGCAATCACAGAGCCTCTATCTCAATATGGAATGAACTCGGTCGGGCCTCGCATAAGATGCGCATTAAGAAGCTCATTCGGGGTGATCTCTTGGCTTGGAGTTAGTCCTTCACTTTGTGAAATATCGACTCCTAGGTGCCGGGCTAGACCTGTAGCAATGTAACTCAATGTAGGGTGTGCTCCCCTCTTGTTTTGCACGTTAGACAGTTGAGACCATATAAAAGGAGCCATACACACCCTCACATTATTACGACCACAAGTAAGCAAATATATCTCCATAGCATTGACTTTGCTTATCTCCTTATTACCACTAATCATGCAAGATAGAAAACGGTGGAGAATTAATAAAGTATCGTCACGAATAGAAGAACTAGGCACCCCAGAAGTCCTATAGTTACTAACCCCCGATAAAGCATACCAAGCATTAGCAACATTGAAATCAGCAGGCACAAACTCGGACAAATCATCACCAACATAGAAACCAAACGCATCATGCATGACTTGCCTAGTTATCTCCCATAACTCCCATCTAAACATGCTATACATACAAAGCTCCCCCTCGTCATTGTGCTCTAAACGAAAACTAGAACACATCTCAATGCATAAGCTCTCGTGACCATCCCATACATGTGTAATCAAGTGCATTAAGCCTAAACAATTGATATAACCCCTAAGGGTGTTCCAAATGGGCAATCAACGAAGAAAATCCACACTATAATGCATCGGAGGTCGAATCTCTAAATTACGAAGATGTAAATAGAAGTTAGTGGTCTTGTACCTCTTTGTGGGAAACGGGACGCGTTGTCTACGCCCGTAATCGGCCTCGGATACACCGGAAGGGTGATTGTTAGGACGGCGGTTCAATGGAATTCGAGCATCGGAGAGGGGTCGGTTTTCTCCTAGTCTTCCTCGGGCCATGGTGGTGGAATAGGAATGCGAAGACGGGGTCGGGAACAAAAACGGAGAGTCGGGAGTGAAAATTCACGTCGGGACAGCACCTTGCGCTGGACGCTCGTCCAAGGACCCCTGGACGCTCGTCCAAGGTGAAATTGGCAAATGCTGGTTGCTGTCGATGGAGGTGAACGGCGACGGCTATGCGGCGGCGACGGCTGTGCGGCGGCTGGCGGCAGAACAAACAACGGCTATGCAGTGGCTAACTGGAGATGAACGGCGGTGGCTGGGTGCTTGACGGTGGCGACGGCAGGCGGCAGCGGGCAGCTGAACGGCGGCGGGCGGCTGAAAGGTGGCGGAATTCTGAGAAAAATTACAAAGTGAGAAGAAAAGAGAGGAAATTAGGTTATATGGTAAACGAATTTCAAGTCAGATCTGGAATTGGAGGCCCGTCATGCGTTGGACGCTCGTCCAACGTAAGTTGGACGCTCGTGCAACACAGGCTTCGTATTCTGAATTGGGGAACTGTCATGCGTTGGACGCTCGTCCAACGTGAGTTGGACGCTCGTCCAACTCGAGCTTCGCGTTTTTGTACGCTGCGTTGGACACTCATCCAACACCGGTTGGACGCCCGTCCAACTCGTATTTCTGCACAAACTCGACCCTTTGGTCCCTGTCGAGCCCTCTTCTTCATTGCAATCCTTGTAGACCACTCCTTACACGAAAATCAAAAAGAAAAACAAACGAAAACAACGAAAATAATGAAAATAAATCCTATTCTACATTTTTTTTTATGTGGGTTGCCTCCCACCAAGCGCTTGTTTATCGTCATTAGCTTGATGTACCAAATACTCAAGTGGGGGGTCGGAGATGAGAATCGTCTCCACCGTTTGAGGCAATGTCGTCCCTTCGATATAAGGCTTCAATCGTTGTCCGTTGACCGAGAAAATGTACCCGAATCCTCGTTCTTGATCTCCACCGCACCATGAGGGAAAACTTGCACCACCGTGTACGGACCTCCCCACCTAGACTTTAGCTTACCCGGAAATTAACGAAGACGAGAGTGAAAGAGAAGTACCTTCATTCCGGGTTTGAACTCCTTGTATGCTATGCGTCTATCATGTAGACGTTTCACCTTGTCTTTGTAGATCTTGGCGTTGTCATAGGCTTCGTTCCTTAGCTCATCGAGCTCCTCCATTTGCAAGATCCTTCGATCGTGTGCGTCATCGAGGTCGAAGTTGATGCGCTTGAGAGCCCAATACGCCTTAAAATCAATCTCAACGGGCAAGTGGCACGACTTACCATAGACGAGCCTATAGGGACTCATCCCAAGTACGCCTTTGTAAGCCGTGTGATATGCCCAAAGAACATCCTCAACCAACACAGGCATCTTAATCACACCACTCTTCACATCAATCAAAGTATTAGTGGTAGTAGCCATGAAAGGACGACCTAACAAAAGTGTGTGCTCAATACCATTCTCTTGTACCTCGCCTATCTCTAGAACAACAAAATCAACGGGAACAATTAACCCCCCCACACGAACAAGAATATCATCTATAATACCTCTAGGGTGTACCTAATATACCTATCCGCCAATTGAAGGCTCATGCGAGTGGGTTTAAGTTCTCCTAACTCTAATTGTTTAAAGATAGAATAAGGCATAAGATTAATACCGACACCTAAATCTAGCATACCACATGCTTCCTTACCATTACCTAAAGAGATAGTGATAACGAAAGAACCTGGATCTCGTTGCTTAGGTGGAAGAGGGTGTTGCATTATCGATGTCGCCACTTCCGACACCGCGATCGTCTCCATCTCATCGAACAGCTTCTTCTTTGATGCTAACTCCTTCACGAACCTCACGAATGGTGGCACGTTGCGAATCACTTCAATAAGAGGCAAGTTCACGTCCACCTTTGAAAGAAGCTTGTAAAGATCCATGAATTGTTGATCGCGCTTCTTGTTCTTCACAGGGCTTGGATAAGGAATGAGAGGAACATAAGGATTGGACGTCTTGTGAAGAGGTTGGGCCTCCTTCTCGGCTTCCTCAGACTCTTTGCTAGACTCGTCGGGGTTGGACGCATGTCCAACTTCGGGTACTGGGCGCTGCTCCCCTTCTACGTTGGACAGTCGTCCAACGTGAGTTGGACGCTCGTCCAACTCAGGCTTCGTAGATTTGCTCGCTGCGTTGGACGCTCGTCCGTGAGCTGGTGGAGGCGTGGGCGGTCGTCCAACATCGGACGGTCGTCCAGATACGTTGGACGGTCGTCCAACATAGCGTTCTGCCAGATTTTGCGTCGAACTCCAACGTTGATTCGGGCTCCACCTATCACTTGAACGGCCTTGAGGAGGCATCGTAATTCCATTATCCACGTGTCTTCCGCTCCGCAACACCGAAACTGCTTGGGCTTGATGAGGGGGAAAAGGAGGAACGTACGGGGGATATGGGGCTTGCACCTCGTGAGCTTGTTGTGGTTGAATCCCTTGGCTCGGAATCTGCCCCGGTTGTTGCATCAAGTGCATGGAACCAGAAATTTGGCCAATAGCCATCTCGAGCCTTTTAATAGTAGCATCTTGAGCCTCTCGGACCAATTTTTCTTCATGGAGGAACGTGGAAAGGCTTTCATCAACGGAGGTTTTTGTGGAGGTCCTTGAGGACAAGGAGTAGGGTGTGTTGGTGGTGGTGTATGGGTAGATTGAGGTGGGTAGTATGGAGGTGGTGGATAATATGGATTAGGTGGATATTGTGGAGGTGGATAATATGGTGGTGGTTAAGAGTAGTATGGATTTTGTGGAGGATAGGGGTTATTATATGGTGGAGGGCGCCTATTTGGATAGGTCGAAGGATTACCTTGCCCTTGAATCGGCCTCGGATTTTGGTAGCGTCCATTGTATCCTTGTTGATATCCTTGAGGTTGAGGTGCTTGAGGCGGGTAGCCTTGAGCAACGTACACCTCGGCACCTCATTCGTATGTGAACTCTCCCATGTTGTGGCACACCTCCTTAATGTGACCAAGCTCTCCACAAATCTCGCATTGGTCCGGCTTCCTCTCTTCAACCTTCAGGGCCGGTGCACTCTGCTGCATCTTCAAGTTCTCGAGATCCCTATACATGTCGGCAATTTGCTTCTTCATATCGGAGCTCATCGACATTGCACTCGCCTCCACTTTCCTTGGCCTAGCTGATTTCTGTTGAGAACTCGCAGCGAGCGTCTCGAAGATCTTCTCCATCTCATCAGTTGTCTTGACCGCTATGTTGCCTCCGGCCGAGCTATCCACCATAAACTGGCAAGTCTGATTAAGTGCGTCATAGAAGTATTACCAGAGCAACTCCCGTGCCATCTGATGATGAGGGCATTGTTGTAGTAGCTCTTGGAACCTCTCCCATGCTTCGTGAAACGACTCATCGTTGTCTTGGGAAAAATTCATGATCTGTGACCGCACCTCCTAAGTCTTGCGGTTCGGGTAGTACTTGAGCATGAATCTCTCGCAAACGGCATTCCATGTCTCGAGAGAGTTGGCCGGAAGCGCCAAATACCATGACTTTGCTCGATCCTTGAGGGTGTACGGGAAGCACTTCATCTTCAAGTTGTCCTCCGTGAGTCCCGAGAGTGGGAAGGATTGCACCACCGTGCAATACTCTCGAATGAATGTCAATGCATCCTCGTTGGCCAGCCCGTGGTAGGATGGGAGCAATGCCATGTGGTGAGGTTTAAGCTCATGATTCCAGACCGCTTCCGTCAGGACAATCGCCGAAGTGGTGGCTGTTAATGTAGAGCGACCAAAATCGCCCATAACTCTGGCTGCCATTGTTTCGGGCTCTGTAAACAACAAGACTAAATCAAAGTCTTGGGAATCGATCTCCTCCTCCTCCTCCTTCGTGGCTAGAATTGCTTTCCTCCGGTTGATGTTGTCGATGTGTGGTGCTAATTTCCTTTGAAGACTTCGGTGACCATGCATAAACAACACTCAACAAAAAGGATTAAACGTACCGAGTGGAATGAAAAAGAAATCGAACGAGAAACAATTAAAAATAAAATAAAATAAAATACTACACAATTAAATAGCCTAAAGTTTTCCCCGGCAACGGCGCCAAAATTTGTTTCACTAAAAAGTGTTTGCAACAGAACAAAATCTATCGTAGCGCTTGCTAACAAGTAAAACCCTAAGTCGAATCTCAAGGAAAACTTAACAGGGCAAATAATCGTGTAGGAAAAACAACCTAATCTAGCCGAAATCTAAGAAAGCAAGTAAAGAGAATTTTTGGGTTTTTGGTTTTAAATTCTAAGGAAGAAAATAAATCAAAGCAATTAAATCAAGCAAGTAAATAAACTAATCTAGAAAGCAAATAAATAAATCTAAACTAATTTATCTAAGGAATTAAATTAGAAGAAAGCAATTAAACTACCTAGGCAAAAATCGTAGAGAAAGCAATAACGAAAACAACGAAGAAAATGAATCTAGACATAATAATGAAGTCTGGAAATTAAAGCAAATAAATCAATCTAACTCTAAGAATTTGGAAAACGAAAGAATTGAAAACCAAGAAAAACGAATCTAATCTAAGAACTTGAAATCAAACGAACTAAATTAAACAAAGCAATTACGAAAATAAATCTAGAACTAAGGAAAGCAAATAAGTCAAATAAACGAAAGCAATAAAGAACTTACGAAATTAAACGAAGAACGAAGAACACGAACTAAAGGAAAAGTCTTGAATCAAAACGAAACGAAACGAAGATCCGGATCCAAACAAAAGGAAATCTAAACTAGAGTATTTGGTGCGGAAAATAAAAGCTAAACGAAGGTAAAAGTGTTGTAAAATTCGTCCACAAGGAGTAGTATTTATACTAGGTATGAAAACCTAGTTAAACAAGGAAAAGACAGTTGGCCGCAACTCTGGACGATCGTCCAACGTGCGTTGGACGGTCGTCCAACTCCACATTCGGCAGTAATTCTTCAAATCCTTCTGGACGCTCGTCCAAACCACTCTGGACGGCCGTCCAACTGCTTTGGACGGTCGTCCAACACCAAGTGCTGCCCTTTCTCGACTCTTCTTCGTATTATCGCCTTTTTCGACTCATTTTTGCCCATTTGCAACCTTTAGCACCTACAAACATCAAAAGTCCACAAATACCATTCATAGCCACATTTAAAAAAAAGACACGAAAACGAGTACGAAAACACGACGAAAAACCTAACATCTAGACACCAAACAGGTTGTGACACATCACCTGATCGAAAACATTTTGATGCGCAAATTTGGACTTCCCAGAAATTTCTTGGGTTGTATCATGAATATCTTGAGGGGACCAGCCACTCTTATGTTGTGAATAACTGTGAGTAAGTCTTCTTATATGCACCAATCCAATTGTTACATTAGTATTAAGTCGTTTAAAACGATTTTTAGTGACTTCGCATATCTATCTTCCATCATCATTCTCGGTTTTTTCCTAATCTTTTTGTACAGCTCCCAAATTTATTCCATATTGTACGACTCAATTATTTTAGTTTTTATATTAGTGCAGGCTTACGACTCAATTGTTCTGCCCGTGAAAATAGACTAACGTCGCCACCGGCGCTGAGCTCAGCTCAACACGCGAAAGAGGAATGTAGTATTTTCTAATTAAGCTTTACCCTGTTCCCTAATCCAAGAAGACGAAGAATGTAGTACGGGATAATTTAGGGGAAAACACAGCTCTCAACACTTACCTTAAATTGCAGGGAGAGAATCAGAACAAAGCGCGTCCAATTCGATTGAAAAAGACATGATGGTGGTGGCACTACGGCGGTGATGGCGCTACGGCAGAGACATTGGTGGTGGCGCTATGGCGGAGACGGCGGTGGTGGCGCCACGGCGGCAATCTCACGACGGTAGCAGTCTCAGCAATTAGCTAGGGCTCGTGAGAGAGAAATGGGGGAAACGTTTTGATGGAGAAGGATAAGTCTCAGATTTTGGAGAAATAACAACATATTAAATTAATTTACAAAAAAAAAATTAAATCCGTAACTAATGTATAAATAAATATAAAAATAAAAAATTATTATTTTAATGACGGACTAATCCGTCATTAAAAAGTAATTACTGAAAATCCGTAATTGATTCTGTTACTAAATATGACGCTAAATATTGGCGCCAAAGTCCGTGAGTAGTCCGTCACCAATTTCGTTACCACCCCTTGTAAGTAAATTCAGTTAGCATTCTGTAATTAGATCTGTCACTGTATGGTGACACGGATCATTGTCCGTCACTAAATCCGTCATTATTCTACCTGTTTTTTTGTAGTGCATGAAGACATAAGCACTATGTTTTCTTAAGAAGTCCAACTTTTTGGAGTCGAAACACTTGTTCGTGGCTGCCGAACATTTCTTAGATGAATTTGGAGAGAGATTTCTGGTGGGTTGGTAATCTACATAGTTAGGAGGTTGAATGGAATTTTGGAATTCTTGAGAGTTTTGGATATTATCAGGATTAAGATAAACTTTGAGAGTTGAAGAAATTTTGTAAATTGGAGAAAAAATTATTATTGGAATCCATTGTAACAAAGAAAATATTAAGTAGACAAGGGAAAGAGCATAAAACTTGAACTTTGAAGGTGTGAAGAATTAATCTACCCCTTATGAGTGATGAGAGCATATTTCGTCATTCAACATATAAAATATTCGTTATTCTCATATTTTTTGTAAACGTGATATTTGTTGTAAAAAAAGTGTTAATTAATCTGAATAAAAGTGACAATCTTATTACGACGAAATATATTTATTAACTTAATATTAAAAATGATTAGTATGATTGGTTATTTATTTAGATCTTATGTACGAGTAGAGTAATGTAAGTATATTCTTTGATAAAATATTAACTATTCTTTTTGTATTCTTTTACATAAAAGTGTTAATTGATTTGGACAAAAGTGTCAATCCTTAATTCTTTGTGATGGTCATAAAAATATCTATTATTATGAATAAATGTGTCAATTTGGATTCGACCTTACTAGGAGTGTACATATATATACCCCATTGAAGATCAAAATAAAAAATAGATTTTGTGTAAAAATTGAGAAATGATCTGAAATGTTGATATCTATGTGATCTACGGTCTAGATTAATTGATGTATTATAATTGTACTATAAATGTATTGCGACGATCGATGCAATATAATAATAACTATGGAGCTGGTGCACCGTGTATTGTACTTATACATACTATCATCATAATTAAGCATAATATCTACTCCCTTCGTCTCACTCATATAGAGATAATTGATTTTTTTTTTTTTTGGATAAAAAGATAGTCAACTATCTATATATCTTCTAGACTTCTTCCGTTTCACTTATATAGAGATAGTTACATGTCTTTTGATTCACGGGGGATATCATTTTCATATTTTTATTTTCGGAAAACTCATTTTTTACATTATATTACCCGTAAAATATATACTCCCTCCGTCCCACTCTATTAGTCCCATTTGCTTTCGGCATATGGACCAAGTGAGTGGAGAGTGATTGAAGAATATGTGGTTGTAATTAATCTTGAGGAGAGAGAGTGAATTGTGGCCAAGTATTCTTTGTCATTTTAGAAAATGAGACTAATAAGTGGGACAAACTAAAATGACAAATGAGACTAATAGAAAGGACGAGGGGAGTATATCACATGTCTAACGCAGCCTCTAACAGAAAGTAGCATAATATTAGGATAGTATTATTGGGAAAAAGTGATTACATAAGTACAAATATCACGTTATATATGCGTAACGTCACGAATATAGTGCTTGTGGGATATTGAGATAAGAATCATCCATCAAAGTTTGAATATATGTACAATAAAGGATCATGTAATAATGCTTGAAAAGTTCTAATATAAGGTCGATCTAAAAAAAATGCAAGAGTTGCGTATTGAAGGATATTAAAAAAAATCCTCAATTAATGTACCAAATTATCTGATTCTATATTTCAAAATTCGGTGACAAGTGTAAAAATATATATATCATCTCATATTTATGAACCCCAGGCTTAATTTTTTCTCTACCCGCTAGTAACATACTTAATATGTCCACGCAGTGGCAAAGCCAGATCCTCGACCGCATGAGAGGCAAAATAAACTTATTTAATATATTTTCTACTTACCAATTTTGGTGGGGCATAGATGAGATATATTGCAAATTTATACACAAATTTTCAGAATTTTAATTAAAAATTTCTTGTTAATACACTATAAAAAAATTGTAAAAATTAAACTTTACTTAGGAAAACTAAACCTTAAATGTGAAAATCAACAAGGTGACACTACTATATCAAGTATGATTAATATGCATACGGTGGATAAAAGAGCATTTTCAGGCACCCGTAATTTTAAAATATTTCGAACACATAAGGAGTACTAAAATAACGTTTCATTTTCTTTATAAAGATCACATGTTTGATGTAACTACACGACAAAATTACTAGCTAGCAAAAACTACTATAAATAGAAGAACCGGTGGCAGACTACTCCAAGCATATGCAAAATCAAATTCAAGAGAAATTCATCGCAGCTCAAAGCCCAGGTGAGAAGGTGTATTTAATTTTATGGGGTATGTTATTGTTATTGTTTTGATAAAACGATGAGAGGTGTTAATTTTACTGTTTTCAATTCCAAAACTTAGATGGGTTCTCTGTGAGCTTGTCTAAATGTGTCCGAACAATCAGATTCGGAATAAATCATGAAAAAGTTGTTTAATTTAATCATGCTAGAGAGGTTTATTAAGTGAGATAGGAGTGGACTTATTAATTTTAATTAATACTCTCGTGTTTATTGAGTATAATTGTAATTGAAAATTATTGTAAAACTTGGTCAGGTTTATATACTTTATTATCTTTAAAGTCGAAACTAAATACATAGAATCAGTTATATCGTATTCTATCTCGTATATTGTTGTATTGCTTGTATATAACAATACGTTGAGCTGGCGTTCTCCAATCACAGAAAAAGCTTGGACAATGTCAGCTCGAAAATCTTTTGCGTTGTATAGATTTCTGAATATTAACATTCTTTTTTTTAGATAATAAAATACTATTCTCTCTATCTTCTTTTCTAACAACTAGTTTCCACAAATTAAGGAAAATGATTTACCATACACACCCTCCCTCAATCATTACATAAAATGTCAAAATTTTAAAATGACTATATGGATAAATGAGAAGTGATATGCTTATTGCTACTCCCTCTACGGTGCTCACATTCGTGGGCACATTCGTCGTTTTATCATCTTGATATTATTTTGTTCATTTTTTCAATTATATTATATTCTAGTACCTTAAAAAATAATTATAGAAATCATAAAATCAAAAAAATAAAATAAAGATCAAGCTCAAATGATTTTATTAGTCATTTTTTAAGTTAAAAAAAAAAAAATCAGGTTTTGATTTTTTTTGATTTTATAATTTTTATAATTATTTTTAAGATACTAGAATATAATACAATTGAAAAGATCGAATAAAGTAGTATCAAGATGATAAAACGAGGAAGGTGCCCACAAAGGTAAATACATAGAGGGGGTAGCATATCACTTCCCAGGGATAAATATGTAACTTTGGCATACCATTTGCGTTGAATTTAGAGACAAAATTTTCAATAACTCGGAACATTTATTCGAGGACAAAGAGAGTACAACAGTCGTGTAGTGAGATGTAAGCCTAATTAAACATTCAAAAAACCCAGAAAGGATCTTTACTGGTTTGAAACTGTTTGACGAGTGACGAGAGAGAAAATGTTGCAAATTAAGCAGCACTTGCTTCTAATCCATCGCCACCGCTACGTGCCACTGGTTGTTACGGGCATGGTGGAAAATCTACTCAAATTTGATTTGAAACTATGGTGAAATTTTTGTTTACTCTTTCAATCTTTTGATTTATTTCCTATTCCCTTGAGATTGGTTGAAAATTAATGAACCATAGCTGTTTGATCAATTGCTAATGCATATTAATTGCAATCTCTCAGCAGCTATGCAGCATAAACTGACGATTCCCAACAAGTATGGTGAAAAACTTGTTGGCATACTGCACGACACTGGCTCGCCACAACTTGTTGTTCTCTGCCATGGTTTTCGATCCTCAAAGGTAATTCATTTCCTTGAGCTTTTGTTGATTCAATTGCTAGAATGCTAGATTTCTTTTTTTTCTTTTTCTTTTTTTTTTTCCCTTCCTGTTTTCATTTGAATCTATTTCGAATTTTAAGCTTAGTTGCGATAATTTCATTTTCCCCCACTGAATAATGGATAAATGGTGATATTTTGATTATAATTTGTCACATATCATGATATTTTATTTTGTGCACTCATGGAAGTAATGGCTATTGCGTGAGTTGAGACCTCGGAATTTTGAATGGAAGTAGATAGTTTTTCGGTCATTCGGTGCAATGTGGAATGTTTAAATGGATTTTAGAAAGAGCTGTTTTGTGATTTGTTGTTTTTAGCCGGTTGATATCCTAATTTGCAGATCTTCGGTTAGTTCTTTTGGTATCTCGTGCACTCGTTGTGGCAGCTATGATCTGATGAGATATAATAGTGAAATTCATGTAATGCTTCTTTGTTGTGCAGGATGACAACATCTTGGTCAATATTGCTGCTGCTCTAGAGAGAGAAGGAATTAGTGCTTTTCGCTTAGATTTCTCTGGAAATGGGTATGGTCTTGGAACGTGATATATTCATCAGTATTCTCTGCAGAATGACAATACGTACCAGAAAAGAATAAAATATTTGTCGTTGTTTGACGGCATGATTGTGTGTTTTGTTTCTGTACATATTTCAGCTTCATGTTATGTTATAGTGCATCCCCTTGGAAATCAGTAAATGCATTGGACATGCACATGCTATTTTTGAATCTTTCAATTTGTGATTTTCTGTTTCATTTCTAGAGTTCATGTTTTAAGTTGATTTGCAGGGAAAGTGAAGGTTCTTTTCAGTTTGGAAACTACTCAAGAGAAGTTGAAGACATAAGATCTGTGGTTGAGTACTTCACTAGATCGAACCGTTCTCCAATGGCAGTTGTTGGTCACAGTAAAGGTACTCTGAGTATCCAAATCTAAATTTCCTCTAATGCTCAAGTAACCATCAGAAACATGGACTTCCTCACTTAAATCTATAAATGAGGGTGGGCAAGATTCTCCAAACCTTCAATTCCCAAATGATATTGATAAAAAATAATTATATTTACATTCTGGTGTTCGAATTCGGCAGTCAATCATCTGTTCTGGTCATTCTCGTAATAACCAAAATGTTGATTTCATTTAGGGGGAAGGCGAGGTAGAATTTGTGATGGTTCAAATATGCCATTTGCCTGTAAAAAGAATTGTCTCTATTGAGTGCATTTGGCTGCACACACGAGAAAACTTCTTTTGTGGATGTATGAGTCGCTTTTTTCTGCATTTCTCTGAAA
This sequence comes from Thymus mandschuricus, assembly GCA_029379335.1. Taxonomy (NCBI): domain Eukaryota; kingdom Viridiplantae; phylum Streptophyta; class Magnoliopsida; order Lamiales; family Lamiaceae; genus Thymus; species Thymus mandschuricus. Next base: position 15,103,372 of record CM057077.1, on the reverse strand, counting down.
AAACTAATCATTAAATTTGAAACAAATTTGTTACTAGCTGTCCGCATTAACTAGCACAGGTCCTGATGATGCCTTTAAGAATCATGAGAACCTCTGAAATAATATTTCATAGTATGGTAGTTTTCTTTTGTTTCTTTTAAAAGGCATGCCGATTACTTTGAGGATGGGCATTGTGGGAAACTCTCCATGGTTATGCTTCCTTCTCGAAGTTGATTCTTCGCCCTTGTTTATGTTCTCATGTGCTTTCTGTTCTACTTACCACAAGCTGGAGTATCAAAGTCTAGATATCATGTTTTTTTAAACTCTGTAACAGTTGACCATTTGAGCATTTAAAAAAATTGCGTAAACTTCTATTTTTTTCGGTGGACCAATAAAGCCAATCCTTTATGGTTTTGCTCTATTTTTTCTGTTTTTATGCTCATATCAATATTCTTCAATACAGGTTCTTTGAGGCAATATGCCCATTTATATCTAGCTGTTGATGTTCAAATCCATGATACTGAAAATTTTCCTTTATTCACTTTGAAATAGAAAGACGACAAGTTCTGAAAGACATAGTTGTCAGTTTCATGTTTGTTGTCTTACTGCTTCATGGACTTAGCTTTCTCATTGTGCACTTTGCTTAAGCTCATTTGCATGTTTTAATTTTTCTCAATGGATTTTTTTACCACTCTGCAGGTGGAGATGCTGTACTTATGTATGCATCTAAGTATCACGATATACCTGCTGTGATAAATCTTTCTAGTCCTTGTGATCTCAAAAGAGGAATGGAGGACCGGTTTGGTAAAGATATCTGGGAAAGACTGAAGAAGGATGGATATGTCGATGTTATGTCTAAGACAGGTAACTGTTACTTTCTCTAGTTGCATCTCCCACTGAATCGTCTCGTATTAATATCATAACTGACCTATACACTATTTGCCATGGGTTTTCTGTTCTTTTAGGGATTATTTCGATCTGCCTTTTCTTTTTCCCCTGTAGCAATATAATGTTTCTTTGGTAGTTTGTTAGTGAAAGAATTTAAGGTCTCGGGCAGAGTTTGTACTATTATATTCATGTTTAATCTGAAATTTTTGAACCTTTGGGATTGATTTATAGCAAACATCTGCATTAGATGAATATTTCTGCAAAGAAAGGACTTTTCCTTTTTCTTTTATATAACAGGTAAAAAGGGATAAGTAAATGAACAAAGAAGGTATAGACCTTGGTATTTCTTTCCTAATTTTGGTACTATTGTTTCCATCTTGTTATTTTCCATAAATAAAATACAATCTTAATGATAGGTGAATTTGAATACCGTCTCACTGAGGAAAGCATGGTGGAGCGACTCAATACAAACATGCGCGAAGCCTGCCTTTCAATCGATGCGAACTGTAGGTAAGTGTGGAATAGATTTCATCTAAAGATGGATTAGTTTCCTATCATTGTTTCACCTTTTTTTTTTTTTTTGGGGGGGGGGGGGGGGGGGTTTACTGTTCGAGATATTGCATATATATTCAGCTTGCTGAAATGCTCCCAAATCTTCAGTAGTTTATCAAGTATGGTTCTCATTCTTTTCTCATTAGAAATGCAAGTAAAACCGACTTTTGTTCCTTGTAAGCTGGTTTGGTACTTTATGGACCTTGCCCTTTTCCTTTTCCGATAAAAAAAAATAACACAAGCATGTGATAGTAGTTTCAATCGGCATCATTGCAGTTCCCCATGCTAAAATTGTGCATTTTCATCTCAATGTAGCTTATCTTATAAAATAAATTAACATTAATGCATGGCTCTAACTTGTGAAATGTGAATCAAGGGTGCTGACTGTGCACGGAACAGCTGATGAGGTTATTCCGGTGGGAGATGCTAAAGAGTTTGCAAAAATGATTCGAAACCATAGGCTGATAATCATTGAAGGAGCCAATCATGGCTATACTTCTCATCAAGATGAGATGGTCTCGGCTGTCGTTCCTTTCCTAAAGGAATGCATGAACCGTGGTGAAAATTCATCGACTTAGGTATGCCAATCTCTTGAACTCACTTATTTGAGGAGTTTTTATTGCCATTTTATGATTATAACTTTAGGTTTGCTGTTTTTCAGGTTCATCGTCTTGAAGGAACAACAATTGGTGCATGGGGCTGAATAAAAGTGTTCGAATAAAATCCTCAATACCTAATAGTATCTATTTGCTATGTGTTTTGTGTTTGTTTTCCTGGTTGCAACTTAAATATTTACATTTCAATAAAAGATGTTTATTGTGCATGTTTGTAGCTATGTAGAAACTACTGCATTCGCAAGCATTTCTTGATATATTTTTTTCCGGGATGATCAACCATGCTGATGTGACAATGCATATAAGATAAACATTATTCTATCATCGATGGACACAATATTGTTGAATGGTGGTTTATTATCCTTCTCTTAAGAAATTAAATACATGCATCAAATTGAAATTAATAATCAAAATTAACATGTTGGAACGAAAATGAACCTTGCCATTTTTATACCCTTTTTTATACTACCTCTATCTTATATAAGTAGTCTTATTTGTCATTTATTTCTATTTCATTTATTAGTCTCATATCCTAAAATGGTAAAGAATACTTGATTACAATTAACTCTCTCTTGACTCGCAATCAATTACAGCTACATATTTCTTTCCCCATTGGCTATTGTGCCATTTTCAAATGAGACGGAGGTAGTATAAAATTCTTAAATTTAACACCCGTCGAGTCTACTTTTTTAGATCCCGGTGAAAATGTGAAGTAGCAATGCACTTTGAAATTTTTCTTAGAGAAAGTATGCGTAAGTACTTAAGAATGCAGTTTGAATTCAAACCAAAAGCGTTGCGCGCCACATTAACTGAAACCCGAAGCACGTGTTTTATGTTTGCACTTCTCCGCACACAGCTTCCCCCGCAAGTTTTATTTCAAATAATTCCAAAATTATTTAAAAAAACAACTCTACCTAAACACCGTTTTCAAGGGAATCGCCTAATTTTTTTCCCACTAGGTAATACAATACTCATGACACACACTCATTTTTAATTAATTATTACCTTATATTCGCATATTGTGTCAATTACATTCATAAATGCTCATAAATAAATTACTCCCCATCATTAATTACTTTTTCGTTGGCCATAAAGTAGTAGAAATAAAGACCGGGTAGCATTTCAAAACCAATAATCCCTTCCAAACTTCAATAAATGCCGCCACAAATGAATTTAGAAAGTTGCCAAAATAATTTTAAAAAATTTACAATGAGGTCTCTATCTCAACTTCTCAAGTGTTCAAGGACGAAATACCACAATTCGTTTCGATAGTAAGAGGTTTTGGGTTCAAATTTTATCAAGAGGGATTAGTATTACATAATTCGATTGATATTGCACTAATATTCCTCGTAATATTCTGAGAATGAGATTGATTATCCGACCATACTCCATTTAATTTTTTTAAGTTGAGTCATTTTGACAATTCTAACACGTATTTCCACTTTTTTTGTATTTTGTTTTAAAAATAGATATTGTAAAGAATTTCTTCTTTTAACGACTTCAACTTGAAATTTTAAATAGAAAAACATTAAAAATTTGTCGGAGTGGCACGTCTATCACAAGCTTACCCCATCTTAAACCTAACAAAATTTGAAACCCTAATCCGAAATAAATTAAAAATTACAAAAAAATGGCGCCTCAAAAATCACAACCCCCGCCATTCCAAAAGACGCGTCCCTCGCAAGCTTCTCTTCTCTTCTCCCCCAAATTTTCATTCAAACTCCCGCGCCCCTAATTTCTTCCCCCAAAACCCTTATTTATACTCCACTCCAATCCTCTCCTCTCTCCACATCTCAATCCAATTCCCAATCAATCATAACCAGAACCAAGAAATTCATCGAAAAGAAAGATGCCTTCGATCCCAGAAGAGCCCCTCCTCGCCCCGAACCCGGATCGTTTCTGCATGTTTCCGATCCAGTACCCTCAGATTTGGGAGATGTACAAGAAGGCGGAGGCCTCCTTCTGGACGGCGGAGGAGGTCGATTTGTCTCAGGACCAGCGCCACTGGGACGCCCTCACCGACGACGAGAAGCATTTCGTCAAGCACGTGCTCGCCTTCTTCGCCGCCTCCGACGGCATCGTGCTGGAGAATCTCGCCGGCCGTTTCATGAAGGAGGTGCAGGTCTCGGAGGCGCGTGCCTTCTACGGCTTCCAGATCGCCATCGAGAACATCCACTCCGAGATGTACAGCCTCCTCCTCGAGACCTACATCAAGGACTCCGAGGAGAAGACCCGCCTCTTCCGCGCGATTGAGACCGTCCCCTGTGTCGAGAGGAAGGCGAACTGGGCGCTGAGCTGGATCGACGGGTCGGAGACCTTCGCGGAGAGGGTGGTTGCCTTTGCCTGTGTTGAGGGGATTTTCTTCTCCGGGAGCTTCTGTGCCATTTTCTGGCTGAAGAAGCGCGGGCTCATGCCGGGGCTCACTTTCTCGAACGAATTGATATCGAGAGACGAAGGTCTGCACTGCGATTTTGCTTGCTTGCTGTACAGTTTGTTGAAGATGAAGCTGAGTGAGGAGAAGGTGAAGGGGATTGTGGCGGATGCCGTGGAGATCGAGAGGGAGTTTGTGTGCGATGCCCTGCCCTGCGCTTTGGTGGGCATGAATGGTGATTTGATGAGCCAGTACATAGAGTTTGTAGCAGATCGATTGCTGAATGCTTTGGGGTATGGGAAGCTGTACAATGTGCAGAATCCTTTCGATTGGATGGAGTTGATCAGTTTGCAGGGGAAGACCAACTTCTTCGAGAAGAGGGTTGGCGAGTATCAGAAGGCGTCGGTTATGTCGAGCTTGAATGCCAACGGTGGCGACTCTCACGTGTTCAAGTTGGATGAAGATTTCTGAAGTGTTGGTGTTGGATGCGGTTCTCTAAATCTATCAGTTGAATCAATGCTTTAATTTTCTTCAATTTGTAGTAGGTATATGCTTCACTTGTAATATAGGGGTTTAGGATTTGTAATTTGGTTCTGTACTTTTCTTTGATGAGGAAATGAAGGATCACTACTATTTCATACAACTTTCTTTTATTTGTGTTCTTTTTTTCTGGGTCTAAAATCAACTACTTCAACATTTGAAGTTGAAGCCACAAACAGAGACTCCCTCATGAAAAAGATCAAATTTTTACTTCAAACTTCCTACGGTAAGACGTTTTTTTGAATTAATAGGTGTTTGATTTGTTTTGGATGTGTGCTAAAAGAAATAAAACACATAATGTAGTGTATGACCTTAACAAGAAACAGCAAGAAGTAGAATTATCTCGAAGGCACGAAATATCAAGATCAATAATGCTATTTGGCCATAATGTGGCCGGCCACACAACAATATTTTTCATATTTTTTGTAATTTTAAAAATTGTAAATGATAACAATAATTTATTAATTTCATATTTTAATTTAAAAATAATTTTTCCCCAAAAATTACATATTTTTTTTCATTTTTTAGGTAAAAAAAGGTAAAAAAATACTTTAAATAGTAAAAATTATCAAATAATTAAAGGATTAATTTTAAAAAATACGTAAAAAATACGGAGTATCACTTTTTGAGTATTTTATAATCTAAAAAAGTTTGGCATAAATATATAAATTATTTGATATTATAAAAAATAAAACAAGTTAAATTATGGCCGACCACATTATGGCCGAATAGCATCACTCTATCAAGATATCAAGTAAAGAATAGGGACCAAAACAGAAGGGGATATATCAAAGTTTCCCTGGGTAGCACAAGAAAATTGTCATGGGCTAAAAAGACATTGGAAGTGAACTAATGAATTCTTATTACAAGTGTGTTGCTCTCAATATGTATACCCATAGCCCCTAGGTAAAAGTCTTAGATAATAGGAATGATAGGAGTTGGAGCCATTGCCATAGAGTATTAAGTTGAAGGTGGGGGAGGCATATTGGATTTTGCGAAACCCAGCCAGACAACAATCCCGATTCCTAGGATTACCCATCCAGCCACGTCGTATATGGCATCATTACTTTTGCTCGTCTTTATACTCTGCTGCTGTTCACAAGTAACGATATACGAGCATTAAAAGAGGGACCAAGAAACAGTCTTTCACTCAAAATAAACATACCGATCAATAGATAGTAGATGCAGCCCTAGCTCAGCCAAAACGTTACGGATATAATCTTGAAAACGATGTGATATCTCATTAATTCTTTTCTGTTCTTGAGAAAACTAAATGTCCCTTTTCTTTTCGACTTGCTTGCACTATCTCACTAAAGATAACAGTAAAATCACAATGAACTGTTTACAAACAGAAAATCTTTACCTTTGTACTGGCAGACGCTGATGGGTTCTTCTTGTAGATCTCCATATGTAACTCGGGAGCCTTATAAATGATATCAATAAACCATAGTGAGCCATCAGAAATCACAGAACATAAAATATAAAGCCACAATTCAGCCATAGGAATACCTTGGAAGTTACTTCTAAAGATTTCTTATATAGTTCATTTTGTGGATCCTGCAGCAACAAGAACAAAAATCACCAATCCAATTTACCAATGAAACTAAAAGAGTAAAGTTGCGATTTATTCAACTGAATCTACCAGTTCATATGCTTGCTCGAAGTACTGGGAAGCCTTGTCAAAGGTAGGCCTAGCCTCATCAAGATCGGGAATGAGAAATGCACTAGATGTGTAGGCATTTCCCAGACACCAAAGTGCTTCGTGCTTTTTAGGTTCAACAGCAAGTGCCTCCTCCAGCTTCCCAATAGCATCTACCAATCCAACACAATAAAAATTAAGAAAATAAGAAACACGAATTTGGCCATAGACCAAGCTTAACCCATGCATAAACTCTTAACTACACATTGAATAAGATACAATGGTTCATTCACCATCGAACACAAATCCAGCAATTTAAACATAACGACATTTGTTCGGTTCAGCATTTAACATAGATCTTGCAATTCAAATCGACTAATTGTAGACAATATTCTTGAAACAAGCATAAGAGGGCAACAGACTGATGCCTAAAAGCAGCCCGATGGGTCGTAAAACCGAGATATTAAACACATTCACTAGTCTAAACTCATAAACTTATTACATCTTCCCTCAAAGTCAAAACACAATACAAATTGACTAACTTATTACATCAACCGACAAGCATAATTCTTTTTTCCCCCCATCATCTGATTTTGTGGCGAAGGTCTCTAACACAATAACAATCATCAACATGAACACCAAAGTCACCATAAAAATTTATTTTTAAAAAAAAAAAACGAAAAGAAAGATAAAATCAACCAAAAGGAAGCAATCATACCTCGAAGCATCTGCTTGGAAGCAGCACCATTCTGAAACTGCGAGCATTCCAGCAACGCACCTCCCCATCTAGTCAAGTTCTGCATCGATCAAATTAAACAATTAATACTTCAAAAAAGAAAAGAAAAGGGGCAAAAAGAAACGGAGTAAACTATAGTGCGAGAGCGGACATCGGCGTCGAGGGGATTGACGGCGTAAGTAGCTTCGGCGGCGATGCGGGCCTGCTCGAAGAAGAGGAATTGATCGAAATCGTTCGGCGCCTCCATATTTTGGGCAGTTGATTTGAATTCCTCCTTGGTTTGGCTTTGCAGACTGTAGTTAGTTAATCTCTCTTCGAAGGTCTTTTCTTGCTCTACAAATTAGGGCACATGAATTCCATTCATTCATTTTTTTTTTTTTAAAAGAGTAACTTGAGTAAGGGGTTCAATTAGCTGAATTTAGTTTGACAATTTATTCATCCAATTTAAGTCTTTAAGAGGGATGTTCACCCCACCATATACACATTTAATATGTCTGAGTTACGTAACATTGTTTTATTTAAGTACTTTAATTAAAATAAATCAAATTAAAAAAAATTAAGTCCTTCCAAAGAAATTAAACCGTAACTAAAAAAGGTTATAAAAAAATTATGGAGTGACACTGTCACATCGACATTGAACATTTGTAATGTACCAATAATGGATATTGGAGTATTTTATTCCAATTTAATATCTAATTATCAAAGTGATAATTATTATAAGTATTACCACTTTTTTAATGGATAAAAGATTAATCCAAAAACCATTCAAATCTTCAGCCGTGCAGGAGTGTCTAAGTGGGATTGGGTATTTGAATATACTCCAAAATATCCGATCCGAATTGATACTACGAGTACCTAAATCCGACTTAATTGGATAGTAGAGGAGTTACGGGGTAATGATCATCGATAAATGTATACCTCAATAATTTCAAATGAATTAATATTATTTTGTAATGTTAATATTAATTGTATTTATTTCCAATTCACCATTGTACTTTATATTAAAGGATTACTATTATATTACCCCTGTCCCACTCGTAAAGAGATAACTTTTTTTCGACACAGAATTTGAGATGAGAGTGATAGTGGTGAATAAAGTAGTGTGGATGAGTTTTAGTGTGTTAAAATTTTGATATTTATGGTAATATCTCTATATGAGTGAGATAGACAAAAATATAATTTATCCCTTTATTAGTGGGACGGAGAAGTATGTAGCTAACACATTTTTATTTTTACTATATTAGCATTCAAGCGGATATTTTCATTACTTTAAATTTTAAATTTTAAAAAATATAAATTATAATTATTACTTAGATAATTTAAATACCCGAAAATATCCGAATTATCCAAATCTCAAGTAGCGGATACCAAAATTATATCAATTTAGAACCGGAGACGAAATGAATTTTTATCTTATTCGACTTTGGGCATCCGACAAAATGGGACAAGTAACACCCGTGCCCCCATTTAGACACCCCTAGGCAATGTTCTAAAAAACGCTAGGCGCTAGTCGGGCGGCGGAGGGCCGACTAGCGCCTAGCCGCCTAGGCGGATTCGTATTTTTTATTTATATTTTATTTTTTTACTAATATTCCTAAATAAAAATATTAAAATTTTCATTATCCAATATTCCAATTACATATTATCTAATTTCATCTCAATTATTAACAATGCAAATATACAATTGCAAACTAATATAGTTCAAAATTCATAAATCAATAGTCATTCAAATAAAATTCATAGTCGAAACATTACCACAAATTTAAACATAAAATCGAATGGGAAGGAGAAGAAGAGGAGAAGAATATTATTGTTCCCAGCCGCCCAGCCCGCCGCCTAGCCCGCCTAGCCGCCTAGGCGGCCGCCTAGGCGGCGCCTAGTCTGCAGCCGCCTAGCCCGGGCCGCCTAGCCCAAAATCGGGACGGCACGGCGCCGCCTAGCGCCTAGGCCGTTTTTTAGAACACTGCCCCTATGCCCTAGCAATGGGTTCTCTTTGAATTTCTTTCAATTTGATCATTTTTCGTCTTTTAATAGAAAAGGTTAATCGCAAAAATATTGTTGATAAAGTATCTCGACGAAACATTCATAAAAAAACATCCATTAGAAGAAAAGTGAATTAAATAAAATTCATATAAAAACTAAATGAAAAAATAATTAATTTTTTAATTAAAATTAATAAAAGTAAATTAAACTAAGTTCATATCAAAACTTTTAGATTCAAATAGTTGATCTTCTCCATAGAAGACACGCTATTTTCCACTCCACCAAGAAAAACAGTTGTTAGTATTGTAATTGTATTGATACATGGTTCACTTAAAGTGCTCGCAATAGATCAAGATCTATCGTAGTCTAGCTAAACTCAAATGTCGATTATCAAGCAAAGCTTTGCTGGATAAATAATATTGTAGCAAAAACAAGAAAATAAAACCTAACCAAGAAAGCAAGTAATTTTTTTTTTTTATTTTAATGTCCTAGGCAAATAAATTAAATATGCAAGAACGAAAATAACAGTGAAATAAATCTAAACTTAAAATGAGAAATTGATCTAACCTAATTAAGCAAATGAAACTTGAGTAAAATTAATTAAACTACCTAGACATGAAATCGAAAAGAAAGCAGTAATATTAACGAAAGCGAAAATGAATCTAATCATGATTAAAAATAAATCTATGAACTAGGAAAATAAATCATAATCTAATACTTTAAAAACTAAGAAAACGATTTTAGAAATTAAATCCAACTACAAAACTTGAAACAAATGATTAACTAATGACTAAGAACGAGGATCTTGGAAAACAATAAAAATCGCAACGAATTAAACTCGAGTAAAATAAACTTACGAATTGAATGTAATGGCTTGAATGTAGAAAACATGAAGTACTTGAATTAACAAACGAAAACGACTTGGATCCAATACGAACAATAAACAAAAATGAATCTAAAAGCTAAGGTGCGAAAAACTGAAGCTAAAGTAAGGTAAAAGTGTTGTATATTTTGTCCTAATCTCCTCCTTTTATATTAGGTACAAAACATAATCTAAGAAGGAAACAAATCATAAAGTCAGGCTAACGCGGGCAGTCGCCCGCACACACACGTTGGAACTCTGCAGCAACATTGCGAGCGATCGCTCGCACCCCGAATATGCATCAACGCTTCTTTTCACTTTTCAACCTATTTCTTCTCGTTCCTCGATTCATCCACTACTCACTTACAATCCCCAAAACAAACACATACCCCAAATCATACACATCTAAAGATAAAAACGAACTAAATGAAAGGAAAAATGGACTCAAGATACTACTAAAAATCACACAATTTGACACCAAACAATACATATGTTTGGATAGTAAAGAAAATAAATAAAAATAGAGTGTAATGATAAGGTCGGATAACATCACCCTCTTCTGAGCTAGAGGGTAGCTAGAGGAGCGTGCGCTCCCGACTCGGAGACGTTGAGTGTGCACTTATACAACAATAATTCTTACATATCACATTAACTAGACACACGCATTTCTATTTACAATGCACATTAACTAGACACAATGCATTTCTATTAGTGTTTCCCACGTTCGATTGGTCTGTTGGGCCTGTCCCAACTTTTGTTTGAGTTGAGCTCTAAAGTAAGCCAATTATTTTTCAAGTTTAATCATATTAACTCAATATGTTAATGGGATTCTCAAAAAATATGGGCTAATAAAGTCAAGATCCACATGCTATTATGGCTCATTAGCTTATTTTATCTTGAGTTTTATTTATTTAGGAAATATTTTATGAAAATAAACGTGAGTATGCAAAGTTCTCAATTACAAAGTACCAAAACTATAATAATATGAGTGGCTGATAAAAAAAAAAAAAAAACATCATGTGATATGCAAGCTAAACACCAATTATACAATCCACCCTTGATAAAATATATGGGTGAGATCCTGTACAAAATAGGTTTATCGTAAAAAATAAAAAATGATGCATTTTATGCATAATTTATAATGCATGATATATATAACTATAATGCACAATGCATTATATGCATTATCTATACAATCATAATGCATTTTCAGTAAAATCATTATGCACCAGTTAATCTACACTGTAGATCACACATATCAATGGTCCAGATCACTTCTCATTTCTTACGGAACCTGTCTTTTGTATGTGATCTCTCCGCTATATATGTATATATATATATATATATATATATATATATATATATATATATATATATATATATCATGTGAAATGCAAGCTAAACAACAATTATACAATCCACCCTTAATTCATCCTACAAGTTTTTCCTTGTTCCAATTTATATTGAAAGTGCTAGTTTGTGCAAAAACTAAAAACGATCTTAATTCTGTTCTTAGATGCAATAACAGAAAAGCAGTAAAGAACACAGAACTTTGGTAACCCAGTTCGGTGATAACGCACCTACGTCTGGGGGACAATATCCGAGAGATTCAATCCACTATAAGTAGTAGAGAGACTTATAGGACTTTACACCAAGGACTCCACCTTATGTCACCTATTCGTCTCGATTACAACTCCCTTACAATGAGATCGAATACAACCACGAGATAAACTCGTAAAGTGATAAAACACTAATATGGTTCTAAGCAACACGCCTAGACAAAACTGAACAAAGCCAGGGAAGCTTGTCCAGAAACACACGCTCGCTCAAAAAACAAAACTTGCAAAACACACGTTGCAAGAACACCAAAAACTCACGAACAATAATCTTGCAAAACACACGTTGCAAGAACACCAAAACTCACGAACAATAATCTTGCAAAACACACGTTGCAAGAACACCAAAACTCACGAACAATAATCTCAAAGAGCGGCGAGAACAAAACTTGCAAACAGATGCAAGAACACAAAAACCACACGGCCAACAGTAGCAAAAGCGGCAGAGCGTGTCTAGGGTTTTCCTTAGTATATATACTCAGCACAGGAAACCCTAGAAGATCTTCATGCTGATCTTCTGTGCATGGAAACTTTCCATGCAGAAATAATCTTCCATCTTCAAATAATAATATATATATATATATATATATATATATATATATATATATATATATATATATATATATATATATTATATATATATATATAGGAGTTGGATCATATGAAAACCAAATATTTCGTGAAAACGTAAAAACCATGCACTTTTATTCATAACTGATGCACTTTCATGCATATCATGTTGCACCAAAAATATAAATATTATTTTATTAAAAAAAATGCATATATTTTTGGTGCAACATGATATGCATGAAAGTGCAACATGATATGCATGAAAGTGCATGGTTTTCACGTTTTCACCAAAAGTAAGGTTTTCACCATATCCCAACCCTAGTCAGCAAACGCAGCAGAAGACTTGAAAAGAAAATCGCCAATACAAATCTGAGATGCATGCAACACATGCACTAACAATCTCCCCCTTTGGCATTTTCAAACACAGCATGAATTGCATGAATCATCTTATAGCAGAAGATCAGCAAACAGGAGCAGATAGAAGTACTCACACAGCACACCAGTACTTCATACACAGATCAGATCAGAACAATGCTCCCCCTTGAATCAATATCCATATCTTGAAAAGAACAGTGGCAAGGAGCTCACCCACACCTACCAAACTGTTCACAAGATACACACAACAGATTTTGAAACATGGTGGCAAGGAGCTCACCCACACTACCAAACCATATTCAAAATCACATAACCAACTGCAAACAAATAGATCACATATAGCAGCAAAAACTCCATATTCCATATCAGAACATCAACAGAGCAAACCAGCAGAAAACAGAACCAAACAGCAGGAACCAGCTTCCCACCATTACTATTACAGACCAGAAATCCAGAATTCCACCAGCACAGATTCAAGAAGACCAGAAATCCAGAATACCATAGTATCAATCTATTGACTATTACACACCAGCAAATGGAATAACAAATAGAATCAAGACCAGAAAATGAAGAGAGAGCAAAACAATCTTCTGCCTGTTACTCCCCCTCAATTCATGCCAGATGCCAAAGGATTACTTGGTGGGTTTGCTGGATATCTCCTCACCAGCATCAGCACCACCATTCACCTCCTCAGTGCGCTCAACTTCCACAGTGCGCTCCTCAGCATCTTCATTTGCTGACATAAAAACAGAGTCCTCACGAGCAGACTCAGTAGCAACAACAGGCACATCTCCACCAGTCTGCGCAGCTGGCTCTTCATCATCAATATGGATGGATTCATCCACTTCTTCAGATTCATCCTCATCAACAAAAGGAGCATCAACAGCCTTTTCTGCAGGAGACAGGCCAGATGGACCTGCAATATCAACATCAGCAATAGGAGTAGGAAGAGCATCATCCTCAACCTCTGGCAATGCATCAAGCATTGACTGCACAAGCTGCCTTTGAAGACTGATGTGTTTCATCATTTTGTGTAGGGACACCAACTGAGCTTTCAGTCCCTCTCTCTGCTTTTTGACAGTAGCAGCATCAAACACAGCAGCAGTCTTCTTGGAAGATTTGGTAGGGCCTTTCTTAGTTTGCTTAGCAGGACCCTTCTTGGTAGGCTTAGCAGCTCTGGCCTTAGCAGATTTTGAGGCACCCTTAGAATTCTTCCTCGAATACTTCTTGGAGAACCTTGAAGAAGGTCTTCCTTTACCATCCAGGGCATCATTTTGATCACCTCCAAACTCAGCATCATCCTCATCAAAAAAATCCATATCAATCTCAGACTCACTATCAGATGCAAAATCATCATCCAAATTCACCCCATGGACAGGCTTGAGGAGCTTAGAACTGAATCTCATAGCCTTGAGCTTCACAGGTTTAGAGTCTGTCCTCCTAGAAGGCACTCCCTGTGATTTCAGAATCCTACCAATTAATCCTGGGAAATACATCCTCTTCATCTGGCCAATGTATTTGATGAAAGAGCATATTTTCTCAAAAATCAGCTGCCCCATATCAATGTCCATCCCCTTGCCGATAGCATAAAGAAGAGTCCCCTCTCTTCTGCTGACAGAATCTCTATGGCAGGTTGGTGTCCAGTTCCTCACAGACAGACTATGCAGATTAGCATATTTGGACTCCAACAGGATGGCATGATTCAAATGTTGATCATTTGGCCACTTCACAATCTGGCCTTTTGTCAGTTCAACAGCAACTTCATCAAAGTTTAAGTCCCACAAAGCATCTTCAATAACAGGCTCTCTCCCTAGAGCCCTTTCAATCACATCAGGACTGAAATCAATCATTCTCCCCCTCACAAAGACCTTGTGAAAATCTGGAGATCTCTCATCAGTCAACCCTTCACTCAGGTTTGCATAAAATTCTTTGACTTGCTCGGGAATGTAGGTGTGACCCCTTAACACAACATCAAGCAAATTTGCTTGCTCCAACCATTCATAAATTTCTCCTCGGTGGAGATAGTGTTCTGTGACAAATCTGTCATCCAAAAACCCTCTATTCTGGAAATACTCCCATCTCATATACTCATAGATGGTCCTATGAGTGTTTGGATCAAATTTTCCAACCATATCAGCTTGAAAAGGCTCGAAGGAGTCAGAGGGGGAAGGAATATCATACCCATCTGCACGATATTTGTGCAGAGCCTCCTTTTGGGCAGCAGTGAGCTTGGTGCGAGCAGCGGGAGCCTTCACTCTCCCTTTCCCTTTGGAAGCCTTTGCTGTAGCTCCTTTCGCAGCAGCAGGAGGAGCCCTAGCCACCTTAATGGCATTGTCCAGCACCTTTTGAACAGCCGCACGAGTGCGCGCACGAGCAGGGACACCAGCCACCTTCCCTTTTCCTTTCGCGGCTCTCTTAGCCATTCGTTCCTCATCTTCCTCAAGATCCACAATGGGCTCTTCAGACTGAGCCACACCACCTTTCTTCTTATTGTTTTTCACAGCAGCCTTCTTCTTCCTCTCAACAAATTTCACTGAGGAAGCTTTCTTAGGGTTCACAGATTTAGACACAACCCTAGGCGCAAGCTGGATAGGAGGATCAGCAACATGAACTCGCTTGCTGCGAACACGACGACCTCCTCTATTTCCATTATCTCCGTCATCGGAGAAATCACCAAGCTCGGGGTCCATTTCCCGAATCTTATCCTCGGCCGTCGCAGCACCATGTTTCCTCTTAGAAGAGCCAAACCCCTTCCTCTGACTAGAAGCGAACAATGGGCAGTGCTCCTCGCCCAGTGGGTTCATAGAGGACTCACTTGAAGAGTTGTTGAGAGACATTTTTGCAGAATCAGTGATTTCAAGCACAACCAAGTTCGCAGAGAGAATTCTAGGGCTACAAAGACGAAGAGGAATGAGAGAAATAAACTCCCTCCTCACAATATTTGAATAAATACCTGTCAGATTCCACTTATTTTCTGACAGTTGTAACTGTTCAATACGCCATGCTTCAGTAGCCCAATCAAGATCCAAAAACAAGAGCAGATGCTCTTTGTGCACTAGATCATCAACAATAACCAAGGTATAATACTTCCAAATGCAGTATAACCAGAAAACCAAGATGAATACATCACTATCCACAATCTCCCAGATAAGCATCAATTCATCATCCTTCATAAGCAGACAAGAAATCCAAGAAAACCAGAAAATCAAATTATGGTACATATATACACTAACCTCCCATGGCCCAAGAATGGTTAGTCATAAGATGCAGAGCCCAAGAGAGGCTCTCAAAAGCTCGAATCTTGCAGTATCTAGAGCTTTAGTGAAGATATCAGCCAGCTGATGTTCAGTATGAACATGCTCAATCTTCAAAGTACCTTCCTCCACTAGTTCTCTCAAGTAGTGGTATCTTACATCAATATGCTTAGTCTTGGAGAACTGAACAGGATTCTTAGCTATATTGATAGCACTCTCATTGTCACATAGAATATGAATGACATCTTGCTTATAGCCATAATCTGCCAGCATCTTCTTCATCCACACAAGCTGAGTGCAGCAACTACTGGCTGCAATATATTCTGCCTCTACAGTAGACAATGAAACCCCCCCCAACTTGTTTCTTGCTGTACCAAGAAATGAGATTGCTTCCAAGATAGAAACATACACCAGAGGTGCTTTTCCTATCCACCAAGGAACCAGCATAATCTGCATCACAGTAACCATGCAGCTGAATAGATGTATTGATAGAGAACCAAAGACCAATATCTGCTGTCCCTTTGATGTATTTGATGATATTCTTGACAACATTTAAGTGACTCTCCTTTGGATCAGCCTAAAACCTAGCACACACCCCAACACTGTAACAGATATCAGGTCTGCTGGAGGTGAGATACAGCAGACTCCCTATCATACTCCTATAGAGAGTATGATCAATAGAAGCACCTTCTGGGTCCTTGTGCAGTTTCACAGTAGTACTCATTGGAGTTCTTTTGGGCTTAGCATTCTCCAGCCCAAACCTCTTAACCAGATTTCTGGCATAGGTACTTTGAGTAACAAAGAATCCTTCATTTGATTGCTTAACCTGAAGACCAAGGAACAGATTCACATCACCAAACATACTCATGTCGAACTCCTCCTTCATTAGCTTCACAAACTCATTCACCAGCTTCTCTGATTTAGACCCAAAAAGAAGATCATCAACATAGATCTGCACTAGGAGCACATCAGAATTCTCCTTCTTCACAAATAGAGTCTTATCTGCACTTCCTCTCTTATAGCCTTTCAGTAGCAGATACTCAGACAACCTGTCATACCAAGCACGGGGTGCTTGCTTCAGACCATACAGTGCCCTTTGCAGCCTGTACACATGGTTTGGAAATTCAGGATTTTCAAACCCTTTTGGTTGCCTGACATACACCTCCTCCTTGAGAACGCCATTCAGCTCAGGAGTGATGGGGGCAGAAAACTGATGATTAATGCCTTCTAGAGCACAGAATCCTTCAAACAAGACATTGTCAAATTCTCTTCCATGATCACTTCTAATGCTCTTGACATGCTTATCCTTCTCTCTAGTAACTCTTTTATGCAGCCTTTTGAAAGCTTCAAAGGCTTCTGACTTATCTCTCAAGAAGTCCACCCAAGCATACCTGGAAAAATCATCCACAACAACCAAGATATATTTTTTCCTTCCAAGACTCTCAATCTGTATAGGCCCCATCAGGTCCATATGGAGAAGATCAAGAATGCTGCTTGTAGTAACAATAGATACTGCCTTGTGAGTGGCATGAACTTGCTTCCCACTCATGCATGGACCACACTGGCCCTCATGATCCAAGCTCAGCTTTGGAAGACCAACAATGACATCATTGTTCATCAAAGTCTTCATATGCCTGAAACTAGGGTGGCCTAGTCTTTGATGCCATATCTGAAATTCACTCATTTTGGCACTGAAATTCTTGAGATTGCACTCAACCTGATAGCAACTGTCAGCAGATATCTTGCCAATCAAGTACACCTTCTGGTTCTCATACACAGTGCATGTACCTCTATCAAATCTGACATCCATCCCTTGATCGCATAGCTGACTTATACTCACCAGATTTGCCTTAAGCTGATCCACCATAAATACATTCTTAAGCTTGGGCATCCCAGGAACAGCCAAATCTCCAACTCCAAGATCTGGAACTTTAACACCATCAGCGAAGGTAACTGTTTGACCATTAACAAGCTTGATGTTTGTCAAACTACCTCTCTTTCCAGTCATATGTCTGGAGCAGCCACTGTCAAAATACCATGTGTCTTCAGTCTCAGCTAGAAGAGCAGTATGAGCTGCATATCCTCTGTAAGGACCTCTGTAAGGGCCTCTACCTCCATAGACTCCAGGAGCATTTCCATAAATTCCTGGCACTCTGTGATATGAGTTGTATCCAGGATGATTAGGAAAAGGTCTTCTAGCCATATTGAACTCATCTGCTTGCAGCTTCTTGCAGTGGGGCTTGATATGCCCAGGAATCCAGCAATAATGACATATTTGAGAGCTGACTTGCTGAGAAGATCTTGTATCTGCTCCCCAATTTCCATGCTGATATCCTTGAGGAGCAGAAGGATAGGCTTTATCTCGAGTTCGAGGCTGCTTCTGTTTACCTTTGCTTCCATCAAAACCAAGACCAGACTTATCCTTGCTGGATTTTCCACCAATTTTGAGAATCTCATCGAGCTTGGCAGATCCAGCAGTCATCATTTTCATCAACTTAGCCAAATGATCCATGTCACTTGGTTGTTCAGTTTCTTCCACTTGAGTTGAAACTGCTTGCTTCTCTAGCTGTTCAAGCCTCAAGACCAATTTATCTCTTTCTTCCTTTACTTACATTAGCTCATCACTGAGGGATTGATTCATCTCAGCAACTAGAAGGCACTTGTCATACATTTCCTTGTATGCTTCCTCAATCTGAACTTCAGCATTACCCTCCATGCCTTCTTCTTCATCTCCACCAAACAGATTATCAACATTCTCATCAGATTGATTACCATCAACTTTGGCAACATAGGCTTTGCTGGGACCCTCAGGAAACACATTGTCTTCAACTCCCGAGTCATCACACTCTTCATTGTCACTATGTGTGGCAGCATAAGATTTCCCAGCTTTCTTCTTCAAATTTGCACATTCTGGCTTGATGTGCCCCTTTCCACCACACTCATGGCTGATAATAGGTGCCTTGTTTCCACTTCCAGCAGCACTGTTTCCACCTCCAGCAATGCTCTCCCCTTGACTCTTTTTTCCTCTGAACCTTTTCATAGCTTTGTTAAACTTCCTTGTGAGAAGAGCATATGACTCCAGAAGTTCTGCCTCATCACTAACACCCTTCTGAGAACCTTGATCAGCAGCAACAACAAAAGCTATCTCCTTCTTCTTAGGAGCATCTTCATCACACATTTCCATTTCAAACGTTCGGAGAGAACCAATCAACTCATCAAGAGTCATAGAGGAAAGATCTCTGGCTTCCTCAATAGCAGCAACTTTGAAGTCAAACCTTCTTGGGAGAGATCTCAAAACCTTAGCACACAGCTTCTCCTGTGACATCTTCTCACCAAGCATAAAGCACTCATTTGAGATGTTCTTCAGTTTTGCATGAAACTCAGATATAGTCTCATCCTCTCCCATCCTCAACGCCTCAAATTTAGAGATCAGTTGCTGGAGTCTTTGAGCCTTCACTCTGCTGTTCCCTTCATAAGCATTCTGCAGAGTATCCCAAGCTTCCTTAGCTGAAGTACATGTAGAAATCAAGTTGAAGTTTTCCATATCAACTGATGCCAGAATAGCATTTAGGGCCTTCTGATTCAATCCAGACAAAAGGACATCACTTTCATCCCACTTCTCTCTGGGCTTCTTGTCACCTTCATCATTTACAGTTTCAGTCCAGCCACTTAGCACAGTACCCCACGCCTTCTCATCAACAGATCGGATGTACGAGGTGACTCTGACTTTCCAGTAGCTGTAATTTTTGCCATCCAACACGGGGGGTCTGTTCACAGAGCCTCCATCCTTCAGAAGGTCCATCTTAGTTTGCACAGCTTTAGCACACGAATCCCAGGATCTCCACTAATCCAAAACCTGCTCTGGTGCCAATTGAAAGTGCTAGTTTGTGCAAAAACTAAAAACGATCTTAATTCTGTTCTTAGATGCAATAACAGAAAAGCAGTAAAGAACACAAAACTTTGGTAACCCAGTTCGGTGATAACGCACCTACGTCTGGGGGACAATATCCGAGAGATTCAATCCACTATAAGTAGTAGAGAGACTTACAGGACTTTACACCAAGGACTCCACCTTATGTCACCTATTCATCTCGATTACAACTCCCTTACAATGAGATCGAATACAACCACGAGATAAACTCGTAAAGTGATAAAACACTAATATGGTTCTAAGCTACACGCCTAGACAAAACTGAACAAAGCCAGGGAAGCTTGTCCAGAAACACACGCTCGCTCAAAAAACAAAACTTGCAAAACACACGTTGCAAGAACACCAAAAACTCACGAACAAGAATCTTGCAAAACACACGTTGCAAGAACACCAAAACTCACGAACAATAATCTTGCAAAACACACGTTGCAAGAACACCAAAACTCACGAACAATAATCTCAAAGAGCGGCGAGAACAAAACTTGCAAACAGATGCAAGAACACAAAAACCACACGGCCAACAGTAGCAAAAGCGGCAGAGCGTGTCTAGGGTTTTCCTTAGTATATATACTCAGCACAGGAAACCCTAGAAGATCTTCATGCTGATCTTCTGTGCATGGAAACTTTCCATGCAGAAATAATCTTCCATCTTCAAATAATAATAATATATATATATATATATATATATATATATAAATATATATATATATATAAATACTCGATTCATGCATTAATCCTAGTCAGCAAACGCAGCAGAAGACTTGAAAAGAAAATCGCCAATACAAATCTGAGATGCATGCAACACATGCACTAACAATATTCTCGAAGATAACATTATCTCTCCCCTTTCAAATAACTCAAACAACGCAGTTCCACATAATGATAGTAGCTTTTTTTTTTTTCCACATAT
Organism: Thymus mandschuricus; assembly: GCA_029379335.1. NCBI lineage: Eukaryota > Viridiplantae > Streptophyta > Magnoliopsida > Lamiales > Lamiaceae > Thymus > Thymus mandschuricus. Next base: position 15,082,552 of record CM057077.1, on the reverse strand, counting down.
ACTCCTTCGAGGATGTCCAAATTTGGGAAAAATGATCCCAAAACAGAAAGTGAAGCGGCATGGAAACATTATACAGATTGTAATAAAAATCATATGAGTTTCATCATACGACAATCCATAAACAAATGTGAGGTTGATTTCTCTATATCTCCACATAGCGTACAATTTCCTAAGTCATCATCTTCAAGCACTTCTCTACGACGAAGATTTTTCTTAGTTGACAGTTTATTCCACAACAATCATCAAGCCATTTGCAGAAGCCTTTTGCGGAGAAAAATTCTTCAAAATTAAAATGAAATCTCCTCCCACTTGTAAATCCCCTCGACTTGAAATTGCTACATGATTTAAAGAGATCGCACACATTCATGGTATCATAAATTTCATTTGTGCTTCATTTCCATCTCCATCCATCTTAAACATTTGCTTTCGGAGACTACTTGTTAATCACAGAAAATATGACATTAAAAACATATGTATTTCTACCAAAAAGCTCTCCCCTCCAACCCCCTATCCACACCTATTCAAACACAACCCATAGAGTTTCAAAAAATGGTTGACAAAACTAGTTTTCCAAAACATTGTATATCCCCCATCTATTGAAGCATGGGGATGAGAACGAATACGAATACGAATACGAATACGAATACGATAGAATACGAGAATACGCGAATTTTTCAAAAATCTATATACGGATACGTCAAAAATACGTTTATATTTTTTAAATAATATTTATATATGTTTTTAATAATGATATTATAAAAATCACAAAAAGACATATAATTATCAAAATAAAGCAAATCCAAGTACATAAATATTAAGTCTTAACACAAAAAAACTATAGAAGTCTTGAAATACTCCCTCCGTCCTCCATTTAGTAACGGAGGGAGTATGGGCACGCGTTTGTTCGCATTTTATGGTATAATAATAAATTAATGTGTTAAAGTGTTAAAGTGGAATAATTGTGGGTCCATTTGAATTGTTTAATAGTATTAAAATGTTAAAATAATAAAAAGTAGATGTATAAAGTGTTAAAGTGTTAAAGTGATTGTGGGGTCTACGTCCAAAAATGGAAATTGTCAGTAAATGGAGGACGTCCCAATATAGTATTAACGTCACTAAATGGAGGACGGAGGGAGTATTAAATAGTCTTATACGACTTCATCAAATCAAATCAATTACTCCCCAACTCCCCTTCCTTTTCAAGAACATCTTCATGTCCATCTTTATCGAAGACAATCTTCTCCAACTCCGGCTCATCAAGAGATGAATCTGCAATCTCTAAATCTCCCACATCCTCAAACGTGCCAAACTTGTCACCTCCAATATCCCACAACTTTGTCTCTCCTATGAGGTTTTCCGGTGTTATTCTAGATAACAAGCGAAGATTGATACGTATGAAAACCAATCGGCACGTTTAGTTGTCAATTTATTTCTTCTCAATGAGTGGATGAAGGAGTATGTGCTCCAATTCCTCTCTGGACACGATGAAGAAGAAGGTTGCACAAGTAATTTCAAGGCTAAACCTTGAAGTGTTGGCGCACCGGGACTATATAACACCCACTAACTCATTGGATCCAACTCATAACGTTGTTCAATGGAGTCGGAATCGGCAAAGACCCCGCCATGTTAGAGAAGTTAGCAAACTCCATATTAACAACCCTCTTTTGTGTAACATCTGGAAAATAATTCTTCAAGCATTTCGATCTCTCCATCGCAACCTCATGATCCCTATGTGGAGCAACTCGAGAAGGGTCTTCAATAAGCCATTGTGTACTATAATATCTAATAATATAGTAATAACATAAGGAAAATTGATATAATAAAAGTAAAAATAAATGTAATATAAAATTAATTTATTAGAGATTACCTTGGATTTAGAGAATGGGCTAAACAATGAAGAGGGGTGTTATTCTTTTTCCAACGGGTAACTAAGATTGCATGAACCACATCATAGAAAGCAGATGACTCGTGTACTCCGAGTTTTTCATACTTGTAGATTTCCTTCTTCACCTTTTCTATCGTTGAATCCCACATATCGTAGACCATGTGAAGGCAAGGCTTGTCAGTATCACAACTTCACAAGCTCGAATCATGTCGTATAGAGGAGCCGTAAATGAGATAATGTCGTCAATCTTATCCCACCACGTGTTATCTAACATGTTGGTCCCGGAAAAGAGTAATTGGTGTATGGGGGGGGGGGGGGGGGGGGGGGGGGGGAATACACCAATAACCAACCGTTTTTTACTTTAAAAATCAGGTCGATCAAAGGTCGAACCTTATCAGAGACAGGTTGATCTATCAAGCTCGTTTGGGAACAAGCTTGATTTATCAAACTGTGCTTATGCGGAAGTTGGTGGAGGTTGATTTACTCTTTGAAAAATCTAAGGTCGATACAGAAATGCAGGTTAATACTTGATATGCAGGTTGATGCTCGTCAGCTTGATAATAAAATGAAAGGGCGATAAATAAAGAGAGAGAGAGAGACAACCGAGTTTTATCGTGGTTCGGAGATAACCCTCCTACATCCACGTCAGGTCGACTCGACCTGAGAATCCCTTTTCTTTTGGATCCACCTTCTCTCTTATTTATACTGACTGAGTATCAGTTTCATACACCTCTCTTATTTATACTGATTGAGTATCAGTTTCATACACTTTGCAACTAGCAAATACAACTAGCTTTACAACGGCCTCAACCTATCTAACTAATGGGGGAGGGGGTTGTTTGGAGTGCGAGCTTGATGTGGCAGTTAACGCTTCAAGCTTGCGGTGTTCTTCAATGGAGAAATTCTCTTTTCCAACACTTGGGAAATATCTAGGGTTTTCGAGTGTTGAAAGGATAGAACTTGAGAGAGAATTTCTACAGCACTATAGCTTTTGAATAATGAATTTCCCATGCAGTTCCATTGAAGTGGGAAGTCTTTATATAGGCATAGTTTGGAAACTAGCCGTTGGAGTCTGCACTGACGTGGCAGCTGACGTGGCAACTAGCCGTTGGAGCTTGCTGACGTGTCAACTAGCCGTTGGTGCTGACTCATCACTTCCCGTTGGGATTTGTCCTAGCTGGCATCTGTAGTGGCAGCATAGGTGGCAGGTTGACTCATGGAGGTAGGTCATCGGCCTGAGGTATCTTCCAGCATCTTGATGTCTTGAACTTGAGAACAGACTGGAGTACCTACAGAGCAGGTTGATGATGACAGGCTGTTCTTCTATAGGCAAGGCTGTTGGAATAACAGCCTCTGCCTTTACATGGCAGAACAACCTTTCTAGAACAGCCTGACTAGAACGGCCTGTCTAGAACAGCCTTCCTAGAACGGCCTGACTAACGATCTGACTAGAACAACCTTCCTAGAACGGCCTTAGCTTGTAAACTCTATTAACCTTAACTCTGTAGAATAAGCCTAAGCGTGGTTTTGAGAAAACATCATCAAAATTAACTGCAAAGGGTTCCCAACAATTTCCCCCTTTTTGATGATGTCAAAACCAACACTTCACAAATGAGATTCCTAGAAAGATAAAGAATATTACAAGCTTGTTCTAACTACACAGTTAAAACAGTATATGGAATCAACATAATAGGGCAGATAATGGAAGCAGTAAATGCAGTTGATCTCTTAGATGTCTTCTTCTGTCCTTCCCCCTTTTTGGCATCATCAGAAAGGATTTGAACTATGGAACGAAGAGACGAGACCTCTTCCTTCAAGATCATTATATCAGCCTTCATGGCTACTTGATTACCCATTTTTGTTCTTATTTCCTACAAAAGGTAGGCATTAATATATGCAATACTTGGAGCAATGAGTATTAATAATTGAAGAATTATTAGCATATTGGAGGAGTTAAAGAAAAGACAAAGGGTGATACAATCCCTTTGATTCCCCCTTCATTAATGCTCGGTATTGCATGCGGCAGGCCGTTGATATTGGAAAGGCAGGATACGGCCTGAAAGCTGTAGAACGGCCTGGTAATATAGAAGACGGCCTTTGTTCCCCCTTTGTGAACTGGAGGTTGATAGCATCAAGGTTGATAGTGTCAAGGCTGATCACGACCTTGGTCAAGGATCGGCCTTGATCTGTGTCGGCCTTGCTTCGGGCTTACCATGCGACGGCCTTTGCCTTGCATCGGCCTTGTTATGAAACGACCTGGATTTTGTGATATCGACCTCGTAGAAGTAGATATCGGCCTTTGTTCCCCCTCAATATGAGGAACTTTATACAAGGTTGATTCAAATGCTGATCATCAAGGTTGATTATCAACCTTTTGACTGCATATCGACCTTGGGGTCAATACAAGGGCAGCTAAGCAATGCACTTTTACCAATCGCCCTTCGAGTGCGCACTCCTTGGTTCGGGTTCCCAACAATGAGCTCCTACAGATGATTATCGTCCCATCATCTCCGTCGAGATATTTCTTCTTGAGAGAATTGGCTCGGGTTCATTGATTGGTTCATCGAACTCGGGGTGAGCAAAAGGTTAAGCGACATGCTGATTTGTTGATGGCCTTGGAATTCAAATGGCTTAACCTCTTGTGCCATAGCCAGCTCGTCTCGGAGTCAGTTTTCATGCCCAGGTAGGTCTCCCTTTTATCAGTCAATTTGACTGTAAAGTTTGTCCTGCAATTCCGGTAAGGAGTATTTGTCCTTCCTTATTTCTCACAAGACATTTGTTAGCGGTGAATTCTACTCGTTTACCATTCGAGCAGAATTGCGACACAGAGAATAAATTATGATTAAGACCTTCAACATAAGAGACATTATGAATAGAGGTTTTACCAACATTTAAGTCGCCCTGACCTCGAGTGCGGCCTTTAGAGTTGCTTTCGAATGTTACTTGAGGTCCGACTCATTCTACATAATTTGATAGAAGCATCTTGTTACACATCATGTGCTTGGAGCATCCACTATCAATGATCCACACAGCTCCACGAGCTGTTTGGCTCCTTCTCTGAGCCTTCCCGACCTGCAATTAATTAAACCTAGCAACCCATTTGAGATTGGGTGCTACATCGGTTGCGGGAACGGCCTTTGGGACCCAAACTTGTTTTGCCGGTCTGCTTCTATTCGAGGCTGAGGACGAGGCAGTGGCGGTCTTGGGCTTGGGAGCCTTCTTATGAGAGTGAGGATGTTGAGGTTGATAGAACGGCTCTTCATAATATCCAGGTTGATAAGGTTGATACTGCCTTCTTTGAAAATAAGGTTGCTGAGGTTGATAGCAGTAACAGCCTTGATAAGCAGGCTGATAGAACATCTGAGGTTGGTAAGGCCGTGGATCATATCGGCCTTGATACTTCCTTTGTTGAGCAGCCTGATCTTGAGGTTTTGAGGCAGGTCGACGCTGCTGCCTCTTTTGGACAGGTCGTGCCTCCTTCTTAGGAACAGGCTGTTCCTTTTCAAAAAGGTTCTTCTTCCTATGCTGCTTTATGAGAATGGCCTGAGGCTGACGAGCTAGGTTCTTCAGCTTGATAACCTTGTCAGGCAGAGCTTGTTCCCGTGAGGCAGATGCCTGAGCTTGTTCTTCAAGCTCCTTCTCCCTTAAAGTCAACTTTTGTTGGGAATTGTTATGGACCAATTTGTTAAGGGGGAACTCTGAGGGATACTTGATAAACGAAGCCATTTGTTTTGATTAGATCCCAAAACCCCAAGTGTCCAAGCTCCCAAGCGACCCATTTTGATGTAGTTAATAGGTTAGAATTTTTCTAAGCCTAAATCTGTTAGGATGGCTTTATTTTGCTTAGCTTTAGACTGCAGGAATTCAAGTGAAGGCCACTCGCTTGAGTGTATTCTTCCAAAGCGAAGCGAGTCTAGCAAACCGAAGTGAAGCGTGCCGAAACCAGCGAAGCGAAGCGAGCGCTACAGTGGAGTCAAAGTGAAGCCACCAAAGCGAAGCAAAGCGAACGCTACAAAGAAAAGCAGAAGCGAGTCAACGCGGGTCAACACTTATTAAAGCAGTCACTACGAAACTTCGTTTCGAAAGCGACCCGCTACAGTATGATCCTGAAGTGACTCACTTCAGAGCGGCCGCTACAACTTCAAAGCGAAGCGAACTACCTACCAGAAAGCGACAGCACAACTCCCGCCCATATTTTGAACTCCAGTCAACTGGAGATCTCCGCATTAATTACGAGATCTCCACGTGTCAAAGGCGGAGTGGAGCGGAAGAGTTGACTGCCAGGCCGACAAAGGCGCCGCAACAGTACTGGCTCGCTCCAGTTACTGTTAAGTTTGTAACTTAGCCATTTTCGGCAAAGAGACAAACTGGGCACCTGCAAAAGCTACTGCCTGCGCAAGTACTGTCGAGAGGAGGAGGGACAAGGCCACCAACCAAGCAACGGATCTCAGCCATCCCTCCGCCTATAAATAGTGAAGGATGAAGACGAAGAAAACAGAGAACACTACTTGAGCATTCGAGCGCATACAGCAAACAAACACTCCCCAGCTTTCTAGCAATCTTCGAGTCTTTGTTTTCAAGTGTTCTCCGAGTTTCCAGTTCATCGGAACTCGTCTTCACAACCTTCACACATAGATTCTAAGCCCACTTCAAATATCCAAGCTTAGAAGAAGAACTCTAGCCAATCTTTGCATTCACTGTAAAGAGTTCTTCATAGTGTGTCGTCAACCAAAAACCCTATACTTCGTCTGTTAGGTTTTTGTGTTCGTCGTCGTTAGGTTGTCCAGATCCAAGGCCCTTCTTTCATCGATTGAAGAAGCCTCGATCATAGAGTTGAGATCCAAGCTTACACTTACACCGTTTGTGTGAAGCTCGATCGAAGCTAGGCTGTAAGGAGAGCCCGGAATCTCCCTATTGTTCGGACAGAAACGAGTGAAGTTTCGTGTCCAGTTTAGGTCTTAGTAGTGAACCCGTAATCACTGCATTGTTCGTCAGATCCAGGCGAGTGAAGCCCGATCTCGACCAGGTTTTTGAAGGACCCGTAACCTTCAAGTTCTTGAGTGAAAAGAACGGTTGCCGTCGTGCAACAAAGTGGACGTAGGAGCGTTATCTCCGAACCACTATAAATCTTCGTGTCGTATCTCTCTAACCCTAAACTCTTTACTGTATTTGTTTATCCATTGCACGTGCATCTAAACAACTTAATCTGGATATTTTAATTACTTAGGAAAAGATTTTAGCTCACCAAATTCCGCATACACGAGTAAGGACTCCCTCTTGATCAAGTCATCACTTCGGTCAAGCAGGCTAGCTACGTACTGTTGATCTAGCTTCAGCTAGGTCTTAAGTTTAAAGCGAGCTCCTTACTTGTTACTCTGAGTTAAGGGATTTGAAGTTGAAAAACTTCAAAATACGTATTCACCCCCCCCTCTACGTATTTTTCCTATTAACAAACCGGGACCAACAAGTGGTATCAGAGCAGCGGTTCTTTCGAGCCACTGCTTTGCATATCCGAAGTGAGTCCCCACTCACTTCACGTTGTCTCACTGAACCGGATCCTATTTTCCTAAGTGCATCAAAACCTCACCCACGCATATTGCATTTACTGCTGATAGTTTGCTATGTCTACATACAGTGCATCAAATCTTCCACAGTTCTCGATCGAAGGATACGAGACATGGAGTTTCCGAGTCGAAAGCTTTCTTTGCTCCATCCACGACCGGATGTGGGAAGTCATTGAAGACGGACCAATCGAAATCAAGAAAGCAATATCTGTGGAGGTTCCAGCCGCTGAAGGTCGTCCAGCCCACGTTCGACAACAGTACGTGGAGAAGGATAAGGATGAGTATACTCCAAATGACTTCAAAGTTGCCAACCTCGACAAGATTGCACGCCACACGATGCAGAGCACCGTGTCGGACGCCTACCTTCCAAGGATTAGGAAGTGCGCAACAGCGAAGGAGATGTGGGAAACTCTAGCCCTCATTTCTCAAGGAACAGACAAAATCAAGGAGAACAAACTCGCCGTTCAGATGCGGGAGTTTGAAAGTCTGATAATGAAGCCAGGAGAGTCCATCGACACCTTCGAGCTGAGAGTTACAAACATAATTGCGACTCTCAACTCGCTTGGGAAGGAACTCACAGATAAGGAAGTCAACCTGAAGATTGTCCGAGCTCTCACAAGGAAGTGGCAAACTATGAAGGAGCTGTATCTAGCAACCAAGGATCTATCAAAGCTCACACCAGAGATTCTATTTTCTGAACTCAAAGCTCATGAATTCGATCTGAATCGAATGAACCTCGACGAAGAGGATGAAGCACCCACTACATCAAAAGGAGTAGCATTCAAAGCTGCCGAAGGGCCAAGCGAGCAGTCGCTAGCCAAGATGACGAGGGAAGAGTTGGAAGAACACATTGCGTTCTTATCCAAGAACTTCAATAAAATGAATTCTCGAGTGGGCAAATACAAAAGATTCTACAAGCAATACAAAGGGAGGAGCACTGATGCTCGAGAAAGAAAAGGGAAGAGAGAAGAGACGACAAAGCCGATCCCGAGAGACATGATGGAAGTGGAATGTTACCATTGCCACAAGATGGGCCACTACAAATCCGATTGCCCAAAGCTGAGTGCGAAAGAGCGAGAAGAACTGAAAGCCAAGAGGGATGCTCCAAGGCGAGCGCTTGTAGCGAGTGAAGTTCCGGTCGCTTCAACTGAAGATCCACAAAGCGACTCAGACGCATTCACTGATCCCAACTCCAGTGATGGAGAGGATCTTGGACTCATGGCGCTCACCGACGAAGAAACAGGAGAGGTATTCATCTATCCCTCACCTAGTTCAATTACACTCGCACACACACACCAAGAGGAAGCAAATTCCTCTGCATGGAGTGAGTTGCTTGACAAGCACGTTAAACTGTCAAGTGACCACGAAGTGCTGCAACAAGCTTTGTCCCAAAGCAAGAAGGAGAACCGAAAGCTAGCCACTGAGCTTGACCAAGTCAAACTTAATCTAAGGGCTATGACTAGTAAGTTCGAGGATCTCTTCGCTAGACATCAAAGCTTGGAGGGAAGGTATGAAACCCAATCCACTCTAGTCGCCAACTTAAATAAAGCATCATACGCTAGACAGGCACTAGAGAGTTCTCTTCTACCTTTTGGTAGAAAGGAGGACTTGGATATGAGGGTGGACCTTCCAAGCCAACTGTCTTTGTTGGTGCTTCAAACACGACACCATCAGTCACTTTGGAAATGCCCACTGCATCCAAAGCGACCACTAACAAAGACAAAGGCAAAATGGCTGAGAACCCTAAGAAGAAGCCAATGAAGATGTCTATATCTTTAAGGACTGAATCTAAGGGTAAGCAAAATACAACTATCCCTAGCACTCACTGTTGGGAACCCCTTGCAGTTTGATTTTGATGATGTTTATCGAAACCACACTTAGGCATATTTTTCTTTGTTTAGGGTCAAGGCCGATAGATCGACCTGCTACCTGTTAGTGCAGGTCGATGCCCTTTAACGTTTAGTGTCAAGTTCGATCCACCCTGTAAGAGAAAGGTCGATGTATCGACCTGCCTCAATTGGATCGAGCTGGACCATCAGCCTGTCTATCGACCTCCCCTATCAAGCTTCCAGCTGGCATTGCCTTAGAAGATTTCAAGAGCTGGATTATCAATCAAGGTCGATGCTCCCCCTTCATGGAGCGTCACGACCTGATCCTTGCCACGTTGAGTGCCAGCAAGGACGAATATTCCCAACGACTAGAAGTGAGTCAGCATCCAACGGCTAGTGCCACGTCAGCCCGACTCCAACGGCTAGTTTTTCAAAACTGCCTATAAATACTTCAGCCATTTTCGGATTCAAGTACGGGAAACACAAGTTATCAACGCCATATCTCTGCCCAAATCTCTCTCAAAGCTCATATCCATTCAAGTGTTCGAAATCCGATTAGTTTCCCAAACACTTGACAAGAGAGGTTTCCGATTCCGAAAAACTCCACAACGACGAAGCGTTCACTGCTGCTTGTCGATTGTTCAAACAACTTCTTCTCCGACTTGTTCGAAGTTAGAAAGCTTGTTTTTATTTTCGCCATTATAGAGTTAGTCAAGCTCTGTAAAAGCGTAAGGTTGTTTGTACGTTTTAGTACGAAGGTTGTAAGGGTCACGACCCAAAACTCGTGTCTAGTTACTCTCAAGTTAGATTGTATCTAGAACTGATACTCAGTCAGTATAAATAAGAGAGAGGTGGATCCAAAAGAAAAGGGATTCTCAGGTCGAGTCGACCTGACGTGGACGTAGGAGGGTTTCTCCGAACCACGCTACATCGCGGTGTCTCTCTCTCTCTTTATTTATTGTACTTACATTTTATTATCTAACTGACGTGCATCAACCTGCATTACACGAATCAACCTGCTATCCATATTCAGCCTAAAGATTTTTCAAAGAGTAATCAACCTCCACCAACTTCCGCATTAACAGTTTGATAAATCAAGCTTGATACCATACAAGCTTGATAGATCAACCTGCCTCTGATAAGGTCGACCTTGACAATCGACCTGCAGATCGACCTGAAATTTTAAAAGTCATAAACGGTTGGTTATTGGTGTATTCCCCCCCCCATACACCAATTACTCTTTCCCGGGACCAACAAGTGGTATCAGAGCAGTGGTTCTTTTGACCGCTGCTTTGCATACTAAAAGTTCTTTATCAAACTTTTGGTCATTTTGAACCGATCCTTAGAAAAATCTTTTCATTCATTCATATCATATTATTTTGCTATGGAGGCTTCTCTTCTCAGGGTATGTGAAGACTTCTCCGTTCAAGGCTATGAAGATTGGAGCTTTCGAATCAAGATGTGTCTCAAGGCACATCACGTCCTTATGTGGGACATCATCGAGAACGGTCCCTCCCCCATTTATGCTGCGAAGATTATCGTGGATGGAACAGCCCCCGGGGAGGCTACATACGAGAAAGTCCTTAAGAATCCTCGCGATTACACAACTGAGGAAAGGAAGGAGGCCGGTCTCTATGACTACGCAAAGGGACTCATCTCCAGCACCGTGAAGGGCGTCTACCTGGCCAAGATCAGAAATCTTGAAACGGCCAAAGAAATGTGGGACACCCTCCGGTCCATCAGCCTTGGCTCAGAGGAAATGAAGGAGAACAAGCTGTCCATGGCGTGCAGCAAGTTCGATGACTTCAAGATGGTTTCGGGAGAAACCATTGAAGCGATGAAAATTCGCTTCACCGAGATTGTTCTTGAAGTGGCTGCCATCAATCCATACTAGTATACGCAGCGCGAGAAGAATCTCAAAGTGATACGTGCCCTCCCTGCAAATTGGCACGTATACGCCGCCATGCATCCAACCCGATCGGATTTCAACTCCCTCACCACTGAAGATCTTTTCGACATTCTTGTCGGAAATGAGTATGAGATGATCCGCATCCATGGATCAACCCAGCCTTCCACCAGCAAGAAGGCTGAGGAAAAGAACAAGGAGGTAGCCTTCAAGGCCGACTCAGCCTCAGCTGCTACCCCAAGTCCGATTAACGAATCCATCGTCAAGAAGTTCGAGAAGATGACTCTCGACTACGCTCTAGCCGCTAGGAGAAATGAGAAGCTCCTAGGGAAGGTTGTCAAATACAAGAAATTCTACCGTGACAACAAACGAAACTTCTCAAACCGCAACCACGACCGCCCTGACAAAAAGGGAGAAGGTAAACCCTCAACCTTCAATTCTTCTAACACACCCGAGGGTGGTTGTTTCAACTGTGGCAGGCCAGGTCACTACAAGACCGACTGCCCGGATCTTACCAAGGCCGAGAGAGACGAGCTCCGTGCAAAGCGTGATAAGAAGCTCAAAGATCAACGAGCTGCAATGATTGCCGAAGAAACAAAGGAAGCTCACCTCTCGGACAGCTCGTCAAGTGATGACGAAGGATACATCGCTTTCGATGAAAGTGATGATGAAGAATGCTTCGTTGGAAAGCATCAACAAAACGAGGGATCTTCAAAGGTAGATCTTCAACCCATTTCACTTTCTTTTTCTGACGATGATTGTGCAAAAGAAGGTGATAAAGACCTATCCGAGGCTGTGTCTTGGGAAGAAATCAAGAAACAGCTCGATGACTATGCCGATCTCGTGGATACACTCAAAGAGGTCGTTGAAGACAATGCTGAGCTATTGGATAAAAATGAAAAATACAAGCTAGCCTTGGAAGAAAGATTCTCTCCCTACGATGAAGAAAAGGAAAGGGAGATCGAAACCCTAAAGTCAAAGGTTGACGAATTGACTTTACGGGTCAAGGAGTTCGATATCAGGGAGCTCGAGAAGAACGAATCCCTCAAGACCAAAGATGCCGAAATACACAGCCTTACCTCAAAGCTGGCTGAATTGGTAATTCGACACGAACTCCTCGTGAAAAAGGAAGAAAAACTTCAACTCACATTGAGTCAGTTGAAGAAAAGTGGAAAGAAGCTGGAAGAGGTCCAATCCATGCAACGCAATCCGCGCGATCACTCTGGGATTGGATTTAACGGAGAATCCAAGAAAAGCAAGAACAAAGACTGCGAGATCACGTTCGTGAAAGCGCAGCCTAAATCAAAGAATGTTCGGAAAGCTAATCAAGCTCTCCCTGATAAGATGGTCAAGCTGAAGAATCCAGCTCGACAGCCCCAGGCCATCCTCATAAAGCAACAAAAGAAAGAACAGCCCGCTCCTCAAAAGAAGGAGAGTCGACCTGCCCAGCAACGTCGACCTGCCCCCTACCATCAAAATAAGGCTGTTCATCAAGGGCGATACCAAGGCCAGCATTATCAAAGGCCGTATCACCCTGAGTTCTTCCACCCGGATTATCAAGGGTGCTACTGCCACTATTCTCAACAGTCAAATTTTTCAGACTGGCAGTATCAACCTGGGTTTTACGAAGAACAATATTATCAGCCTCGTCGCCCTCGCTCGAAGAAATCCAAGGCTCCTAAGCCCAAGACCGCTACTGCCTCGTCCTCAGCCTCGGATAGAAGCAGACCGGTGAAGCAAATATGGGTTCCAAAGGCCGTTCCCGCAACCGATGTAGCACCCAATCTCAAATGGGTTGCTAAGTTTAACTAATTGCAGGTCGGGAAGGCTCAAAGAAGGAGCCAAGCAGCTCATGGAGCTGTATGGATCATTGATAGTGGATGCTCAAAGCACATGACGTGTGACAAAACGCCACTTTCAAATTACCAAGAACGAGACGGGCCACTTGTAACCTTTGGAGGAAATTCTAAGGGATTTACAAGAGGCCAGGGTGATCTAAGAGTTGGTAAAACAACTATTTCTAACGTCTCTTATGTTGAAGGTCTTAATCATAACCTATTTTCTGTGTCGCAATTCTGCTCGAGTGGTAAACGAGTAGAATTCACCGCTAACAAATGTCTCGTGAAAAATGAGGAAGGAGAAATTCTTCTTACCGGAATTTTGCAGGATAGACTCTATATTGTTCAATGGACAGATTGGATAGAAACCTGCTTGGTCACAAAGGCTGATTCCGAGACAAGTTGGCTATGGCACAAGAGGTTGAGTCACTTAAACTTCAAGGCCATCAACAAGCTCGCACGCAACAAGCTGGTGAACGACCTGCCAGACCAAGTCTTCGATCGTGATCACATCTGCAAAGCATGTCAAGCTGGAAAGCAGACAAGATCATCATTTCCAAGCGTGACGGCACAATCATCAAATCGAATTCTTGAGCTTCTCCATCTCGACCTCTTCGGTCCAGTCACTCCCTTGAGTATAAACGGTAGAAAATACGCTCTCGTTATTATAGATGATTATTCTAGATTTACGTGGGTTATTTTCATGTATAAAAAGAAAGAGACATTGGAGAAGCTACCTGCGTTGCTGAGCAAGCTGTGCAATCAAAAGGAGAAATCCATCATCTCCAGTCGATCAGATCGAGGCACCGAATTTATCAATGCAATGATCGAAGAATATTGCACAAAGAGTGGGATTCATCATCAAACTTCAGCTGCACGCACACCTCAACAAAACGGCGTGGTGGAACGTCGTAACAGATCGCTGAAGGAAGCAGCTCGTACCATGTTGGATGAAACCAATCTTCCAAAGAAGTTTTGGGCAGAGGCCGTCAACACAGCTTGCTACACCCAAAACAGGTCGATCATCACGACCCGACATGGAAAGACTCCATACGAGCTGTGGAACAACAAGCTCCCCAGGTTAAAGTATTTTAAAGCCTTTGGGTGTTTGTGTTACATTCATAACAATGGAAAATCTCAATTGAAGACTTTTGATAGCAAGGCCGATCCAGGAGTATTTTTAGGATACTCAGAGGTTAGCAAAGCTTATAGAGTCTTTAATAAGAAAACCCTAGTTGTGGAGGTAACACCTCATGTTGTATTTGATGAATCTACTTGTCTGTACAAAGAATCAAGTACAGGTACAGAACAGCCCGCTGCTAACAGGCCGTCTAATTCCCCCATTGACGACCTGCTAGTATGGACTCCAAATGATTTGGAGAAAGAGGATCAATCTGATCCTAAGGTCACACAGCAAGGGGGAAGTGATGCAAATGATAATACGAGCTGTAATACATCAGCCGGACTTAACCAGGCTGATCCCCCTCCCTCAGTCCCCAAGACTGATGCTGTTCACGACCTTACATCACAAATCGAGCAGCTCGATGACACAATGGAGCAGCTCAACATCCAGGCCGAACAGCAGCCTGATCAACAGCCCGAGCAACAGCATGTGCCCACTGATCAACCTTCAACTCATCCGGAGTTTGACGAACCCATTAATGAGCCCGAGCCAATCATTTCAAATGAAGAAAGATCACGACGCAGACGATGGATCGATGATCATCCGAAAGAGCTCATTGTTGGGAACCCAAACCAAGGAGTGCGAACAAGAAGGACGATTGGTGAAAGTGCGCTATTAAGTTGCTATCTCTCTCGCATAGAACCCAAAGATGCCATTGAAGCTCTTCAAGATGCTGATTGGATTGAAGCCATGCAAGAAGAACTCAATGAATTCAAAAGAAATGAAGTATGGTCTCTAGTGGATCGTCCTTATCATCAGGGCGTCATTGGAGTCAAATGGGTTTACAAGAACAAGAGAAATGAATCTGGAGAAGTTGTCAGAAATAAAGCCAGATTGGTTGCAAAGGGTTACTGTCAACAAGAAGGAATCGACTATGATGAGACGTTTGCCCCCGTTGCAAGATTAGAAGCTATAAGACTGTTTCTAGCTTACGCCGCTCATCAACGATTCAAAGTCTACCAGATGGACGTTAAAAGCGCGTTCCTCAATGGCGTTCTCGAAGAGGAAGTCTATGTGGAACAGCCTCCTGGATTCGAGGAGGGTGATTCAAGCAAAGTCTACAAACTGCACAAGGCCGTCTACGGACTTAAGCAAGCTCCTCGAGCTTGGTATGAGACGCTATCATCCTTTCTCATCGAATCAGGATTCAAGCGTGGTTCAGTTGACAAGACGCTATTCACTATCAAAGTGAATGAACATATCCTTTTAGTACAAATTTATGTTGATGATATCATTTTTGGATCTAAATCTCCCATTTTGTGTGAAAAATTTGGTAACCTCATGACCAAAAAATATAAAATGTCTATGATGGGGGAAATGAATTTCTTTCTAGGGTTGCAGGTAAAGCAGTCCGATGAAGGAATCTTCATTAGCCAAACAAAGTACGCACACGAGCTGGTCGACAAGTTTGGTGTCAAAGACAGCAAGCCTGTCAAAATACCAATGCTCTCTGGTGGGAAGATCGACCCGGATCCCCAAGGAAAACCTGCCAACATAACACAGTACAGGGGTATAATTGGTTCATTACTTTATCTAACTGCTAGTCGACCTGACATCACTTTTGCAGTTGGAGTGTGTGCTCGATTTCAAGCTAATCCGAAGGAATCTCACTTGGAAGCAGCAAAGAAAATTCTTCGATACATCAAAGGAACCACAAATCTAGGTCTTTGGTATCCTTGTGATGATAATTTGCAGCTTACAGGTTATTCAGATTCTGATCATGCAGGATGCAAGCTCGATAGGAAATCTACCTCGGGCACTTGCCATTTTCTCGGAAACAAGCTGATTTCGTGGTTTTCAAAGAAGCAAACTTCACTAGCCACCTCCACCACAGAGGCCGAGTACATGGCCGCAGGAAGTTGTTGTGCACAAATCTTGTGGATCAAACAACAACTTAAGGATTATGAAGTTGAAGTTAGTGAAGTGCCAATATTCTGCGACAGCTCGAGTGCCATCGCCATTACTCAAAACCCAGTTCTTCACTCTAGATGCAAGCACGTGGATATTCGACATCACTTTATTCGTGATCACGTGGAAAAGAAGAACGTGGTTATAGAGAAGATACACACTGACATTCAACGAGCTGATATTCTAACCAAACCCCTAGCCGAAGAAAGATTCAAAATGCTATGTGGAAAGCTGGGGTTATTAAATGTTGAGACATCAGGCCGATCATAAGCCTCCAGGCCGTTATCTCCTCATCGACCTGCCACATCCTTCAAAAGCTTGTGTGGGACCAACAATCGGAACCAACAGGCAGGCCGTCTCTTTACAAGCAGGCCGATATTAAGGGGGAACAGGCCGTCATCTACTCAACAGGCCGATACCATTTGAACAGGGAGACACTATTTGAACAGGCCGTGCCTATCCACAGGCCGTGACCATCATCAGGCCGTCGACTATTCAATAGATCGACCTGCATTCCTCAAATTAAGGGGGAACACTTAGCCAAAGTGATCCATCATTTGAGGGGGAACAAAGGCCGATGTCCATCTCCAGGGCGTTTATTTCGCCAGGCCGACGTCTTAAGTCCAGGCAGTTCCACCTTGCCAGGTCGATGTCATATGTCCAGGCCGATATCACAAATTCAGGCCGTTCATTTCGACAGACCGTTCTCCGTCACCAGGCCGATACTATCAGACCGATATCGACCTGAATGCAACTGCATTTATGAAGGAAGAATCAAAAGGGCAGTATCACCCTTTTGTTTTATAACTTCTTCAATACGCATTGATTTCTTCATTTATTTATGTTATTTATTTCTCAATGTGTTTCATTATTTAAGGTTCTGATAACTTGCAGAAAATGAGGAAAAAAGGGAGTAATGATTACCATTTTTGTAAAACATCCAGTCAAGTGTCAAACCTTGACACATTGACCGAGGCCTCATTAAATTCCCTGCCGTCTCTCTCTGCAAAAGTGCAAGTTATCGCACGTTCTCAATAACTCACGCGCGGATGTGAAACGTTTCACATTTCACGCGCACACATCGTGTGGTTGAGAATTAAAGAGATATTTTCACCTCTTCAAATTCGAACGATCTCAACCGTTCGAAAATTCTATAAATATGGCATGCAGTTTTCTCTCATTCTTACTTGCCTTCTTCATCTTCTTCGAAAAACCTAAAATTTATCTCTGCAAATACTAAAACTGCCGCTGTCGTGTTCTTCACTTTTCTGCATTCTCTCTATCTGCATCAAATCACTCGCGTGGTTTGTACTCTTTTCACCGATTATATTTTTACATATCTGTCAAGTTCTTTACTGTATTTATTTTCTAATCTTTCTCGAAAAACTTGCAGAAAAATCAATGGCAGAAAGGGTTTCTACTTCCGGTCGAAAGGAGATGCCGTGGTCTGAAATAGAGGAAATCTTGACGGCTCACCTCAAATTCGAACCATACATGGAGCGCAATAACTTCGGTTTTCGCGATCTCGACTCCATGTTCGCTCTGGTGGAGAAGTGTTCTTCTTTTTATCAGATTATCTCCACCCGCCCAGCGAAGCATCTTCCCAGGCTCGTGTGTGCCTTCTTTTATAACTGGAATGAAGGTGATTCCGTATCTACCCACACGGTCTCCCTTGGCACCACGAAATCTCTGGTCACCATCAACGTTCTCAACGCGGTGAAGGCGGCCTTCGGCATTGAAGAGGAAGGTTCAATGCAGCTTTCGGAAATTTCTAGGGACCAACTGCAGCAGGTTGCAGACCGTGTCCTAATCGAGCAAAGGCAGTACGTGCCCGTTGCCTTCAAGAGGAGCGATCTCCGGCCCAAATACCGCCTCTTGATGGACTTCGTGCAGAAGTGCTTTCTAGGGCACATAGGGAATTACGACCAGGTCACGCCGTTCAAATTCCAAATCATGACGGCCGTAATTCTCGACCTGCCCATCTGTTGGGCCAAGCTGATGGTCTCGCTGCTCTGGGATGAAGCCAGGCTGATCATCACCGAGACCGAGGGAGAGGTCGTTGTGAAAGTGTCCCTTCACAACAACAAACCGCTTCGTCTTGGGACGAAGGTAACCTCCATCATCATCTCCCACTTCAAGCAGAGGACATGGGCCAAAGATCCGGCTTTTCCCCCTCTGTTTATTCCAAAGGATCTCCACCAACTGGAGATGGCGATAGGTGTGTCGGCGCAGATTTTTTACAACTCCTCTGACGATGTCAGGACGCACCTCGCCAAGGCCGGTCATTCCAAAGTTGGCTGGAGGATTCCGGATCGACCTGCTCCAAAGAAGAGGAAGGCCGATGTCGATCTGGTTCCCTCACGCCCTGTCAAGAAGGCTCCGCCCGTGAAGAGGACTCCCCCTCGCAAGACGCAGTCTGCCTCCGGTGAGCCTCCCAGGCCGTTCCATAAAATCCTCCCTCTGGATTTCGAGGTTGCTGCACCTCCCAGGGAGTCTTCGCCCGCCTCATCGCCCTCCTCATCAGCCGAACGGACTCCATCTCCAGTCCGTTCCGCCGCCGAGCAGTCCGCCTCGCAGCAACGCCCTGCATCCTCTCAGCAGGTCGTTGCCCCCTCTCCACAAAGACCTCCCTCAGTCCAACGAGCTGGATCCGTTGAGATCCAGGATCTCACTGCGGAAGAATCTCTGCCTTCCCCAGTTCGAGATGCGCCTGTGGAGGAGGACGTCGTGCTGGAGGTCCAGCCGTTCGTTGAGCAGCCATTATCTGCTGCTCACTCCCAGGTCGCTGCCTTGAAGCAGGAGGCCAGGCTGAAGGTCATCGACCTGATGCCGGGGATAGCTCAACTCCCCAAATCCCTCGACCTCGCCACTCGCCTCCAGTTCTATCTGGATTGTAAGTCGAGTTACTATTACGTCTTTGAGGCGTTGCTGCAGGTCGTCACTCTCGACGACCTGAAGGTCGAGGAGTTAGTGCTGGAATCGGAGTTCGGTTTCTACACCGTGGGGGATGCGGCCTCCAATTTCCGTCAGCTGGTGCTTCGCCGCATGAAGGTCGAAGCCAAAATTTTGGGCATCGACCTTCGCCCCCTCTATGCACACTCCCGTGCTCTCTTCAACTCCGCCGCAATAGCTGGAGACGAGTTTGATAGGATTCAAACTCCGGAGCAATCATCACCCAGGATTGAGGGTGATGATCAGCCTCTTGTTGCTGCTGCTCCGTCTCCAAAAGTCGATGTGGAGGCTGCGCTGGATGATATTTCTGCCAAGCTTGAGTCCATCATCACCAGCCTCCCAGAGCAAATCAAGCAGGCCGTAGCAGAGGCCCGGGCTGATATAGTGAAAGATGCCAAAGCCCAGGCCGATGAAGCTGCCAGGGAGCGCGTCACGGACTTCGCCGTGAAGCTGTTAAAAGAATATACCGATAAGCTCCTGCCAGGCCAGCTCGATGAGCTCAACATGGCGTCCCGTGACCAAATCGCGGAGGTATTGGAGGACTTGGCCAAGGTCGATGAGCGAGTAGAAAACCTGAATTCATCTATCTCAAACTCGGCATCGACCTCCAACGAGCAGATTAACGCCATCCATGGCACCATCTCCTCCCTTCTCAGTGGGCAAATGGAGTTGAAGGATGCTGTGGTCAAGCTGCAGCAAGAGGATGCAACTCTTCTCTCCCTTATCAAGGCCCTGACTGATGATGTCGAAAAGGGGGAAGAAGAAAGAGCCGCCGCCGCGAAGAAGAAGAAGGCCCCAAAATCCAAAACCCCTTCAACTTCCGTGGCTCCTCCAAAGAAGCCCTCCCAGGCCGTTGCACCCAAGGCCGTTGCCTCTCATGCCGATCCCATCTCTCAGCTTGGTGCGGAGCAGGCTGCTGCCGCCAAAGCTCGATTGGCAGCCGAGGCCGATCTCATTTCCGCCATGGTTCTGGCTGGTGCTACGCCGGAGCAGGCTGCAAATCAAGAAGAGCAGCAGCGTTTCAAGGCCGAGCGCCGTGCTGCTGAAGCTAGGAGGAAGAGAGAGTTGGACTGGATCAGCCAGTCCGCTCTTGTTTTGAATGCAGGAGGATTGCAGCAGGTCGTTGATTGGCTTGATGAATCTCAGAACAACCTGCTGCGGGAGCTCAATTCTTGCTTCATACTGCTGCACTACTTCATCAAGGACCCCTCCCTGCCTGCCGATGCCGATGAAGCGTATGCAGCCTATATGCGCAAGTTTCCGTACCAAAAATTCATTGGTGATCTACGGAAAAAGGCTGCAGAGGCTGGTGTGACGATAAGGGCCCCTGCTCTTCAATATTTTGCGCCCTTACGTCTTGGTGCTTCGGAGTATTTGGATTACTCTCGAATCGACCAGTACATCGCCCAAACTGCCATCGGCCTAGGCGTCAACGTATCGAATTCCGATCCCGACTATCGTCGTATCAGGGATGGAATCTACGCAAGCATGCAGACGTTGTCAAGGGAGCAGGTCCAGGAAGAGCGCTTGGCAGCCCGTGCCAAGATCCAGGCTATGTAGATAGATGATTTTGTAATCTTGTTTTTCATTTATGCTCTCAGCTGGTTGTAAACTCTCCATGTATTCCGCTAACGAGCTTAATGAAACAAAATCATCCTTCGTCCTGATGACAATATCTCTTTGTCCAGGCATCTGCCTTTACTGCTTTATTTTTATTATGTTCTTATTTGCCTTTCATTTAATTCCTTATCAATCTTCATGATTGAAAAATGTTTAAGCTCTGATACCATCTTTCAGTGTTTTATCTTAGGAATTATTTGTAAAGTGTTTGGTTTCGACATCATCAAAAAGGGGGAAATTGTTGGGAACCCCTTGCAGTTTGATTTTGATGATGTTTATCGAAACCACACTTAGGCATATTTTTCTTTGTTTAGGGTCAAGGCCGATAGATCGACCTGCTACCTGTTAGTGCAGGTCGATGCCCTTTAACGTTTAGTGTCAAGTTCGATCCACCCTGTAAGAGAAAGGTCGATGTATCGACCTGCCTCAATTGGATCGAGCTGGACCATCAGCCTGTCTATCGACCTCCCCTATCAAGCTTCCAGCTGGCATTGCCTTAGAAGATTTCAAGAGCTGGATTATCAATCAAGGTCGATGCTCCCCCTTCATGGAGCGTCACGACCTGATCCTTGCCACGTTGAGTGCCAGCAAGGACGAATATTCCCAACGGCTAGAAGTGAGTCAGCATCCAACGGCTAGTGCCACGTCAGCCCGACTCCAACGGCTAGTTTTTCAAAACTGCCTATAAATACTTCAGCCATTTTCGGATTCAAGTACGGGAAACACAAGTTATCAACGCCATATCTCTGCCCAAATCTCTCTCAAAGCTCATATCCATTCAAGTGTTCGAAATCCGATTAGTTTCCCAAACACTTGACAAGAGAGGTTTCCGATTCCGAAAAACTCCACAACGACGAAGCGTTCACTGCTGCTTGTCGATTGTTCAAACAACTTCTTCTCCGACTTGTTCGAAGTTAGAAAGCTTGTTTTTATTTTCGCCATTATAGAGTTAGTCAAGCTCTGTAAAAGCGTAAGGTTGTTTGTACGTTTTAGTACGAAGGTTGTAAGGGTCACGACCCAAAACTCGTGTCTAGTTACTCTCAAGTTAGATTGTATCTAGAACTGATACTCAGTCAGTATAAATAAGAGAGAGGTGGATCCAAAAGAAAAGGGATTCTCAGGTCGAGTCGACCTGACGTGGACGTAGGAGGGTTTCTCCGAACCACGCTACATCGCGGTGTCTCTCTCTCTCTTTATTTATTGTACTTACATTTTATTATCTAACTGACGTGCATCAACCTGCATTACACGAATCAACCTGCTATCCATATTCAGCCTAAAGATTTTTCAAAGAGTAATCAACCTCCACCAACTTCCGCATTAACAGTTTGATAAATCAAGCTTGATACCATACAAGCTTGATAGATCAACCTGCCTCTGATAAGGTCGACCTTGACAATCGACCTGCAGATCGACCTGAAATTTTAAAAGTCATAAACGGTTGGTTATTGGTGTATTCCCCCCCCCCATACACCAATTACTCTTTCCCGGGACCAACACTCACAATGCTAAAGACTACCAATCCAAAGGTAAAGGGAAACCAGTTGTAGCTTCTAAGCCTCAAGCCATGACACGAGAGACAAAGGATCTCCCTTTCAAGAAAAGGAGTAATGTCTATGTGTCACGTTATCCGGACTGGAGATGGTCCAACCGGACTAACATTGAGGGGGAAGAACTCGAAGGACCAAAGAGGCCGCTTCGAACTTCCAAGGTTACTCAAGCGAGTCGGGGTCAAAATCCTAATTGGACCGCTTTGAGGAAACCAAGCGAGCCGCTTCAACAGACTAGAGACCCTAAGTCAGTCTCTAAACCCAAAGCTAATCCGAAGCGAGTCGCTTCAGGATTTAAGCAAAATGGGAAGAGCGTAGGTAGGTCTGAAGCGAGCCGCTACCCCTCTTGCACACACTGTTGCACGTGTGAAGCTGCTTCAAGGCAGTACACCAAGTTTTCGAAGGTCGAGAAGCCCAAGACACAAACTTCATCTCGAAAGAGAGTGAAGCAAGTGTGGGTACCTAAGGGAACTAACCTGCAAGGACCCAAACTGATTTGGGTACCAAAATCTGTCTAATTGCAGGTGAGCGCCGTGGATCCCATGCCAAGTGAGGGTCGTCAAATCTGGTACTTGGACAGTGGATGTTCGAGACACATGACCGGCATGAAAGCTCTACTTCAAGACTACATTGAGAAGAAGGGTCCACACGTTACTTTTGGTGATAACTCTCGAGGAAGCACCAAAGGGTACGGCGCACTGAAAGTTGGAAAACTCACAATTGAAGAAGTCTCCTACGTGGAAGGACTTAAGCACAACTTGTTATCCATTTCACAATTCTGTGACAAGGGATACAAGGTAGAATTCATTTCCAACAAGTGCATTGTAAAGAGCAAGCTCACATCCCAGATTGTGCTTACTGGAATAAGACAAAGGAACGTCTATATAGCACAATGGGATAGCTGCAAAGTGGAGACGTGCTTAGTAGCAAGGAGTGCTACAGAGATTGGATGGCTATGGCACAGACGCTTGAACCATCTCAACTTCAAAGCAATCAATCGCTTAGCTCGTAAGGGTTTGGTGCAAGGCATACCGAATGAAGTCTTCATCAAAGACCATCCATGCTCACCATGCCAACGAGGGAAGCAGACAAAGACGCACTTCGCCAGTCTTGAAGAAGCCTCTTCCAAGCGAGTGCTCGAGCTGCTTCACATGGATCTGTTTGGTCCAGTCACTCCAGTTAGTATAAATGGTAGGAAGTACACTCTAGTTGTAGTCGACGACTTTTCTCGCTACACTTGGGTCGTATTTCTCTACAGCAAGAAGGAGACTCTGATTAAGCTACCACAACTGCTCAAACGATTGGCTGTGGAGAAGAATCAAGCTATCGTGACCATCCGCTCCGATAAAGGCACAGAGTTCTTGAACTCTACCATTCAAGCTTACTGCACGGAGCATGGCATAGCACATCAGACTTCCTCAGCACGCACACCACAGCAGAATGGAGTTGCTGAAAGAAGAAATCGAATCATCAAGGAAGCTGTTCGAACAATGATTGCAGACTCAAAACTTCCAATGAAGTATTGGGCTGAAGCTGCCAACACAGCATGCTACACGCAGAATCGAACACTTCTCTGCAAACGACACGACAAAACACCATATGAAATATGGACAGGGAGAATTCCTAACATATCTTATTTCCATATTTTTGGTTGTAGGGTCTTCATCCATGACAATGGGAAGTCACAGTTGAAAGCCTTTGAAAGCAAAGCTGATGAAGGAATATTCTTAGGATATTCTACATCAAGCAAAGCTTACAGGGTATTCAACTGTAAAACCCTAATCGTGGAAGAATCACCCCATGTCGTTTTTGATGAATCTTCTTTAAGTCATCCACAGGAACAGGATCAATCTAAAGACGGAAAGTCAAGTGAGGAACCCATCAACACTCTTACTTGGGACATACTTGAGGAAGAAGAAGAAATCAAAGGCTCAAGCGAGCAGAAGGACCAAGGAAAAGATGAAGCTGCCCCCAAGACTCCTGAAGCGAGTACAGGCCAAGCACCCAATCCAGTCGCTTCAGACGGTGAAGCGAGTGACAAGGAAGACGATGAAGATGAAGCTGGCGGATCCAAGCACACATGGCTCAAGGATCACTCACCAAGTCAAATTATCGGAGATCCATCCAAGGGTGTAGTGACCAGAAGTCAAGTGTTTGGAGAAAGTGCCATGTTCAGTTGCTTTCTCTCAAACATTGAGCCGACATGCGTAGAAGAAGCCTTAGCCGATTCAAATTGGGTGATCGCCATGCAAGAAGAGCTGAACCAGTTCACCAGAAATGACGTATGGTACCTCGTGGATCGTCCCAAATTTCAGCACGTTATTGGCACCAAATGGGTGTTCAAGAACAAGACGGACGAGGACCACAACGTAGTAAGGAACAAGGCGCGTCTCGTTGCCAAAGGCTACTGCCAAGAGGAAGGAATCGACTTTGACGAGACTTTCGCTCCAGCGGCACGACTTGAAGCTATCAGATTGTTTCTAGCCTATGCAGCAACCAAGAAGTTTATGGTCTATCAAATGGATGTGAAGAGCGCGTTCCTGAACGGTGAATTGAAGGAAGAAGTGTATGTGGAGCAGCCACCGGGTTTCGAGCAAGGAGACAAAGTGTATCGCTTGAAGAAAGCTCTATATGGGTTGAAGCAAGCCCCCAGAGCTTGGTACGATACACTTTCTCAATTCCTAGTGGAAAATGGATTTCACAAAGGAAAGATAGATCGAACCCTATTCACCATCAACCATGGAGAAGACATGCTATGGGTTCAGATCTACGTAGATGACATCATATTTGGGTCACCAAACCAGTCGCTTAGCGAGAAGTTTGGAGAGCTAATGAAGACCAAATATGAGATGTCAATGATTGGCTTGATGAGCTGCTTTCTAGGTCTTCAAGTGAAGCAGCAGGATGATGGTATCTTCATCAATCAAGCGAAGTATACTAGAGATATGCTTGCCAAGTTTGGTATTCAGCATGCTAAAGCTGTGAAGATCCCAATGAATACCAACTGGAAGATGGAGCCAGACGAAGAAGGAAAATCTGTGAATCCTACAGATTATCGTGCCCTAATTGGGTCACTTCTCTATCTCACTGCAAGTAGGCCAGATATTGCTTTTGCAGTTGGAGTCTGTGCTCGCTTCCAAAGCAACCCCAAGCACAGCCATCTTGAAGCTGCCAAAAGAATTCTTCGATATTTGAAGGGCACTATCAATATGGGGCTGTGGTATCCAACGGAGGACAATGTGGAGCTCACTGGATACTCAGACGCTGACTATGGAGGGTGCCGAATTGATAGGAAATCAACTTCGGGCACGTGTCAGTTCTTGGGAAGCAAGCTGATCTCATGGTTCTCAAAGAAGCAGACGAGTGTAGCCACTTCAACGACTGAAGCCGAATATATGGCCGCAGGAAGCTGCTGTTCTCAAATTCTATGGCTTCGTCAGCAGTTGAAGGACTACAATGTTGAAGCGAATGAAATTCCTATCTTCTGCGACAACAACAGTGCTATATGCATCTCGCAGAATCCAGTGCTACACACCAGATGCAAGCACGTGGAAATCCGACATCACTTCATTCGTGATCATGTCGAGAAGAAGGATATCAAGCTCGAGAAAATTCATACCGATCTCTAGCGAGCAGATATCCTCACCAAGCCTCTAGCTGAGTCTCGTTTCAATCAGCTATGCATGGAATTAGGGTTGTTAGACCCTGGTGAAGAATGCTAGATCCAGGATGCACGAAGGAGTGGTCGCTAGTTTTTCGTAGCGTCACTCGCTTCGGATCTTCACCAACTCAAGCGAGTCACTTCAAAATCTCACTCGCTTGAAGAAGGAGAAATAAGGTGGAGCAAGGTGGAGTGTTGGAAGACGTTCGCTACCCGCTTACAGGAATTGTTAAGCCATTGGTTAAGGGGGAACTATTGTTTGCTCCCGGAGCAAGCTACTTCCAAAGCGAGCAAGGAAAGCTGCTACCTAGCCTAGGATTCCTAGCGAGTGGGTATAAACACTCGCAAGTGCCGTTTCTAGTAACGGTTGTGGGGTCTTGTATCGGGCCTTCCCACGTAAAAATGGTGAAAGCTTAGGCAGGGCTGGCACCTAGACCTTGTGTCCTCTTCCCATCTCTCCGTCGAAGAGGAGCAAGTCTTCTCATCTCCTTCATCGTGGATAAATGTCCATTTCTTACTCACTCTTCACTGAGTTGAGCTGCCGGATGTCTATCCATTCCCCTCTCACCTTGAACTTTGCATCGCTTCAATTTGCCCAATCTTGGGTCAAAGCGAGTCGACTGCAAGTTCATTCTGTAGCATGTAGGAGGATGCTTGAAGGTTTACCTTTTTATACAAAAGGTTGCAGGGCTGGTGACATGCTTCTGCGTAAAATACGAGATTGTCTTGTCAGAGCATTCTCATTGTCATCCTGTTCTTAGAAGATGGGTCACACAACAAGTGATGAACATTCCAACAAGTGGGTTCAACATGAAGTCCAAACCTAATGAAGTCTTCAAATTGTGGTATCAATCTCCTACGAAGTGAGATTGACTGGTAAGCATTTCAATTTTAAGTACACTAAGTGAGGTGAAACGTGCTAGAAACCTTCACTCACTACGTGGAAAATATGAAATGGATCTGACACAAATACAAAGAGGAAAACACTCTTGTTTATCCTCGAAGTATGTAAGTCAGAAACATTTTAAATTAAGCAAAGAAATTTATTCCAGTCGCTTCAGATGGCCAAGCGAGTGCTTCGCCACTCAAAGCTAGCCATCGCAAGCGAGTGCGGAACAGTCACTCAAGCGAGTGCCTCTCAAGTGAGTAAAGGCCAAGCGGCCCAACTCGAAGCGAGCAGGCACGAAGCGAGTATGAGCTGTCTGCACTCGAGTGCCTATTTCACTTTCTGCCAAGCATTTAATGCAGTGGCGCGTAGAGGAAGAAACGACAGGCGCGTGGACGTCAAAGCCGAGGAAAGCGGAAAAAATCGCACTCAATCCAGCCGTCGAATCTGAACCGTCTCGAAATCTCAACCGCTGGATTGACTACTGTTGGGAGAGATGAATCATCAACAGCCACGTGGCCACGTCAAGCGAAATTGGCGGTTCACTTTTCCAGTGATGACGCCGGACACGTCAGTTCCATCACCGGAGGTAGCCGCCCACGCACAAAACCCTAGGAGTGATTTTACGAGAATACCCCTGCCACGTCAGCCAAGACCTAACTCTATATATTTGGGACGAGGCAGAACTGCAAACCTTTCACAGCCTTCAAAAATTTCCATTCTCGTGCTTAGATCTGCAACTTCTGCAACTCACGAGTCTCAACCCCTTTCTATTTCATCGTAAAAATTCTCTTCAAATTTCTTTCAAATTCACCATGGGCAAGAAGAAGAGTACAGAAACGATGGAGAAGTTCATGACAAAAGTTGGCGAGCACATCAACGTCGAGCCCCATCTCGACCCTATTGTCGTCGAAGTTAATGGTTTCTTCCGTAGAGCCGTGACCACGGCCGGTCTATGGAAGTTTGTAACTTTGATACCGACGAAGATTCTGGCGAAAGCCATTGGAGAGATTCTGCTGAATCTGAAGAAGGAACAAAATACATCTTCCTTCACTGACCCACGGACCAGGAAGCCGGTGGAGGTTGATATGAGTAAACTCATCGAGGTGTTCGATCTACCAAGAGAAGGAGGAGATTCTCTGCTAGATCTAGGACTTTCGGCCGAAGTGCAGTATGTTCGATTTGCAACCACCAGAGCAGATCCGAACTTCAAGGAGGCCAACATTCGCAAAAGTCTGAAGGAACCGTTCAATCTCATCTGCGAACTCTTTACGAAGAGCATTGCATGCTATGTCGGTTCCCTCGACACGCTGTCAGAGACGAAGCTGATCGGCACCACCATGATCATCGACAGCCTCACTGGAACGGAATTCAACTGGCACGGGTGGCTTCTCAAGCAAATCCACGAAGCTGCTGACGATTTCGCGTTTGTTCCAGGAACTGCAAACGAGATCCTTCGGAAAGGAAAATTAAAATTCTTTTCAAGACTGTCTGTTGCACTGGAAATGATGTTCCCAGAAATAATGTGGCCGGATTCCGACACGACCATATACAACAAGCAAACCATCTTCTACGACACGTGGAGGAAAACCAAGACCTTGATGGATCTGGGACTTCTGGAAGTTGAAGTGCCCATTGCAAGACCAGTTGCCGAAAGGCAAGCTGAGAAAGGCCAAGAGAGACTGGTCGCTTCACCTGTGAAGCGAGCCAGGTCCAAGCGAGGCAGGAAGAAGATGAAGCTAGTCACTTCGCTTGTCCAAGATAGCGAGGCGGTGGAGAAGCCGCTTGAGGACATCGAAGTGACCCAACCACAGCCTTCACCAACCAAAGCCCAATCCCCTCAACTCCAAATCACCCAAAATCCAGAACCCCAATCTTCATCAACCCAACAACCACCAAAACAGATAACCCCCCTCTCTCCCCATGAAGAAGAGTCAGCATCTTCTTTCCACATTCCCACTGTGCCATTCCTCAGCACAGATGAAGCTGCTGCCTACACTACATTCACCCAACTTCAATCCCAGCCGATACAACCACCACCCACCGAAACCATTCAACCACCCCCAACTGAAGCCATCCAGATTTCCGACACCCAAGAAACCTCATCACCTACCCAATCCATCTCGACATCGGCAGCTACAGCCGATACCGCCCAAACTGCTGGTGAACTCCCCATCATTTCACAATTCAAAACCCCTGCCCTCACCATTCAAGAGCGGGCTCTCGAACGCTTTGTCCTGGATAGAGAGCAAGCCGCGGAGACAATCAACCTTCGCTATAATCTTCGCTCCGCGAGTGTTGAATGGAGCGACGTATTCTACACCAACGTAGTAGACTTTCTGACGTACATCACGTACCGAGGAACAGAATACTACAAAATCTTCAGACTCCTCAAAGCCTTCACCGAGGAGGAATTGATCCAGATGGAAGCCAAACTGCTCAATTTTATAGGCGAAAATGGCTTCCATGCCTTCCTTGAAGGGACCAGCTTCTGGGAGAAGCTGGATGCCAAGGTGAAGGAATCATATCCACTTGCCACAGTTCCAAAGCGAGTGCCCTCATCCCATGAGAGGAAGCTCATCCGGGAGTATAAGGAGGAGATGGAGATGAAGGATGCTGAGATTGCTAGTCTCCAAAGCGAGATTACCAAGAAGAGCGATGAATTGGAGAGGAAGGCGGGGGAGGTCATTGGTCTTAGAGAAGACCTTGACAAGAAGAAGAAGGAGTTGGAGGAAAAGGTGGAGGAGAAGGAAAGGCTTCTGGAAGAGAAAGAGAAGGCGCTGGAGGCGCAAGTGAAGCTGGTGGATGACAACACCAAATCTATCACAGAACTCAAGGGCTTGCTTGATGCAGAAAGAAGCCGCTTGAGGGAGGTTAATACTAAATTGACCTCTCTTGTCAAGGAAAAGGAGGTGTTGGAGAAGGAAGTGAAGAAGGTGAAAGAGAAGTATGAGAAGAGAGAGGAGGAACTGATAAGGACGGGAAGCGAGCTGCTGAGCACTAAAAAGACACTCGATTCACTCAAGACTGAAATGAAACTACTGAAGCAAGAGAGAGAGACTGATAAGAAAGAACTAGAGAGTCGGAGGAAGAGTGCACAAGATCTTGACTTAGAGAAAGCAGAACTTTCTATTCTACTACAGAAAGTCAAAAGACTGAAAGAAACTCTCACTGTAAGAATCACTGCAGATGCCGAATTTCACAATTCTCTCAATCGAAGGGAAAGGAGGCTTGCAGTGATGAAGGCAGAACTTGAAGCGTCCAAGGAACACTTGGAGCTCACACTTCAAGAAGAAACCAAGAAGATCACCAAGGCTGTAGAAGCGGAGCTGGAGGCTCGCTTCAGAGAGGTGGAGCCATTGGAGAGTATGATGGCGTCCGTTGTTGAGAGAGAGAGGCAGTGCGAATACCTGCTTGAAGAAATAAGCATCAAAACTGCTGAACTAGTGGCGCCATCCATGGATAAAACCCAGCAGATGCTTCAGACTGTCCTCAACACAGTCAATTCACTCCACCAATTCCTCTCCGGAAAGTCTATCATCCTAACCCCTGGCAGTGATGATGCCAAAAAGGGGGAAGGACAAATGTGGGTAGAACAAGTGAAGCTAGGAGGGGAAGGACAGCTTCACGAAGGAGGAGTTGGAGATTTAGGGGGAAGTAGAATTGGAGTGGAGAGAATGTTGGAGGGAGGCAGTAGTGATGGAGGTGTGAAGGAGGTAGTAGATGAAGCGAGGGCTCTTGGCAAGTCAAAGCTCACGGAGGAGGAGCTATTAAAAAATCTTGAAGAGCCCAGCAGGCCGCTTCAGGAGAAGGTGCTTGCCGCTTCAATTGCAAAACACCCTCCAGTGACCGTGCTGACGAAGGAGGAAAAGCGGAAGCAGGTGGAGATGGATGCTGCCATGGCGTGGGAGATGGAGCAACTAACAAAACTTTCTGTTGGTGCAGGTACTTCATCTAGCTCCAAAGCGGCTGCTTTACCCAAAGCGCCCGCTTCATCCGCCGCGCCAGCTTCAACAGCCGCACTAGCTTCAACTGCCACACTCGCTTCATCCGCAGTTGTCCCCTCTAGTGCCGCCACGAAGAAGGACATGCCACCTCCCCCACCACCGAAGCAGCCATTGAAGCGAGCTGCCCCACATTCTAAGCAAGATGACCCCGAGGCCAAGCGCCAAAAGGTCAAGCAAGCAGTCGCTTCAAAAGCTGGAAGAGAGGAGAGAAAGAGGAAGGAAATAGAAGGAGGAAGGAGCGAAGGCGAGAGGAAGAGGAGGTCAAATGATAGGCGACTCCAAGTGATAGACGCACGGATTGAGGAGCAATTCAATGAGGTGATCCTCATCCAGTCTTCATTGGTGCGGAGTGCCTTCATTCCATTTATGCCAGATGAGTCCGAAGCATGCGAAGCACAAGCCATATCAGATGCATGCGACGTGACTACAAAAGAGATGGTCGAGTCGGGTCGCTACCCCAAAAAGGAAGAGCAGAACTACATTAGGAAGCGTCTCAATGAAAAGCGTCCTTTGTGGAGCAGCGACTCAGGAAAGAAATTCAAAGCTACCATGGCTGAACTGTCAAAGAGGTCGGAAGAGGAGTTGGCCAAGCGAAGGAACGAGCACCCTGATGCAAGGGAAACTGAGGAGTTTATTCCGAGAGATCTGCTTGAGTTGTGGCTATACTACAAGGACCTGTTCATCAAGGCCTATTATTACTGGGAGGTAGTGCCGCTGCAAGATCAATGCTCTAGGATAAGTGCTCTCAACAATTTTCTCGCCGCCTATGATGACAAACTGCGGAGGAAAATCTTCACCTTGGCTGAACAAACTCAACCCATGCCGATTGTTGTCAAGGTTCCTGCTCATAAGGAATTCCCCATGCCGTATCATCGAGGCACGGACATTCCAGACAGAGGGATAATTGATGAGGAAGTGACTGAAGCCTTCAGGCTGGAAAGTGCTTGGAGAAATCCCAGTATCCACACAGTAGACTCTATGGAATCGAGAGTTCTATCAGCTTACGTGGATACTGCTGCTGAAGAAGAGGAGAAGAAGGAGGAAGAAGGAAAGGAGAAGGAGAAGGAGGATGAAGCTGCAGGAAACCTTTGAGTTTCAAGCTTCTAAGACATATCTTTTTGTGAACTGCCTTGTTCATCTATCTCACCTTTATTTCTGTCTCTTCTCGTATCATTTACTCGCTTTGTGAATGACTTTACCTTTTTGCTACAAACTCAAATAATTTAACCGGAAAAAAAAAGGGGGAAAGGAACTTAAAAGAAAAATTACAAACGAAACTGCAAAGGAAGCAGTCGCTTGGAGTTCCCTTCACGGTTAGATAGGCTGGAATTTTCTAAATCTTAGCCTTTGGGTTTTGGCATCATCAAAAAGGGGGAAATTGTTGGGAATTGTTATGGACCAATTTGTTAAGGGGGAACTCTGAGGGATACTTGATAAACGAAGCCATTTGTTTTGATTAGATCCCAAAACCCCAAGTGTCCAAGCTCCCAAGCGACCCATTTTGATGTAGTTAATAGGTTAGAATTTTTCTAAGCCTAAATCTGTTAGGATGGCTTTATTTTGCTTAGCTTTAGACTGCAGGAATTCAAGTGAAGGCCACTCGCTTGAGTGTATTCTTCCAAAGCGAAGCGAGTCTAGCAAACCGAAGTGAAGCGTGCCGAAACCAGCGAAGCGAAGCGAGCGCTACAGTGGAGTCAAAGTGAAGCCACCAAAGCGAAGCAAAGCGAACGCTACAAAGAAAAGCAGAAGCGAGTCAACGCGGGTCAACACTTATTAAAGCAGTCACTACGAAACTTCGTTTCGAAAGCGACCCGCTACAGTATGATCCTGAAGCGACTCACTTCAGAGCGGCCGCTACAACTTCAAAGCGAAGCGAACTACCTACCAGAAAGCGACAGCACAACTCCCGCCCATATTTTGAACTCCAGTCAACTGGAGATCTCCGCATTAATTACGAGATCTCCACGTGTCAAAGGCGGAGTGGAGCGGAAGAGTTGACTGCCAGGCCGACAAAGGCGCCGCAACAGTACTGGCTCGCTCCAGTTACTGTTAAGTTTGTAACTTAGCCATTTTCGGCAAAGAGACAAACTGGGCACCTGCAAAAGCTACTGCCTGCGCAAGTACTGTCGAGAGGAGGAGGGACAAGGCCACCAACCAAGCAACGGATCTCAGCCATCCCTCCGCCTATAAATAGTGAAGGATGAAGACGAAGAAAACAGAGAACACTACTTGAGCATTCGAGCGCATACAGCAAACAAACACTCCCCAGCTTTCTAGCAATCTTCGAGTCTTTGTTTTCAAGTGTTCTCCGAGTTTCCAGTTCATCGGAACTCGTCTTCACAACCTTCACACATAGATTCTAAGCCCACTTCAAATATCCAAGCTTAGAAGAAGAACTCTAGCCAATCTTTGCATTCACTGTAAAGAGTTCTTCATAGTGTGTCGTCAACCAAAAACCCTATACTTCGTCTGTTAGGTTTTTGTGTTCGTCGTCGTTAGGTTGTCCAGATCCAAGGCCCTTCTTTCATCGATTGAAGAAGCCTCGATCATAGAGTTGAGATCCAAGCTTACACTTACACCGTTTGTGTGAAGCTCGATCGAAGCTAGGCTGTAAGGAGAGCCCGGAATCTCCCTGTTGTTCGGACAGAAACGAGTGAAGTTTCGTGTCCAGTTTAGGTCTTAGTAGTGAACCCGTAATCACTGCATTGTTCGTCAGATCCAGGCGAGTGAAGCCCGATCTCGACCAGGTTTTTGAAGGACCCGTAACCTTCAAGTTCTTGAGTGAAAAGAACGGTTGCCGTCGTGCAACAAAGTGGACGTAGGAGCGTTATCTCCGAACCACTATAAATCTTCGTGTCGTATCTCTCTAACCCTAAACTCTTTACTGTATTTGTTTATCCATTGCACGTGCATCTAAACAACTTAATCTGGATATTTTAATTACTTAGGAAAAGATTTTAGCTCACCAAATTCCGCATACACGAGTAAGGACTCCCTCTTGATCAAGTCATCACTTCGGTCAAGCAGACTAGCTACGTACTGTTGATCTAGCTTCAGCTAGGTCTTAAGTTTAAAGCGAGCTCCTTACTTGTTACTCTGAGTTAAGGGATTTGAAGTTGAAAAACTTCAAAATACGTATTCACCCCCCCCTCTACGTATTTTTCCTATTAACAAACCGGGACCAACAAGTGGTATCAGAGCAGCGGTTCTTTCGAGCCACTGCTTTGCATATCCGAAGTGAGTCCCCACTCACTTCACGTTGTCTCACTGAACCGGATCCTATTTTCCTAAGTGCATCAAAACCTCACCCACGCATATTGCATTTACTGCTGATAGTTTGCTATGTCTACATACAGTGCATCAAATCTTCCACAGTTCTCGATCGAAGGATACGAGACATGGAGTTTCCGAGTCGAAAGCTTTCTTTGCTCCATCCACGACCGGATGTGGGAAGTCATTGAAGACGGACCAATCGAAATCAAGAAAGCAATATCTGTGGAGGTTCCAGCCGCTGAAGGTCGTCCAGCCCACGTTCGACAACAGTACGTGGAGAAGGATAAGGATGAGTATACTCCAAATGACTTCAAAGTTGCCAACCTCGACAAGATTGCACGCCACACGATGCAGAGCACCGTGTCGGACGCCTACCTTCCAAGGATTAGGAAGTGCGCAACAGCGAAGGAGATGTGGGAAACTCTAGCCCTCATTTCTCAAGGAACAGACAAAATCAAGGAGAACAAACTCGCCGTTCAGATGCGGGAGTTTGAAAGTCTGATAATGAAGCCAGGAGAGTCCATCGACACCTTCGAGCTGAGAGTTACAAACATAATTGCGACTCTCAACTCGCTTGGGAAGGAACTCACAGATAAGGAAGTCAACCTGAAGATTGTCCGAGCTCTCACAAGGAAGTGGCAAACTATGAAGGAGCTGTATCTAGCAACCAAGGATCTATCAAAGCTCACACCAGAGATTCTATTTTCTGAACTCAAAGCTCATGAATTCGATCTGAATCGAATGAACCTCGACGAAGAGGATGAAGCACCCACTACATCAAAAGGAGTAGCATTCAAAGCTGCCGAAGGGCCAAGCGAGCAGTCGCTAGCCAAGATGACGAGGGAAGAGTTGGAAGAACACATTGCGTTCTTATCCAAGAACTTCAATAAAATGAATTCTCGAGTGGGCAAATACAAAAGATTCTACAAGCAATACAAAGGGAGGAGCACTGATGCTCGAGAAAGAAAAGGGAAGAGAGAAGAGACGACAAAGCCGATCCCGAGAGACATGATGGAAGTGGAATGTTACCATTGCCACAAGATGGGCCACTACAAATCCGATTGCCCAAAGCTGAGTGCGAAAGAGCGAGAAGAACTGAAAGCCAAGAGGGATGCTCCAAGGCGAGCGCTTGTAGCGAGTGAAGTTCCGGTCGCTTCAACTGAAGATCCACAAAGCGACTCAGACGCATTCACTGATCCCAACTCCAGTGATGGAGAGGATCTTGGACTCATGGCGCTCACCGACGAAGAAACAGGAGAGGTATTCATCTATCCCTCACCTAGTTCAATTACACTCGCACACACACACCAAGAGGAAGCAAATTCCTCTGCATGGAGTGAGTTGCTTGACAAGCACGTTAAACTGTCAAGTGACCACGAAGTGCTGCAACAAGCTTTGTCCCAAAGCAAGAAGGAGAACCGAAAGCTAGCCACTGAGCTTGACCAAGTCAAACTTAATCTAAGGGCTATGACTAGTAAGTTCGAGGATCTCTTCGCTAGACATCAAAGCTTGGAGGGAAGGTATGAAACCCAATCCACTCTAGTCGCCAACTTAAATAAAGCATCATACGCTAGACAGGCACTAGAGAGTTCTCTTCTACCTTTTGGTAGAAAGGAGGACTTGGATATGAGGGTGGACCTTCCAAGCCAACTGTCTTTGTTGGTGCTTCAAACACGACACCATCAGTCACTTTGGAAATGCCCACTGCATCCAAAGCGACCACTAACAAAGACAAAGGCAAAATGGCTGAGAACCCTAAGAAGAAGCCAATGAAGATGTCTATATCTTTAAGGACTGAATCTAAGGGTAAGCAAAATACAACTATCCCTAGCACTCACTGTTGGGAACCCCTTGCAGTTTGATTTTGATGATGTTTATCGAAACCACACTTAGGCATATTTTTCTTTGTTTAGGGTCAAGGCCGATAGATCGACCTGCTACCTGTTAGTGCAGGTCGATGCCCTTTAACGTTTAGTGTCAAGTTCGATCCACCCTGTAAGAGAAAGGTCGATGTATCGACCTGCCTCAATTGGATCGAGCTGGACCATCAGCCTGTCTATCGACCTCCCCTATCAAGCTTCCAGCTGGCATTGCCTTAGAAGATTTCAAGAGCTGGATTATCAATCAAGGTCGATGCTCCCCCTTCATGGAGCGTCACGACCTGATCCTTGCCACGTTGAGTGCCAGCAAGGACGAATATTCCCAACGACTAGAAGTGAGTCAGCATCCAACGGCTAGTGCCACGTCAGCCCGACTCCAACGGCTAGTTTTTCAAAACTGCCTATAAATACTTCAGCCATTTTCGGATTCAAGTACGGGAAACACAAGTTATCAACGCCATATCTCTGCCCAAATCTCTCTCAAAGCTCATATCCATTCAAGTGTTCGAAATCCGATTAGTTTCCCAAACACTTGACAAGAGAGGTTTCCGATTCCGAAAAACTCCACAACGACGAAGCGTTCACTGCTGCTTGTCGATTGTTCAAACAACTTCTTCTCCGACTTGTTCGAAGTTAGAAAGCTTGTTTTTATTTTCGCCATTATAGAGTTAGTCAAGCTCTGTAAAAGCGTAAGGTTGTTTGTACGTTTTAGTACGAAGGTTGTAAGGGTCACGACCCAAAACTCGTGTCTAGTTACTCTCAAGTTAGATTGTATCTAGAACTGATACTCAGTCAGTATAAATAAGAGAGAGGTGGATCCAAAAGAAAAGGGATTCTCAGGTCGAGTCGACCTGACGTGGACGTAGGAGGGTTTCTCCGAACCACGCTACATCGCGGTGTCTCTCTCTCTCTCTTTATTTATTGTACTTACATTTTATTATCTAACTGACGTGCATCAACCTGCATTACACGAATCAACCTGCTATCCATATTCAGCCTAAAGATTTTTCAAA
Source organism: Thymus mandschuricus (assembly GCA_029379335.1). Taxonomy (NCBI): domain Eukaryota; kingdom Viridiplantae; phylum Streptophyta; class Magnoliopsida; order Lamiales; family Lamiaceae; genus Thymus; species Thymus mandschuricus. Next base: position 15,045,597 of record CM057077.1, on the reverse strand, counting down.
GAGTAATCAACCTCCACCAACTTCCGCATTAACAGTTTGATAAATCAAGCTTGATACCATACAAGCTTGATAGATCAACCTGCCTCTGATAAGGTCGACCTTGACAATCGACCTGCAGATCGACCTGAAATTTTAAAAGTCATAAACGGTTGGTTATTGGTGTATTCCCCCCCCCCCCCATACACCAATTACTCTTTCCCGGGACCAACAAGTGGTATCAGAGCAGTGGTTCTTTTGACCGCTGCTTTGCATACTAAAAGTTCTTTATCAAACTTTTGGTCATTTTGAACCGATCCTTAGAAAAATCTTTTCATTCATTCATATCATATTATTTTGCTATGGAGGCTTCTCTTCTCAGGGTATGTGAAGACTTCTCCGTTCAAGGCTATGAAGATTGGAGCTTTCGAATCAAGATGTGTCTCAAGGCACATCACGTCCTTATGTGGGACATCATCGAGAACGGTCCCTCCCCCATTTATGCTGCGAAGATTATCGTGGATGGAACAGCCCCCGGGGAGGCTACATACGAGAAAGTCCTTAAGAATCCTCGCGATTACACAACTGAGGAAAGGAAGGAGGCCGGTCTCTATGACTAATTCAAAGGGACTCATCTCCAGCACCGTGAAGGGCGTCTACCTGGCCAAGATCAGAAATCTTGAAACGGCCAAAGAAATGTGGGACACCCTCCGGTCCATCAGCCTTGGCTCAGAGGAAATGAAGGAGAACAAGCTGTCCATGGCGTGCAGCAAGTTCGATGACTTCAAGATGGTTTCGGGAGAAACCATTGAAGCGATGAAAATTCGCTTCACCGAGATTGTTCTTGAAGTGGCTGCCATCAATCCATACTAGTATACGCAGCGCGAGAAGAATCTCAAAGTGATACGTGCCCTCCCTGCAAATTGGCACGTATACGCCGCCATGCATCCAGCCCGATCGGATTTCAACTCCCTCACCACTGAAGATCTTTTCGACATTCTTGTCGGAAATGAGTATGAGATGATCCGCATCCATGGATCAACCCAGCCTTCCACCAGCAAGAAGGCTGAGGAAAAGAACAAGGAGGTAGCCTTCAAGGCCGACTCAGCCTCAGCTGCTACCCCAAGTCCGATTAACGAATCCATCGTCAAGAAGTTCGAGAAGATGACTCTCGACTACGCTCTAGCCGCTAGGAGAAATGAGAAGCTCCTAGGGAAGGTTGTCAAATACAAGAAATTCTACCGTGACAACAAACGAAACTTCTCAAACCGCAACCACGACCGCCCTGACAAAAAGGGAGAAGGTAAACCCTCAACCTTCAATTCTTCTAACACACCCGAGGGTGGTTGTTTCAACTGTGGCAGGCCAGGTCACTACAAGACCGACTGCCCGGATCTTACCAAGGCCGAGAGAGACGAGCTCCGTGCAAAGCGTGATAAGAAGCTCAAAGATCAACGAGCTGCAATGATTGCCGAAGAAACAAAGGAAGCTCACCTCTCGGACAGCTCGTCAAGTGATGACGAAGGATACATCGCTTTCGATGAAAGTGATGATGAAGAATGCTTCGTTGGAAAGCATCAACAAAACGAGGGATCTTCAAAGGTAGATCTTCAACCCATTTCACTTTCTTTTTCTGACGATGATTGTGCAAAAGAAGGTGATAAAGACCTATCCGAGGCTGTGTCTTGGGAAGAAATCAAGAAACAGCTCGATGACTATGCCGATCTCGTGGATACACTCAAAGAGGTCGTTGAAGACAATGCTGAGCTATTGGATAAAAATGAAAAATACAAGCTAGCCTTGGAAGAAAGATTCTCTCCCTACGATGAAGAAAAGGAAAGGGAGATCGAAACCCTAAAGTCAAAGGTTGACGAATTGACTTTACGGGTCAAGGAGTTCGATATCAGGGAGCTCGAGAAGAACGAATCCCTCAAGACCAAAGATGCCGAAATACACAGCCTTACCTCAAAGCTGGCTGAATTGGTAATTCGACACGAACTCCTCGTGAAAAAGGAAGAAAAACTTCAACTCACATTGAGTCAGTTGAAGAAAAGTGGAAAGAAGCTGGAAGAGGTCCAATCCATGCAACGCAATCCGCGCGATCACTCTGGGATTGGATTTAACGGAGAATCCAAGAAAAGCAAGAACAAAGACTGCGAGATCACGTTCGTGAAAGCGCAGCCTAAATCAAAGAATGTTCGGAAAGCTAATCAAGCTCTCCCTGATAAGATGGTCAAGCTGAAGAATCCAGCTCGACAGCCCCAGGCCATCCTCATAAAGCAACAAAAGAAAGAACAGCCCGCTCCTCAAAAGAAGGAGAGTCGACCTGCCCAGCAACGTCGACCTGCCCCCTACCATCAAAATAAGGCTGTTCATCAAGGGCGATACCAAGGCCAGCATTATCAAAGGCCGTATCACCCTGAGTTCTTCCACCCGGATTATCAAGGGTGCTACTGCCACTATTCTCAACAGTCAAATTTTTCAGACTGGCAGTATCAACCTGGGTTTTACGAAGAACAATATTATCAGCCTCGTCGCCCTCGCTCGAAGAAATCCAAGGCTCCTAAGCCCAAGACCGCTACTGCCTCGTCCTCAGCCTCGGATAGAAGCAGACCGGTGAAGCAAATATGGGTTCCAAAGGCCGTTCCCGCAACCGATGTAGCACCCAATCTCAAATGGGTTGCTAAGTTTAACTAATTGCAGGTCGGGAAGGCTCAAAGAAGGAGCCAAGCAGCTCATGGAGCTGTATGGATCATTGATAGTGGATGCTCAAAGCACATGACGTGTGACAAAACGCCACTTTCAAATTACCAAGAACGAGACGGGCCACTTGTAACCTTTGGAGGAAATTCTAAGGGATTTACAAGAGGCCAGGGTGATCTAAGAGTTGGTAAAACAACTATTTCTAACGTCTCTTATGTTGAAGGTCTTAATCATAACCTATTTTCTGTGTCGCAATTCTGCTCGAGTGGTAAACGAGTAGAATTCACCGCTAACAAATGTCTCGTGAAAAATGAGGAAGGAGAAATTCTTCTTACCGGAATTTTGCAGGATAGACTCTATATTGTTCAATGGACAGATTGGATAGAAACCTGCTTGGTCACAAAGGCTGATTCCGAGACAAGTTGGCTATGGCACAAGAGGTTGAGTCACTTAAACTTCAAGGCCATCAACAAGCTCGCACGCAACAAGCTGGTGAACGACCTGCCAGACCAAGTCTTCGATCGTGATCACATCTGCAAAGCATGTCAAGCTGGAAAGCAGACAAGATCATCATTTCCAAGCGTGACGGCACAATCATCAAATCGAATTCTTGAGCTTCTCCATCTCGACCTCTTCGGTCCAGTCACTCCCTTGAGTATAAACGGTAGAAAATACGCTCTCGTTATTATAGATGATTATTCTAGATTTACGTGGGTTATTTTCATGTATAAAAAGAAAGAGACATTGGAGAAGCTACCTGCGTTGCTGAGCAAGCTGTGCAATCAAAAGGAGAAATCCATCATCTCCAGTCGATCAGATCGAGGCACCGAATTTATCAATGCAATGATCGAAGAATATTGCACAAAGAGTGGGATTCATCATCAAACTTCAGCTGCACGCACACCTCAACAAAACGGCGTGGTGGAACGTCGTAACAGATCGCTGAAGGAAGCAGCTCGTACCATGTTGGATGAAACCAATCTTCCAAAGAAGTTTTGGGCAGAGGCCGTCAACACAGCTTGCTACACCCAAAACAGGTCGATCATCACGACCCGACATGGAAAGACTCCATACGAGCTGTGGAACAACAAGCTCCCCAGGTTAAAGTATTTTAAAGCCTTTGGGTGTTTGTGTTACATTCATAACAATGGAAAATCTCAATTGAAGACTTTTGATAGCAAGGCCGATCCAGGAGTATTTTTAGGATACTCAGAGGTTAGCAAAGCTTATAGAGTCTTTAATAAGAAAACCCTAGTTGTGGAGGTAACACCTCATGTTGTATTTGATGAATCTACTTGTCTGTACAAAGAATCAAGTACAGGTACAGAACAGCCCGCTGCTAACAGGCCGTCTAATTCCCCCATTGACGACCTGCTAGTATGGACTCCAAATGATTTGGAGAAAGAGGATCAATCTGATCCTAAGGTCACACAGCAAGGGGGAAGTGATGCAAATGATAATACGAGCTGTAATACATCAGCCGGACTTAACCAGGCTGATCCCCCTCCCTCAGTCCCCAAGACTGATGCTGTTCACGACCTTACATCACAAATCGAGCAGCTCGATGACACAATGGAGCAGCTCAACATCCAGGCCGAACAGCAGCCTGATCAACAGCCCGAGCAACAGCATGTGCCCACTGATCAACCTTCAACTCATCCGGAGTTTGACGAACCCATTAATGAGCCCGAGCCAATCATTTCAAATGAAGAAAGATCACGACGCAGACGATGGATCGATGATCATCCGAAAGAGCTCATTGTTGGGAACCCAAACCAAGGAGTGCGAACAAGAAGGACGATTGGTGAAAGTGCGCTATTAAGTTGCTATCTCTCTCGCATAGAACCCAAAGATGCCATTGAAGCTCTTCAAGATGCTGATTGGATTGAAGCCATGCAAGAAGAACTCAATGAATTCAAAAGAAATGAAGTATGGTCTCTAGTGGATCGTCCTTATCATCAGGGCGTCATTGGAGTCAAATGGGTTTACAAGAACAAGAGAAATGAATCTGGAGAAGTTGTCAGAAATAAAGCCAGATTGGTTGCAAAGGGTTACTGTCAACAAGAAGGAATCGACTATGATGAGACGTTTGCCCCCGTTGCAAGATTAGAAGCTATAAGACTGTTTCTAGCTTACGCCGCTCATCAACGATTCAAAGTCTACCAGATGGACGTTAAAAGCGCGTTCCTCAATGGCGTTCTCGAAGAGGAAGTCTATGTGGAACAGCCTCCTGGATTCGAGGAGGGTGATTCAAGCAAAGTCTACAAACTGCACAAGGCCGTCTACGGACTTAAGCAAGCTCCTCGAGCTTGGTATGAGACGCTATCATCCTTTCTCATCGAATCAGGATTCAAGCGTGGTTCAGTTGACAAGACGCTATTCACTATCAAAGTGAATGAACATATCCTTTTAGTACAAATTTATGTTGATGATATCATTTTTGGATCTAAATCTCCCATTTTGTGTGAAAAATTTGGTAACCTCATGACCAAAAAATATAAAATGTCTATGATGGGGGAAATGAATTTCTTTCTAGGGTTGCAGGTAAAGCAGTCCGATGAAGGAATCTTCATTAGCCAAACAAAGTACGCACACGAGCTGGTCGACAAGTTTGGTGTCAAAGACAGCAAGCCTGTCAAAATACCAATGCTCTCTGGTGGGAAGATCGACCCGGATCCCCAAGGAAAACCTGCCAACATAACACAGTACAGGGGTATAATTGGTTCATTACTTTATCTAACTGCTAGTCGACCTGACATCACTTTTGCAGTTGGAGTGTGTGCTCGATTTCAAGCTAATCCGAAGGAATCTCACTTGGAAGCAGCAAAGAAAATTCTTCGATACATCAAAGGAACCACAAATCTAGGTCTTTGGTATCCTTGTGATGATAATTTGCAGCTTACAGGTTATTCAGATTCTGATCATGCAGGATGCAAGCTCGATAGGAAATCTACCTCGGGCACTTGCCATTTTCTCGGAAACAAGCTGATTTCGTGGTTTTCAAAGAAGCAAACTTCAGTAGCCACCTCCACCACAGAGGCCGAGTACATGGCCGCAGGAAGTTGTTGTGCACAAATCTTGTGGATCAAACAACAACTTAAGGATTATGAAGTTGAAGTTAGTGAAGTGCCAATATTCTGCGACAGCTCGAGTGCCATCGCCATTACTCAAAACCCAGTTCTTCACTCTAGATGCAAGCACGTGGATATTCGACATCACTTTATTCGTGATCACGTGGAAAAGAAGAACGTGGTTATAGAGAAGATACACACTGACATTCAACGAGCTGATATTCTAACCAAACCCCTAGCCGAAGAAAGATTCAAAATGCTATGTGGAAAGCTGGGGTTATTAAATGTTGAGACATCAGGCCGATCATAAGCCTCCAGGCCGTTATCTCCTCATCGACCTGCCACATCCTTCAAAAGCTTGTGTGGGACCAACAATCGGAACCAACAGGCAGGCCGTCTCTTTACAAGCAGGCCGATATTAAGGGGGAACAGGCCGTCATCTACTCAACAGGCCGATACCATTTGAACAGGGAGACACTATTTGAACAGGCCGTGCCTATCCACAGGCCGTGACCATCATCAGGCCGTCGACTATTCAATAGATCGACCTGCATTCCTCAAATTAAGGGGGAACACTTAGCCAAAGTGATCCATCATTTGAGGGGGAACAAAGGCCGATGTCCATCTCCAGGGCGTTTATTTCGCCAGGCCGACGTCTTAAGTCCAGGCAGTTCCACCTTGCCAGGTCGATGTCATATGTCCAGGCCGATATCACAAATTCAGGCCGTTCATTTCGACAGACCGTTCTCCGTCACCAGGCCGATACTATCAGACCGATATCGACCTGAATGCAACTGCATTTATGAAGGAAGAATCAAAAGGGCAGTATCACCCTTTTGTTTTATAACTTCTTCAATACGCATTGATTTCTTCATTTATTTATGTTATTTATTTCTCAATGTGTTTCATTATTTAAGGTTCTGATAACTTGCAGAAAATGAGGAAAAAAGGGAGTAATGATTACCATTTTTGTAAAACATCCAGTCAAGTGTCAAACCTTGACACATTGACCGAGGCCTCATTAAATTCCCTGCCGTCTCTCTCTGCAAAAGTGCAAGTTATCGCACGTTCTCAATAACTCACGCGCGGATGTGAAACGTTTCACATTTCACGCGCACACATCGTGTGGTTGAGAATTAAAGAGATATTTTCACCTCTTCAAATTCGAACGATCTCAACCGTTCGAAAATTCTATAAATATGGCATGCAGTTTTCTCTCATTCTTACTTGCCTTCTTCATCTTCTTCGAAAAACCTAAAATTTATCTCTGCAAATACTAAAACTGCCGCTGTCGTGTTCTTCACTTTTCTGCATTCTCTCTATCTGCATCAAATCACTCGCGTGGTTTGTACTCTTTTCACCGATTATATTTTTACATATCTGTCAAGTTCTTTACTGTATTTATTTTCTAATCTTTCTCGAAAAACTTGCAGAAAAATCAATGGCAGAAAGGGTTTCTACTTCCGGTCGAAAGGAGATGCCGTGGTCTGAAATAGAGGAAATCTTGACGGCTCACCTCAAATTCGAACCATACATGGAGCGCAATAACTTCGGTTTTCGCGATCTCGACTCCATGTTCGCTCTGGTGGAGAAGTGTTCTTCTTTTTATCAGATTATCTCCACCCGCCCAGCGAAGCATCTTCCCAGGCTCGTGTGTGCCTTCTTTTATAACTGGAATGAAGGTGATTCCGTATCTACCCACACGGTCTCCCTTGGCACCACGAAATCTCTGGTCACCATCAACGTTCTCAACGCGGTGAAGGCGGCCTTCGGCATTGAAGAGGAAGGTTCAATGCAGCTTTCGGAAATTTCTAGGGACCAACTGCAGCAGGTTGCAGACCGTGTCCTAATCGAGCAAAGGCAGTACGTGCCCGTTGCCTTCAAGAGGAGCGATCTCCGGCCCAAATACCGCCTCTTGATGGACTTCGTGCAGAAGTGCTTTCTAGGGCACATAGGGAATTACGACCAGGTCACGCCGTTCAAATTCCAAATCATGACGGCCGTAATTCTCGACCTGCCCATCTGTTGGGCCAAGCTGATGGTCTCGCTGCTCTGGGATGAAGCCAGGCTGATCATCACCGAGACCGAGGGAGAGGTCGTTGTGAAAGTGTCCCTTCACAACAACAAACCGCTTCGTCTTGGGACGAAGGTAACCTCCATCATCATCTCCCACTTCAAGCAGAGGACATGGGCCAAAGATCCGGCTTTTCCCCCTCTGTTTATTCCAAAGGATCTCCACCAACTGGAGATGGCGATAGGTGTGTCGGCGCAGATTTTTTACAACTCCTCTGACGATGTCAGGACGCACCTCGCCAAGGCCGGTCATTCCAAAGTTGGCTGGAGGATTCCGGATCGACCTGCTCCAAAGAAGAGGAAGGCCGATGTCGATCTGGTTCCCTCACGCCCTGTCAAGAAGGCTCCGCCCGTGAAGAGGACTCCCCCTCGCAAGACGCAGTCTGCCTCCGGTGAGCCTCCCAGGCCGTTCCATAAAATCCTCCCTCTGGATTTCGAGGTTGCTGCACCTCCCAGGGAGTCTTCGCCCGCCTCATCGCCCTCCTCATCAGCCGAACGGACTCCATCTCCAGTCCGTTCCGCCGCCGAGCAGTCCGCCTCGCAGCAACGCCCTGCATCCTCTCAGCAGGTCGTTGCCCCCTCTCCACAAAGACCTCCCTCAGTCCAACGAGCTGGATCCGTTGAGATCCAGGATCTCACTGCGGAAGAATCTCTGCCTTCCCCAGTTCGAGATGCGCCTGTGGAGGAGGACGTCGTGCTGGAGGTCCAGCCGTTCGTTGAGCAGCCATTATCTGCTGCTCACTCCCAGGTCGCTGCCTTGAAGCAGGAGGCCAGGCTGAAGGTCATCGACCTGATGCCGGGGATAGCTCAACTCCCCAAATCCCTCGACCTCGCCACTCGCCTCCAGTTCTATCTGGATTGTAAGTCGAGTTACTATTACGTCTTTGAGGCGTTGCTGCAGGTCGTCACTCTCGACGACCTGAAGGTCGAGGAGTTAGTGCTGGAATCGGAGTTCGGTTTCTACACCGTGGGGGATGCGGCCTCCAATTTCCGTCAGCTGGTGCTTCGCCGCATGAAGGTCGAAGCCAAAATTTTGGGCATCGACCTTCGCCCCCTCTATGCACACTCCCGTGCTCTCTTCAACTCCGCCGCAATAGCTGGAGACGAGTTTGATAGGATTCAAACTCCGGAGCAATCATCACCCAGGATTGAGGGTGATGATCAGCCTCTTGTTGCTGCTGCTCCGTCTCCAAAAGTCGATGTGGAGGCTGCGCTGGATGATATTTCTGCCAAGCTTGAGTCCATCATCACCAGCCTCCCAGAGCAAATCAAGCAGGCCGTAGCAGAGGCCCGGGCTGATATAGTGAAAGATGCCAAAGCCCAGGCCGATGAAGCTGCCAGGGAGCGCGTCACGGACTTCGCCGTGAAGCTGTTAAAAGAATATACCGATAAGCTCCTGCCAGGCCAGCTCGATGAGCTCAACATGGCGTCCCGTGACCAAATCGCGGAGGTATTGGAGGACTTGGCCAAGGTCGATGAGCGAGTAGAAAACCTGAATTCATCTATCTCAAACTCGGCATCGACCTCCAACGAGCAGATTAACGCCATCCATGGCACCATCTCCTCCCTTCTCAGTGGGCAAATGGAGTTGAAGGATGCTGTGGTCAAGCTGCAGCAAGAGGATGCAACTCTTCTCTCCCTTATCAAGGCCCTGACTGATGATGTCGAAAAGGGGGAAGAAGAAAGAGCCGCCGCCGCGAAGAAGAAGAAGGCCCCAAAATCCAAAACCCCTTCAACTTCCGTGGCTCCTCCAAAGAAGCCCTCCCAGGCCGTTGCACCCAAGGCCGTTGCCTCTCATGCCGATCCCATCTCTCAGTTTGGTGCGGAGCAGGCTGCTGCCGCCAAAGCTCGATTGGCAGCCGAGGCCGATCTCATTTCCGCCATGGTTCTGGCTGGTGCTACGCCGGAGCAGGCTGCAAATCAAGAAGAGCAGCAGCGTTTCAAGGCCGAGCGCCGTGCTGCTGAAGCTAGGAGGAAGAGAGAGTTGGACTGGATCAGCCAGTCCGCTCTTGTTTTGAATGCAGGAGGATTGCAGCAGGTCGTTGATTGGCTTGATGAATCTCAGAACAACCTGCTGCGGGAGCTCAATTCTTGCTTCATACTGCTGCACTACTTCATCAAGGACCCCTCCCTGCCTGCCGATGCCGATGAAGCGTATGCAGCCTATATGCGCAAGTTTCCGTACCAAAAATTCATTGGTGATCTACGGAAAAAGGCTGCAGAGGCTGGTGTGACGATAAGGGCCCCTGCTCTTCAATATTTTGCGCCCTTACGTCTTGGTGCTTCGGAGTATTTGGATTACTCTCGAATCGACCAGTACATCGCCCAAACTGCCATCGGCCTAGGCGTCAACGTATCGAATTCCGATCCCGACTATCGTCGTATCAGGGATGGAATCTACGCAAGCATGCAGACGTTGTCAAGGGAGCAGGTCCAGGAAGAGCGCTTGGCAGCCCGTGCCAAGATCCAGGCTATGTAGATAGATGATTTTGTAATCTTGTTTTTCATTTATGCTCTCAGCTGGTTGTAAACTCTCCATGTATTCCGCTAACGAGCTTAATGAAACAAAATCATCCTTCGTCCTGATGACAATATCTCTTTGTCCAGGCATCTGCCTTTACTGCTTTATTTTAATTATGTTCTTATTTGCCTTTCATTTAATTCCTTATCAATCTTCATGATTGAAAAATGTTTAAGCTCTGATACCATCTTTCAGTGTTTTATCTTAGGAATTATTTGTAAAGTGTTTGGTTTCGACATCATCAAAAAGGGGGAAATTGTTGGGAACCCCTTGCAGTTTGATTTTGATGATGTTTATCGAAACCACACTTAGGCATATTTTTCTTTGTTTAGGGTCAAGGCCGATAGATCGACCTGCTACCTGTTAGTGCAGGTCGATGCCCTTTAACGTTTAGTGTCAAGTTCGATCCACCCTGTAAGAGAAAGGTCGATGTATCGACCTGCCTCAATTGGATCGAGCTGGACCATCAGCCTGTCTATCGACCTCCCCTATCAAGCTTCCAGCTGGCATTGCCTTAGAAGATTTCAAGAGCTGGATTATCAATCAAGGTCGATGCTCCCCCTTCATGGAGCGTCACGACCTGATCCTTGCCACGTTGAGTGCCAGCAAGGACGAATATTCCCAACGGCTAGAAGTGAGTCAGCATCCAACGGCTAGTGCCACGTCAGCCCGACTCCAACGGCTAGTTTTTCAAAACTGCCTATAAATACTTCAGCCATTTTCGGATTCAAGTACGGGAAACACAAGTTATCAACGCCATATCTCTGCCCAAATCTCTCTCAAAGCTCATATCCATTCAAGTGTTCGAAATCCGATTAGTTTCCCAAACACTTGACAAGAGAGGTTTCCGATTCCGAAAAACTCCACAACGACGAAGCGTTCACTGCTGCTTGTCGATTGTTCAAACAACTTCTTCTCCGACTTGTTCGAAGTTAGAAAGCTTGTTTTTATTTTCGCCATTATAGAGTTAGTCAAGCTCTGTAAAAGCGTAAGGTTGTTTGTACGTTTTAGTACGAAGGTTGTAAGGGTCACGACCCAAAACTCGTGTCTAGTTACTCTCAAGTTAGATTGTATCTAGAACTGATACTCAGTCAGTATAAATAAGAGAGAGGTGGATCCAAAAGAAAAGGGATTCTCAGGTCGAGTCGACCTGACGTGGACGTAGGAGGGTTTCTCCGAACCACGCTACATCGCGGTGTCTCTCTCTCTCTTTATTTATTGTACTTACATTTTATTATCTAACTGACGTGCATCAACCTGCATTACACGAATCAACCTGCTATCCATATTCAGCCTAAAGATTTTTCAAAGAGTAATCAACCTCCACCAACTTCCGCATTAACAGTTTGATAAATCAAGCTTGATACCATACAAGCTTGATAGATCAACCTGCCTCTGATAAGGTCGACCTTGACAATCGACCTGCAGATCGACCTGAAATTTTAAAAGTCATAAACGGTTGGTTATTGGTGTATTCCCCCCCCCATACACCAATTACTCTTTCCCGGGACCAACACTCACAATGCTAAAGACTACCAATCCAAAGGTAAAGGGAAACCAGTTGTAGCTTCTAAGCCTCAAGCCATGACACGAGAGACAAAGGATCTCCCTTTCAAGAAAAGGAGTAATGTCTATGTGTCACGTTATCCGGACTGGAGATGGTCCAACCGGACTAACATTGAGGGGGAAGAACTCGAAGGACCAAAGAGGCCGCTTCGAACTTCCAAGGTTACTCAAGCGAGTCGGGGTCAAAATCCTAATTGGACCGCTTTGAGGAAACCAAGCGAGCCGCTTCAACAGACTAGAGACCCTAAGTCAGTCTCTAAACCCAAAGCTAATCCGAAGCGAGTCGCTTCAGGATTTAAGCAAAATGGGAAGAGCGTAGGTAGGTCTGAAGCGAGCCGCTACCCCTCTTGCACACACTGTTGCACGTGTGAAGCTGCTTCAAGGCAGTACACCAAGTTTTCGAAGGTCGAGAAGCCCAAGACACAAACTTCATCTCGAAAGAGAGTGAAGCAAGTGTGGGTACCTAAGGGAACTAACCTGCAAGGACCCAAACTGATTTGGGTACCAAAATCTGTCTAATTGCAGGTGAGCGCCGTGGATCCCATGCCAAGTGAGGGTCGTCAAATCTGGTACTTGGACAGTGGATGTTCGAGACACATGACCGGCATGAAAGCTCTACTTCAAGACTACATTGAGAAGAAGGGTCCACACGTTACTTTTGGTGATAACTCTCGAGGAAGCACCAAAGGGTACGGCGCACTGAAAGTTGGAAAACTCACAATTGAAGAAGTCTCCTACGTGGAAGGACTTAAGCACAACTTGTTATCCATTTCACAATTCTGTGACAAGGGATACAAGGTAGAATTCATTTCCAACAAGTGCATTGTAAAGAGCAAGCTCACATCCCAGATTGTGCTTACTGGAATAAGACAAAGGAACGTCTATATAGCACAATGGGATAGCTGCAAAGTGGAGACGTGCTTAGTAGCAAGGAGTGCTACAGAGATTGGATGGCTATGGCACAGACGCTTGAACCATCTCAACTTCAAAGCAATCAATCGCTTAGCTCGTAAGGGTTTGGTGCAAGGCATACCGAATGAAGTCTTCATCAAAGACCATCCATGCTCACCATGCCAACGAGGGAAGCAGACAAAGACGCACTTCGCCAGTCTTGAAGAAGCCTCTTCCAAGCGAGTGCTCGAGCTGCTTCACATGGATCTGTTTGGTCCAGTCACTCCAGTTAGTATAAATGGTAGGAAGTACACTCTAGTTGTAGTCGACGACTTTTCTCGCTACACTTGGGTCGTATTTCTCTACAGCAAGAAGGAGACTCTGATTAAGCTACCACAACTGCTCAAACGATTGGCTGTGGAGAAGAATCAAGCTATCGTGACCATCCGCTCCGATAAAGGCACAGAGTTCTTGAACTCTACCATTCAAGCTTACTGCACGGAGCATGGCATAGCACATCAGACTTCCTCAACACGCACACCACAGCAGAATGGAGTTGCTGAAAGAAGAAATCGAATCATCAAGGAAGCTGTTCGAACAATGATTGCAGACTCAAAACTTCCAATGAAGTATTGGGCTGAAGCTGCCAACACAGCATGCTACACGCAGAATCGAACACTTCTCTGCAAACGACACGACAAAACACCATATGAAATATGGACAGGGAGAATTCCTAACATATCTTATTTCCATATTTTTGGTTGTAGGGTCTTCATCCATGACAATGGGAAGTCACAGTTGAAAGCCTTTGAAAGCAAAGCTGATGAAGGAATATTCTTAGGATATTCTACATCAAGCAAAGCTTACAGGGTATTCAACTGTAAAACCCTAATCGTGGAAGAATCACCCCATGTCGTTTTTGATGAATCTTCTTTAAGTCATCCACAGGAACAGGATCAATCTAAAGACGGAAAGTCAAGTGAGGAACCCATCAACACTCTTACTTGGGACATACTTGAGGAAGAAGAAGAAATCAAAGGCTCAAGCGAGCAGAAGGACCAAGGAAAAGATGAAGCTGCCCCCAAGACTCCTGAAGCGAGTACAGGCCAAGCACCCAATCCAGTCGCTTCAGACGGTGAAGCGAGTGACAAGGAAGACGATGAAGATGAAGCTGGCGGATCCAAGCACACATGGCTCAAGGATCACTCACCAAGTCAAATTATCGGAGATCCATCCAAGGGTGTAGTGACCACAAGTCAAGTGTTTGGAGAAAGTGCCATGTTCAGTTGCTTTCTCTCAAACATTGAGCCGACATGCGTAGAAGAAGCCTTAGCCGATTCAAATTGGGTGATCGCCATGCAAGAAGAGCTGAACCAGTTCACCAGAAATGACGTATGGTACCTCGTGGATCGTCCCAAATTTCAGCACGTTATTGGCACCAAATGGGTGTTCAAGAACAAGACGGACGAGGACCACAACGTAGTAAGGAACAAGGCGCGTCTCGTTGCCAAAGGCTACTGCCAAGAGGAAGGAATCGACTTTGACGAGACTTTCGCTCCAGTGGCACGACTTGAAGCTATCAGATTGTTTCTAGCCTATGCAGCAACCAAGAAGTTTATGGTCTATCAAATGGATGTGAAGAGCGCGTTCCTGAACGGTGAATTGAAGGAAGAAGTGTATGTGGAGCAGCCACCGGGTTTCGAGCAAGGAGACAAAGTGTATCGCTTGAAGAAAGCTCTATATGGGTTGAAGCAAGCCCCCAGAGCTTGGTACGATACACTTTCTCAATTCCTAGTGGAAAATGGATTTCACAAAGGAAAGATAGATCGAACCCTATTCACCATCAACCATGGAGAAGACATGCTATGGGTTCAGATCTACGTAGATGACATCATATTTGGGTCACCAAACCAGTCGCTTAGCGAGAAGTTTGGAGAGCTAATGAAGACCAAATATGAGATGTCAATGATTGGCTTGATGAGCTGCTTTCTAGGTCTTCAAGTGAAGCAGCAGGATGATGGTATCTTCATCAATCAAGCGAAGTATACTAGAGATATGCTTGCCAAGTTTGGTATTCAGCATGCTAAAGCTGTGAAGATCCCAATGAATACCAACTGGAAGATGGAGCCAGACGAAGAAGGAAAATCTGTGAATCCTACAGATTATCGTGCCCTAATTGGGTCACTTCTCTATCTCACTGCAAGTAGGCCAGATATTGCTTTTGCAGTTGGAGTCTGTGCTCGCTTCCAAAGCAACCCCAAGCACAGCCATCTTGAAGCTGCCAAAAGAATTCTTCGATATTTGAAGGGCACTATCAATATGGGGCTGTGGTATCCAACGGAGGACAATGTGGAGCTCACTGGATACTCAGACGCTGACTATGGAGGGTGCCGAATTGATAGGAAATCAACTTCGGGCACGTGTCAGTTCTTGGGAAGCAAGCTGATCTCATGGTTCTCAAAGAAGCAGACGAGTGTAGCCACTTCAACGACTGAAGCCGAATATATGGCCGCAGGAAGCTGCTGTTCTCAAATTCTATGGCTTCGTCAGCAGTTGAAGGACTACAATGTTGAAGCGAATGAAATTCCTATCTTCTGCGACAACAACAGTGCTATATGCATCTCGCAGAATCCAGTGCTACACACCAGATGCAAGCACGTGGAAATCCGACATCACTTCATTCGTGATCATGTCGAGAAGAAGGATATCAAGCTCGAGAAAATTCATACCGATCTCTAGCGAGCAGATATCCTCACCAAGCCTCTAGCTGAGTCTCGTTTCAATCAGCTATGCATGGAATTAGGGTTGTTAGACCCTGGTGAAGAATGCTAGATCCAGGATGCACGAAGGAGTGGTCGCTAGTTTTTCGTAGCGTCACTCGCTTCGGATCTTCACCAACTCAAGCGAGTCACTTCAAAATCTCACTCGCTTGAAGAAGGAGAAATAAGGTGGAGCAAGGTGGAGTGTTGGAAGACGTTCGCTACCCGCTTACAGGAATTGTTAAGCCATTGGTTAAGGGGGAACTATTGTTTGCTCCCGGAGCAAGCTACTTCCAAAGCGAGCAAGGAAAGCTGCTACCTAGCCTAGGATTCCTAGCGAGTGGGTATAAACACTCGCAAGTGCCGTTTCTAGTAACGGTTGTGGGGTCTTGTATCGGGCCTTCCCACGTAAAAATGGTGAAAGCTTAGGCAGGGCTGGCACCTAGACCTTGTGTCCTCTTCCCATCTCTCCGTCGAAGAGGAGCAAGTCTTCTCATCTCCTTCATCGTGGATAAATGTCCATTTCTTACTCACTCTTCACTGAGTTGAGCTGCCGGATGTCTATCCATTCCCCTCTCACCTTGAACTTTGCATCGCTTCAATTTGCCCAATCTTGGGTCAAAGCGAGTCGACTGCAAGTTCATTCTGTAGCATGTAGGAGGATGCTTGAAGGTTTACCTTTTTATACAAAAGGTTGCAGGGCTGGTGACATGCTTCTGCGTAAAATACGAGATTGTCTTGTCAGAGCATTCTCATTGTCATCCTGTTCTTAGAAGATGGGTCACACAACAAGTGATGAACATTCCAACAAGTGGGTTCAACATGAAGTCCAAACCTAATGAAGTCTTCAAATTGTGGTATCAATCTCCTACGAAGTGAGATTGACTGGTAAGCATTTCAATTTTAAGTACACTAAGTGAGGTGAAACGTGCTAGAAACCTTCACTCACTACGTGGAAAATATGAAATGGATCTGACACAAATACAAAGAGGAAAACACTCTTGTTTATCCTCGAAGTATGTAAGTCAGAAACATTTTAAATTAAGCAAAGAAATTTATTCCAGTCGCTTCAGATGGCCAAGCGAGTGCTTCGCCACTCAAAGCTAGCCATCGCAAGCGAGTGCGGAACAGTCACTCAAGCGAGTGCCTCTCAAGTGAGTAAAGGCCAAGCGGCCCAACTCGAAGCGAGCAGGCACGAAGCGAGTATGAGCTGTCTGCACTCGAGTGCCTATTTCACTTTCTGCCAAGCATTTAATGCAATGGCGCGTAGAGGAAGAAACGACAGGCGCGTGGACGTCAAAGCCGAGGAAAGCGGAAAAAATCGCACTCAATCCAGCCGTCGAATCTGAACCGTCTCGAAATCTCAACCGCTGGATTGACTACTGTTGGGAGAGACGAATCATCAACAGCCACGTGGCCACGTCAAGCGAAATTGGCGGTTCACTTTTCCAGTGATGACGCCGGACACGTCAGTTCCATCACCGGAGGTAGCCGCCCACGCACAAAACCCTAGGAGTGATTTTACGAGAATACCCCTGCCACGTCAGCCAAGACCTAACTCTATATATTTGGGACGAGGCAGAACTGCAAACCTTTCACAGCCTTCAAAAATTTCCATTCTCGTGCTTAGATCTGCAACTTCTGCAACTCACGAGTCTCAACCCCTTTCTATTTCATCGTAAAAATTCTCTTCAAATTTCTTTCAAATTCACCATGGGCAAGAAGAAGAGTACAGAAACGATGGAGAAGTTCATGACAAAAGTTGGCGAGCACATCAACGTCGAGCCCCATCTCGACCCTATTGTCGTCGAAGTTAATGGTTTCTTCCGTAGAGCCGTGACCACGGCCGGTCTATGGAAGTTTGTAACTTTGATACCGACGAAGATTCTGGCGAAAGCCATTGGAGAGATTCTGCTGAATCTGAAGAAGGAACAAAATACATCTTCCTTCACTGACCCACGGACCAGGAAGCCGGTGGAGGTTGATATGAGTAAACTCATCGAGGTGTTCGATCTACCAAGAGAAGGAGGAGATTCTCTGCTAGATCTAGGACTTTCGGCCGAAGTGCAGTATGTTCGATTTGCAACCACCAGAGCAGATCCGAACTTCAAGGAGGCCAACATTCGCAAAAGTCTGAAGGAACCGTTCAATCTCATCTGCGAACTCTTTACGAAGAGCATTGCATGCTATGTCGGTTCCCTCGACACGCTGTCAGAGACGAAGCTGATCGGCACCACCATGATCATCGACAGCCTCACTGGAACGGAATTCAACTGGCACGGGTGGCTTCTCAAGCAAATCCACGAAGCTGCTGACGATTTCGCGTTTGTTCCAGGAACTGCAAACGAGATCCTTCGGAAAGGAAAATTAAAATTCTTTTCAAGACTGTCTGTTGCACTGGAAATGATGTTCCCAGAAATAATGTGGCCGGATTCCGACACGACCATATACAACAAGCAAACCATCTTCTACGACACGTGGAGGAAAACCAAGACCTTGATGGATCTGGGACTTCTGGAAGTTGAAGTGCCCATTGCAAGACCAGTTGCCGAAAGGCAAGCTGAGAAAGGCCAAGAGAGACTGGTCGCTTCACCTGTGAAGCGAGCCAGGTCCAAGCGAGGCAGGAAGAAGATGAAGCTAGTCACTTCGCTTGTCCAAGATAGCGAGGCGGTGGAGAAGCCGCTTGAGGACATCGAAGTGACCCAACCACAGCCTTCACCAACCAAAGCCCAATCCCCTCAACTCCAAATCACCCAAAATCCAGAACCCCAATCTTCATCAACCCAACAACCACCAAAACAGATAACCCCCCTCTCTCCCCATGAAGAAGAGTCAGCATCTTCTTTCCACATTCCCACTGTGCCATTCCTCAGCACAGATGAAGCTGCTGCCTACACTACATTCACCCAACTTCAATCCCAGCCGATACAACCACCACCCACCGAAACCATTCAACCACCCCCAACTGAAGCCATCCAGATTTCCGACACCCAAGAAACCTCATCACCTACCCAATCCATCTCGACATCGGCAGCTACAGCCGATACCGCCCAAACTGCTGGTGAACTCCCCATCATTTCACAATTCAAAACCCCTGCCCTCACCATTCAAGAGCGGGCTCTCGAACGCTTTGTCCTGGATAGAGAGCAAGCCGCGGAGACAATCAACCTTCGCTATAATCTTCGCTCCGCGAGTGTTGAATGGAGCGACGTATTCTACACCAACGTAGTAGACTTTCTGACGTACATCACGTACCGAGGAACAGAATACTACAAAATCTTCAGACTCCTCAAAGCCTTCACCGAGGAGGAATTGATCCAGATGGAAGCCAAACTGCTCAATTTTATCGGCGAAAATGGCTTCCATGCCTTCCTTGAAGGGACCAGCTTCTGGGAGAAGCTGGATGCCAAGGTGAAGGAATCATATCCACTTGCCACAGTTCCAAAGCGAGTGCCCTCATCCCATGAGAGGAAGCTCATCCGGGAGTATAAGGAGGAGATGGAGATGAAGGATGCTGAGATTGCTAGTCTCCAAAGCGAGATTACCAAGAAGAGCGATGAATTGGAGAGGAAGGCGGGGGAGGTCATTGGTCTTAGAGAAGACCTTGACAAGAAGAAGAAGGAGTTGGAGGAAAAGGTGGAGGAGAAGGAAAGGCTTCTGGAAGAGAAAGAGAAGGCGCTGGAGGCGCAAGTGAAGCTGGTGGATGACAACACCAAATCTATCACAGAACTCAAGGGCTTGCTTGATGCAGAAAGAAGCCGCTTGAGGGAGGTTAATACTAAATTGACCTCTCTTGTCAAGGAAAAGGAGGTGTTGGAGAAGGAAGTGAAGAAGGTGAAAGAGAAGTATGAGAAGAGAGAGGAGGAACTGATAAGGACGGGAAGCGAGCTGCTGAGCACTAAAAAGACACTCGATTCACTCAAGACTGAAATGAAACTACTGAAGCAAGAGAGAGAGACTGATAAGAAAGAACTAGAGAGTCGGAGGAAGAGTGCACAAGATCTTGACTTAGAGAAAGCAGAACTTTCTATTCTACTACAGAAAGTCAAAAGACTGAAAGAAACTCTCACTGTAAGAATCACTGCAGATGCCGAATTTCACAATTCTCTCAATCGAAGGGAAAGGAGGCTTGCAGTGATGAAGGCAGAACTTGAAGCGTCCAAGGAACACTTGGAGCTCACACTTCAAGAAGAAACCAAGAAGATCACCAAGGCTGTAGAAGCGGAGCTGGAGGCTCGCTTCAGAGAGGTGGAGCCATTGGAGAGTATGATGGCGTCCGTTGTTGAGAGAGAGAGGCAGTGCGAATACCTGCTTGAAGAAATAAGCATCAAAACTGCTGAACTAGTGGCGCCATCCATGGATAAAACCCAGCAGATGCTTCAGACTGTCCTCAACACAGTCAATTCACTCCACCAATTCCTCTCCGGAAAGTCTATCATCCTAACCCCTGGCAGTGATGATGCCAAAAAGGGGGAAGGACAAATGTGGGTAGAACAAGTGAAGCTAGGAGGGGAAGGACAGCTTCACGAAGGAGGAGTTGGAGATTTAGGGGGAAGTAGAATTGGAGTGGAGAGAATGTTGGAGGGAGGCAGTAGTGATGGAGGTGTGAAGGAGGTAGTAGATGAAGCGAGGGCTCTTGGCAAGTCAAAGCTCACGGAGGAGGAGCTATTAAAAAATCTTGAAGAGCCCAGCAGGCCGCTTCAGGAGAAGGTGCTTGCCGCTTCAATTGCAAAACACCCTCCAGTGACCGTGCTGACGAAGGAGGAAAAGCGGAAGCAGGTGGAGATGGATGCTGCCATGGCGTGGGAGATGGAGCAACTAACAAAACTTTCTGTTGGTGCAGGTACTTCATCTAGCTCCAAAGCGGCTGCTTTACCCAAAGCGCCCGCTTCATCCGCCGCGCCAGCTTCAACAGCCGCACTAGCTTCAACTGCCACACTCGCTTCATCCGCAGTTGTCCCCTCTAGTGCCGCCACGAAGAAGGACATGCCACCTCCCCCACCACCGAAGCAGCCATTGAAGCGAGCTGCCCCACATTCTAAGCAAGATGACCCCGAGGCCAAGCGCCAAAAGGTCAAGCAAGCAGTCGCTTCAAAAGCTGGAAGAGAGGAGAGAAAGAGGAAGGAAATAGAAGGAGGAAGGAGCGAAGGCGAGAGGAAGAGGAGGTCAAATGATAGGCGACTCCAAGTGATAGACGCACGGATTGAGGAGCAATTCAATGAGGTGATCCTCATCCAGTCTTCATTGGTGCGGAGTGCCTTCATTCCATTTATGCCAGATGAGTCCGAAGCATGCGAAGCACAAGCCATATCAGATGCATGCGACGTGACTACAAAAGAGATGGTCGAGTCGGGTCGCTACCCCAAAAAGGAAGAGCAGAACTACATTAGGAAGCGTCTCAATGAAAAGCGTCCTTTGTGGAGCAGCGACTCAGGAAAGAAATTCAAAGCTACCATGGCTGAACTGTCAAAGAGGTCGGAAGAGGAGTTGGCCAAGCGAAGGAACGAGCACCCTGATGCAAGGGAAACTGAGGAGTTTATTCCGAGAGATCTGCTTGAGTTGTGGCTATACTACAAGGACCTGTTCATCAAGGCCTATTATTACTGGGAGGTAGTGCCGCTGCAAGATCAATGCTCTAGGATAAGTGCTCTCAACAATTTTCTCGCCGCCTATGATGACAAACTGCGGAGGAAAATCTTCACCTTGGCTGAACAAACTCAACCCATGCCGATTGTTGTCAAGGTTCCTGCTCATAAGGAATTCCCCATGCCGTATCATCGAGGCACGGACATTCCAGACAGAGGGATAATTGATGAGGAAGTGACTGAAGCCTTCAGGCTGGAAAGTGCTTGGAGAAATCCCAGTATCCACACAGTAGACTCTATGGAATCGAGAGTTCTATCAGCTTACGTGGATACTGCTGCTGAAGAAGAGGAGAAGAAGGAGGAAGAAGGAAAGGAGAAGGAGAAGGAGGATGAAGCTGCAGGAAACCTTTGAGTTTCAAGCTTCTAAGACATATCTTTTTGTGAACTGCCTTGTTCATCTATCTCACCTTTATTTCTGTCTCTTCTCGTATCATTTACTCGCTTTGTGAATGACTTTACCTTTTTGCTACAAACTCAAATAATTTAACCGGAAAAAAAAAGGGGGAAAGGAACTTAAAAGAAAAATTACAAACGAAACTGCAAAGGAAGCAGTCGCTTGGAGTTCCCTTCACGGTTAGATAGGCTGGAATTTTCTAAATCTTAGCCTTTGGGTTTTGGCATCATCAAAAAGGGGGAAATTGTTGGGAATTGTTATGGACCAATTTGTTAAGGGGGAACTCTGAGGGATACTTGATAAACGAAGCCATTTGTTTTGATTAGATCCCAAAACCCCAAGTGTCCAAGCTCCCAAGCGACCCATTTTGATGTAGTTAATAGGTTAGAATTTTTCTAAGCCTAAATCTGTTAGGATGGCTTTATTTTGCTTAGCTTTAGACTGCAGGAATTCAAGTGAAGGCCACTCGCTTGAGTGTATTCTTCCAAAGCGAAGCGAGTCTAGCAAACCGAAGTGAAGCGTGCCGAAACCAGCGAAGCGAAGCGAGCGCTACAGTGGAGTCAAAGTGAAGCCACCAAAGCGAAGCAAAGCGAACGCTACAAAGAAAAGCAGAAGCGAGTCAACGCGGGTCAACACTTATTAAAGCAGTCACTACGAAACTTCGTTTCGAAAGCGACCCGCTACAGTATGATCCTGAAGCGACTCACTTCAGAGCGGCCGCTACAACTTCAAAGCGAAGCGAACTACCTACCAGAAAGCGACAGCACAACTCCCGCCCATATTTTGAACTCCAGTCAACTGGAGATCTCCGCATTAATTACGAGATCTCCACGTGTCAAAGGCGGAGTGGAGCGGAAGAGTTGACTGCCAGGCCGACAAAGGCGCCGCAACAGTACTGGCTCGCTCCAGTTACTGTTAAGTTTGTAACTTAGCCATTTTCGGCAAAGAGACAAACTGGGCACCTGCAAAAGCTACTGCCTGCGCAAGTACTGTCGAGAGGAGGAGGGACAAGGCCACCAACCAAGCAACGGATCTCAGCCATCCCTCCGCCTATAAATAGTGAAGGATGAAGACGAAGAAAACAGAGAACACTACTTGAGCATTCGAGCGCATACAGCAAACAAACACTCCCCAGCTTTCTAGCAATCTTCGAGTCTTTGTTTTCAAGTGTTCTCCGAGTTTCCAGTTCATCGGAACTCGTCTTCACAACCTTCACACATAGATTCTAAGCCCACTTCAAATATCCAAGCTTAGAAGAAGAACTCTAGCCAATCTTTGCATTCACTGTAAAGAGTTCTTCATAGTGTGTCGTCAACCAAAAACCCTATACTTCGTCTGTTAGGTTTTTGTGTTCGTCGTCGTTAGGTTGTCCAGATACAAGGCCCTTCTTTCATCGATTGAAGAAGCCTCGATCATAGAGTTGAGATCCAAGCTTACACTTACACCGTTTGTGTGAAGCTCGATCGAAGCTAGGCTGTAAGGAGAGCCCGGAATCTCCCTGTTGTTCGGACAGAAACGAGTGAAGTTTCGTGTCCAGTTTAGGTCTTAGTAGTGAACCCGTAATCACTGCATTGTTCGTCAGATCCAGGCGAGTGAAGCCCGATCTCGACCAGGTTTTTGAAGGACCCGTAACCTTCAAGTTCTTGAGTGAAAAGAACGGTTGCCGTCGTGCAACAAAGTGGACGTAGGAGCGTTATCTCCGAACCACTATAAATCTTCGTGTCGTATCTCTCTAACCCTAAACTCTTTACTGTATTTGTTTATCCATTGCACGTGCATCTAAACAACTTAATCTGGATATTTTAATTACTTAGGAAAAGATTTTAGCTCACCAAATTCCGCATACACGAGTAAGGACTCCCTCTTGATCAAGTCATCACTTCGGTCAAGCAGGCTAGCTACGTACTGTTGATCTAGCTTCAGCTAGGTCTTAAGTTTAAAGCGAGCTCCTTACTTGTTACTCTGAGTTAAGGGATTTGAAGTTGAAAACTTCAAAATACGTATTCACCCCCCCCTCTACGTATTTTTCCTATTAACAAACCGGGACCAACAAGTGGTATCAGAGCAGCGGTTCTTTCGAGCCACTGCTTTGCATATCCGAAGTGAGTCCCCACTCACTTCACGTTGTCTCACTGAACCGGATCCTATTTTCCTAAGTGCATCAAAACCTCACCCACGCATATTGCATTTACTGCTGATAGTTTGCTATGTCTACATACAGTGCATCAAATCTTCCACAGTTCTCGATCGAAGGATACGAGACATGGAGTTTCCGAGTCGAAAGCTTTCTTTGCTCCATCCACGACCGGATGTGGGAAGTCATTGAAGACGGACCAATCGAAATCAAGAAAGCAATATCTGTGGAGGTTCCAGCCGCTGAAGGTCGTCCAGCCCACGTTCGACAACAGTACGTGGAGAAGGATAAGGATGAGTATACTCCAAATGACTTCAAAGTTGCCAACCTCGACAAGATTGCACGCCACACGATGCAGAGCACCGTGTCGGACGCCTACCTTCCAAGGATTAGGAAGTGCGCAACAGCGAAGGAGATGTGGGAAACTCTAGCCCTCATTTCTCAAGGAACAGACAAAATCAAGGAGAACAAACTCGCCGTTCAGATGCGGGAGTTTGAAAGTCTGATAATGAAGCCAGGAGAGTCCATCGACACCTTCGAGCTGAGAGTTACAAACATAATTGCGACTCTCAACTCGCTTGGGAAGGAACTCACAGATAAGGAAGTCAACCTGAAGATTGTCCGAGCTCTCACAAGGAAGTGGCAAACTATGAAGGAGCTGTATCTAGCAACCAAGGATCTATCAAAGCTCACACCAGAGATTCTATTTTCTGAACTCAAAGCTCATGAATTCGATCTGAATCGAATGAACCTCGACGAAGAGGATGAAGCACCCACTACGTCAAAAGGAGTAGCATTCAAAGCTGCCGAAGGGCCAAGCGAGCAGTCGCTAGCCAAGATGACGAGGGAAGAGTTGGAAGAACACATTGCGTTCTTATCCAAGAACTTCAATAAAATGAATTCTCGAGTGGGCAAATACAAAAGATTCTACAAGAATACAAAGGGAGGAGCACTGATGCTCGAGAAAGAAAAGGGAAGAGAGAAGAGACGACAAAGCCGATCCCGAGAGACATGATGGAAGTGGAATGTTACCATTGCCACAAGATGGGCCACTACAAATCCGATTGCCCAAAGCTGAGTGCGAAAGAGCGAGAAGAACTGAAAGCCAAGAGGGATGCTCCAAGGCGAGCGCTTGTAGCGAGTGAAGTTCCGGTCGCTTCAACTGAAGATCCACAAAGCGACTCAGACGCATTCACTGATCCCAACTCCAGTGATGGAGAGGATCTTGGACTCATGGCGCTCACCGACGAAGAAACAGGAGAGGTATTCATCTATCCCTCACCTAGTTCAATTACACTCGCACACACACACCAAGAGGAAGCAAATTCCTCTGCATGGAGTGAGTTGCTTGACAAGCACGTTAAACTGTCAAGTGACCACGAAGTGCTGCAACAAGCTTTGTCCCAAAGCAAGAAGGAGAACCGAAAGCTAGCCACTGAGCTTGACCAAGTCAAACTTAATCTAAGGGCTATGACTAGTAAGTTCGAGGATCTCTTCGCTAGACATCAAAGCTTGGAGGGAAGGTATGAAACCCAATCCACTCTAGTCGCCAACTTAAATAAAGCATCATACGCTAGACAGGCACTAGAGAGTTCTCTTCTACCTTTTGGTAGAAAGGAGGACTTGGATATGAGGGTGGACCTTCCAAGCCAACTGTCTTTGTTGGTGCTTCAAACACGACACCATCAGTCACTTTGGAAATGCCCACTGCATCCAAAGCGACCACTAACAAAGACAAAGGCAAAATGGCTGAGAACCCTAAGAAGAAGCCAATGAAGATGTCTATATCTTTAAGGACTGAATCTAAGGGTAAGCAAAATACAACTATCCCTAGCACTCACTGTTGGGAACCCCTTGCAGTTTGATTTTGATGATGTTTATCGAAACCACACTTAGGCATATTTTTCTTTGTTTAGGGTCAAGGCCGATAGATCGACCTGCTACCTGTTAGTGCAGGTCGATGCCCTTTAACGTTTAGTGTCAAGTTCGATCCACCCTGTAAGAGAAAGGTCGATGTATCGACCTGCCTCAATTGGATCGAGCTGGACCATCAGCCTGTCTATCGACCTCCCCTATCAAGCTTCCAGCTGGCATTGCCTTAGAAGATTTCAAGAGCTGGATTATCAATCAAGGTCGATGCTCCCCCTTCATGGAGCGTCACGACCTGATCCTTGCCACGTTGAGTGCCAGCAAGGACGAATATTCCCAACGGCTAGAAGTGAGTCAGCATCCAACGGCTAGTGCCACGTCAGCCCGACTCCAACGGCTAGTTTTTCAAAACTGCCTATAAATACTTCAGCCATTTTCGGATTCAAGTACGGGAAACACAAGTTATCAACGCCATATCTCTGCCCAAATCTCTCTCAAAGCTCATATCCATTCAAGTGTTCGAAATCCGATTAGTTTCCCAAACACTTGACAAGAGAGGTTTCCGATTCCGAAAAACTCCACAACGACGAAGCGTTCACTGCTGCTTGTCGATTGTTCAAACAACTTCTTCTCCGACTTGTTCGAAGTTAGAAAGCTTGTTTTTATTTTCGCCATTATAGAGTTAGTCAAGCTCTGTAAAAGCGTAAGGTTGTTTGTACGTTTTAGTACGAAGGTTGTAAGGGTCACGACCCAAAACTCGTGTCTAGTTACTCTCAAGTTAGATTGTATCTAGAACTGATACTCAGTCAGTATAAATAAGAGAGAGGTGGATCCAAAAGAAAAGGGATTCTCAGGTCGAGTCGACCTGACGTGGACGTAGGAGGGTTTCTCCGAACCACGCTACATCGCGGTGTCTCTCTCTCTCTTTATTTATTGTACTTACATTTTATTATCTAACTGACGTGCATCAACCTGCATTACACGAATCAACCTGCTATCCATATTCAGCCTAAAGATTTTTCAAAGAGTAATCAACCTCCACCAACTTCCGCATTAACAGTTTGATAAATCAAGCTTGATACCATACAAGCTTGATAGATCAACCTGCCTCTGATAAGGTCGACCTTGACAATCGACCTGCAGATCGACCTGAAATTTTAAAAGTCATAAACGGTTGGTTATTGGTGTATTCCCCCCCCCATACACCAATTACTCTTTCCCGGGACCAACACTCACAATGCTAAAGACTACCAATCCAAAGGTAAAGGGAAACCAGTTGTAGCTTCTAAGCCTCAAGCCATGACACGAGAGACAAAGGATCTCCCTTTCAAGAAAAGGAGTAATGTCTATGTGTCACGTTATCCGGACTGGAGATGGTCCAACCGGACTAACATTGAGGGGGAAGAACTCGAAGGACCAAAGAGGCCGCTTCGAACTTCCAAGGTTACTCAAGCGAGTCGGGGTCAAAATCCTAATTGGACCGCTTTGAGGAAACCAAGCGAGCCGCTTCAACAGACTAGAGACCCTAAGTCAGTCTCTAAACCCAAAGCTAATCCGAAGCGAGTCGCTTCAGGATTTAAGCAAAATGGGAAGAGCGTAGGTAGGTCTGAAGCGAGCCGCTACCCCTCTTGCACACACTGTTGCACGTGTGAAGCTGCTTCAAGGCAGTACACCAAGTTTTCGAAGGTCGAGAAGCCCAAGACACAAACTTCATCTCGAAAGAGAGTGAAGCAAGTGTGGGTACCTAAGGGAACTAACCTGCAAGGACCCAAACTGATTTGGGTACCAAAATCTGTCTAATTGCAGGTGAGCGCCGTGGATCCCATGCCAAGTGAGGGTCGTCAAATCTGGTACTTGGACAGTGGATGTTCGAGACACATGACCGGCATGAAAGCTCTACTTCAAGACTACATTGAGAAGAAGGGTCCACACGTTACTTTTGGTGATAACTCTCGAGGAAGCACCAAAGGGTACGGCGCACTGAAAGTTGGAAAACTCACAATTGAAGAAGTCTCCTACGTGGAAGGACTTAAGCACAACTTGTTATCCATTTCACAATTCTGTGACAAGGGATACAAGGTAGAATTCATTTCCAACAAGTGCATTGTAAAGAGCAAGCTCACATCCCAGATTGTGCTTACTGGAATAAGACAAAGGAACGTCTATATAGCACAATGGGATAGCTGCAAAGTGGAGACGTGCTTAGTAGCAAGGAGTGCTACAGAGATTGGATGGCTATGGCACAGACGCTTGAACCATCTCAACTTCAAAGCAATCAATCGCTTAGCTCGTAAGGGTTTGGTGCAAGGCATACCGAATGAAGTCTTCATCAAAGACCATCCATGCTCACCATGCCAACGAGGGAAGCAGACAAAGACGCACTTCGCCAGTCTTGAAGAAGCCTCTTCCAAGCGAGTGCTCGAGCTGCTTCACATGGATCTGTTTGGTCCAGTCACTCCAGTTAGTATAAATGGTAGGAAGTACACTCTAGTTGTAGTCGACGACTTTTCTCGCTACACTTGGGTCGTATTTCTCTACAGCAAGAAGGAGACTCTGATTAAGCTACCACAACTGCTCAAACGATTGGCTGTGGAGAAGAATCAAGCTATCGTGACCATCCGCTCCGATAAAGGCACAGAGTTCTTGAACTCTACCATTCAAGCTTACTGCACGGAGCATGGCATAGCACATCAGACTTCCTCAGCACGCACACCACAGCAGAATGGAGTTGCTGAAAGAAGAAATCGAATCATCAAGGAAGCTGTTCGAACAATGATTGCAGACTCAAAACTTCCAATGAAGTATTGGGCTGAAGCTGCCAACACAGCATGCTACACGCAGAATCGAACACTTCTCTGCAAACGACACGACAAAACACCATATGAAATATGGACAGGGAGAATTCCTAACATATCTTATTTCCATATTTTTGGTTGTAGGGTCTTCATCCATGACAATGGGAAGTCACAGTTGAAAGCCTTTGAAAGCAAAGCTGATGAAGGAATATTCTTAGGATATTCTACATCAAGCAAAGCTTACAGGGTATTCAACTGTAAAACCCTAATCGTGGAAGAATCACCCCATGTCGTTTTTGATGAATCTTCTTTAAGTCATCCACAGGAACAGGATCAATCTAAAGACGGAAAGTCAAGTGAGGAACCCATCAACACTCTTACTTGGGACATACTTGAGGAA
The DNA here is from genome assembly GCA_029379335.1 of Thymus mandschuricus. Taxonomy (NCBI): domain Eukaryota; kingdom Viridiplantae; phylum Streptophyta; class Magnoliopsida; order Lamiales; family Lamiaceae; genus Thymus; species Thymus mandschuricus. Next base: position 15,016,800 of record CM057077.1, on the reverse strand, counting down.
GAAGAAGAAATCAAAGGCTCAAGCGAGCAGAAGGACCAAGGAAAAGATGAAGCTGCCCCCAAGACTCCTGAAGCGAGTACAGGCCAAGCACCCAATCCAGTCGCTTCAGACGGTGAAGCGAGTGACAAGGAAGACGATGAAGATGAAGCTGGCGGATCCAAGCACACATGGCTCAAGGATCACTCACCAAGTCAAATTATCGGAGATCCATCCAAGGGTGTAGTGACCAGAAGTCAAGTGTTTGGAGAAAGTGCCATGTTCAGTTGCTTTCTCTCAAACATTGAGCCGACATGCGTAGAAGAAGCCTTAGCCGATTCAAATTGGGTGATCGCCATGCAAGAAGAGCTGAACCAGTTCACCAGAAATGACGTATGGTACCTCGTGGATCGTCCCAAATTTCAGCACGTTATTGGCACCAAATGGGTGTTCAAGAACAAGACGGACGAGGACCACAACGTAGTAAGGAACAAGGCGCGTCTCGTTGCCAAAGGCTACTGCCAAGAGGAAGGAATCGACTTTGACGAGACTTTCGCTCCAGTGGCACGACTTGAAGCTATCAGATTGTTTCTAGCCTATGCAGCAACCAAGAAGTTTATGGTCTATCAAATGGATGTGAAGAGCGCGTTCCTGAACGGTGAATTGAAGGAAGAAGTGTATGTGGAGCAGCCACCGGGTTTCGAGCAAGGAGACAAAGTGTATCGCTTGAAGAAAGCTCTATATGGGTTGAAGCAAGCCCCCAGAGCTTGGTACGATACACTTTCTCAATTCCTAGTGGAAAATGGATTTCACAAAGGAAAGATAGATCGAACCCTATTCACCATCAACCATGGAGAAGACATGCTATGGGTTCAGATCTACGTAGATGACATCATATTTGGGTCACCAAACCAGTCGCTTAGCGAGAAGTTTGGAGAGCTAATGAAGACCAAATATGAGATGTCAATGATTGGCTTGATGAGCTGCTTTCTAGGTCTTCAAGTGAAGCAGCAGGATGATGGTATCTTCATCAATCAAGCGAAGTATACTAGAGATATGCTTGCCAAGTTTGGTATTCAGCATGCTAAAGCTGTGAAGATCCCAATGAATACCAACTGGAAGATGGAGCCAGACGAAGAAGGAAAATCTGTGAATCCTACAGATTATCGTGCCCTAATTGGGTCACTTCTCTATCTCACTGCAAGTAGGCCAGATATTGCTTTTGCAGTTGGAGTCTGTGCTCGCTTCCAAAGCAACCCCAAGCACAGCCATCTTGAAGCTGCCAAAAGAATTCTTCGATATTTGAAGGGCACTATCAATATGGGGCTGTGGTATCCAACGGAGGACAATGTGGAGCTCACTGGATACTCAGACGCTGACTATGGAGGGTGCCGAATTGATAGGAAATCAACTTCGGGCACGTGTCAGTTCTTGGGAAGCAAGCTGATCTCATGGTTCTCAAAGAAGCAGACGAGTGTAGCCACTTCAACGACTGAAGCCGAATATATGGCCGCAGGAAGCTGCTGTTCTCAAATTCTATGGCTTCGTCAGCAGTTGAAGGACTACAATGTTGAAGCGAATGAAATTCCTATCTTCTGCGACAACAACAGTGCTATATGCATCTCGCAGAATCCAGTGCTACACACCAGATGCAAGCACGTGGAAATCCGACATCACTTCATTCGTGATCATGTCGAGAAGAAGGATATCAAGCTCGAGAAAATTCATACCGATCTCTAGCGAGCAGATATCCTCACCAAGCCTCTAGCTGAGTCTCGTTTCAATCAGCTATGCATGGAATTAGGGTTGTTAGACCCTGGTGAAGAATGCTAGATCCAGGATGCACGAAGGAGTGGTCGCTAGTTTTTCGTAGCGTCACTCGCTTCGGATCTTCACCAACTCAAGCGAGTCACTTCAAAATCTCACTCGCTTGAAGAAGGAGAAATAAGGTGGAGCAAGGTGGAGTGTTGGAAGACGTTCGCTACCCGCTTACAGGAATTGTTAAGCCATTGGTTAAGGGGGAACTATTGTTTGCTCCCGGAGCAAGCTACTTCCAAAGCGAGCAAGGAAAGCTGCTACCTAGCCTAGGATTCCTAGCGAGTGGGTATAAACACTCGCAAGTGCCGTTTCTAGTAACGGTTGTGGGGTCTTGTATCGGGCCTTCCCACGTAAAAATGGTGAAAGCTTAGGCAGGGCTGGCACCTAGACCTTGTGTCCTCTTCCCATCTCTCCGTCGAAGAGGAGCAAGTCTTCTCATCTCCTTCATCGTGGATAAATGTCCATTTCTTACTCACTCTTCACTGAGTTGAGCTGCCGGATGTCTATCCATTCCCCTCTCACCTTGAACTTTGCATCGCTTCAATTTGCCCAATCTTGGGTCAAAGCGAGTCGACTGCAAGTTCATTCTGTAGCATGTAGGAGGATGCTTGAAGGTTTACCTTTTTATACAAAAGGTTGCAGGGCTGGTGACATGCTTCTGCGTAAAATACGAGATTGTCTTGTCAGAGCATTCTCATTGTCATCCTGTTCTTAGAAGATGGGTCACACAACAAGTGATGAACATTCCAACAAGTGGGTTCAACATGAAGTCCAAACCTAATGAAGTCTTCAAATTGTGGTATCAATCTCCTACGAAGTGAGATTGACTGGTAAGCATTTCAATTTTAAGTACACTAAGTGAGGTGAAACGTGCTAGAAACCTTCACTCACTACGTGGAAAATATGAAATGGATCTGACACAAATACAAAGAGGAAAACACTCTTGTTTATCCTCGAAGTATGTAAGTCAGAAACATTTTAAATTAAGCAAAGAAATTTATTCCAGTCGCTTCAGATGGCCAAGCGAGTGCTTCGCCACTCAAAGCTAGCCATCGCAAGCGAGTGCGGAACAGTCACTCAAGCGAGTGCCTCTCAAGTGAGTAAAGGCCAAGCGGCCCAACTCGAAGCGAGCAGGCACGAAGCGAGTATGAGCTGTCTGCACTCGAGTGCCTATTTCACTTTCTGCCAAGCATTTAATGCAGTGGCGCGTAGAGGAAGAAACGACAGGCGCGTGGACGTCAAAGCCGAGGAAAGCGGAAAAAATCGCACTCAATCCAGCCGTCGAATCTGAACCGTCTCGAAATCTCAACCGCTGGATTGACTACTGTTGGGAGAGACGAATCATCAACAGCCACGTGGCCAAGTCAAGCGAAATTGGCGGTTCACTTTTCCAGTGATGACGCCGGACACGTCAGTTCCATCACCGGAGGTAGCCGCCCACGCACAAAACCCTAGGAGTGATTTTACGAGAATACCCCTGCCACGTCAGCCAAGACCTAACTCTATATATTTGGGACGAGGCAGAACTGCAAACCTTTCACAGCCTTCAAAAATTTCCATTCTCGTGCTTAGATCTGCAACTTCTGCAACTCACGAGTCTCAACCCCTTTCTATTTCATCGTAAAAATTCTCTTCAAATTTCTTTCAAATTCACCATGGGCAAGAAGAAGAGTACAGAAACGATGGAGAAGTTCATGACAAAAGTTGGCGAGCACATCAACGTCGAGCCCCATCTCGACCCTATTGTCGTCGAAGTTAATGGTTTCTTCCGTAGAGCCGTGACCACGGCCGGTCTATGGAAGTTTGTAACTTTGATACCGACGAAGATTCTGGCGAAAGCCATTGGAGAGATTCTGCTGAATCTGAAGAAGGAACAAAATACATCTTCCTTCACTGACCCACGGACCAGGAAGCCGGTGGAGGTTGATATGAGTAAACTCATCGAGGTGTTCGATCTACCAAGAGAAGGAGGAGATTCTCTGCTAGATCTAGGACTTTCGGCCGAAGTGCAGTATGTTCGATTTGCAACCACCAGAGCAGATCCGAACTTCAAGGAGGCCAACATTCGCAAAAGTCTGAAGGAACCGTTCAATCTCATCTGCGAACTCTTTACGAAGAGCATTGCATGCTATGTCGGTTCCCTCGACACGCTGTCAGAGACGAAGCTGATCGGCACCACCATGATCATCGACAGCCTCACTGGAACGGAATTCAACTGGCACGGGTGGCTTCTCAAGCAAATCCACGAAGCTGCTGACGATTTCGCGTTTGTTCCAGGAACTGCAAACGAGATCCTTCGGAAAGGAAAATTAAAATTCTTTTCAAGACTGTCTGTTGCACTGGAAATGATGTTCCCAGAAATAATGTGGCCGGATTCCGACACGACCATATACAACAAGCAAACCATCTTCTACGACACGTGGAGGAAAACCAAGACCTTGATGGATCTGGGACTTCTGGAAGTTGAAGTGCCCATTGCAAGACCAGTTGCCGAAAGGCAAGCTGAGAAAGGCCAAGAGAGACTGGTCGCTTCACCTGTGAAGCGAGCCAGGTCCAAGCGAGGCAGGAAGAAGATGAAGCTAGTCACTTCGCTTGTCCAAGATAGCGAGGCGGTGGAGAAGCCGCTTGAGGACATCGAAGTGACCCAACCACAGCCTTCACCAACCAAAGCCCAATCCCCTCAACTCCAAATCACCCAAAATCCAGAACCCCAATCTTCATCAACCCAACAACCACCAAAACAGATAACCCCCCTCTCTCCCCATGAAGAAGAGTCAGCATCTTCTTTCCACATTCCCACTGTGCCATTCCTCAGCACAGATGAAGCTGCTGCCTACACTACATTCACCCAACTTCAATCCCAGCCGATACAACCACCACCCACCGAAACCATTCAACCACCCCCAACTGAAGCCATCCAGATTTCCGACACCCAAGAAACCTCATCACCTACCCAATCCATCTCGACATCGGCAGCTACAGCCGATACCGCCCAAACTGCTGGTGAACTCCCCATCATTTCACAATTCAAAACCCCTGCCCTCACCATTCAAGAGCGGGCTCTCGAACGCTTTGTCCTGGATAGAGAGCAAGCCGCGGAGACAATCAACCTTCGCTATAATCTTCGCTCCGCGAGTGTTGAATGGAGCGACGTATTCTACACCAACGTAGTAGACTTTCTGACGTACATCACGTACCGAGGAACAGAATACTACAAAATCTTCAGACTCCTCAAAGCCTTCACCGAGGAGGAATTGATCCAGATGGAAGCCAAACTGCTCAATTTTATCGGCGAAAATGGCTTCCATGCCTTCCTTGAAGGGACCAGCTTCTGGGAGAAGCTGGATGCCAAGGTGAAGGAATCATATCCACTTGCCACAGTTCCAAAGCGAGTGCCCTCATCCCATGAGAGGAAGCTCATCCGGGAGTATAAGGAGGAGATGGAGATGAAGGATGCTGAGATTGCTAGTCTCCAAAGCGAGATTACCAAGAAGAGCGATGAATTGGAGAGGAAGGCGGGGGAGGTCATTGGTCTTAGAGAAGACCTTGACAAGAAGAAGAAGGAGTTGGAGGAAAAGGTGGAGGAGAAGGAAAGGCTTCTGGAAGAGAAAGAGAAGGCGCTGGAGGCGCAAGTGAAGCTGGTGGATGACAACACCAAATCTATCACAGAACTCAAGGGCTTGCTTGATGCAGAAAGAAGCCGCTTGAGGGAGGTTAATACTAAATTGACCTCTCTTGTCAAGGAAAAGGAGGTGTTGGAGAAGGAAGTGAAGAAGGTGAAAGAGAAGTATGAGAAGAGAGAGGAGGAACTGATAAGGACGGGAAGCGAGCTGCTGAGCACTAAAAAGACACTCGATTCACTCAAGACTGAAATGAAACTACTGAAGCAAGAGAGAGAGACTGATAAGAAAGAACTAGAGAGTCGGAGGAAGAGTGCACAAGATCTTGACTTAGAGAAAGCAGAACTTTCTATTCTACTACAGAAAGTCAAAAGACTGAAAGAAACTCTCACTGTAAGAATCACTGCAGATGCCGAATTTCACAATTCTCTCAATCGAAGGGAAAGGAGGCTTGCAGTGATGAAGGCAGAACTTGAAGCGTCCAAGGAACACTTGGAGCTCACACTTCAAGAAGAAACCAAGAAGATCACCAAGGCTGTAGAAGCGGAGCTGGAGGCTCGCTTCAGAGAGGTGGAGCCATTGGAGAGTATGATGGCGTCCGTTGTTGAGAGAGAGAGGCAGTGCGAATACCTGCTTGAAGAAATAAGCATCAAAACTGCTGAACTAGTGGCGCCATCCATGGATAAAACCCAGCAGATGCTTCAGACTGTCCTCAACACAGTCAATTCACTCCACCAATTCCTCTCCGGAAAGTCTATCATCCTAACCCCTGGCAGTGATGATGCCAAAAAGGGGGAAGGACAAATGTGGGTAGAACAAGTGAAGCTAGGAGGGGAAGGACAGCTTCACGAAGGAGGAGTTGGAGATTTAGGGGGAAGTAGAATTGGAGTGGAGAGAATGTTGGAGGGAGGCAGTAGTGATGGAGGTGTGAAGGAGGTAGTAGATGAAGCGAGGGCTCTTGGCAAGTCAAAGCTCACGGAGGAGGAGCTATTAAAAAATCTTGAAGAGCCCAGCAGGCCGCTTCAGGAGAAGGTGCTTGCCGCTTCAATTGCAAAACACCCTCCAGTGACCGTGCTGACGAAGGAGGAAAAGCGGAAGCAGGTGGAGATGGATGCTGCCATGGCGTGGGAGATGGAGCAACTAACAAAACTTTCTGTTGGTGCAGGTACTTCATCTAGCTCCAAAGCGGCTGCTTTACCCAAAGCGCCCGCTTCATCCGCCGCGCCAGCTTCAACAGCCGCACTAGCTTCAACTGCCACACTCGCTTCATCCGCAGTTGTCCCCTCTAGTGCCGCCACGAAGAAGGACATGCCACCTCCCCCACCACCGAAGCAGCCATTGAAGCGAGCTGCCCCACATTCTAAGCAAGATGACCCCGAGGCCAAGCGCCAAAAGGTCAAGCAAGCAGTCGCTTCAAAAGCTGGAAGAGAGGAGAGAAAGAGGAAGGAAATAGAAGGAGGAAGGAGCGAAGGCGAGAGGAAGAGGAGGTCAAATGATAGGCGACTCCAAGTGATAGACGCACGGATTGAGGAGCAATTCAATGAGGTGATCCTCATCCAGTCTTCATTGGTGCGGAGTGCCTTCATTCCATTTATGCCAGATGAGTCCGAAGCATGCGAAGCACAAGCCATATCAGATGCATGCGACGTGACTACAAAAGAGATGGTCGAGTCGGGTCGCTACCCCAAAAAGGAAGAGCAGAACTACATTAGGAAGCGTCTCAATGAAAAGCGTCCTTTGTGGAGCAGCGACTCAGGAAAGAAATTCAAAGCTACCATGGCTGAACTGTCAAAGAGGTCGGAAGAGGAGTTGGCCAAGCGAAGGAACGAGCACCCTGATGCAAGGGAAACTGAGGAGTTTATTCCGAGAGATCTGCTTGAGTTGTGGCTATACTACAAGGACCTGTTCATCAAGGCCTATTATTACTGGGAGGTAGTGCCGCTGCAAGATCAATGCTCTAGGATAAGTGCTCTCAACAATTTTCTCGCCGCCTATGATGACAAACTGCGGAGGAAAATCTTCACCTTGGCTGAACAAACTCAACCCATGCCGATTGTTGTCAAGGTTCCTGCTCATAAGGAATTCCCCATGCCGTATCATCGAGGCACGGACATTCCAGACAGAGGGATAATTGATGAGGAAGTGACTGAAGCCTTCAGGCTGGAAAGTGCTTGGAGAAATCCCAGTATCCACACAGTAGACTCTATGGAATCGAGAGTTCTATCAGCTTACGTGGATACTGCTGCTGAAGAAGAGGAGAAGAAGGAGGAAGAAGGAAAGGAGAAGGAGAAGGAGGATGAAGCTGCAGGAAACCTTTGAGTTTCAAGCTTCTAAGACATATCTTTTTGTGAACTGCCTTGTTCATCTATCTCACCTTTATTTCTGTCTCTTCTCGTATCATTTACTCGCTTTGTGAATGACTTTACCTTTTTGCTACAAACTCAAATAATTTAACCGGAAAAAAAAAGGGGGAAAGGAACTTAAAAGAAAAATTACAAACGAAACTGCAAAGGAAGCAGTCGCTTGGAGTTCCCTTCACGGTTAGATAGGCTGGAATTTTCTAAATCTTAGCCTTTGGGTTTTGGCATCATCAAAAAGGGGGAAATTGTTGGGAATTGTTATGGACCAATTTGTTAAGGGGGAACTCTGAGGGATACTTGATAAACGAAGCCATTTGTTTTGATTAGATCCCAAAACCCCAAGTGTCCAAGCTCCCAAGCGACCCATTTTGATGTAGTTAATAGGTTAGAATTTTTCTAAGCCTAAATCTGTTAGGATGGCTTTATTTTGCTTAGCTTTAGACTGCAGGAATTCAAGTGAAGGCCACTCGCTTGAGTGTATTCTTCCAAAGCGAAGCGAGTCTAGCAAACCGAAGTGAAGCGTGCCGAAACCAGCGAAGCGAAGCGAGCGCTACAGTGGAGTCAAAGTGAAGCCACCAAAGCGAAGCAAAGCGAACGCTACAAAGAAAAGCAGAAGCGAGTCAACGCGGGTCAACACTTATTAAAGCAGTCACTACGAAACTTCGTTTCGAAAGCGACCCGCTACAGTATGATCCTGAAGCGACTCACTTCAGAGCGGCCGCTACAACTTCAAAGCGAAGCGAACTACCTACCAGAAAGCGACAGCACAACTCCCGCCCATATTTTGAACTCCAGTCAACTGGAGATCTCCGCATTAATTACGAGATCTCCACGTGTCAAAGGCGGAGTGGAGCGGAAGAGTTGACTGCCAGGCCGACAAAGGCGCCGCAACAGTACTGGCTCGCTCCAGTTACTGTTAAGTTTGTAACTTAGCCATTTTCGGCAAAGAGACAAACTGGGCACCTGCAAAAGCTACTGCCTGCGCAAGTACTGTCGAGAGGAGGAGGGACAAGGCCACCAACCAAGCAACGGATCTCAGCCATCCCTCCGCCTATAAATAGTGAAGGATGAAGACGAAGAAAACAGAGAACACTACTTGAGCATTCGAGCGCATACAGCAAACAAACACTCCCCAGCTTTCTAGCAATCTTCGAGTCTTTGTTTTCAAGTGTTCTCCGAGTTTCCAGTTCATCGGAACTCGTCTTCACAACCTTCACACATAGATTCTAAGCCCACTTCAAATATCCAAGCTTAGAAGAAGAACTCTAGCCAATCTTTGCATTCACTGTAAAGAGTTCTTCATAGTGTGTCGTCAACCAAAAACCCTATACTTCGTCTGTTAGGTTTTTGTGTTCGTCGTCGTTAGGTTGTCCAGATCCAAGGCCCTTCTTTCATCGATTGAAGAAGCCTCGATCATAGAGTTGAGATCCAAGCTTACACTTACACCGTTTGTGTGAAGCTCGATCGAAGCTAGGCTGTAAGGAGAGCCCGGAATCTCCCTGTTGTTCGGACAGAAACGAGTGAAGTTTCGTGTCCAGTTTAGGTCTTAGTAGTGAACCCGTAATCACTGCATTGTTCGTCAGATCCAGGCGAGTGAAGCCCGATCTCGACCAGGTTTTTGAAGGACCCGTAACCTTCAAGTTCTTGAGTGAAAAGAACGGTTGCCGTCGTGCAACAAAGTGGACGTAGGAGCGTTATCTCCGAACCACTATAAATCTTCGTGTCGTATCTCTCTAACCCTAAACTCTTTACTGTATTTGTTTATCCATTGCACGTGCATCTAAACAACTTAATCTGGATATTTTAATTACTTAGGAAAAGATTTTAGCTCACCAAATTCCGCATACACGAGTAAGGACTCCCTCTTGATCAAGTCATCACTTCGGTCAAGCAGGCTAGCTACGTACTGTTGATCTAGCTTCAGCTAGGTCTTAAGTTTAAAGCGAGCTCCTTACTTGTTACTCTGAGTTAAGGGATTTGAAGTTGAAAAACTTCAAAATACGTATTCACCCCCCCCTCTACGTATTTTTCCTATTAACAAACCGGGACCAACAAGTGGTATCAGAGCAGCGGTTCTTTCGAGCCACTGCTTTGCATATCCGAAGTGAGTCCCCACTCACTTCACGTTGTCTCACTGAACCGGATCCTATTTTCCTAAGTGCATCAAAACCTCACCCACGCATATTGCATTTACTGCTGATAGTTTGCTATGTCTACATACAGTGCATCAAATCTTCCACAGTTCTCGATCGAAGGATACGAGACATGGAGTTTCCGAGTCGAAAGCTTTCTTTGCTCCATCCACGACCGGATGTGGGAAGTCATTGAAGACGGACCAATCGAAATCAAGAAAGCAATATCTGTGGAGGTTCCAGCCGCTGAAGGTCGTCCAGCCCACGTTCGACAACAGTACGTGGAGAAGGATAAGGATGAGTATACTCCAAATGACTTCAAAGTTGCCAACCTCGACAAGATTGCACGCCACACGATGCAGAGCACCGTGTCGGACGCCTACCTTCCAAGGATTAGGAAGTGCGCAACAGCGAAGGAGATGTGGGAAACTCTAGCCCTCATTTCTCAAGGAACAGACAAAATCAAGGAGAACAAACTCGCCGTTCAGATGCGGGAGTTTGAAAGTCTGATAATGAAGCCAGGAGAGTCCATCGACACCTTCGAGCTGAGAGTTACAAACATAATTGCGACTCTCAACTCGCTTGGGAAGGAACTCACAGATAAGGAAGTCAACCTGAAGATTGTCCGAGCTCTCACAAGGAAGTGGCAAACTATGAAGGAGCTGTATCTAGCAACCAAGGATCTATCAAAGCTCACACCAGAGATTCTATTTTCTGAACTCAAAGCTCATGAATTCGATCTGAATCGAATGAACCTCGACGAAGAGGATGAAGCACCCACTACGTCAAAAGGAGTGGCATTCAAAGCTGCCGAAGGGCCAAGCGAGCAGTCGCTAGCCAAGATGACGAGGGAAGAGTTGGAAGAACACATTGCGTTCTTATCCAAGAACTTCAATAAAATGAATTCTCGAGTGGGCAAATACAAAAGATTCTACAAGAATACAAAGGGAGGAGCACTGATGCTCGAGAAAGAAAAGGGAAGAGAGAAGAGACGACAAAGCCGATCCCGAGAGACATGATGGAAGTGGAATGTTACCATTGCCACAAGATGGGCCACTACAAATCCGATTGCCCAAAGCTGAGTGCGAAAGAGCGAGAAGAACTGAAAGCCAAGAGGGATGCTCCAAGGCGAGCGCTTGTAGCGAGTGAAGTTCCGGTCGCTTCAACTGAAGATCCACAAAGCGACTCAGACGCATTCACTGATCCCAACTCCAGTGATGGAGAGGATCTTGGACTCATGGCGCTCACCGACGAAGAAACAGGAGAGGTATTCATCTATCCCTCACCTAGTTCAATTACACTCGCACACACACACCAAGAGGAAGCAAATTCCTCTGCATGGAGTGAGTTGCTTGACAAGCACGTTAAACTGTCAAGTGACCACGAAGTGCTGCAACAAGCTTTGTCCCAAAGCAAGAAGGAGAACCGAAAGCTAGCCACTGAGCTTGACCAAGTCAAACTTAATCTAAGGGCTATGACTAGTAAGTTCGAGGATCTCTTCGCTAGACATCAAAGCTTGGAGGGAAGGTATGAAACCCAATCCACTCTAGTCGCCAACTTAAATAAAGCATCATACGCTAGACAGGCACTAGAGAGTTCTCTTCTACCTTTTGGTAGAAAGGAGGACTTGGATATGAGGGTGGACCTTCCAAGCCAACTGTCTTTGTTGGTGCTTCAAACACGACACCATCAGTCACTTTGGAAATGCCCACTGCATCCAAAGCGACCACTAACAAAGACAAAGGCAAAATGGCTGAGAACCCTAAGAAGAAGCCAATGAAGATGTCTATATCTTTAAGGACTGAATCTAAGGGTAAGCAAAATACAACTATCCCTAGCACTCACTGTTGGGAACCCCTTGCAGTTTGATTTTGATGATGTTTATCGAAACCACACTTAGGCATATTTTTCTTTGTTTAGGGTCAAGGCCGATAGATCGACCTGCTACCTGTTAGTGCAGGTCGATGCCCTTTAACGTTTAGTGTCAAGTTCGATCCACCCTGTAAGAGAAAGGTCGATGTATCGACCTGCCTCAATTGGATCGAGCTGGACCATCAGCCTGTCTATCGACCTCCCCTATCAAGCTTCCAGCTGGCATTGCCTTAGAAGATTTCAAGAGCTGGATTATCAATCAAGGTCGATGCTCCCCCTTCATGGAGCGTCACGACCTGATCCTTGCCACGTTGAGTGCCAGCAAGGACGAATATTCCCAACGACTAGAAGTGAGTCAGCATCCAACGGCTAGTGCCACGTCAGCCCGACTCCAACGGCTAGTTTTTCAAAACTGCCTATAAATACTTCAGCCATTTTCGGATTCAAGTACGGGAAACACAAGTTATCAACGCCATATCTCTGCCCAAATCTCTCTCAAAGCTCATATCCATTCAAGTGTTCGAAATCCGATTAGTTTCCCAAACACTTGACAAGAGAGGTTTCCGATTCCGAAAAACTCCACAACGACGAAGCGTTCACTGCTGCTTGTCGATTGTTCAAACAACTTCTTCTCCGACTTGTTCGAAGTTAGAAAGCTTGTTTTTATTTTCGCCATTATAGAGTTAGTCAAGCTCTGTAAAAGCGTAAGGTTGTTTGTACGTTTTAGTACGAAGGTTGTAAGGGTCACGACCCAAAACTCGTGTCTAGTTACTCTCAAGTTAGATTGTATCTAGAACTGATACTCAGTCAGTATAAATAAGAGAGAGGTGGATCCAAAAGAAAAGGGATTCTCAGGTCGAGTCGACCTGACGTGGACGTAGGAGGGTTTCTCCGAACCACGCTACATCGCGGTGTCTCTCTCTCTCTTTATTTATTGTACTTACATTTTATTATCTAACTGACGTGCATCAACCTGCATTACACGAATCAACCTGCTATCCATATTCAGCCTAAAGATTTTTCAAAGAGTAATCAACCTCCACCAACTTCCGCATTAACAGTTTGATAAATCAAGCTTGATACCATACAAGCTTGATAGATCAACCTGCCTCTGATAAGGTCGACCTTGACAATCGACCTGCAGATCGACCTGAAATTTTAAAAGTCATAAACGGTTGGTTATTGGTGTATTCCCCCCCCCATACACCAATTACTCTTTCCCGGGACCAACAAGTGGTATCAGAGCAGTGGTTCTTTTGACCGCTGCTTTGCATACTAAAAGTTCTTTATCAAACTTTTGGTCATTTTGAACCGATCCTTAGAAAAATCTTTTCATTCATTCATATCATATTATTTTGCTATGGAGGCTTCTCTTCTCAGGGTATGTGAAGACTTCTCCGTTCAAGGCTATGAAGATTGGAGCTTTCGAATCAAGATGTGTCTCAAGGCACATCACGTCCTTATGTGGGACATCATCGAGAACGGTCCCTCCCCCATTTATGCTGCGAAGATTATCGTGGATGGAACAGCCCCCGGGGAGGCTACATACGAGAAAGTCCTTAAGAATCCTCGCGATTACACAACTGAGGAAAGGAAGGAGGCCGGTCTCGATGACTACGCAAAGGGACTCATCTCCAGCACCGTGAAGGGCGTCTACCTGGCCAAGATCAGAAATCTTGAAACGGCCAAAGAAATGTGGGACACCCTCCGGTCCATCAGCCTTGGCTCAGAGGAAATGAAGGAGAACAAGCTGTCCATGGCGTGCAGCAAGTTCGATGACTTCAAGATGGTTTCGGGAGAAACCATTGAAGCGATGAAAATTCGCTTCACCGAGATTGTTCTTGAAGTGGCTGCCATCAATCCATACTAGTATACGCAGCGCGAGAAGAATCTCAAAGTGATACGTGCCCTCCCTGCAAATTGGCACGTATACGCCGCCATGCATCCAGCCCGATCGGATTTCAACTCCCTCACCACTGAAGATCTTTTCGACATTCTTGTCGGAAATGAGTATGAGATGATCCGCATCCATGGATCAACCCAGCCTTCCACCAGCAAGAAGGCTGAGGAAAAGAACAAGGAGGTAGCCTTCAAGGCCGACTCAGCCTCAGCTGCTACCCCAAGTCCGATTAACGAATCCATCGTCAAGAAGTTCGAGAAGATGACTCTCGACTACGCTCTAGCCGCTAGGAGAAATGAGAAGCTCCTAGGGAAGGTTGTCAAATACAAGAAATTCTACCGTGACAACAAACGAAACTTCTCAAACCGCAACCACGACCGCCCTGACAAAAAGGGAGAAGGTAAACCCTCAACCTTCAATTCTTCTAACACACCCGAGGGTGGTTGTTTCAACTGTGGCAGGCCAGGTCACTACAAGACCGACTGCCCGGATCTTACCAAGGCCGAGAGAGACGAGCTCCGTGCAAAGCGTGATAAGAAGCTCAAAGATCAACGAGCTGCAATGATTGCCGAAGAAACAAAGGAAGCTCACCTCTCGGACAGCTCGTCAAGTGATGACGAAGGATACATCGCTTTCGATGAAAGTGATGATGAAGAATGCTTCGTTGGAAAGCATCAACAAAACGAGGGATCTTCAAAGGTAGATCTTCAACCCATTTCACTTTCTTTTTCTGACGATGATTGTGCAGAAGAAGGTGATAAAGACCTATCCGAGGCTGTGTCTTGGGAAGAAATCAAGAAACAGCTCGATGACTATGCCGATCTCGTGGATACACTCAAAGAGGTCGTTGAAGACAATGCTGAGCTATTGGATAAAAATGAAAAATACAAGCTAGCCTTGGAAGAAAGATTCTCTCCCTACGATGAAGAAAAGGAAAGGGAGATCGAAACCCTAAAGTCAAAGGTTGACGAATTAACTTTACGGGTCAAGGAGTTCGATATCAGGGAGCTCGAGAAGAACGAATCCCTCAAGACCAAAGATGCCGAAATACACAGCCTTACCTCAAAGCTGGCTGAATTGGTAATTCGACACGAACTCCTCGTGAAAAAGGAAGAAAAACTTCAACTCACATTGAGTCAGTTGAAGAAAAGTGGAAAGAAGCTGGAAGAGGTCCAATCCATGCAACGCAATCCGCGCGATCACTCTGGGATTGGATTTAACGGAGAATCCAAGAAAAGCAAGAACAAAGACTGCGAGATCACGTTCGTGAAAGCGCAGCCTAAATCAAAGAATGTTCGGAAAGCTAATCAAGCTCTCCCTGATAAGATGGTCAAGCTGAAGAATCCAGCTCGACAGCCCCAGGCCATCCTCATAAAGCAACAAAAGAAAGAACAGCCCGCTCCTCAAAAGAAGGAGAGTCGACCTGCCCAGCAACGTCGACCTGCCCCCTACCATCAAAATAAGGCTGTTCATCAAGGGCGATACCAAGGCCAGCATTATCAAAGGCCGTATCACCCTGAGTTCTTCCACCCGGATTATCAAGGGTGCTACTGCCACTATTCTCAACAGTCAAATTTTTCAGACTGGCAGTATCAACCTGGGTTTTACGAAGAACAATATTATCAGCCTCGTCGCCCTCGCTCGAAGAAATCCAAGGCTCCTAAGCCCAAGACCGCTACTGCCTCGTCCTCAGCCTCAGATAGAAGCAGACCGGTGAAGCAAATATGGGTTCCAAAGGCCGTTCCCGCAACCGATGTAGCACCCAATCTCAAATGGGTTGCTAAGTTTAACTAATTGCAGGTCGGGAAGGCTCAAAGAAGGAGCCAAGCAGCTCATGGAGCTGTATGGATCATTGATAGTGGATGCTCAAAGCACATGACGTGTGACAAAACGCCACTTTCAAATTACCAAGAACGAGACGGGCCACTTGTAACCTTTGGAGGAAATTCTAAGGGATTTACAAGAGGCCAGGGTGATCTAAGAGTTGGTAAAACAACTATTTCTAACGTCTCTTATGTTGAAGGTCTTAATCATAACCTATTTTCTGTGTCGCAATTCTGCTCGAGTGGTAAACGAGTAGAATTCACCGCTAACAAATGTCTCGTGAAAAATGAGGAAGGAGAAATTCTTCTTACCGGAATTTTGCAGGATAGACTCTATATTGTTCAATGGACAGATTGGATAGAAACCTGCTTGGTCACAAAGGCTGATTCCGAGACAAGTTGGCTATGGCACAAGAGGTTGAGTCACTTAAACTTCAAGGCCATCAACAAGCTCGCACGCAACAAGCTGGTGAACGACCTGCCAGACCAAGTCTTCGATCGTGATCACATCTGCAAAGCATGTCAAGCTGGAAAGCAGACAAGATCATCATTTCCAAGCGTGACGGCACAATCATCAAATCGAATTCTTGAGCTTCTCCATCTCGACCTCTTCGGTCCAGTCACTCCCTTGAGTATAAACGGTAGAAAATACGCTCTCGTTATTATAGATGATTATTCTAGATTTACGTGGGTTATTTTCATGTATAAAAAGAAAGAGACATTGGAGAAGCTACCTGCGTTGCTGAGCAAGCTGTGCAATCAAAAGGAGAAATCCATCATCTCCAGTCGATCAGATCGAGGCACCGAATTTATCAATGCAATGATCGAAGAATATTGCACAAAGAGTGGGATTCATCATCAAACTTCAGCTGCACGCACACCTCAACAAAACGGCGTGGTGGAACGTCGTAACAGATCGCTGAAGGAAGCAGCTCGTACCATGTTGGATGAAACCAATCTTCCAAAGAAGTTTTGGGCAGAGGCCGTCAACACAGCTTGCTACACCCAAAACAGGTCGATCATCACGACCCGACATGGAAAGACTCCATACGAGCTGTGGAACAACAAGCTCCCCAGGTTAAAGTATTTTAAAGCCTTTGGGTGTTTGTGTTACATTCATAACAATGGAAAATCTCAATTGAAGACTTTTGATAGCAAGGCCGATCCAGGAGTATTTTTAGGATACTCAGAGGTTAGCAAAGCTTATAGAGTCTTTAATAAGAAAACCCTAGTTGTGGAGGTAACACCTCATGTTGTATTTGATGAATCTACTTGTCTGTACAAAGAATCAAGTACAGGTACAGAACAGCCCGCTGCTAACAGGCCGTCTAATTCCCCCATTGACGACCTGCTAGTATGGACTCCAAATGATTTGGAGAAAGAGGATCAATCTGATCCTAAGGTCACACAGCAAGGGGGAAGTGATGCAAATGATAATACGAGCTGTAATACATCAGCCGGACTTAACCAGGCCGATCCCCCTCCCTCAGTCCCCAAGACTGATGCTGTTCACGACCTTACATCACAAATCGAGCAGCTCGATGACACAATGGAGCAGCTCAACATCCAGGCCGAACAGCAGCCTGATCAACAGCCCGAGCAACAGCATGTGCCCACTGATCAACCTTCAACTCATCCGGAGTTTGACGAACCCATTAATGAGCCCGAGCCAATCATTTCAAATGAAGAAAGATCACGACGCAGACGATGGATCGATGATCATCCGAAAGAGCTCATTGTTGGGAACCCAAACCAAGGAGTGCGAACAAGAAGGACGATTGGTGAAAGTGCGCTATTAAGTTGCTATCTCTCTCGCATAGAACCCAAAGATGCCATTGAAGCTCTTCAAGATGCTGATTGGATTGAAGCCATGCAAGAAGAACTCAATGAATTCAAAAGAAATGAAGTATGGTCTCTAGTGGATCGTCCTTATCATCAGGGCGTCATTGGAGTCAAATGGGTTTACAAGAACAAGAGAAATGAATCTGGAGAAGTTGTCAGAAATAAAGCCAGATTGGTTGCAAAGGGTTACTGTCAACAAGAAGGAATCGACTATGATGAGACGTTTGCCCCCGTTGCAAGATTAGAAGCTATAAGACTGTTTCTAGCTTACGCCGCTCATCAACGATTCAAAGTCTACCAGATGGACGTTAAAAGCGCGTTCCTCAATGGCGTTCTCGAAGAGGAAGTCTATGTGGAACAGCCTCCTGGATTCGAGGAGGGTGATTCAAGCAAAGTCTACAAACTGCACAAGGCCGTCTACGGACTTAAGCAAGCTCCTCGAGCTTGGTATGAGACGCTATCATCCTTTCTCATCGAATCAGGATTCAAGCGTGGTTCAGTCGACAAGACGCTATTCACTATCAAAGTGAATGAACATATCCTTTTAGTACAAATTTATGTTGATGATATCATTTTTGGATCTAAATCTCCCATTTTGTGTGAAAAATTTGGTAACCTCATGACCGAAAAATATAAAATGTCTATGATGGGGGAAATGAATTTCTTTCTAGGGTTGCAGGTAAAGCAGTCCGATGAAGGAATCTTCATTAGCCAAACAAAGTACGCACACGAGCTGGTCGACAAGTTTGGTGTCAAAGACAGCAAGCCTGTCAAAATACCAATGCTCTCTGGTGGGAAGATCGACCCGGATCCCCAAGGAAAACCTGCCAACATAACACAGTACAGGGGTATAATTGGTTCATTACTTTATCTAACTGCTAGTCGACCTGACATCACTTTTGCAGTTGGAGTGTGTGCTCGATTTCAAGCTAATCCGAAGGAATCTCACTTGGAAGCAGCAAAGAAAATTCTTCGATACATCAAAGGAACCACAAATCTAGGTCTTTGGTATCCTTGTGATGATAATTTGCAGCTTACAGGTTATTCAGATTCTGATCATGCAGGATGCAAGCTCGATAGGAAATCTACCTCGGGCACTTGCCATTTTCTCGGAAACAAGCTGATTTCGTGGTTTTCAAAGAAGCAAACTTCAGTAGCCACCTCCACCACAGAGGCCGAGTACATGGCCGCAGGAAGTTGTTGTGCACAAATCTTGTGGATCAAACAACAACTTAAGGATTATGAAGTTGAAGTTAGTGAAGTGCCAATATTCTGCGACAGCTCGAGTGCCATCGCCATTACTCAAAACCCAGTTCTTCACTCTAGATGCAAGCACGTGGATATTCGACATCACTTTATTCGTGATCACGTGGAAAAGAAGAACGTGGTTATAGAGAAGATACACACTGACATTCAACGAGCTGATATTCTAACCAAACCCCTAGCCGAAGAAAGATTCAAAATGCTATGTGGAAAGCTGGGGTTATTAAATGTTGAGACATCAGGCCGATCATAAGCCTCCAGGCCGTTATCTCCTCATCGACCTGCCACATCCTTCAAAAGCTTGTGTGGGACCAACAATCGGAACCAACAGGCAGGCCGTCTCTTTACAAGCAGGCCGATATTAAGGGGGAACAGGCCGTCATCTACTCAACAGGCCGATACCATTTGAACAGGGAGACACTATTTGAACAGGCCGTGCCTATCCACAGGCCGTGACCATCATCAGGCCGTCGACTATTCAATAGATCGACCTGCATTCCTCAAATTAAGGGGGAACACTTAGCCAAAGTGATCCATCATTTGAGGGGGAACAAAGGCCGATGTCCATCTCCAGGGCGTTTATTTCGCCAGGCCGACGTCTTAAGTCCAGGCAGTTCCACCTTGCCAGGTCGATGTCATATGTCCAGGCCGATATCACAAATTCAGGCCGTTCATTTCGACAGACCGTTCTCCGTCACCAGGCCGATACTATCAGACCGATATCGACCTGAATGCAACTGCATTTATGAAGGAAGAATCAAAAGGGCAGTATCACCCTTTTGTTTTATAACTTCTTCAATACGCATTGATTTCTTCATTTATTTATGTTATTTATTTCTCAATGTGTTTCATTATTTAAGGTTCTGATAACTTGCAGAAAATGAGGAAAAAAGGGAGTAATGATTACCATTTTTGTAAAACATCCAGTCAAGTGTCAAACCTTGACACATTGACCGAGGCCGCATTAAATTCCCTGCCGTCTCTCTCTGCAAAAGTGCAAGTTATCGCACGTTCTCAATAACTCACGCGCGGATGTGAAACGTTTCACATTTCACGCGCACACATCGTGTGGTTGAGAATTAAAGAGATATTTTCACCTCTTCAAATTCGAACGATCTCAACCGTTCGAAAATTCTATAAATATGGCATGCAGTTTTCTCTCATTCTTACTTGCCTTCTTCATCTTCTTCGAAAAACCTAAAATTTATCTCTGCAAATACTAAAACTGCCGCTGTCGTGTTCTTCACTTTTCTGCATTCTCTCTATCTGCATCAAATCACTCGCGTGGTTTGTACTCTTTTCACCGATTATATTTTTACATATCTGTCAAGTTCTTTACTGTATTTATTTTCTAATCTTTCTCGAAAAACTTGCAGAAAAATCAATGGCAGAAAGGGTTTCTACTTCCGGTCGAAAGGAGATGCCGTGGTCTGAAATAGAGGAAATCTTGACGGCTCACCTCAAATTCGAACCATACATGGAGCGCAATAACTTCGGTTTTCGCGATCTCGACTCCATGTTCGCTCTGGTGGAGAAGTGTTCTTCTTTTTATCAGATTATCTCCACCCGCCCAGCGAAGCATCTTCCCAGGCTCGTGTGTGCCTTCTTTTATAACTGGAATGAAGGTGATTCCGTATCTACCCACACGGTCTCCCTTGGCACCACGAAATCTCTGGTCACCATCAACGTTCTCAACGCGGTGAAGGCGGCCTTCGGCATTGAAGAGGAAGGTTCAATGCAGCTTTCGGAAATTTCTAGGGACCAACTGCAGCAGGTTGCAGACCGTGTCCTAATCGAGCAAAGGCAGTACGTGCCCGTTGCCTTCAAGAGGAGCGATCTCCGGCCCAAATACCGCCTCTTGATGGACTTCGTGCAGAAGTGCTTTCTAGGGCACATAGGGAATTACGACCAGGTCACGCCGTTCAAATTCCAAATCATGACGGCCGTAATTCTCGACCTGCCCATCTGTTGGGCCAAGCTGATGGTCTCGCTGCTCTGGGATGAAGCCAGGCTGATCATCACCGAGACCGAGGGAGAGGTCGTTGTGAAAGTGTCCCTTCACAACAACAAACCGCTTCGTCTTGGGACGAAGGTAACCTCCATCATCATCTCCCACTTCAAGCAGAGGACATGGGCCAAAGATCCGGCTTTTCCCCCTCTGTTTATTCCAAAGGATCTCCACCAACTGGAGATGGCGATAGGTGTGTCGGCGCAGATTTTTTACAACTCCTCTGACGATGTCAGGACGCACCTCGCCAAGGCCGGTCATTCCAAAGTTGGCTGGAGGATTCCGGATCGACCTGCTCCAAAGAAGAGGAAGGCCGATGTCGATCTGGTTCCCTCACGCCCTGTCAAGAAGGCTCCGCCCGTGAAGAGGACTCCCCCTCGCAAGACGCAGTCTGCCTCCGGTGAGCCTCCCAGGCCGTTCCATAAAATCCTCCCTCTGGATTTCGAGGTTGCTGCACCTCCCAGGGAGTCTTCGCCCGCCTCATCGCCCTCCTCATCAGCCGAACGGACTCCATCTCCAGTCCGTTCCGCCGCCGAGCAGTCCGCCTCGCAGCAACGCCCTGCATCCTCTCAGCAGGTCGTTGCCCCCTCTCCACAAAGACCTCCCTCAGTCCAACGAGCTGGATCCGTTGAGATCCAGGATCTCACTGCGGATGAATCTCTGCCTTCCCCAGTTCGAGATGCGCCTGTGGAGGAGGACGTCGTGCTGGAGGTCCAGCCGTTCGTTGAGCAGCCATTATCTGCTGCTCACTCCCAGGTCGCTGCCTTGAAGCAGGAGGCCAGGCTGAAGGTCATCGACCTGATGCCGGGGATAGCTCAACTCCCCAAATCCCTCGACCTCGCCACTCGCCTCCAGTTCTATCTGGATTGTAAGTCGAGTTACTATTACGTCTTTGAGGCGTTGCTGCAGGTCGTCACTCTCGACGACCTGAAGGTCGAGGAGTTAGTGCTGGAATCGGAGTTCGGTTTCTACACCGTGGGGGATGCGGCCTCCAATTTCCGTCAGCTGGTGCTTCGCCGCATGAAGGTCGAAGCCAAAATTTTGGGCATCGACCTTCGCCCCCTCTATGCACACTCCCGTGCTCTCTTCAACTCCGCCGCAATAGCTGGAGACGAGTTTGATAGGATTCAAACTCCGGAGCAATCATCACCCAGGATTGAGGGTGATGATCAGCCTCTTGTTGCTGCTGCTCCGTCTCCAAAAGTCGATGTGGAGGCTGCGCTGGATGATATTTCTGCCAAGCTTGAGTCCATCATCACCAGCCTCCCAGAGCAAATCAAGCAGGCCGTAGCAGAGGCCCGGGCTGATATAGTGAAAGATGCCAAAGCCCAGGCCGATGAAGCTGCCAGGGAGCGCGTCACGGACTTCGCCGTGAAGCTGTTAAAAGAATATACCGATAAGCTCCTGCCAGGCCAGCTCGATGAGCTCAACATGGCGTCCCGTGACCAAATCGCGGAGGTATTGGAGGACTTGGCCAAGGTCGATGAGCGAGTAGAAAACCTGAATTCATCTATCTCAAACTCGGCATCGACCTCCAACGAGCAGATTAACGCCATCCATGGCACCATCTCCTCCCTTCTCAGTGGGCAAATGGAGTTGAAGGATGCTGTGGTCAAGCTGCAGCAAGAGGATGCAACTCTTCTCTCCCTTATCAAGGCCCTGACTGATGATGTCGAAAAGGGGGAAGAAGAAAGAGCCGCCGCCGCGAAGAAGAAGAAGGCCCCAAAATCCAAAACCCCTTCAACTTCCGTGGCTCCTCCAAAGAAGCCCTCCCAGGCCGTTGCACCCAAGGCCGTTGCCTCTCATGCCGATCCCATCTCTCAGCTTGGTGCGGAGCAGGCTGCTGCCGCCAAAGCTCGATTGGCAGCCGAGGCCGATCTCATTTCCGCCATGGTTCTGGCTGGTGCTACGCCGGAGCAGGCTGCAAATCAAGAAGAGCAGCAGCGTTTCAAGGCCGAGCGCCGTGCTGCTGAAGCTAGGAGGAAGAGAGAGTTGGACTGGATCAGCCAGTCCGCTCTTGTTTTGAATGCAGGAGGATTGCAGCAGGTCGTTGATTGGCTTGATGAATCTCAGAACAACCTGCTGCGGGAGCTCAATTCTTGCTTCATACTGCTGCACTACTTCATCAAGGACCCCTCCCTGCCTGCCGATGCCGATGAAGCGTATGCAGCCTATATGCGCAAGTTTCCGTACCAAAAATTCATTGGTGATCTACGGAAAAAGGCTGCAGAGGCTGGTGTGACGATAAGGGCCCCTGCTCTTCAATATTTTGCGCCCTTACGTCTTGGTGCTTCGGAGTATTTGGATTACTCTCGAATCGACCAGTACATCGCCCAAACTGCCATCGGCCTAGGCGTCAACGTATCGAATTCCGATCCCGACTATCGTCGTATCAGGGATGGAATCTACGCAAGCATGCAGACGTTGTCAAGGGAGCAGGTCCAGGAAGAGCGCTTGGCAGCCCGTGCCAAGATCCAGGCTATGTAGATAGATGATTTTGTAATCTTGTTTTTCATTTATGCTCTCAGCTGGTTGTAAACTCTCCATGTATTCCGCTAACGAGCTTAATGAAACAAAATCATCCTTCGTCCTGATGACAATATCTCTTTGTCCAGGCATCTGCCTTTACTGCTTTATTTTAATTATGTTCTTATTTGCCTTTCATTTAATTCCTTATCAATCTTCATGATTGAAAAATGTTTAAGCTCTGATACCATCTTTCAGTGTTTTATCTTAGGAATTATTTGTAAAGTGTTTGGTTTCGACATCATCAAAAAGGGGGAAATTGTTGGGAACCCCTTGCAGTTTGATTTTGATGATGTTTATCGAAACCACACTTAGGCATATTTTTCTTTGTTTAGGGTCAAGGCCGATAGATCGACCTGCTACCTGTTAGTGCAGGTCGATGCCCTTTAACGTTTAGTGTCAAGTTCGATCCACCCTGTAAGAGAAAGGTCGATGTATCGACCTGCCTCAATTGGATCGAGCTGGACCATCAGCCTGTCTATCGACCTCCCCTATCAAGCTTCCAGCTGGCATTGCCTTAGAAGATTTCAAGAGCTGGATTATCAATCAAGGTCGATGCTCCCCCTTCATGGAGCGTCACGACCTGATCCTTGCCACGTTGAGTGCCAGCAAGGACGAATATTCCCAACGGCTAGAAGTGAGTCAGCATCCAACGGCTAGTGCCACGTCAGCCCGACTCCAACGGCTAGTTTTTCAAAACTGCCTATAAATACTTCAGCCATTTTCGGATTCAAGTACGGGAAACACAAGTTATCAACGCCATATCTCTGCCCAAATCTCTCTCAAAGCTCATATCCATTCAAGTGTTCGAAATCCGATTACTTTCCCAAACACTTGACAAGAGAGGTTTCCGATTCCGAAAAACTCCACAACGACGAAGCGTTCACTGCTGCTTGTCGATTGTTCAAACAACTTCTTCTCCGACTTGTTCGAAGTTAGAAAGCTTGTTTTTATTTTCGCCATTATAGAGTTAGTCAAGCTCTGTAAAAGCGTAAGGTTGTTTGTACGTTTTAGTACGAAGGTTGTAAGGGTCACGACCCAAAACTCGTGTCTAGTTACTCTCAAGTTAGATTGTATCTAGAACTGATACTCAGTCAGTATAAATAAGAGAGAGGTGGATCCAAAAGAAAAGGGATTCTCAGGTCGAGTCGACCTGACGTGGACGTAGGAGGGTTTCTCCGAACCACGCTACATCGCGGTGTCTCTCTCTCTCTTTATTTATTGTACTTACATTTTATTATCTAACTGACGTGCATCAACCTGCATTACACGAATCAACCTGCTATCCATATTCAGCCTAAAGATTTTTCAAAGAGTAATCAACCTCCACCAACTTCCGCATTAACAGTTTGATAAATCAAGCTTGATACCATACAAGCTTGATAGATCAACCTGCCTCTGATAAGGTCGACCTTGACAATCGACCTGCAGATCGACCTGAAATTTTAAAAGTCATAAACGGTTGGTTATTGGTGTATTCCCCCCCCCCCATACACCAATTACTCTTTCCCGGGACCAACACTCACAATGCTAAAGACTACCAATCCAAAGGTAAAGGGAAACCAGTTGTAGCTTCTAAGCCTCAAGCCATGACACGAGAGACAAAGGATCTCCCTTTCAAGAAAAGGAGTAATGTCTATGTGTCACGTTATCCGGACTTGAGATGGTCCAACCGGACTAACATTGAGGGGGAAGAACTCGAAGGACCAAAGAGGCCGCTTCGAACTTCCAAGGTTACTCAAGCGAGTCGGGGTCAAAATCCTAATTGGACCGCTTTGAGGAAACCAAGCGAGCCGCTTCAACAGACTAGAGACCCTAAGTCAGTCTCTAAACCCAAAGCTAATCCGAAGCGAGTCGCTTCAGGATTTAAGCAAAATGGGAAGAGCGTAGGTAGGTCTGAAGCGAGCCGCTACCCCTCTTGCACACACTGTTGCACGTGTGAAGCTGCTTCAAGGCAGTACACCAAGTTTTCGAAGGTCGAGAAGCCCAAGACACAAACTTCATCTCGAAAGAGAGTGAAGCAAGTGTGGGTACCTAAGGGAACTAACCTGCAAGGACCCAAACTGATTTGGGTACCAAAATCTGTCTAATTGCAGGTGAGCGCCGTGGATCCCATGCCAAGTGAGGGTCGTCAAATCTGGTACTTGGACAGTGGATGTTCGAGACACATGACCGGCATGAAAGCTCTACTTCAAGACTACATTGAGAAGAAGGGTCCACACGTTACTTTTGGTGATAACTCTCGAGGAAGCACCAAAGGGTACGGCGCACTGAAAGTTGGAAAACTCACAATTGAAGAAGTCTCCTACGTGGAAGGACTTAAGCACAACTTGTTATCCATTTCACAATTCTGTGACAAGGGATACAAGGTAGAATTCATTTCCAACAAGTGCATTGTAAAGAGCAAGCTCACATCCCAGATTGTGCTTACTGGAATAAGACAAAGGAACGTCTATATAGCACAATGGGATAGCTGCAAAGTGGAGACGTGCTTAGTAGCAAGGAGTGCTACAGAGATTGGATGGCTATGGCACAGACGCTTGAACCATCTCAACTTCAAAGCAATCAATCGCTTAGCTCGTAAGGGTTTGGTGCAAGGCATACCGAATGAAGTCTTCATCAAAGACCATCCATGCTCACCATGCCAACGAGGGAAGCAGACAAAGACGCACTTCGCCAGTCTTGAAGAAGCCTCTTCCAAGCGAGTGCTCGAGCTGCTTCACATGGATCTGTTTGGTCCAGTCACTCCAGTTAGTATAAATGGTAGGAAGTACACTCTAGTTGTAGTCGACGACTTTTCTCGCTACACTTGGGTCGTATTTCTCTACAGCAAGAAGGAGACTCTGATTAAGCTACCACAACTGCTCAAACGATTGGCTTTGGAGAAGAATCAAGCTATCGTGACCATCCGCTCCGATAAAGGCACAGAGTTCTTGAACTCTACCATTCAAGCTCACTGCACGGAGCATGGCATAGCACATCAGACTTCCTCAGCACGCACACCACAGCAGAATGGAGTTGCTGAAAGAAGAAATCGAATCATCAAGGAAGCTGTTCGAACAATGATTGCAGACTCAAAACTTCCAATGAAGTATTGGGCTGAAGCTGCCAACACAGCATGCTACACGCAGAATCGAACACTTCTCTGCAAACGACACGACAAAACACCATATGAAATATGGACAGGGAGAATTCCTAACATATCTTATTTCCATATTTTTGGTTGTAGGGTCTTCATCCATGACAATGGGAAGTCACAGTTGAAAGCCTTTGAAAGCAAAGCTGATGAAGGAATATTCTTAGGATATTCTACATCAAGCAAAGCTTACAGGGTATTCAACTGTAAAACCCTAATCGTGGAAGAATCACCCCATGTCGTTTTTGATGAATCTTCTTTAAGTCATCCACAGGAACATGATCAATCTAAAGACGGAAAGTCAAGTGAGGAACCCATCAACACTCTTACTTGGGACATACTTGAGGAAGAAGAAGAAATCAAAGGCTCAAGCGAGCAGAAGGACCAAGGAAAAGATGAAGCTGCCCCCAAGACTCCTGAAGCGAGTACAGGCCAAGCACCCAATCCAGTCGCTTCAGACGGTGAAGCGAGTGACAAGGAAGACGATGAAGATGAAGCTGGCGGATCCAAGCACACATGGCTCAAGGATCACTCACCAAGTCAAATTATCGGAGATCCATCCAAGGGTGTAGTGACCAGAAGTCAAGTGTTTGGAGAAAGTGCCATGTTCAGTTGCTTTCTCTCAAACATTGAGCCGACATGCGTAGAAGAAGCCTTAGCCGATTCAAATTGGGTGATCGCCATGCAAGAAGAGCTGAACCAGTTCACCAGAAATGACGTATGGTACCTCGTGGATCGTCCCAAATTTCAGCACGTTATTGGCACCAAATGGGTGTTCAAGAACAAGACGGACGAGGACCACAACGTAGTAAGGAACAAGGCGCGTCTCGTTGCCAAAGGCTACTGCCAAGAGGAAGGAATCGACTTTGACGAGACTTTCGCTCCAGTGGCACGACTTGAAGCTATCAGATTGTTTCTAGCCTATGCAGCAACCAAGAAGTTTATGGTCTATCAAATGGATGTGAAGAGCGCGTTCCTGAACGGTGAATTGAAGGAAGAAGTGTATGTGGAGCAGCCACCGGGTTTCGAGCAAGGAGACAAAGTGTATCGCTTGAAGAAAGCTCTATATGGGTTGAAGCAAGCCCCCAGAGCTTGGTACGATACACTTTCTCAATTCCTAGTGGAAAATGGATTTCACAAAGGAAAGATAGAT
The DNA here is from genome assembly GCA_029379335.1 of Thymus mandschuricus. Classification (NCBI taxonomy): domain Eukaryota; kingdom Viridiplantae; phylum Streptophyta; class Magnoliopsida; order Lamiales; family Lamiaceae; genus Thymus; species Thymus mandschuricus. Next base: position 14,989,371 of record CM057077.1, on the reverse strand, counting down.
CGAACCCTATTCACCATCAACCATGGAGAAGACATGCTATGGGTTCAGATCTACGTAGATGACATCATATTTGGGTCACCAAACCAGTCGCTTAGCGAGAAGTTTGGAGAGCTAATGAAGACCAAATATGAGATGTCAATGATTGGCTTGATGAGCTGCTTTCTAGGTCTTCAAGTGAAGCAGCAGGATGATGGTATCTTCATCAATCAAGCGAAGTATACTAGAGATATGCTTGCCAAGTTTGGTATTCAGCATGCTAAAGCTGTGAAGATCCCAATGAATACCAACTGGAAGATGGAGCCAGACGAAGAAGGAAAATCTGTGAATCCTACAGATTATCGTGCCCTAATTGGGTCACTTCTCTATCTCACTGCAAGTAGGCCAGATATTGCTTTTGCAGTTGGAGTCTGTGCTCGCTTCCAAAGCAACCCCAAGCACAGCCATCTTGAAGCTGCCAAAAGAATTCTTCGATATTTGAAGGGCACTATCAATATGGGGCTGTGGTATCCAACGGAGGACAATCTGGAGCTCACTGGATACTAAGACGCTGACTATGGAGGGTGCCGAATTGATAGGAAATCAACTTCGGGCACGTGTCAGTTCTTGGGAAGCAAGCTGATCTCATGGTTCTCAAAGAAGCAGAAGAGTGTAGCCACTTCAACGACTGAAGCCGAATATATGGCCGCAGGAAGCTGCTGTTCTCAAATTCTATGGCTTCGTCAGCAGTTGAAGGACTACAATGTTGAAGCGAATGAAATTCCTATCTTCTGCGACAACAACAGTGCTATATGCATCTCGCAGAATCCAGTGCTACACACCAGATGCAAGCACGTGGAAATCCGACATCACTTCATTCGTGATCATGTCGAGAAGAAGGATATCAAGCTCGAGAAAATTCATACCGATCTCTAGCGAGCAGATATCCTCACCAAGCCTCTAGCTGAGTCTCGTTTCAATCAGCTATGCATGGAATTAGGGTTGTTAGACCCTGGTGAAGAATGCTAGATCCAGGATGCACGAAGGAGTGGTCGCTAGTTTTTCGTAGCGTCACTCGCTTCGGATCTTCACCAACTCAAGCGAGTCACTTCAAAATCTCACTCGCTTGAAGAAGGAGAAATAAGGTGGAGCAAGGTGGAGTGTTGGAAGACGTTCCCTACCCGCTTACAGGAATTGTTAAGCCATTGGTTAAGGGGGAACTATTGTTTGCTCCCGGAGCAAGCTACTTCCAAAGCGAGCAAGGAAAGCTGCTACCTAGCCTAGGATTCCTAGCGAGTGGGTATAAACACTCGCAAGTGCCGTTTCTAGTAACGGTTGTGGGGTCTTGTATCGGGCCTTCCCACGTAAAAATGGTGAAAGCTTAGGCAGGGCTGGCACCTAGACCTTGTGTCCTCTTCCCATCTCTCCGTCGAAGAGGAGCAAGTCTTCTCATCTCCTTCATCGTGGATAAATGTCCATTTCTTACTCACTCTTCACTGAGTTGAGCTGCCGGATGTCTATCCATTCCCCTCTCACCTTGAACTTTGCATCGCTTCAATTTGCCCAATCTTGGGTCAAAGCGAGTCGACTGCAAGTTCATTCTGTAGCATGTAGGAGGATGCTTGAAGGTTTACCTTTTTATACAAAAGGTTGCAGGGCTGGTGACATGCTTCTGCGTAAAATACGAGATTGTCTTGTCAGAGCATTCTCATTGTCATCATGTTCTTAGAAGATGGGTCACACAACAAGTGATGAACATTCCAACAAGTGGGTTCAACATGAAGTCCAAACCTAATGAAGTCTTCAAATTGTGGTATCAATCTCCTACGAAGTGAGATTGACTGGTAAGCATTTCAATTTTAAGTACACTAAGTGAGGTGAAACGTGCTAGAAACCTTCACTCACTACGTGGAAAATATGAAATGGATCTGACACAAATACAAAGAGGAAAACACTCTTGTTTATCCTCGAAGTATGTAAGTCAGAAACATTTTAAATTAAGCAAAGAAATTTATTCCAGTCGCTTCAGATGGCCAAGCGAGTGCTTCGCCACTCAAAGCTAGCCATCGCAAGCGAGTGCAGAACAGTCACTCAAGCGAGTGCCTCTCAAGTGAGTAAAGGCCAAGCGGCCCAACTCGAAGCGAGCAGGCATGAAGTGAGTATGAGCTGTCTGCACTCGAGTGCCTATTTCACTTTCTGCCAAGCATTTAATGCAGTGGCGCGTAGAGGAAGAAACGACAGGCGCGTGGACGTCAAAGCCGAGGAAAGCGGAAAAAATCGCACTCAATCCAGCCGTCGAATCTGAACCGTCTCGAAATCTCAACCGCTGGATTGACTACTGTTGGGAGAGACGAATCATCAACAGCCACGTGGCCACGTCAAGCGAAATTGGCGGTTCACTTTTCCAGTGATGACGCCGGACACGTCAGTTCCATCACCGGAGGTAGCCGCCCACGCACAAAACCCTAGGAGTGATTTTACGAGAATACCCCTGCCACGTCAGCCAAGACCTAACTCTATATATTTGGGACGAGGCAGAACTGCAAACCTTTCACAGCCTTCAAAAATTTCCATTCTCGTGCTTAGATCTGCAACTTCTGCAACTCACGAGTCTCAACCCCTTTCTATTTCATCGTAAAAATTCTCTTCAAATTTCTTTCAAATTCACCATGGGCAAGAAGAAGAGTACAGAAACGATGGAGAAGTTCATGACAAAAGTTGGCGAGCACATCAACGTCGAGCCCCATCTCGACCCTATTGTCGTCGAAGTTAATGGTTTCTTCCGTAGAGCCGTGACCACGGCCGGTCTATGGAAGTTTGTAACTTTGATACCGACGAAGATTCTGGCGAAAGCCATTGGAGAGATTCTGCTGAATCTGAAGAAGGAACAAAATACATCTTCCTTCACTGACCCACGGACCAGGAAGCCGGTGGAGGTTGATATGAGTAAACTCATCGAGGTGTTCGATCTACCAAGAGAAGGAGGAGATTCTCTGCTAGATCTAGGACTTTCGGCCGAAGTGCAGTATGTTCGATTTGCAACCACCAGAGCAGATCCGAACTTCAAGGAGGCCAACATTCGCAAAAGTCTGAAGGAACCGTTCAATCTCATCTGCGAACTCTTTACGAAGAGCATTGCATGCTATGTCGGTTCCCTCGACACGCTGTCAGAGACGAAGCTGATCGGCACCACCATGATCATCGACAGCCTCACTGGAACGGAATTCAACTGGCACGGGTGGCTTCTCAAGCAAATCCACGAAGCTGCTGACGATTTCGCGTTTGTTCCAGGAACTGCAAACGAGATCCTTCGGAAAGGAAAATTAAAATTCTTTTCAAGACTGTCTGTTGCACTGGAAATGATGTTCCCAGAAATAATGTGGCCGGATTCCGACACGACCATATACAACAAGCAAACCATCTTCTACGACACGTGGAGGAAAACCAAGACCTTGATGGATCTGGGACTTCTGGAAGTTGAAGTGCCCATTGCAAGACCAGTTGCCGAAAGGCAAGCTGAGAAAGGCCAAGAGAGACTGGTCGCTTCACCTGTGAAGCGAGCCAGGTCCAAGCGAGGCAGGAAGAAGATGAAGCTAGTCACTTCGCTTGTCCAAGATAGCGAGGCGGTGGAGAAGCCGCTTGAGGACATCGAAGTGACCCAACCACAGCCTTCACCAACCAAAGCCCAATCCCCTCAACTCCAAATCACCCAAAATCCAGAACCCCAATCTTCATCAACCCAACAACCACCAAAACAGATAACCCCCCTCTCTCCCCATGAAGAAGAGTCAGCATCTTCTTTCCACATTCCCACTGTGCCATTCCTCAGCACAGATGAAGCTGCTGCCTACACTACATTCACCCAACTTCAATCCCAGCCGATACAACCACCACCCACCGAAACCATTCAACCACCCCCAACTGAAGCCATCCAGATTTCCGACACCCAAGAAACCTCATCACCTACCCAATCCATCTCGACATCGGCAGCTACAGCCGATACCGCCCAAACTGCTGGTGAACTCCCCATCATTTCACAATTCAAAACCCCTGCCCTCACCATTCAAGAGCGGGCTCTCGAACGCTTTGTCCTGGATAGAGAGCAAGCCGCGGAGACAATCAACCTTCGCTATAATCTTCGCTCCGCGAGTGTTGAATGGAGCGACGTATTCTACACCAACGTAGTAGACTTTCTGACGTACATCACGTACCGAGGAACAAAATACTACAAAATCTTCAGACTCCTCAAAGCCTTCACCGAGGAGGAATTGATCCAGATGGAAGCCAAACTGCTCAATTTTATCGGCGAAAATGGCTTCCATGCCTTCCTTGAAGGGACCAGCTTCTGGGAGAAGCTGGATGCCAAGGTGAAGGAATCATATCCACTTGCCACAGTTCCAAAGCGAGTGCCCTCATCCCATGAGAGGAAGCTCATCCGGGAGTATAAGGAGGAGATGGAGATGAAGGATGCTGAGATTGCTAGTCTCCAAAGCGAGATTACCAAGAAGAGCGATGAATTGGAGAGGAAGGCGGGGGAGGTCATTGGTCTTAGAGAAGACCTTGACAAGAAGAAGAAGGAGTTGGAGGAAAAGGTGGAGGAGAAGGAAAGGCTTCTGGAAGAGAAAGAGAAGGCGCTGGAGGCGCAAGTGAAGCTGGTGGATGACAACACCAAATCTATCACAGAACTCAAGGGCTTGCTTGATGCAGAAAGAAGCCGCTTGAGGGAGGTTAATACTAAATTGACCTCTCTTGTCAAGGAAAAGGAGGTGTTGGAGAAGGAAGTGAAGAAGGTGAAAGAGAAGTATGAGAAGAGAGAGGAGGAACTGATAAGGACGGGAAGCGAGCTGCTGAGCACTAAAAAGACACTCGATTCACTCAAGACTGAAATGAAACTACTGAAGCAAGAGAGAGAGACTGATAAGAAAGAACTAGAGAGTCGGAGGAAGAGTGCACAAGATCTTGACTTAGAGAAAGCAGAACTTTCTATTCTACTACAGAAAGTCAAAAGACTGAAAGAAACTCTCACTGTAAGAATCACTGCAGATGCCGAATTTCACAATTCTCTCAATCGAAGGGAAAGGAGGCTTGCAGTGATGAAGGCAGAACTTGAAGCGTCCAAGGAACACTTGGAGCTCACACTTCAAGAAGAAACCAAGAAGATCACCAAGGCTGTAGAAGCGGAGCTGGAGGCTCGCTTCAGAGAGGTGGAGCCATTGGAGAGTATGATGGCGTCCGTTGTTGAGAGAGAGAGGCAGTGCGAATACCTGCTTGAAGAAATAAGCATCAAAACTGCTGAACTAGTGGCGCCATCCATGGATAAAACCCAGCAGATGCTTCAGACTGTCCTCAACACAGTCAATTCACTCCACCAATTCCTCTCCGGAAAGTCTATCATCCTAACCCCTGGCAGTGATGATGCCAAAAAGGGGGAAGGACAAATGTGGGTAGAACAAGTGAAGCTAGGAGGGGAAGGACAGCTTCACGAAGGAGGAGTTGGAGATTTAGGGGGAAGTAGAATTGGAGTGGAGAGAATGTTGGAGGGAGGCAGTAGTGATGGAGGTGTGAAGGAGGTAGTAGATGAAGCGAGGGCTCTTGGCAAGTCAAAGCTCACGGAGGAGGAGCTATTAAAAAATCTTGAAGAGCCCAGCAGGCCGCTTCAGGAGAAGGTGCTTGCCGCTTCAATTGCAAAACACCCTCCAGTGACCGTGCTGACGAAGGAGGAAAAGCGGAAGCAGGTGGAGATGGATGCTGCCATGGCGTGGGAGATGGAGCAACTAACAAAACTTTCTGTTGGTGCAGGTACTTCATCTAGCTCCAAAGCGGCTGCTTTACCCAAAGCGCCCGCTTCATCCGCCGCGCCAGCTTCAACAGCCGCACTAGCTTCAACTGCCACACTCGCTTCATCCGCAGTTGTCCCCTCTAGTGCCGCCACGAAGAAGGACATGCCACCTCCCCCACCACCGAAGCAGCCATTGAAGCGAGCTGCCCCACATTCTAAGCAAGATGACCCCGAGGCCAAGCGCCAAAAGGTCAAGCAAGCAGTCGCTTCAAAAGCTGGAAGAGAGGAGAGAAAGAGGAAGGAAATAGAAGGAGGAAGGAGCGAAGGCGAGAGGAAGAGGAGGTCAAATGATAGGCGACTCCAAGTGATAGACGCACGGATTGAGGAGCAATTCAATGAGGTGATCCTCATCCAGTCTTCATTGGTGCGGAGTGCCTTCATTCCATTTATGCCAGATGAGTCCGAAGCATGCGAAGCACAAGCCATATCAGATGCATGCGATGTGACTACAAAAGAGATGGTCGAGTCGGGTCGCTACCCCAAAAAGGAAGAGCAGAACTACATTAGGAAGCGTCTCAATGAAAAGCGTCCTTTGTGGAGCAGCGACTCAGGAAAGAAATTCAAAGCTACCATGGCTGAACTGTCAAAGAGGTCGGAAGAGGAGTTGGCCAAGCGAAGGAACGAGCACCCTGATGCAAGGGAAACTGAGGAGTTTATTCCGAGAGATCTGCTTGAGCTGTGGCTATACTACAAGGACCTGTTCATCAAGGCCTATTATTACTGGGAGGTAGTGCCGCTGCAAGATCAATGCTCTAGGATAAGTGCTCTCAACAATTTTCTCGCCGCCTATGATGACAAACTGCGGAGGAAAATCTTCACCTTGGCTGAACAAACTCAACCCATGCCGATTGTTGTCAAGGTTCCTGCTCATAAGGAATTCCCCATGCCGTATCATCGAGGCACGGACATTCCAGACAGAGGGATAATTGATGAGGAAGTGACTGAAGCCTTCAGGCTGGAAAGTGCTTGGAGAAATCCCAGTATCCACACAGTAGACTCTATGGAATCGAGAGTTCTATCAGCTTACGTGGATACTGCTGCTGAAGAAGAGGAGAAGAAGGAGGAAGAAGGAAAGGAGAAGGAGAAGGAGGATGAAGCTGCAGGAAACCTTTGAGTTTCAAGCTTCTAAGACATATCTTTTTGTGAACTGCCTTGTTCATCTATCTCACCTTTATTTCTGTCTCTTCTCGTATCATTTACTCGCTTTGTGAATGACTTTACCTTTTTGCTACAAACTCAAATAATTTAACCGGAAAAAAAAAGGGGGAAAGGAACTTAAAAGAAAAATTACAAACGAAACTGCAAAGGAAGCAGTCGCTTGGAGTTCCCTTCACGGTTAGATAGGCTGGAATTTTCTAAATCTTAGCCTTTGGGTTTTGGCATCATCAAAAAGGGGGAAATTGTTGGGAATTGTTATGGACCAATTTGTTAAGGGGGAACTCTGAGGGATACTTGATAAACGAAGCCATTTGTTTTGATTAGATCCCAAAACCCCAAGTGTCCAAGCTCCCAAGCGACCCATTTTGATGTAGTTAATAGGTTAGAATTTTTCTAAGCCTAAATCTGTTAGGATGGCTTTATTTTGCTTAGCTTTAGACTGCAGGAATTCAAGTGAAGGCCACTCGCTTGAGTGTATTCTTCCAAAGCGAAGCGAGTCTAGCAAACCGAAGTGAAGCGTGCCGAAACCAGCGAAGCGAAGCGAGCGCTACAGTGGAGTCAAAGTGAAGCCACCAAAGCGAAGCAAAGCGAACGCTACAAAGAAAAGCAGAAGCGAGTCAACGCGGGTCAACACTTATTAAAGCAGTCACTACGAAACTTCGTTTCGAAAGCGACCCGCTACAGTATGATCCTGAAGCGACTCACTTCAGAGCGGCCGCTACAACTTCAAAGCGAAACGAACTACCTACCAGAAAGCGACAGCACAACTCCCGCCCATATTTTGAACTCCAGTCAACTGGAGATCTCCGCATTAATTACGAGATCTCCACGTGTCAAAGGCGGAGTGGAGCGGAAGAGTTGACTGCCAGGCCGACAAAGGCGCCGCAACAGTACTGGCTCGCTCCAGTTACTGTTAAGTTTGTAACTTAGCCATTTTCGGCAAAGAGACAAACTGGGCACCTGCAAAAGCTACTGCCTGCGCAAGTACTGTCGAGAGGAGGAGGGACAAGGCCACCAACCAAGCAACGGATCTCAGCCATCCCTCCGCCTATAAATAGTGAAGGATGAAGACGAAGAAAACAGAGAACACTACTTGAGCATTCGAGCGCATACAGCAAACAAACACTCCCCAGCTTTCTAGCAATCTTCGAGTCTTTGTTTTCAAGTGTTCTCCGAGTTTCCAGTTCATCGGAACTCGTCTTCACAACCTTCACACATAGATTCTAAGCCCACTTCAAATATCCAAGCTTAGAAGAAGAACTCTAGCCAATCTTTGCATTCACTGTAAAGAGTTCTTCATAGTGTGTCGTCAACCAAAAACCCTATACTTCATCTGTTAGGTTTTTGTGTTCGTCGTCGTTAGGTTGTCCAGATCCAAGGCCCTTCTTTCATCGATTGAAGAAGCCTCGATCATAGAGTTGAGATCCAAGCTTACACTTACACCGTTTGTGTGAAGCTCGATCGAAGCTAGGCTGTAAGGAGTGCCCGGAATCTCCCTGTTGTTCGGACAGAAACGAGTGAAGTTTCGTGTCCAGTTTAGGTCTTAGTAGTGAACCCGTAATCACTGCATTGTTCGTCAGATCCAGGCGAGTGAAGCCCGATCTCGACCAGGTTTTTGAAGGACCCGTAACCTTCAAGTTCTTGAGTGAAAAGAACGGTTGCCGTCGTGCAACAAAGTGGACGTAGGAGCGTTATCTCCGAACCACTATAAATCTTCATGTCGTATCTCTCTAACCCTAAACTCTTTACTGTATTTGTTTATCCATTGCACGTGCATCTAAACAACTTAATCTGGATATTTTAATTACTTAGGAAAAGATTTTAGCTCACCAAATTCCGCATACACGAGTAAGGACTCCCTCTTGATCAAGTCATCACTTCGGTCAAGCAGGCTAGCTACGTACTGTTGATCTAGCTTCAGCTAGGTCTTAAGTTTAAAGCGAGCTCCTTACTTGTTACTCTGAGTTAAGGGATTTGAAGTTGAAAAACTTCAAAATACGTATTCACCCCCCCCCCCCCCTCTACGTATTTTTCCTATTAACAAACCGGGACCAACAACTTTTCAACCTTTGACTTTAGGGTTTCTATCTCCCTTTCCTTTTCTTCATTGTAGGGAGATACTCTTTCTTCTAATGCCAGCTTGAGTTTTTCATTTTGATCCATTAGCTCGGCATTATCTTCAACGACCTCCTTGAATAACTCAGCGAGTTCGGCATATTCCTTCAGTTGCTTCTTGACCTCTTTCAGGGACACGGCCTTGGATAGGTATTTATCTTCCTCATCTGCACTTTCATTGTCAGATAAAGAAAATGGAAGGAGTTGAGCAACTGTTGGGAATTGTTAAGAACAAAAATGTTAAGGGGGAACTACATGGGACACTTTAAAAATATAGTGTTTTGATTTGATCCCAAAACCCCAAAGCGTTCTGTTCCCAAGCGACCCATTTTTGATGTAGATGATAGATTAGAATTTTTCTAAGCCTAAACTGTTAGGATGGCTTTATTCTGCTTAGCTTTAAACTGCAGGAATTCCAAGTGAAGGCCACTCACTTGAGTGTGTTTTCCGAAGCGAAGCGAGTCTAGCAAGCCAAAGTGAAGCGTGCCGAAACAAGCGAAGCGAAGCGAGCGCTACAGTCCAAAGCCAAAGCGAAGCGAAGCGAGCGCTACAGTTCAAAGCCAAAGCGAAGCGAAGCGAGCGCTACAGTGGAATCAAGTGAACCCACTAAAGCGAAGCGAAGCGTGCGCTACAAAGAAAAGCCGAAGCGAGTCAACGCGAGTCAAAGTAGTTTCTCGGGAAAATTATTCCCAAGTGACTCACTACGAAGATGACCACGAAGCAACTCACTTCAGAGCGGCCGCTACAACTTCAAAGCAAAGCGAGCCACTACCTACCAGAAAGCGACAGCGCGACTCCCGCCCATATTTTGAACTCCAGTCAACAGGAGATCGTAGCATTAATTACAAGATCTCCACGTGTCGAAAGCGGAGTGGAGCAGAGGAGTTGACTGCCAGGCCGACAGGGCGCCGCTACAGTACTGGCTCGCTCCAGTTACTGTTGAAGTTGGAGTTTAGCCAGATTTGGCAAACGGACAAACTGCGCATCTGCAAAAGCATACTGGCTGCACAAAGTACTGTCGAGTGGAGGAGAGACAAGGCCACCAACCAAGCAACGGATCTCGGCCATCTCTCCGCCTATAAATAGTGAAGGATGAAGACGTGAAGAAGAAGAACACTACTTGAGCATTCGAGCCTACTGCAAACAAACACTCCAAGCCTTCGAGCAAATCTTCGAGTCTTTGTTTTAAGTGTTCTCCGAGTTTCCAGTTCATCGGAACTCGTCTTCACAACCTTCACACATAGAGTCTAAGCCCACTTCAAATATCCAAGCTTAGAAGAAGAGCTCTAGCCTACTTTGCATCTACTGTAAAGAGCTCTTCATAGTGTGTTCGTCAACCAAAAACCCTAAACTCTGTCTTTTAGGTTTTGAGTGTTGTCGTTAGGTTGTCCAGATCCAAGGCTCTTCTTTCATCGATTGAAGAAGCCTCGATCATAGAGTCTAGATCCAAGCTTGTACTTACATCGTTCGTGTGAAGCTCGATCGAAGCTAGGCTGTAAGGAGAGCCCGTAATCTCCCTGTCTATGTCTGACTGAAGCGAGTGAAGCTTCCAGTCTTTGTTAGGTTTGTGTGGTGAACCCGCAATCACTACGTCAGTCGTTTGATCCAGGCGAGTGAAGCCCGATCTCGACCAGGTTTTGAAGGACCCGTAACCTTCAAGTTCTTGAGTGAAGAGAACAGTTGTCGTCGTGCAACAAGTGGACGTAGGAGCTTTATCTCCGAACCACTATAAATCTTCGTGTCGTATCTCTCTAACCCTTATCTCTTTACTATATTCGATTATTCATTGCACGTGCATTTAAACAAACAACTTGAATTCTTTAATTACTTAGGAAAGATTTAGCTCACCAAATTCCGCACACGAGTAAAGACTCCCTCTTGATCAAGTACTCACTTCGGTCAAGCAGGCAAGCTACATAGTGTAGATCTAGCTTCAGCTAGGTCTTAAGTTTCAAGTAAGCTCTTTACTTGTCACTCTGAGTTAAGGGATTTGAAGTTGAAAAACTTCAAAATACGTATTCACCCCCCCCCCCCTCTACGTATTTTTCCTATTAACAAACTGGGACCAACAAGTGGTATCAGAGCAGCGGTTCTTTCAAGCCTCTGCTTTGCATATCCGGAGCGAGTCCCCACTCGCTTCACGTTGTCTCACTGAACCGGATCCTATTTTCCTAAGTGCATCAAAACCTCACCCACGCATACTGCATATACTACTGACTGTTTGCCATGTCTACATACAGTGCGTCTAGTCTTCCACAGTTTTCAATTGAAGGCTATGAGATCTGGAGTTTCCGAGTCGAGAGCTTCCTATGCTCCGTCCACGACCGGATGTGGGAAGTCATTGAGGACGGACCAATCGAGATCAAGAAAGCCATATCTGTGGATGTTCCAGCCGCTGAAGGTCGTCCAGCCCACGTTCGACAACAGTACGTGGAGAAGGATAAGGATGAATATACTCCAAATGACTTCAAAGTTGCCAACCTCGACAAGATTGCACTCCACACGATGCAGAGCACCGTGTCGGACGCCTATCTACCACGAATAAGGAAATGTGCAACGGCAAAGGAAATGTGGGAAACCCTAGCCCTCATCTCTCAAGGAACAGACAAAATCAAGGAGAACAAACTCGCCATTCAGATGCGGGAGTTTGAAAGCCTGATAATGAAGCCAGGAGAATCCATCGACGCATTCGAGCTGAGAGTTACCAACATCACTGCAACTCTCAACTCACTTGGGAAGGAACTCACAGACAAAGAGGTGAATCTGAAGATAGTCCGAGCTCTCACAAGGAAGTGGCAGACTATGAAGGAGCTGTATCTAGAAACCAAGGATCTATCAAAGCTCACACCGGAGATTCTGTTCTCCGAACTCAAAGCTCATGAATTCGATCTGAATCGTATGAACCTCGACGAAGAGGATGAAGCGCCCACTACGTCAAAAGGAGTAGCATTCAAAGCTGCTGAATGGCCAAGCGAGCAGTCGCTAGCCAAGATGACGAGGGAAGAGTTGGAAGAACACATTGCGTTCTTATCCAAGAACTTCAACAAGATGAACTCTCGAGTGGGCAAATACAAAAGATTCTACAAACAATACAAAGGGAGGAGCACTGATGCTCGAGAAGGAAAAGGAAAGAGAGAAGAGACGACCAAGACGATCCCGCGCGACATGATGGAAGTGGAGTGTTACCACTGCCACAAGATGGGCCACTACAAATCCGATTGCCCAAAGCTAAGTGCTAAAGAGCGCGAAGAATTGAAGGCCAAGAGGGATGCTCCAAGGCGAGCGCTCGTAGCGAGTGAAGTGCCAGTCGCTACAACTGAAGATCCACCAAGCGACTCAGATGCATTCACCGATCCAAATTCAAGTGATGGTGAGGATCTTGGATTTATGGCGCTCACCGACGAAGAAACAGGAGAGGTATTCTTCTATCCAAAAATAACTTCAATTACACTAGCACACACTGTCAATGAGGAAGAACAATCCTCTTCATGGAGTGAGTTGTTTGACAAACACCAGAAATTGTCAAGCGATCACGAAGTGGTAAAACAAGCTCTGTCTCGAAGCGAGAAGGAGAACCGAAAGCTAGCCCGTGAGCTTGACGAAGTCAAACTTAATTTAAGGGCTATGACTAGTAAGTTCGAGGATCTCTTCGCTAGACATCAAAGCTTGGAGGGAAGGTATGAAACCCAGTCCACTCTAGTTGCCAACTTGAATAAAGCATCATATGCTAGGCAGGCACTAGAGGGCTCGCTTCTGCCTTTTGGTAGGAAAGCTGGCCTTGGATATGAGGGTGGACCTCCCAAGCCGACTGTCTTTGTTGGTGCATCACACACTACACCATCAGTCACTTTGGAATTGCCCACTGCATCCAAAGCGACCACTAACAAAGATAAAGGCGAAATGGCTGAGAACCCTAAAAGGAAGCCTGTGAAGGTGTCTATATCTTTAAGGGCAAATCCTAAGGGCAAGCAAAGTTCAACAGTCCCTAGCACTCAACATGCTAAGTCTTACCAATCCAAGGGTAAAGGGAAAACTGTTGAAGCTTCTAAGTCTCAAGCCAAGACACGAGTGACAAAGGATCTACCTCCTAAAAAGAGGAGTAATGTCTATGTGTCACGTTATCCGGACTGGAGATGGTCCAACCGGACTAACATTGAGGGGGAAGATTTTGAAGCTTCCACTGGGTCGCTTCAGATTCCCAAGGTTTCTCAAGCGAGTCAGGGTCAAAACCCTAGTTGGACCGCTTCGAGGATACCAAGCGAGCCGCTTCGACAAACTAGAAACCCTAAGTCAGTCTCTAAACCCAGAGCTAATCCGAAGCGAGTCGCTTCAGGATATAAGCAAAATGGGAAGAGCATAGGTAGGTCTAAAGCGAGCCGCTACCCCTCTTGCACACACTGTTGCACTTGTGAAACTGCTTTAAGGCAGAAGTCACAGTTTTCTAAGGTCGAGAAGCCCAAGACACAAGCTTCATCTCAAAAGAGAGTGAAGCAAGTGTGGGTACCTAAGGGAACTAACCTGCATGGACCCAAACTGATTTGGGTACCAAAATCTGTCTAATTGCAGGTGAGCGCCGTGGATCCCATGCCAAGTGAGGGTCAACAAGTTTGGTACTTGGACAGTGGATGTTCAAGACACATGACCGGCATGAAAGCTCTACTTCACAACTACATAGAGAAGAAGGGTCCACACGTAACCTTTGGTGACAACTCTCGAGGAAGCACCAGGGGATACGGCGCACTGAAAGTTGGAAAGCTCACAATTGAAGAAGTCTCCTATGTGGAAGGACTCAAGCACAACCTGTTGTCCATCTCACAATTTTGTGATAAGGGGTACAGGGTGGAGTTCATCTCCAACAAGTGCATTGTGAAGAGCAAACTCACGTCTCAGATTGTGCTCACTGGAATTAGGCAAAGGAACGTCTACATAGCACAATGGGACAGCTGCAAAGAGGAAACTTGCCTAGTTGCAAGAAGTGCTACAGAAATTGGATGGCTATGGCACAGACGCTTGAACCACCTCAATTTCAATGTTATCAATCGCTTAGCTCGAAAAGGTTTGGTGCAAGGCATACCGAATGAAGTCTTCATCAAAGACCATCCATGCTCACCATGCCAACGAGGGAAGCAGATGAAGAAGCACTTCGCCAGTCTCGAAGAAGCTTCATCAAAGCGAGTGCTCGAACTGCTTCACATGGATCTGTTTGGTCCAGTTACTCCAGTTAGCGTAAATGGAAGGAAGTACACCCTAGTTGTAGTTGACGACTTCTCTCGCTACACTTGGGTTGTATTCCTTTTCAGCAAGAAGGAAACACTGACCAAACTGCCACAACTACTCAAGCGATTGGCGGTGGAAAAGAATCAAGCTATCGTGACCATTCGCTCCGACAAAGGCACAGAGTTCTTGAACTCTACAATTGAAGCATACTGCACGGAGCATGGCATAGCACATCAAACTTCTTCAGATCGAACTCCTCAGCAGAATGGAGTTGCTGAAAGAAGAAATCGAATCATCAAAGAAGCCGTTCGCACCATGATTGCAGACTCGAAGCTTCCGATGAAGTATTGGGCTGAAGCTGCCAACACGGCATGCTACACACAGAATCGGACGCTTCTCAACAAACGGCACGACAAAACTCCATATGAAATATGGACAGGGAGAATTCCTAACATATCTTATTTCCATATTTTTGGTTGTAGGGTCTTCATTCACAACAATGGGAAGTCGCAGTTGAAAGCCTTTGAAAGCAAAGCTGATGAAGGAGTATTCTTAGGATACTCTACATCTAGCAAAGCCTACAGAGTGTTCAACTGTAAAACCCTAATTGTGGAGGAATCACCCCATGTCGTATTTGATGAATCTTCTTTAAGTCTTCCACAGGAACAGGCTCAAGCGAATGAAAAGGATCAAAGCAAGGAACCCTCAAATCAACTCACTTGGGACGTGCTCGATGAAGATGATGAGATCAAGGACTCAAGCGAGCAGAATCCCAAAGGAGAAGTCGAAGTTGCCCCCAAGATTCCTGAAGCTAGTGCAGGCCAAGCACCCAATCCAGTCACTTCAGTCGATGAAGCTAGCGACAAGGAAGAAGATGAAGATGAAGCTGGCGGATCAAAGCGAGCGTGGCTCAAAGATCACTCACCTAGCCAAATCATTGGAGATCCATCCAAGGGTGTAGTGACCAGAAGTCAAGTGTTTGGAGAAAGTGCCATGTTCAGTTGCTTTCTCTCAAACATTGAGCCATCAAGCGTGGAGGAAGCCCTAGCCGACTATAACTGGGTGATCGCCATGCAAGAGGAGCTGAACCAGTTCACTAGAAATGACGTATGGTACCTCGTGGATCGTCCCAAGTTTCAGCATGTTATTGGCACCAAGTGGGTGTTCAAGAACAAGACCGACGAGGACCACAACGTAGTGAGGAACAAGGTGCGACTAGTTGCCAAAGGCTACTGCCAAGAGGAAGGAATCGACTTTGACGAGACCTTCGCTCCAGTGGCACGGCTTGAAGCTATCAGATTGTTTCTAGCCTATGCAGTAGCCAAGAAGTTCAAGGTCTATCAAATGGATGTGAAGAGCGCATTCCTCAATGGTGAACTCAAGGAAGAAGTGTATGTGGAGCAGCCACCGGGTTTCGAGCAGGGAGATAAAGTGTATCGCTTGAAGAAAGCCCTGTATGGGTTGAAGCAAGCTCCCAGAGCTTGGTACGATACACTATCTCAATTCCTAGTAGAGAATGGCTTCCACAAAGGGAAGATAGATCGAACTCTATTCACTATCAATCATGGAGATGATATGCTATGGGTTCAGATCTACGTGGACGACATCATATTTGGGTCACCAAACCAGTCGCTTAGCGAGAAGTTTGGAGAGCTGATGAAGACCAAGTATGAGATGTCTATGATTGGATTGATGAGCTGCTTTCTAGGTCTTCAAGTGAAGCAGCAGGATAATGGAATTTTCATCAACCAAGCGAAGTATACTAGAGATATGCTTGCCAAGTTTGGTGTTCAACATGCTAAAGCTGTGAAGATTCCTATGAATACCAACTGGAAGATGGAGCCAGACAAAGGAGGAAAATCTGTAGATCCTACAGATTATCGTGCCCTAATTGGGTCACTACTCTATCTCACTGCAAGTAGGCCAAATATTGCTTTTGCAGTCGGAGTCTGCGCTCGCTTCCAAAGCAACCCCAAGCACAGCCATCTTGAAGCTGCCAAAAGGATTCTTCGATATTTGAAGGGCACTATCAATATGGGGCTGTGGTATCCAGCGGAGGACAATTTGGAGCTCACTGGATACTCCGATGCTGACTATGGAGGGTGCCGAGTCGATAGGAAGTCAACTTCGGGCACATGTCAGTTCTTGGGAAGCAAGCTGATCTCGTGGTTCTCAAAGAAGCAAACAAGCGTAGCCACTTCAACAACCGAAGCTGAGTACATGGCCGCTGGAAGCTGCTGTTCTCAAATCCTTTGGCTTCGTCAACAATTGAAGGACTACAAAGTTGAAGCGAATGAAATTCCGATCTTCTGCGACAACAACAGTGCCATATGTATCTCGCAGAATCCAGTGCTTCACACCAGATGCAAGCATGTGGAAATTCGACATCACTTCATTCGTGATCATGTCGAGAAGAAGGATATCAAGCTCGAGAAAATTCATACCGATCTCCAACGAGCAGATATCCTCACCAAGCCTCTAGCTGAGTCTCGATTCAACCAGCTATGCATGGAATTAGGGTTATTAGACCCTGGTGAAGAATGCTAGTTCCAGGATGCACGAAGGAGTGTTCGCTTGTTCCCTTGTGCGGCACTCGCTTCGGATCTTCACCAACTCAAGCGAGTCACTTCAAACTCCACTCGCTTGAAGAAAATGAAGTTAGGTGGAGTTAGGTGGAGTATTGGAAGAAGTTCCCTACCAACTTATTGGAATTGTTAAGTATATGGTTAAGGGGGAACTAATGCTTACTCTCGGAGCAAGCTACTTCCAAAGCGAGCAAGAATGCTGCTATCTCAAATTCTGCATCGCTTCAATTTGCCCTAGCTTGGGTCAAAGCGAGTCGACTGCAGATTCATTCTCTAGATTATAGGAAAGCTTGAAGGTTTACCTTTTTATACAAAAGGTTGCAGGGCTGGTGACATGCTTCTGCGTAAAATACGAGATTGTCTTGTCAGAGCATTCTCATTGTCATCCTGTCCATTTCTGCTCTGAGATAAGGACTTGTACTCATCCCCCATTCGTCGTGAATAAGTACACTTACGTGATGCTCCCTTCGGGTTGTAGTAAGCTTGTGTACTATATTCATTTTCTCCCTCATTCACTTCGATGGAGGACTCTCTAATTCGTAGAGGAAGATGAATGCCATGAAGATCTAATTCAACGTGTAGCATTCAACAAGTGGTATCTAATCCAACATGAAGTCTTCAATTTGTGGTATCAATCTCCTACGAAGTGAGATTGACTGGTAAGTGTTTCAATTTTAAGTACACTAAGTGAGCCGAAGCGTGCTAGAAACCTTCACTCACTACGTGGAAAATATGAAATGAATCTGACACAAATACAAAGAGGAAAACACTCTTGTTTATCCTCGAAGTATGTAAGTCAGAAACATTTTAAATAAAGCAAAGAAACTTCATTTCTATATTCCAGTCCCTACAGATGGCGAAGCAAGTGACGAGTCACTTCGCAAGTCATCGCAAGCGAGTGCGGAACAGTCACTCAAAGCGAGTACTCCGCAAGCGAGTAAAAGCTAAAGCAGCCCAACTCGAAGCGAGCGGGTACGAAGTGAGCGGGTATGAGCTGTCTGCACTCGAGTGCAATTTTCACTTTCTGCCAAGTATTTAATGCAGAATCAGGAACGGCGGAAATAACGGGCGCGTGGTTCTCACTTCAAATTTGAAGCGGGAAAAGGCGGAAAAGATCCAGCCATCGAATCTCAACAGCCCCCAATCTGCAACCGTAGGATTAGCGCCGTATAAGACAATCCAATCACAGCAGGCCACGTGGAGACATCGTGCAAGTTGACGGTTCACTTTTACTGTGGTGACGCCGGACACGTCAGACCCATCACGGCACGTCCGCCGCCTACCTACAGGACTTACGGCAATATTACCGTCCTACCCCTGCCACGTCAGCCAAGACCTAACTCTATATAAATGGGACGAGGCAAAACTGCAAAACCTTTCACAGCCTTCAAAATTTGCCATTCTCGTGTTTAGATCTGCGATTTCTGCAACTCACGAGTCTCAACCCCTTCTTTTTAAAACTCTGCTCAAATTTCTCTAAAATCACCATGGGAAAGAAGAAGAACACCGAGACGATGGAGGAGTTTCTCGCGGAGGTCGACAAACATATCAATGTCGAGCCTCATCTCGATCCAACCATCATCGAGAGAAATGGTTTTCTCCGTAGGGCCGTGACCAAGGCCGGACTATGGAAGTTTGTGACGGCGGTCCCATCAAAAATTCTGGCCAAAGCCGTCGGCGAGCTCCTGCTAAACTTGAGGAAGGAGCAAAACATATCCTCTTTTACCGATCCACAGACTAGGAAGCCAGTGGAGGTAGACATGAGTGAGCTTATCGGCACGTTCAACTTGCCAAGAGAAGGAGGAGACTCATTACTGGATTTGGGTCTCTCGGCCGGAGTTCAGTACGGTCGATTTGCAACCACCGAAGCAGATCCAAATTTTAAGGAGGCCAGTATCCGTTCGAGTTTGAAGGCCCCCTTCAACCATATTTGCGAGCTCTTCTCGAAGAGTGTCGCGTGCTACGTCGGAACTCTGGATACTCTTTTCGAGACGAAGCTGATCGCCACAGCAGTTATCGTCGACAGCCTCACCGGAACCAGCTTCAACTGGCATGGCTGGTTCCTCAAACAAATTCACGAAGCTGCTGCCAATTTTGCATTCGTGAAGGGGAGCGCCGATCAGATTCTCCGCAAGGGGAAACTGAAGTTCTTCTCAAGACTCTCCTTTGCTTTGGAAAAGAAGTTTCCGGGGAAAGCATGGCCGGAAACAGACACCATCGTCTACAACAAGCAATCCATCTACTACGACAAATGGAGGAAATCCAAGCAATTGATGGATTTGGGGCTTCTCGAGGTTGAAGTGCCCGTAGCGAGACCGGTTGCCGAAAGGCAAGCCGAAGTGAGCCAAGTAAGGCCGGTCGCTTCACCAGGGAAGCGAGCCGCGCCAAAGCGAGGCAAGAAGACGAAGCGAGTCGCTTTGCTTGTCCAAGAAAGCGAGGCGGTGGAGAAGCCGCTTGAGGACATTGAAGCGACTCAAACCCAAACTCAAAACCAACCCTTAACCCAATCACCCCCACTTCAAATTCAAGCCCAAACAACCCAGATACCAGAACCCCAAGCCTCTTCAACCCAACAACCCCTCACAAAAACGACCCCCCTCTCTCCCCATGAAGAAGAATGTGCATCTTCTTTTCAAATGCCCGAAATGCCCTTACTCCAAGTTGACCCAGTCGAAGCCTACACCTCATTCCAGCCATTCCAAACCCAGCAACCACTCACCGAAGCCATCCAAATTTCAGAAACCCAAGAAACCTCATCCCAATCCCCCTCGACATCGGCAGCTACAGCCGATACCGCCTATACTGTTGGAGAACTCCCCATCATTCCTCAATTCATAACCCCTACCCTCACCATTCAAAAGCAGGCTCGCGAACGCTATATCAAAGAAAGAGAGCAAGCTGCAGAGACAATCAATCTCCGCTACTCCAATGTTCCATGGAGCGACGCATTTTACACCAATGTCGTCGATTTCCTGACGTACATCACTTATCGTGGAACGGAGTACTACAAAATTTTCAGGCTCATGAAGGCCTTCACGGAGAATGAATTGATTGATTCGGAGGCCAAACTGCTAAATTTCATTGGAGCAAGCGGTTTCCATGATTTCCTTGACGGCACCAGCTTCTGGGATAAGCTGGATTTCAAGGTGAAAGAAGCTTATCCACTCGCTATCATTCCAAAGCGAGTGCCCACTTCTCAAGAAAGGAAGCTCATCAGGGAGCATAAGGAGGAAGTGGAATTAAAAGATGCTGAGATCGCTAGCCTTCACAGCGAGATTACAAAAATGAGTGAGGACATGGAGAAGAAGGCGGGGGAGGTCATCAGTCTTAGAGAAGACTTTGACAGGAAGAAGAAGGAGTTGGAGGAAAAGGTGGAGGAAAAGGAGAAGTTGCTAGGAGAGAAAGAGAAGGCGCTGGAGGCGCAGGTGAAGTTGGTAGGAGATCAATCTACAACAATCACTGAACTCAAAGGCTCGCTTGATGCGGAAAGGAGCCGTTTGAGGGAGGTGAATGCCAAGCTTGTCTCAGTTGGCAAGGAAAAGAAGGATTTAGAGAAGGAGGTAAGGAAGTTGAAGGAGGTGCTGGAGAATAGAGAAGGAGAGTTGGTGATGAAGGGAAGTGAGCTGCTGAGCACGAAAAAGACTCTGGACTCTCTCAGAAATGAGATGAAGCTGCTCAAGCAAGAAAGTGAGCTCGATAAAAAGGAGCTGGAGAGTCGGAGGAGTAGTGCCCAGGCTATTGATCTTCAAAAAGCTGAACTGACTCTACTTCTGGAAAAGGTCAAGGAGCTGGGCGAAGTGTACACTGAAAAGATTGTTGCAAGTGCCGAATTCCATCTCTCTTTAAATCAGAGAGAGAGGTCGCTTGAAACCATGGAGGCAGAACTTAAAGCGGCCCAGGATTTCTGTTACTTTAACTTGCAAGAAGAGAAGGAGCAAATGAGGAGGGAAGTTGAAGCGGAGCTGGCGGCTCGCTTCAGAGAGGTGGAACCATTAAAGAGGATGATGACGTCAGTTGTGGAGAGAGAGAAACAGTGCGAATATCTACTCGAAGAAATCTCAATCAAAACTGCTGATTTGGTGGCTCCAACTGTGGGAAAAGCCGAGAAGATGTTGGAGGCCATCTTCAACACAGTCAACTCACTCCATCAATCCCTCTCCGGAAAATCAATGATCCTAACCCCTGGCAGTGATGATGCCAAAAAGGGAGAAGGACAAGTGAAGCTAGGAGGTGCTGGAGGTTTAGGGGGAAGCAGAGTTGGTGTAGAATCGATGCTGGAGGGAGGCAATGATGTTGGAGGTACGGAGGATGTAGATGAAGCGAGGCCTCTGGGCAAGACAAAACTAACGAAGGAGGAAAGGCGGATGCAGGTGGAGAAGGATGCTGCCTTGGCGTGGGAGATGGAGCAGCTGTTTAATCTAACCAAAAATTCTATTGCTGCAGATGCTTCATCTAGTTCCCAAGTGGCCGCTTTACCAATTAATGAAAAAGCCCGAAGAGCCTAGCAGGCCGCTTCATGAAAAAGTGCTGAGTGCCTCAATTGCACGGCATCCTCCGGTGACCGTGATTACGAAGGAGGAAAGGCGGATGCAGGTGGAGAAGGATGCTGCCTTGGCGTGGGAGATGGAGCAGCTGTTTAATCTAACCAAAAATTCTATTGCTGCAGGTGCTTCATCTAGTTCCCAAGCGGCCGCTTTACCCAAAGCGCCCGCTTCAGCCATCACGCCAGCTTCGTCAGCCGCACTCACTTCGGCTACTGCTGCACTCACTTCATCAGCAGTCGTCCCCTCAAGTGCTGCTACGAAGAAGGATATGCTGCCCCCCCCCCCCCCCCCCCCCCTCTACCAAAACTTCCATTGAAGCGAACTGCACAGGAGATAAAAGGTGATGACCCCGCGGCCAAGCGCCAAAAGGTCAAGCAAGCAGTTGCTTCAAAAGCTGGAAGGGAGGAAAGAAAGAGGAAGGAAAGAGCAGAAGGGAGAATCGAAGGCGAGAGAAAGAGAAGGACAGATGCAAGGCGACTCCAAGTGATTGACGCACGGATTGAGGAATACTTCAATGAAGTGTTACTTATCCAGTCTTCGTTAGTGCGCAGTGCCTTTATTCCTCACATGCCTGATGAGTCCGAAGCTTGCGAAGCTCAAGCCATAGCCGATGCATGCGACGTAGCGACTAAGGAAATGGTTGAGTCTGGTCGCTACCCTTGCAAAGATGAACAAGATTACATTCGCAAACGACTCAATGAGAAGCGTCCATCGTGGAACAGCGAGTCGGGAGCAAAATTCAAACAGATTATGGCTCAACTGTCAAAGAGGTCAGAAGAGGAGTTGGCCAAGCAGAGGAATGAGCACCCGGATGCAAGGGAGATCGAGGACTTCATCCCGAGAGATCTGCGCGAGCAGTGGCTATACTACAAGGATTTGTTCATCAAAGCCTATTATTACTGGGAGGTAGTGCCGCTGCAGGATCGGTGCTCTCGAATAAGTGCTCTCAACAACTTTCTTGCCACCTATGACGACAAGTTGCGTCGAAAAATCTTTACTATGGCTGAACAAGCAGAGCCCAAGCCAATTGTCGTCAAGGTACCAGCAGTGAAGGACTTCCCCATGCCTTTTCATCCAGGCACGGACATTCCTAACAGAGGAGTCACTGATGAGGAGGTGGATGAAGCGTTCAAGCTGGAGAATGCATGGAGAAGGCCAAGCATACACACCGTGAACACCATGGAAACAAGAGTTCTATCAGCCTACACTCTTGATTTTGCTGATGAAGAAGAGAAGAAGGAAGAGGAGAAGGAGGAGAAGGATGAAGCTGCAGGAAATCTTTGAATTTCATGCTTCATACTTTGTGAACTGATGTTCATCTATCTTATTTCAATTTCTGTCTACTTCGTGTCATTTACTTGCTTTGTGAATGACTTTACATTTTGCTACAAACTCAAACAATTTAACCGAAAAAAAAAGGAACTTAAAAGAAAATTACAAACGAAGCTGCAAAGGAAGCAGTCGCTTGGAGTTCCCTTCACGGTTAGATAGACTAGATTTTCTTTATCCAAGTCTTTTGGGTTTTGGCATCATCAAAAAGGGGGAAATTGTTGGGAATTGTTAAGAACGAAAATGTTAAGGGGGAACTACATGGGACACTTTAAAAATATAGTGTTTTGATTTGATCCCAAAACCCCAAAGCGTTCTGTTCCCAAGCGACCCATTTTTTATGTAGATGATAGATTAGAATTTTTCTAAGCCTAAACTGTTAGGATGGCTTTATTCTGCTTAGCTTTAAACTGCAGGAATTCCAAGTGAAGGCCACTCGCTTGAGTGTGTTTTCCGAAGCGAAGCGAGTCTAGCAAGCCAAAGTGAAGCGTGCCGAAACAAGCGAAGCGAAGCGAGCGCTATAGTTCAAAGCCAAAGCGAAGCGAAGCGAGCGCTACAGTGGAATCAAGTGAACCCACTAAAGCGAAGCGAAGCGTGCGCTACAAAGAAAAGCCGAAGCGAGTCAACGCGAGTCAAAGTAGTTTCTCGGGAAAATTATTCCCAAGTGACTCACTACGAAGATGACCACGAAGCGATTCACTTCAGAGCGGCCGCTACAACTTCAAAGCAAAGCGAGCCACTACCTACCAGAAAGCGACAGTGCAACTCCCGCCCATATTTTTAACTCCAGTCAACAGGAGATCGTAGCATTAATTACAAGATCTCCACGTGTCGAAAGCGGAGTGGAGCAGAGGAGTTGACTGCCAGGCCGACAGGGCGCCGCTACAGTACTGGCTCGCTCCAGTTACTGTTGAAGTTGGAGTTTAGCCAGATTTGGCAATCGGACAAACTGCGCATCTGCAAAAGCATACTGGCTGCACAAAGTACTGTCGAGTGGAGGAGAGACAAGGCCACCAACCAAGCAACGGATCTCGGCCATCTTTCCGCCTATAAATAGTGAAGGATGAAGACGTGAAGAAGAAGAACACTACTTGAGCATTCGAGCCTACTGCAAACAAACACTCCAAGCCTTCGAGCAAATCTTCGAGTCTTTGTTTTAAGTGTTCTCCGAGTTTCCAGTTCATCGGAACTCGTCTTCACAACCTTCACACATAGAGTCTAAGCCCACTTCAAATATCCAAGCTTAGAAGAAGAGCTCTAGCCTACTTTGCATCTACTGTAAAGAGCTCTTCATAGTGTGTTCGTCAACCAAAAACCCTAAACTCTGTCTGTTAGGTTTTGAGTGTTGTCGTTAGGTTGTCCAGATCCAAGGCTCTTCTTTCATCGATTGAAGAAGCCTCGATCATAGAGTCTAGATCTAAGCTTGCACTTACATCATTCGTGTGAAGCTCGATCGAAGCTAGGCTGTACGGAGAGCCCGTAATCTCCCTGTCTGTGTCTGACTGAAGCGAGTGAAGCTTCCAGTCTTTGTTAGGTTTGTGTGGTGAACCCGCAATCACTACGTCAGTCGTTTGATCCAGGCGAGTGAAGCCCGATCTCGACCAGGTTTTTGAAGGACCCGTAACCTTCAAGTTCTTGAGTGAAGAGAACAGTTGCCATCGTGCAACAAGTGGACGTAGGAGCTTTATCTCCGAACCACTATAAATCTTCGTGTCGTATCTCTCTAACCCTTATCTCTTTACTATATTCGATTATTCATTGCACGTGCATTTAAACAAACAACTTGAATTCTTTAATTACCTAGGAAAGATTTAGCTCACCAAATTCCGCACACGAGTAAAGACTCCCTCTTGATCAAGTACTCACTTCGGTCAAGCAGGCAAGCTACATACTGTAGATCTAGCTTCAGCTAGGTCTTAAGTTTCAAGTGAGCTCTTTACTTGTCACCTGAGTTAAGGGATTTGAAGTTGAAAAACTTCAAAATACGTATTCACCCCCCCCTCTACGTATTTTTCCTATTAACAAACCGGGACCAACAGCAACTACCTGAGGTTGTTCGTCGGTGGGAGGGAGTTCTCCGACGAAGCACTCTTCTTCATCATCACTCGACGAGCTGTCGGAGAAATGAGCTTTTGTTGCTTCTTCTTCGGAACTTAGGCTGATAGCCTTAAGGGTATCCCACATTTCTTTTGCAGTGTCAAGATTGCGAATTTTGGCAAGGTAGACGCCATTAACAGTGCTAGAAATGAGACCCATAGCATAGCTATCAAGACTTGCCTCTATTCTTTCCTCCGTTGTAAAATCACGGGGACTTTTGAGCTTTTTGACATAAGTGACTTTTCCTGGATCAGTCCCTTCGATTTCGGGAGTGGCTTCATAGATTCGTGTTGGACCATTCTCGATCACATCCCACATTAGAATGTGATGCGCTTGAAGACACATCCTTATCCGGAAGCTCCAATCTTCATATCCTTGGACTGAGAAGTCTTCACATAACCTGAGAAGAGAAGCTTCCATTGCAAAATAATATGATATGCATGTATGAAAAGATTTTTCAAAAAGGATCGGTTCAAAATGACCAAAAGTATGATAAAAACTTATAGTATGCAAAGCAGCGGTCAAAAGAACCACCGCTCTGATACCACTTGTTGGTCCCGGAAAAGAGTAATTGGTGTATGGGTGGGGGGGGGGGGGGAATACACCAATAACCAACCGTTTTTGACTTAAAAAATCAGGTCGATCAAAGGTCGATTGTCAAGGTCGAACCTTATCAGAGACAGGTTGATCTATCAAGCTCGTTTGGGAACAAGCTTGATTTATCAAACTGTGCTTATGCGGAAGTTGGTGGAGGTTGATTTACTCTTTGAAAAATCTAAGGTCGATACAGAAATGCAGGTTGATACTTGATATGCAAGTTGATGCTCGTCAGCTTGATAATAAAATGAAAGGGCGATAAATAAAGAGAGAGAGAGAGAGACAACCGAGTTTTATCGTGGTTCGGAGATAACCCTCCTACATCCACGTCAGGTCGACTCGACCTGAGAATCCCTTTTCTTTTGGATCCACCTTCTCTCTTATTTATACTGACTGAGTATCAGTTTCATACACCTCTCTTATTTATACTGACTGAGTATCAGTTTCATACACTTTGGAACTAGCAAATACAACTAGCTTTACAACGGCCTCAACCTATCTAACTGATGGGGGAGGGGGTTGTTTGGAGTGCGAGCTTGATGTGGCAGTAAACGCTTCAAGCTTGCGGTGTTCTTCAATGGAGAAATTCTCTTTTCCAACACTTGGGAAATATCTAGGGTTTTCGAGTGTTGAAAGGATAGAACTTGAGAGAGAATTTCTACAGCACTTTAGCTTTTGAATAATGAATTTCCCATGCAGTTCTATTGAAGTGGGAAGTCTTTATATAGGCATAGTTTGGAAACTAGCCGTTGGAGTCTGCACTGACATGGCTGCTGACGTGGCAACTAGCCGTTGGAGCTTGCTGACATGTCAACTAGCCGTTGGTGCTAACTCATCACTTCCCGTTGGGATTTGTCCTAGCTGGCATCTGTAGTGGCAGCATAGGTGGCAGGTTGACCCATGGAGGTAGGTCATCGGCCTGAGGTATCTTCCAGCATCTTGATGTCTTGAACTTGAGAACAGGCTGGAGTACCTACAGAGCAGGTTGATGATGACAGGCTGTTCTTCTATAGGCAAGGCTGTTGGAATAACAGCCTCTACCTTTACATGGCAGAACAACCTTTCTAGAACAGCCTGACTAGAACGGCCTGTCTAGAACAGCCTTCCTAGAACGGCCTGACTAACGGCCTGACTAGAACAGCCTTCCTAGAACGGCCTTAGCTTGTAAACTCTATCAACCTTAACTCTGTAGAATAAGCCTAAGCGTGGTTTTGAGAAAACATCATCAAAATTAACTGCAAAGGGTTCCCAACATAACACTTTGAATTTCACAACAATTGGCTTCTCAACGTCATTTTCTCGATAAGAATTCCATTGTTCACTTATCACCATCTCAGCAAGACTTCTCTTTAGAAGTTTAATACGCTTCAACATCATAATAATAGAAGCAAATCTAGTTGGAGCAAGTGACAACAACTTCAGTAAAAATGAGTTAAACATATTTAACCTCATACCATGATTCATGATAAAGTTCTTGATCATCACAGCATCCGCTGCAACTTCGGAGATCCAAGAACACAATTCAAATGTTTCGAGATTATTTTCAACATTCTTTGTAGAACATATGTTTTGCAACGCCAAGTTGAGTGTGTGAACAACACATAGCATCCAAACAATGTGTGGATATAATCCCTCGACAAGAGCCCCAGCGGCTGCACAATTCCTTGCGTTGTCAGTGATGATTTGAACCACATTTGGGAACCATCTACTTCAATGACTTCTTTCATCAATTTAAAGATAAAGTGATTATCTTTGGTCACTCGTGAGCAGTCAACTACTTTCAAAAACATTGGTCCACTATCTGTTACGGCCATAAAATTGATCAATGGTCTTCTTTGAGAGTCGCTCCATCCATCACTCACAATGCTAACTCCTTTTTTAATCCAAGTGCTTTTGATGAGCTGCAACAAGCGCTCTACATCCTCCTTTTCTCGTTGGAGTAGAGATTCTCTTAACTTATTGTAGCCCGGTGGAATATAACCCGCCAAACTGTTATTGGCGGCGTAGGAAATGCAAGTTATATAGTATGGATTCCTTGCCAAATGAAATGGCAATCCGGATGAATAGAAGAACCGTGCAATCAATGAATTAAGAGTCTCCCTGCCTCGAACGTTAAACGCTTGGCCGAGAGGTGTCGAACCATCATTTCACTTTCTTTTCTTAGAATCATCATAGCCCTTATGGACTTCACTCGAGAACAACGTAAGGCCCTTGCCCGCAGGTGAAAATGGCACAAACTTGGGAGACTTATCTAATATCTTTTTTTGTTCGTCTTGAATTAACTTGCGCATCTCTTCCATATCTTTGTCAGATACCTTCGGACAAGGTTTAATCCCCCACCAAGCTTCAACAAATGATTCACTACTCGGGTGTACGTAGTCTTCTTGTCCATGTGGCAAAAATTGCACATCCACTTAACTCCACCTCCACCTCCACCTTCTGTGTTAGGGACAATGGTGACATATCTCCAAAGAGGTGATGATGTCATCATGAACTTGATTCAGATGGACTAAGTTAAAATTTAAAGTTGAGGCAAAAGAATAAGACTAATATAACAAAAAAGGAACTGAGGAAGAAGACAAAAATGTGTACTTAATAATTTATTGTATTCAAGTATTCAACTATAATTCTTGCATTGACTGCCTCCACTTTTTTGTCTAGTGTTGCAGTGCACTAAAGTCATGCTACTAGTCTATAATTCTTAGACACGTCCACCACACAACACAAGTCATTTTTCCCGTTAATTCACACTGTTCCACTTTACTAACTCTTATAATTTGATTTTACTTTTCAAATTTCAATTCAGTATTAAATACATACCATTTAACATAATACATATACCAAGAGTCTGAAATAAAAAGGGAAAGAAACAGAAACATATGAGAGCTGCGAGAGCCTACACTGTGAAAGGAGAAGCGACGGAGGCACAACAATGTTTGCTACCGCGGCGGCGGCTGATTGGTGTCTAGTTGTTAGGTTTTTAGTCGTCTTTTCGTCTTCGTTATCCTTTAGTTTTTGTGTGTTTTCGTTGTTTGTGGCTATGATTTGGTTGCTTTGGAGTCTTTGGTATTGTAGGATAAAAAGGGCAGAAACGAGAAGAAAACAAGAAGAAAGAAGCTTTATATTGAAGAGGGGTTCGATAGGAGCATGTAGGTGAAAATGGAGGTCAATTTGGAGTTCGGACGAGGAAGATACGACTGAAACAAGAAAGGCGCGCGCAATCGTCCAGAACCAAGAGTTGGACGACCGTCCAAAACTTTTGGACGAGCGTCCAAGCCGTTGCAGCCATTCTTCCAGAAATGAGAGTTGGACGACCGTCCAACATGTTTGGACGATCGTCCAGATCGACGGATTTTAAGTTTTTTTTTTTCCTTGTTTAACTAGTTTTTTTACCTAGTATAAATACTATTGCTTTAGGTCGAATTTAGACAATCTTTATCATTGTTTTAGCTTTAGCTTTCAGCATTAAAATACTCTAGTTTAGTTTTCCTTTGTTCGATCCGGATCGCTACTTCGTTCTTCAATTAATTCAAGTTTTTATTTAGTTCATGTTCTCTCGTTTCCGCATTCAATTCGTAAGTCCTTTATTGCTTTCCTTTTGCTAGTTTAATTGCTTTCTAGTTTCTTAGATTCAATTCTTAAGTTATTCATTTAATTCGTTCGTTCGTTTTCAAGTTCTTAGTTTATATTCGTTTTTCAAAGTTTCTGTTCTCTCGTATTTCAAGTTCTTAGAGTTAGATTTAATTCCTTAGATTTTTAGATATAAAGTTTTTATATTTTTTTAAGATTCGTTTATTTCATTGCTTCCATTAGATTTAAAGTTTATAGTTGCTTTCATTTAATTTCTCTAGATTAATTAGTTTGGATTTATTCCTTGCTTTTTAGATTAGATTAATTTACTTGATTTTGATTTATTGCTTATTTATTTTCTTTCCTAGGATTTAAAACAAAACCAAACCAAATTCTTTTTACTTGCTTTCTTAGATTTAGGCTAGTTTAGGATTGCTTGCTACACAGTTATTTGCCCTGCAAAGTTTTCCTTGAGATCGACATTGGGTTTTTACTTACTAAGTGCTAAGATAGATTTCGTTCTATTGCAAACACTTTTTGGTGAAACAGCGTCAGCGGCACGGTGGGGGAGGCGTGAGTTCTAGACTTCTAGTCACGACGTCGTGTTCTCAGATAAGTTATCGTGTTCCCAGTAGCGGGTTGGGGAAGGGAAGCGATTAAAATAGCTACTCCATCCATCCCATTTAATTGTCCTCTACAAAATTGGCACAGTAACCAATGTAGTAAGAGATAGTGGAGTTTATATTATATTGATTGTGAGAGTAAAACCTTTCCACTTTAAGTAAGTGGACAATTAAGGTAGCGTTTGGTAGCCCGGATAAGCCCATGATAGTGATTACTAACCGGGTTTATCACCCGTTTGGTACGGGAGATTCCGAAACTTGGGGGCCCGTGTTTAATTTTGGGCCCGGGCTTGTGGCACTGTGCGGCACTGTTCCGCTGTAGTGTATGAAACCCACCAATTTGGCCCGTTTCAGAAGCCCAGTTTGAACAGTAACCCAGATTAAAATGTGAAAATACCAAACTGCCCTCACAAATTCTAGGGTTCAACAATTTGCAATTGAATCGAATTCATTTTCCAGCTCCCGACTTCTCCCTCTCCCTCTCTCCCTCTTTCCATTCTCTAATCCTCAACCTTTCCATGGCGAACTCGAACGGCGACGGCAAGATATCCGGCAGCTCCACCCACGGCAAGGGCTCCTCCCACGGCGCGGGCTCCTCCCACGGCGCCGGCTGAGAGACTGAGAGAGAGAGAGAGAGAGCCCCTGCTCCGCCGCATCTTATGGCCTGTCGCCCGTTCGATAGGCTGCGGAGTAGCTCGCAAGGGTAACCATTCCCTCCAAATACCCTTCCGCCGCTCCCACTTCCGCCACAAACCCTCGCCGCAGCAGAACCGCCTCCGAATGGCTGAAATTCCTCGCAACGCCTCCGAGATGGACGAGCCCTCCCCCAAAGTTCAGAAGCTCAACGGAAATGGCGTCTCCCTCGAAGCCGCCTAGTTTTTGCGGGTGAAAAGGCTCTCCGACAAGGCGATTCTGCCCTCGATGGGATCTCCGCTTTCCGCAGGCTATGATCTGTCTAGGTATATTTGTTTTCCCCGTTTGGATCGATCGGTAGATCGATTGAATGATGTTAATCGCTGATTTTGGCTTCGGTAAATCGGATTCGTTATTGGCTCAATTTGTTGTTGGTTCGCATTTTCCGCAGCGCGACTGATACTAAGGTTCTGGCGAGAGGCAAGGTGCTGGTACCAACCGATCTGAGCATCGCAATTCCGGAAGGAACTTATGCTCGAGTTGGTAGGTTTTCGATCCTCTCCATTTCAATTATGTTTGATGTTCATTTTGTCTGAAAAAGTTGTTCGATTTTGATCCTATAGCGCCCAGGTCCGGGTTGGCTTGGAAGCACTCGATCGACGTGGGGGCAGGGGTGATCGATGCGGACTACAGAGGCCCCGTGGGGGTGATCTTGTTCAACCATTCCGATGTCGATTTTGAAGTGAAGAGTGGTGATAGGATTGCTCAGTTGGTTATCGAGAAGATTGTGACACCTCAAGTGACCGAAGTGGATGATCTTGATTCTACTGTCAGGGGCTCCGGAGGCTTTGGATCGACCGGTGTCTAAATGTCGATTGGTACGAGCTCCTGCTCATGTACCGTGGTAGATTATGGCTAATATTTAGGATGTGATGTTTTATTTTGGGTATCACTAGTTTTGAAGCTTTCTCCAGTGATGTTTGCTACTAATGGTTTCAATCAAATTAGCCCGTTGCTAACTGTGTTTTCGTCTCCGAGTTACATTTGATATATGCTGATTTCGATGTTGAATCGTTTGGAACTGCAAGCCATCTTCTACCTCTGAATCTGATCAAAAAAATTGAAATTTATTCTGCAATAGGCTAATAGCTGTTCGACGTTATCTATAGGATTGAAGAGCAGTGTATGGGATTCGATATTGGAAGCGATTCTCGATTGAGATGTTCTTCCCCAGCACTAAAGCCAGCTGCAGATTCATCAGTATATCTCCAGCAGATTCAATTCCCCAATTTTTGGCTCAATCAATTTCCACTCAGTGATTCTCCAGCAGAAATTGGCTGCCATTTTTTTCACCAAAAATCAAATGGGAGAAAACACATAAAGACAAAAACTTTCAAGGGTAATTTTGACATTTCACAAATCAATTTCATGAAATACTCATTGTAACCAAACAACATTTCTTCTACACTTGTGTTATGAAACTTATCAACCAAAGTACACATTACTTATGAAACTCATGTAGTTAAACTAAGATTTAATCACGGGCCGACTATCCCGCCCGACCTACCAAACGAGCCCTAAATGGTTATTCAAATAAGGAAACATGGACAATTAGAGTGGGACGGAGGGAGTATTTAATAAACCCTAATGTGGCTGAAGCCGCTGAACGTGTTCAATCTTTACCGAAAATACATATTGTAAAAACCCTATTAGTATTTATATGTATTTTAATTAAAATAAATAAATAAAAATTAAACAATTAAAAAACACGTAAATAATACGTATTTTTGGCGTGTTTATGGCGTATTAGTATTAAAAACGTATAATACGGGGACACCAGACCTCAGACCTAGTGGGCGTCCCCATGCTTCATAGATCCACTACAACATCCAAACTAAAGAAAAATCGCACAGAAGGAATAGAAAAATATGAAAAATGATTGACATTCAAGATTGCAAAAGAATGTAGGTGATGCAGTTCTTGTTGGGGAGCTAGAAAGTTGGAAAGCCTGCCTGCACATGGGAAGATCAATGAAGTTGCTGGAAATTCGATGTTTGCAAGAGAATTGTCTGTAGAATCTAGAAGACTGCAAAGAAACTGTTGGGAATTGTTAGGGACCTATTTGTTAAGGGGGAACTTTATGGGACATTCTATAAATGAAGTTATTTGTTTTGATTTGATCCCAAAACCCCAAGTGTCATATTCCCAAGCGACCCTATTTGATGTAGAACATAGGTTAGAATTTTTCTAAGCCTATATTGTTAGGATGGCTTTGATTTGTAAAGGCCACTCACTTGAATGTGTTTTTCAAGCGAAGCGAGTCTACCGAATCTGAAGTAAAGCGTGCCAAAGCGTAGCGAGCGCTACAGTGGAATCAAAGCGAGTCCACCAAAGCAAAGCGAAGCGAGCGCTACAAAGAAAAGCCGAAGCGAGTCAACGATGGTCAACATTTATTAAAGCGGTCACTTCGGAACCTTATTTCCCAAGCGACTCACTACAAATTGACCCTGAAGCGACTCACTTCGAAGCGGCCACTACGACTTCAAAGCGGAGCGAACCATCACCTACCAGAAAGCGACAGCACAACTCCCGCCCATATTTTGAACTCCAGTCAACAAAGAGATCGTCGCATTAATTACGAGATCTCCACGTGTTGAAAGCAGAATGGAGAAAAGGAGTTGACTGCCAGGCTGAC
Source organism: Thymus mandschuricus (assembly GCA_029379335.1). NCBI lineage: Eukaryota > Viridiplantae > Streptophyta > Magnoliopsida > Lamiales > Lamiaceae > Thymus > Thymus mandschuricus. The sequence goes on along the minus strand of CM057077.1, from coordinate 14,956,393 downwards.
AGGGCGCCGCTACAGTACTGGCTCGCTCCAGTTACTGTTGGTCTTGTAACTTAGCCGTTTTCGGCAAAGAGACAAACTGCGCTCCTGCAAAAGCAACTGCCTGCGCAAAGTACTGTCGAGAGGAGGAGGGACAAGGCCACCAACCAAGCAACGGATCTCGCCATCTCTCCGCCTATAAATAGTGAAGGATCACAACGTGAAGAAGTAGAACACTACTTGAGCATTCGAGCGCCCACAGCAAACAAACACCCCCAAGCCTTTGAGCAAATCTTCGAGTCTTTGTTTTCAAGTGTTCTCCGAGTTTCCAGTTCATCGGAACTCGTCTTCACAACCTTCACACTTAGAGTCTAAGCCCACTTCAAATATTCAAGCTTAGAAGAAGAGCTCTAGCTTACTTTGCATCTACTGTAAAGAGCTCTTCATAGTGTGTTCTTCAACCAAAAAAAAACCAAAACTCTGTCTGTTAGGTTTATGAGTATTGTCGTTAGGTTGTCTCGATCCAAGGCTCTTCTTTCATCGATTGAAGAAGTCTCGATCATAGGGTTTAGATCCAAGCTTGCACCTACATCGTTTGTGTGAAGCTCGATCGAAACTAGGCTGTAAGGAGAGCCCGTAATCTCCCTGTCTGTGTTTGACTGAAGCAAGTGAAGCTTCCAGTCTTGTCTAGGTTTGTGTAGTGAACCCGTAATCACTACGTCTGTCGTTTGATCCAGGCGAGTGAAGCCCGATCTCGACCAGGTTTTTGAAGGACCCGTAACCTTCAAGTTCTTAAGTGAAGAGAACGGTTGCCGTCGTGCAACAAAGTGGACGTAGGAGCTTTATCTCCGAACCACTATAAATCTTCGTGTCGTATCTCTCTAACCCTAAATCTCTTTACTGTATTTGATTATTCATTGCACGAGCATCTAAACAAACGAACTTGGATTTTTTAATTACTTAGGAAAGATTTTAGCTCACCGAATTTCCGCATACACGAGTAAAGACTCCCTCTTGATCAAGTCCTTACTTCGGTCAAGTAGGCAAGCTACGTACTGTTGATCTAGCTTCAGCTAGGTTTTAAGTGTCAAGCGAGCTCTTTACTTGTCACTCTGAGTTAAAGGGAAAAAAAGGTTGAAAAGCTTGAAATACATATTCACCCCCCCCCCCCCCCCCCTCTGCGTATTTCCCCTATTAACAAACTGGGACCAACAAGTGGTATCAGAGTAGCGGTTCCTTCGAGCCTCTGCTTTGCATATCCGAAGCTAGTCCCCACTCGCTTCACGTTGTCTCATTGAACTGGATCCTATTTCCTAAGTGCATCAAAACCTCACCCACGCATATTGCATTTACTGCTAATAATTTGCTATGTCTACATATAGTGCATCAAACCTTCCACAGTTCTCTATTGAAGGATACGAGACATGGAGTTTCCGAGTTGAGAGCTTCCTATGCTCCATCCACGACCGGATGTGGGAAGTCATATAGGACGGACCAGTCGAGATCAAAAAGGCCATATCTGTGAACGTCCCAGCCGCCGAAGGACGCGAAGCTCATGTCAGACAAGAATACGTCGAGAAGGACAAGGACGAATACAATCCCAACGACTTCAAGATCGCCAACCTTGATAAAATCGCACGTCACACGATGCAGAGCACCGTATCGGATGCCTACCTTCCTAGGATCAGGAAGTGTGCGATGGCGAAGGAAATGTGGGAAACCCTAGCCCTCATTTCGCAAGGAACGGACAAAATCAAGGAGAACAAGCTCGCTGTACAAATGCGGGAGTTTGAAAGTCTGATAATGAAGCCAGGAGAGTCCATTGACGCCTTCGAGCTGAGATTAACCAACATCATTGCAACTCTCAACTCACTTGGGAAGGAACTCACAGACAAGGAAGTCAACCTGAAGATTGTTCGAGCTCTCACCAGGAAATGGCAGACTATGAAGGAGCTGTACCTAGCTACCAAGGACTTATCAAAGCTCACACCGGAGATTCTGTTCTCCGAACTCAAAGCTCACGAATTTGATCTAAATCGAATGAACCATGACGAAGAGGATGAAGCTCCCACGACGTCAAAAGGTGTAGCGTTCAAAGCTACCGAAGGGCCAAGTGACCAGTCGCTAGCCAAGATGACGAGGGAAGAGTTGGAAGAACATATTGCGTTCTTATCCAAGAACATCAACAAAATGAATTCTTGAGTGGGCAAATACAAAAGATTCTACAAGCAGTACAAGGGGAGGAGCACTGATGTTCGAGAAGGAAAAGGGAAAAGAGAGGAGACGACCAAGCCGATCCCGCGAGACATGATGGATGTGGAGTGCTACCACTGCCACAAGATGGGCCACTACAAATCCGATTGCCCAAAGCTGAGTGCGAAGGAGCGAGAGGAACTGAAAGCAAAGAGGGATGCTCCAAGGCGAGCGCTCGTAGCAAGTGAAGTGCCAGTCGCTTCAACTGAAGATCCAGCAAGCGACTCCGATGCATTCACAGATCCCAACTCTAGTGAGGGTGAGGATCTTGGACTCATGGCGTTCACCGACGAAGAGACCGGAGAGGTATTCATCTATCCCTCACCTAGTTCAATTACACTCGCACACTCTCACCAAGAGGAATCAAATTCCTCGACATGGAGTGAGTTGCTTGACAAGCACATTAAATTGTCAAGCGACCACGAAGTGTTGAAACAAGCTTTGTCTCAAAGCGAGAAGGAGAACCGAAAGCTAGTCACTGAGCTTGACCAAGTCAAACTTAACTTAAGGGCTATGACTAGTAAGTTCGAGGATCTCTTCGCGAGACATCAAAGCTTGGAAGGAAGGTATGAAACCCAGTCCGCTCTAGTTGCCAACTTGAACAAAGCTTCATATGCTAGGCAGGCGCTAGAGGACTCACTTCTACCTTTTGGTAGAAAGGGAGGACTCGGATATGTGGGTGGACCTTCCAAGCCTACTGTCTTTGTTGGTGCTTCGTACACGACACCATCAGTCACTTTGGAAATACCCACTGCATCCAAAGCGACCACTAACAAGGACAAAGGCAAAATGGCTGAGAACCCTAAAAGGAAGTCAATGAAGATGTCTACATCTTTAAGGGCAAAACCTAAGGGCAAGCAGAATTCAACTATCCCTAGCACTAACAATGCTAAGTCTTACCAATCCAAAGGTAAAGGGAAACCAGTTGAAGCTTCTAAATTTCAAGCCAAGACACGAGAGACAAAGGATCTTCCTTTCAAGAAAAGGAGTAATGTCTATGTGTCACGTTATCCGGACTGGAGATGGTCCAACCGGACTAACGTTGAGGGGGAAGAATTCGAAGCACCAAAGAGGCCACTTCAAACTCTCAAGGTAACTCAAGCGAGTCAGGGTCAAAACCCTAGTTGGACCGCTTCGAGAAAACCTAGCGAGCCGCTTCGACAGACTATAAAACCTAATTCAGTCTCTAAGCCCGTAGCTAATCCGAAGCGAGTCGCTTCAGGATATAAGCCAAAGGGTAAGAGCTTGGGTATGTCTCAAGTGAGCCGCTACCCCTCTTGCACACACTGCTGCACGTGTGAAGCTGCTTCTAAGCAGTACACCAAGTTTTCGGAGGTCGAGAAGCCCAAGACACAAGCTTCATCTCAAAAGAGAGTGAAGCAAGTGTGGGTACCTAAGGGAACTAACCTGCAAGGACCCAAACTGATTTGGGTACCAAAATCTGTCTAATTGCAGGTGAGCGCCGTGGATCCCATGCCAAGTGAGGGTCAACAAATCTGGTACTTGGACAGTGGATGTTCAAGACATATGACCGGCATAAGAGCTCTACTTCCCGACTACATAGAGAAGAAGGGTCCACACGTCACTTTTGGTGATAACTCTTGAGGAAGCACCAAAGGGTACGGCGCACTGAAAGTCGGAAAGCTCACGATTGAAGAAGTTTCCTACGTGGAAGGACTCAAGCACAACTTACTATCCATTTCGTAATTTTGTGACAAAGGATACAAGGTGGAATTTATTTCCAACAAGTGCATTGTAAAGAGCAAGCTCACTGCCCAGATTGTGCTAACTGGAGTAAGACAAAGGAACGTCTATATAGCACAATGGGACAACTGCAAAGAGGAGACGTGCTTAGTTGCAAGGAGTGCTACAGAAATAGGATGGCTATGGCACAGACGCTTGAACCATCTCAACTTCAAAGCCATAAACCGCTTAGCTCGAAAAGGTTTGGTGCAAGGCATACCGAATGAAGTCTTTATTAAAGACCATCCATGCTCACCATGCCAACGAGGAAAGCAGACGAAGAAGCACTTCGCCAGTCTTGAAGAAGCCTCATCAAAGCGAGTGCTCGAGCTGCTTCATATGGATCTGTTTGGTCCAGTCACTCCAGTTAGTGTAAATGGAAGGAAGTACACTCTAGTTGTAGTCGACGACTTTTCTTACTACACTTGGGTTGTATTCCTCTTCAGCAAGAAGGAGACACTGACCAAACTACCACAACTGCTCAAGCGATTGGCTGTGGAAAAGAATCAAGCGATTGTGACCATCCGCTCCGACAAAGGCACTGAGTTCTTGAACTCTACCATTGAAGCTTACTGCACGGAGCATGGCATAGCACATCAGACATCCTCAGCGCGCGCACCTCAGCAGAATGGAGTTGCTGAAAGAAGAAATCGAACCATCAAGGAAGCCGTTCGAACCATGATTGCAGACTCGAATCTACCAATGAAGTATTGGGCTGAAGCTGCCAATACAACATGCTACACGCAGAATAGAACGTTTCTCTGCAAACGGCACGACAAGACACCATATGAAATATGGACAGGGAGAATTCCTAACGTATCTTATTTCCATATTTTTGGTTGTAGGGTCTTCATCCATGACAATGGAAAGTCACAGTTGAAAGCCTTTGAAAGCAAAGCTGATGAAGGAATATTCTTGGGATATTCCACATCAAGCAAAGCTTATAGGGTGTTTAACTATAAAACCCTAATCGTGGAGGAATCACCCCATGTCGTATTTGATGAATCTTCTTTAAGTCTTCCACAGGAACAGGCTAACGCGAATGAGAAGAATTCAAGCAAGGAACCCTTAAACTCACTCACCTGGGACATGCTCGAAGAAGATGATGAAATCAAAGATTCAAGCGAGCAAAATCCCAAAGGAGAAGGTGAAGCTGCCCCCAAGATTCCTGAAGCGAGTGCTGGCCAAGCACCCAATCCAGTCGCTTCAGATGGTGAAGCGAGCGACAAGGAAGAAGATGGAGATGAAGCTGGCGGATCCAAGCGAGCATGGCTCAAGGATCACTCACCAAGTCAAATCATTGGAGATCCATCCAGGGTGTAGTGACCAGAAGTCAAGTGTTTGGAGAAAGTGCCATGTTCAGTTGCTTTCTCTCAAACATTGAGCCGTCATGCGTAGAGGAAGCCCTAGCCGATTCAAATTGGGTGATCTCCATGCAGGAAGAGCTGAATCAGTTCACCAGAACGACGTATGGTATCTAGTGGATCGTCCCAAATTTCAGCATGTGATTGGCACCAAGTGGGTGTTCAAGAACAAGACGGACGAGGACCACAACGTTGTGAGGAACAAGGCGCGTCTCGTCGCCAAGGGCTACTGCCAAGAGGAAGGAATTGATTTCGATGAGACCTTCGCTCCTGTGGCACGACTTGAAGCGATCAGACTATTTCTAGCCTATGCAGCGGCCAAGAAATTCAAAGTCTATCAGATGGATGTGAAGAGCGCGTTCCTCAACGGTGAATTGAAGGAAGAAGTGTATGTGGAGCAGCCACCGGGTTTCGAGCAAGGAGATAAGGTGTATCGATTGAAGAAAGCCCTATATGGTTTGAAACAAGCTCCCAGAGCCTGGTATGATACCCTTTCTCAATTCCTAGTGGATAATGGATTCCACAAAGGGAAGATAGATCGAACTCTATTCACCATCAATCATGGAGATGATATGCTATGGGTTCAGATCTACGTGGACGACATTATATTTGGGTCACCAAACCAGTCGCTTAGCGAGAAGTTTGGAGAGCTTATGAACACCAAATATGAGATGTCGATGATTGGCTTGATGAGCTACTTTCTAGGTCTTCAAGTGAAGCAGCAGGATGATGGAATCTTTATCAATCAAGCTAAGTATACTCGAGATATGCTTGCCAAGTTCGGTGTTCAGCATGCCAAAGCTGTGAAGATTCCAATGAACACGAACTGGAAGATGGAGCCAGACATAGATGGAAAGTCTGTGGATGCCATAGACTACCGAGCCTTGATCGGATCCCTTCTATATCTCACTGCAAGTAGGCCGGATATTGCTTTTGCAGTCGGAGTCTGCGCTCGCTTCCAAAGCAATCCCAAGCACAGCCATCTTGAAGCTGCCAAAAGAATTCTTCGATATCTGAAGGGCACTGTCAACATGGGGCTGTGGTATCCAGCGGAGGACAATTTGGAGCTCACTGGATATTCAAATGCTGACTATGGAGGGTGCCGAATTGATAGGAAGTCAACTTCGGGCACGTGTCAGTTCTTGGGAAGCAAGCTGATCTCATGGTTTTCAAAGAAGCAGACGAACGTAGCCACTTCAACGACTGAAGCCGAATATATGGCCGCTGGAAGCTGCTGTTCTCAAATTCTATGGCTTCGTAAGCAGTTGAAGGATTACAATGTTGAAGCAAATGAAATTCCTATATTTTGCGACAACAACAGTGCGATCTGCATCTCTCAAAATCCAGTGTTACACACCAGATGCAAGCACGTGGAAATCCGACATCACTTCATTCGTGATCATGTCGAGAAGAAGATATCAAGCTCGAGAAAATTCATACCGATCTCCAGCGAGCAGATATCCTCACCAAGCCCCTAGCTGAGTCTCGTTTCAATCAGCTATGCATGGAATTAGGGTTGTTAGACCCTGGTGAAGAGTGCTAGATCCAGGATGCACGAATGAGTGGTCGCTAGTTTTTCGTAGCGTCACTCGCTTCGAATCTTCACCAACTCAAGCGAGTCACTTCAAAATTCCACTCGCTTGAAGAAATTGAAGTTAGGTGGAGAAAGGTGGAGTATTGGAAGAAGTTCCCTACCAACTTATAGGAATTGTTAAGTATTTGGTTAAGGGGGAACTAGTGCTTACTCTCGGAGCAAGCTACTTCCAAAGCGAGCAAAGAATGCTGCTATCTTGAATCTTGCATCGCTTCATTCTACCCCTTCTTGGGTCAAGCAAGTCGACTGCAAGTTCATTCTTTAGTTAGTAGGAGGAAGCTTGAAGGTTTACCTTTTTCTACAAAAGGTTGCAGGGCTGGTGACATGCTTCTGCATAAAATACGAGATTGTCTTGTCAGAGCATTCTCATTGTCATCTTGTCCTATTCCGATCTGAGATACGGACTTGTACTCATCCCCCATTCATCGTGAATAAGTAAGAGATTGACTGGTAAGCGTTTCAATCTTTAAGTACACTAAGTGAGCTGAAGCGTGCTAGAAACCTTCACTCACTATGTGGAAAATACAAAATGAGTCTGACACAAATACAAAGAGGAAAACACTCTTGTTTATCCTTGAAGTATGTAAGTCAGAAACATTTTAAATAAAGCAAAGAAATTTCATTTCTTATTCCAGTCGCTACAAATGACGAAGCGAGTGCCACGTCACTCAAGCAAGTCATCGCAAGCGAGTGCAGAACAGTCACGTGAAGCAAGTACTTCGCAAGCGAGTGAATGCCGAAGCGGCTACACTCGAAGCAAGCGGATACGAAGCGAAGCGTATGAGCTGTCAGCACTCGAGTGCAGAATTTCACTTTTTACTTTAGCATTTAATGCAGCGGAGCGTAGAAAGAAGAATGACAGGCGCGTGGACGTCAAGCCGAGAAAAGCGGGAAAATCGCCCTCAATCCAGCCGTCGAATCTGAACCGTTCTTAAATCTCAACCGCTGGATTGACGCCTATTGGAGAGACGAATCAAAGGCTGCCACGTGGCAACGCCAAGTCAGTTTGGCGGTTCACTTTTCCTGTGATGACGCCGGACACATCAGATCCATCACCGAAGGTCCGCCGTCTCCGCACAGGATCTTCGAAGATATTACTGTCTTGCCCCTGCCTCGTCAGCCGAACCCTAGTTCTATATATATGAAACGCCGAAGACCTGCAGAAAAATTCACAACTCTCAAAAATTGCCATTTTCGTGAAATCTCTGCACCTCTGCAAACTCACGTAGCCTAAAATCCCTCAAAATCTCAAACTTTTCTCAAATCCCTCTACAAATTAACCATGGGAAAGAAGGAGAAGACCGAAACAATGGAGGATTTTCTCAAAACCCTCAATGATAACATCAACGTGGAACCACATCTTGATGAAGATGTGGTGACTGAAAACGGATTCTTCCGCAGGGCTGTGACCACGGCCGGCCTGTGGAAGTTCGTAACGGCGAAGCCACAGCAGATTCTGGCCAAAGCCGTCGCCGAGATTCTTTTGAATCTCAAAGAAGGAGAAGAATCGTCAACCTTCACTCATCCACAGAGAGGAACATCGGTGGAGATCGAACTAAGCAGAATAGCCAGTGTGTTCAATCTGCCGATGGTTGGACCAGTTTCTCTGACAGAACTTGGTATGTGAACCCAAGTGGAGTACGCCCGATTCGCCAAACGAAGAGGCGTGAAGTTTGGGAATCCAAAGTTGAGCAACATCAGGAACGACTTGAAGGGTCCATTCAACTTGATCTGCGAACTGTACACGAAGTCTGTACTGTGTGGAGTTGGTTCGCTGAGCCAACTGTCAGACACCAAGATCTACGCCACCTCTGTCATTGTTGATAGCTTGACAGGGACAAGCTTCAACTGGCACCGCTGGTTCATCAACCAGATACACGAAGTTGAGGCGGATTTCAAGTACGAACAGGGAAGTACCAGTGAGATCGTTCGCAAGGGAAAGTTGAAGTTTTTCTCCAGAATCTCCTACGCTCTGGAGACGCTGTTTGAAAACATGCGATGGACAGTCAAGAAGGAGACAACACCATACAAGAAGAACACCCTCTACTTCGATTCATGGAAAACTGAGAAGCTCCCGATGGACCGGGATTGCGTCAATGTAATAGTCCTCCCTTCCGCTCCAGTCGCTGAATCCTGTAGTGAGGCGGAAGAAGAAGTTCAAGTTCCTTTATCATCGAAGCGAGTATCAAGAAAAGCGAGGTCAAAGCGACCTCAGAGATTGAGAAGTGTTACAACCATCATCGAACGAGCGAGGCTGAGGAGCAGCCGCTCGTGAAGATAGCTGAAGAAGAACAACCCCAACCCTCACCGGAAAAAGATCCACCCCAGCCTTCACCAACCAAAATCCAAACACCTCCTACCCAAATCCAAACCCAAAACCAACCTCTACCGGAACCCCAAACGTCAACCACCGCCATTCCCACTACTCAAACACCATCCTCACCACAGGAATCAACCCACTCATCCTTCCAAATTCCCAACCTACCTTTTCTAGGCACGGACCTCACCGATGCCTACAAACTTTTCTCCGCCACACTCAATCCTTAAACAGAAATCAACCAACCCGAAGCTACTGAAGCTTCCCACCCCAACTCACAGTCCTCATCAGCCGAAAGCGCTGATACCGCCCAAACGGCCAAAACAGCCGAAACCATCCCCTCTGCCATCCCTGGAACTCCCCAATCTCCGACCGAGGAAGAAAAGATCCTAGAACGGTATGTTAAGGATCGAGAGCAAGCGGCCGAGATCATCCGTGATCGCTACCCCTCCTTGAATATGTCAGACGACTTCTTCACCGGCGCTGTAGACTTCCTCACGTACATCACGTACAGAGGAACAGAGTACTACAAAATCTTCAACTTGCGCAGAGCAATGAAGGAGGAAGTGATCGAGGCCAAGGAGATAGAGGCTCTCACATTTGTCGGAGTTGATGGATTCCACACCTTCATCAACGAGGTCAACTACTGGGATGTGCTTGACGCAAGGGTAAAGAAGGAGTACCCTGATGCCCCCATCCCAGAACGTGTGCCCTCACAGTCTGAACTCCAATTGATGAAGGAGCATGAAGCTGAGATAGAAGTAAAAGAGGCGGTGATCTCTAATCTGCAGAGTGAGATCACCAAGAAAGATGATGAGCTAACTACGAAGGTGTTGGAAGTCACGAATTTGCGTGAAGAGTTTGATAGGAGGAAGAAGGAACTGGAGGAGAAAGTGGAGGAGACAGCCAAGCTTGTGGAGAAGAAGGCAAGTTTGGTAGAGGAGAAATCAAAGCGGGTAGAGGAGTTGGAGAGAAGTACCCAAGATCTTCAACAATCCCTAGATGCTGAGAGAAGCAGGCTTAGGGAAGTGAACACGAAGATGGTGGAAGTGAGTGGAGAGAAGAGGAAGTTAGAGGAGGAGTTGGAGAAAGTGAAGAGAGATGTAGAGACAGAGAAGGAGGAGAAGAGGAACATGAGAGACAAGTACCGAGAAAATATCAACAAAGCAACTGGAAATGTTGAAAAGATGGAGAAGCAGATCTCCAACAATGAAGAAAAGATAAGGAAGCTGGAAAGCTAGCTAACGAGAGGTAAACTGAAAACTCTCGGTCTTGAGAAGGAGATTGAAATCCTCAACAGTAAGCTTGACGAAGCAAATGCTGAGTTGAAGAGCCGGAGGAAAGCAGGCCTCGATGTAGCTCTCAAGCAGGCTCAGCTTGCTAGCGATATTGAAAAGGCACAGAAGTTGGCAGGAGATTTCTCAGTCAGAATGGCCGGCGCTGCTCAAGTCTACGTCATGCTGAAACAAAGAGAGAATGTTGTTACTACTGACAAAGCAGAACTTGCTGCTTCCAAAGATTTCTGGTATTTCAATCTGCAAGAGGAAAGAAAGAGGATGAAGGATGAGATTGAAGCTGAGCTGGACGCTCGCTTTAGAGAAGTGGAACCGCTGGACAACTTGATGCGGTCTGTCAAGGAGAGAGAGGACCAGTGCAAATATCTACTGGAAGAGATATCAGTCAAGACGGCAGAGCTTGTCCTTTCAAAGGAAAATGTGTTTGCAACACGATCAGAAAAGTCGCTTCACGATGTGCTAAGCAAGTTGACAGACATCCACCAATCCATCAGCGGAACGGTGATTACAACCACCCCCGGCAGTCTTGATGATGCCAAAAAGGGGGAAATGATTGAGAGAACAACCATTCAAACTAGAGAAGTTGGAGGGTCGAGTAATGAAGGAAGAGCGATCGAAGCTAGTGGCTTGATCGCAGGGGGAACTGAAGTTGGAGGATCTGGAGAGGAGGAGATGGATGAAGAATCAAGGGCGAAGCTTGCAAAGAAGGGCAAAACAAAGCTCACTAAGGAGGAGCTGATGAAGAAGCACGAAGAGCCCAGCAGGCCGATTGAGGAAAAAGTGCTTAGTGCTTCAATCGCACGTCATCCCCCTGTTACGGTGCTGACCAAGGAGGAAAGGCGGAAGCTAACAGAAAGGGATGAGGCCATGGCTCGGGAGTTGGAACGTCAATTTGATCTGAGAAAGCTAACTCCTGCAGGTGCTTCAGGTTCCAAAGCGCCCGCTTCAGCCGCAGCGGAAGCATCGGCCTCCGTAGCTGCTTCATCACTTGCACTCACTTCAGCCAGTGTAGTTGCCGCTGTGATGCCGCCTCCACCACCTCCTGTTCAGAAAGCTCCCTTGAAGCGGTCGATGCCTGAATCCAGGGAAGACGATCCTGCTGCTAAACGTCAAAAAATGCAGCAAGTGGTCAAAGAGAAGGCTAGTCGCTTCGAGAAGAGGCAGAAGAAAAAGGAAGATAAGAAGAGGAGGAAGGAGAAGGATGAGGAAGTGAAGGAGAAGAGGCTGAGAAAGTTGGATGAACGGATCGAGTCTCTCTGGAATGAAGAAAGACTCATCCAATCCGCCATCACGCGCAGTGCCTTGATTCCTCACACACCTGAAGAATCTGAAGCCGTCCAACTCCAAGCTTGGATGGAAACTGGCAAGGTCACACTGAAGGAAATGATCGATTCCGGTCGTTATCCACCCGAAGAGCATGATTTCATTCGGAAGCGACTGAATGATATGAGTCCCAAGTGGAGCAGTGACGCCAGTGCACAATTCAACTCCATCATGAAAGAAATGAAGAGCAGGATGGAAGAGGAGCTGGCAACTCGAAGAGATCATCATCCTGATTTGAGACAGATCGAGGACTTCATTCCGAGAGATCTTCTCGACACTTGGTTGCATCTGAAGGACAAGTTTATCAAGGCATACTACTGGTGGCAGGTAGTGCCTCACCAAGACAAGTGCTCGAGGATGGAAGCTCTCAACAACTTCCTGCGTCATTACAACGAGAGGTTGCGGCGAAAGATTTTTACTCTGGCAGAGCAAGCAAAGCCCCAACCGCTTATCGTCAAAGTGCCAGCAGTAAAAGAATTTCCCATGCCCCTTCTTCAAGATATTCCCAACAGAAGGGTGATTGACGCAGAAGTGGATGAAGCTCTTAGATTGGAGCGAAAGTGGAGAGAAAATAAATTCAACATCAGGACGATGGAGCCGAATGTCATGTCGGCTTACTTCATGAAGGAGGAAAAGAAGGAGGAAAAGGAGGATGAAAAGAAGGAGGAGGAGAGAGAGAAGATGGAAGAACCATGATGAAACTGCAGGAAACCTTTGAGTTTCAAGTTTCATATTTGTTTTGATGAACTGCTTGTTCATTTATCCAAATTTCAATTTCTGTCAAATTGCGTCATTTACTTGCTTTATGAATGACTTTATCCTTTTGCTACAAACTCAATAAATTTAACCGAAAAATAAAGGGGAAAGGAACTTAAAAGAAAAATTCAAACGAAGCTTGCAAAGGAAGCAGTCGCTTGAAGTTCTTTCCACGGTTAGATAGGCTAGTTTAAATCTTAGTCATTGGGTTTTGGCATCATCAAAAAGGGGGAAATTGTTGGAAATTGTTAGGGACCTATTTGTTAAGGGGGAACTATATGGGACATTCTATAAATGAAGTTATTTGTTTTGATTGGATCCCAAAACCCCAAGTGTCCTGTTCCCAAGCGATCCTATTTGATGTAGAAAATAAGTTAGAATTTTTCTAAGCCTATACTGTTAGGATGGCTTTGATTTGTAAAGGCCACTCACTTGAATGTGTTTTTCAAGCGAAGCGAGTCTACCGAATCTGAAGTAAAGCGTGCCGAAGCGTAGCGAGCGCTACAATGGAATCAAAGCGAGTCCACCAAAGCAAAGCGAAGTGAGCGCTACAAAGAAAAGCCGAAGCGAGTCAACGATGGTCAACATTTATTAAAGCGGTCACTTCGGAACCTTATTTCCCAAGCGACTCACTACAAATTGACCCTGAAGCGACTCACTTCGAAGCGGCCACTACGACTTCAAAGCGAAGCGAACCATCACCTACCAGAAAGCGACAGCACAACTCCCGCCCATATTTTGAACTCCAGTCACCAAAGAGATCGTCGCATTAATTACGAGATCTCCACGTGTCGAAAGCAGAATGGAGCAAAGGAGTTGACTGCCAGGCCGACAGGGCGCCGCTACAGTACTGGCTCGCTCCAGTTACTGTTGGTCTTGTAACTTAGCCGTTTTCGGCAAAGAGACAAACTGCGCTCCTGCAAAAGCAACTGCATGCGCAAAGTACTGTCGAGAGGAGGAGGGACAAGGCCACCAACCAAGCAACGGATCTCGCCATCTCTCCGCCTATAAATAGTGAAGGATCACAACGTGAAGAAGTAGAACACTACTTGAGCATTCGAGCGCCCACAGCAAACAAACACTCCCAAGCCTTTGAGCAAATCTTCGAGTCTTTGTTTTCAAGTGTTCTCCGAGTTTCCAGTTCATCGGAACTCGTCTTCACAACCTTCACACTTAGAGTCTAAGCCCACTTCAAATATTCAAGCTTAGAAGAAGAGCTCTAGCCTACTTTGCATCTACTGTAAAGAGCTCTTCATAGTGTGTTCTTCAACCAAAAAAAAACCAAAACTCTGTCTGTTAGGTTTTTGAGTGTTGTCGTTAGGTTGTCTCGATCCAAGGCTCTTCTTTCATCGATTGAAGAAGTCTCGATCATAGGGTTTAGATCCAAGCTTGCACCTACATCGTTTGTGTGAAGCTCGATCGAAACTAGGCTATAAGGAGAGCCCGTAATCTCCCTGTCTGTGTTTGACTGAAGCAAGTGAAGCTTCCAGTCTTGTCTAGGTTTGTGTAGTGAACCCGTAATCACTATGTCTGTCGTTTGATCCAGGCGAGTGAAGCCCGATCTCGACCAGGTTTTTGAAGGACCCGTAACCTTCAAGTTCTTGAGTGAAGAGAACGGTTGCCGTCGTGCAACAAAGTGGACGTAGGAGCTTTATCTCCGAACCACTATAAATCTCTGTGTCGTATCTCTCTAACCCTAAATCTCTTTACTGTATTTGATTATTCATTGCACGAGCATCTAAACAAACGAACTTGGATTTTTTAATTACTTAGAAAATATTTTAGCTCACCGAATTTCCGCATACACGAGTAAAGACTCCCTCTTGATCAAGTCCTTACTTCGGTCAAGCAGGCAAGCTACGTACTGTTGATCTAGCTTCAGCTAGGTTTTAAGTGTCAAGCGAGCTCTTTACTTGTCACTCTGAGTTAAAGGGAAAAAAAGGTTGAAAAGCTTGAAATACGTATTCACCCCCCCCCCCCCCCCCCCCCCCCTCTACGTATTTCCCCTATTAACAAACTGGGACCAACAGAAACAAAGAAATATAGATGAAATAATGTTTCAAGCATAAGAAACTAGAGAATCACAAGGGAAAACAAATCATGGGATTAATTATGAAAAAAAAATCAGCAAGTTGATGTTGATAAAGAGGTACAATTTAAATGTATGGTGTTATGGAGTTCCCAAGTGTATTTTGGGAAGATGGGTTATGGCTCACATGCTTAGACCTCACACAAATGTCATCAAGCCTCTCTTGACAACTCCTAATAAGCTAATGAGGTTAAGTTTTTTTGTCTAGAAACCATACATTTTGATTCTCAACTCAATATTTTGAAATTCAAGCCCATAGAAAATACAATTCGTATATGTTGGGAACCCTCTGCAGTTATTTTGATGATGTTTTTCAAAACTACACTAAGGCACAACAAGGCACAATGTCATAGCATGATATCGAGTTTAGATTATTTGTGCTAATATAAACTGTTTAAGAATAGTTAGTTCTTATTGTTGCTGCCTTGCAGGTACTTCAGCAGGTAACTTCGAGCTTATTAATCTTGCTGCCGAAGATACAGGCTTTTGATCAAATAAGAAAGATCAACCTGCCTCTCCCATAACTGCCACCTCAGTTGCCAGCTATAAGGACCCACGTGAAGTGTTGAGTCATCACTGCAACGGCTAGTGCCACATCAACTGTTCTCTAACGGCTAGTTTTTTGCAGGAATCTCAACGGCTAGTTTTTCAAACTATGCCTATATAAAGCCTTCAACTGTTGGGAACCCCTTGCAGTTTGATTTTGATGATGTTTATCGAAACCACACTTAGGCATATTTTACTTTGTTTAGGGTCAAGGCCGATAGATCGACCTGCTACCTGTTAGTGCAGGTCGATGCCCTTTAACGTTTAGTATCAAGTTCGATCCACCCTGTAAGAGAAAGGTCAATGTATCGACCTGCCTCAATTGGATCGAGCTGGATCATCAGCCTGTCTATCGACCTCCCCTATCAAGCTTCCAGCTGGCATTGCCTTAGAAGATTTCAAGAGCTGGATTATCAATCAAGGTCGATGTTCCGCCTTCATGGAGCGTCACGACCTAATCCTTGCCACGTCGAGTGCCAGCAAGGACGAATATTCCCAACGGCTAGAAGTGAGTCAGCATCCAACGGCTAGTGCCACGTCAGCCCGACTCCAACGGCTAGTTTTTCAAAACTGCCTATAAATACTTCAGCCATTTTCGGATTCAAGTACGGGAAACACAAGCTATCAACGCCATATCTCTGCCCAAATCTCTCTCAAAGCTCATATCCATTCAAGTGTTCGAAATCCGATTAGTTTCCCAAACACTTGACAAGAGAGGTTTCCGATTCCGAAAAAAAACACCACAACGACGAAGCGTTCACTGCTGCTTGTCGATTGATCGAACAACTTCTTCTCCGACTTGTTCGAAGTTAGAAAGCTTGTTCTTATTTTCGCCATTATAGAGTTAGTCAAGCTCTATAACAGCGTAAGTTTGTTTGTACGTTCTAGTACGAAGGTTGTAAGGGTCACGACCCAAAACTCGTGTCTAGTTACTCTCAAGTTAGATTGTAGCTAGAACTGATACTCAGTCAGTATAAATAAGAGAGAGGTGGATCCAAAAGAAAAGGGATTCTCAGGTCGAGTCGACCTGACGTGGACGTAGGAGGATTTCTCCGAACCACGCTACATCGCGGTGTTTCTCTCTCTCTTTATTTATTGCACTTACATTTTATTATCTAACTGACGAGCATCAATCTGCATTACACGAATCAACCTGCTATCCATATTCAGCCTTAAGATTTTTAAAAGAGTAATCAACCTCCACCAACTTCCGCATTAAACAACAGTTTGATAAATCAAGCTTGATACCATACGAGCTTGATAGATCAAACTGCCTCTGATAAGGTCGACCTTGACAATCAACCTGCAGATCAACCTGAATTTTAGAAAGTCAAAAACGGTTGGTTATTGGTGTATTCCCCCCCCCCCCCCCCCATACACCAATTACTCTTTCCCGGGACCAACAAGTGGTATCAGAGCAGTGGTTCTTTTGACCGCTGCTTTGCATACTAAAAGTTCTTTATCAAACTTTTGGTCATTTTGAACCGATCCTTAGAAAAATCTTTTTCATTCATTCATATCATATTATTTTGCTATGGAGGCTTCTCTTCTCAGGGTATGTGAAGACTTCTCCGTTCAAGGCTATGAAGATTGGAGCTTTCGAATCAAGATGTGTCTCAAGGCACATCACGTCCTTATGTGGGACATCATCGAGAACGGACCCTCCCCCATTTATGCTGCGAAGATTATCGTGGATGGGACAGCCCCCGGGGAGGCTACATACGAGAAAGTCCTTAAGAATCCTCGCGATTACACAACCGAGGAAAGGAAGGAGGCCGGTCTCGATGATTACGCAAAGGGACTCATTTCCAGCACCGTGAAGGGCGTCTACCTGGCCAAGATCAGAAATCTTGAAACGGCCAAAGAAATGTGGGACACCCTCCGGTCCATCAGCCTTGGCTCAGAGGAAATGAAGGAGAACAAGCTGTCCATGGCATGCAGCAAGTTCGATGACTTCAAGATGGTTTCGGGAGAAACCATTGAAGCGATGAAAATTCGCTTCACCGAGATTGTTCTTGAAGTGGCTGCCATCAACCCATACAAGTATACGCAGCGCGAGAAGAATCTCAAAGTGATACGTGCCCTCCCTGCAAATTGGCACGTATACGCCGCCATGCATCCAGCCCGATCGGATTTCAACTCCCTCACCACTGAAGATCTTTTCGACATTCTTGTCGGAAATGAGTATGAGATGATCCGCATCCATGGATCAACCCAGCCCTCCACCAGCAAGAAGGCTGAGGAAAAGAACAAGGAGGTAGCCTTCAAGGCCGACTCAGCCTCAGCTGCTACCCCAAGTCCGATTGACGAATCCATCGTCAAGAAGTTCGAGAAGATGACTCTCGACTACACTCTAGCCGCTAGGAGAAATGAGAAGCTCCTAGGGAAGGTTGTCAAATACAAGAAGTTCTACCGTGACAACAAACGAAACTTCTCAAACCGCAACCACGACCGCCCTGACAAAAAGGGAGAAGGTAAACCCTCAACCTTCAATTCTTCTAACACACCCGAGGGTGGTTGTTTCAACTGTGGCAGGCCAGGTCACTACAAGACCGACTGTCCGGATCTTACCAAGGCCGAGAGAGACGAGCTCCGTGCAAAGCGCGATAAGAAGCTCAAAGATCAACGAGCTGCAATGATTGCCGAAGAAACAAAGGAAGCTCACCTCTCGGATAGCTCGTCAAGTGATGACGAAGGATACATCGCTTTCGATGAAAGTGATGATGAGAATGTTTCGTTGGAGAGCATCAACAAAACGAGGGATCTTCAAAGGTAGATCTTCAACCCATTTCACTTTCTTTTTCTGACGATGATTGTGCAGAAGAAGGTGATGAAGACCTATCCGAGGCTGTGTCTTGGGAAGAAATCAAGAAACAGCTAGACGACTATGCCGATCTCGTGGATACACTCAAAGAGGTCGTTGAAGACAATGCTGAGCTATTGGATAAGGATGAAAAATACAAGCTAGCATTAAAAGAAAGATTCTCTCCCTACGATGAAGAAAAGGAAAGGGAGATCGAAGCCCTAAAGTCAAAGGTTGACGAATTGACTTTACGGGTCAAGGAGCTCGATACCAGGGAGCTCGAGAAGAACGAGTCCCTCAAGACCAAAGATGCCGAAATACACAGCCTTACCTCGAAGCTGG
Organism: Thymus mandschuricus; assembly: GCA_029379335.1. NCBI lineage: Eukaryota > Viridiplantae > Streptophyta > Magnoliopsida > Lamiales > Lamiaceae > Thymus > Thymus mandschuricus. The sequence continues at coordinate 14,937,992 of CM057077.1, read as the reverse complement.
CTGACTTGGTAATCCGACACGAACTCCTCGTGAGAAAGGAAGAAAAACTTCAACTCACTTTAAGTCAGTTGAAGAAAAGTGGAAAGAAGCTGGAAGAGGTCCAATCCATGCAACGCAACCCACGCGATCACTCTGGGATTGGATTTAACGGAGAATCCAAGAAAAGCAAGAACAAAGACTGTGAGATCACGTTCGTGAAAGCGCAGCCTAAATCGAAGAATGTTCGGAAAGCTAATCAAGCTCTCCCTGATAAGATGGTCAAACTGAAGAATCCAGCTCGACAGCCCCAGGCCATCCTCATAAAGCAACAAAAGAAGGAACAGCCTGTTTCTCAAAAGAAAGAGAGTCGACCTGTCCAGCAACGTCGACCTGCCCCCTATCATCAAAATCAGGCCGTTCATCAAAGGCGATACCAAGGCCAGCACTATCAAAGGCCGTATCATCCTGAGTTCTTCCACCCGGATTATCAAGGGTGCTACTGCCACTATTCTCAACAGTCAAATTTTCAAAACTGGCAGTATCAACCTGGGTTTTACGAAGAACAATATTATCAGCCTCGTCGCCCTCGCTCGAAGAAATCCAAGGCTCCTAAGCCTAAGACCGCTACTGCCTCGTCCTCAGCCTCGGATAGAAGCAGACCGGTGAAGCAAATATGGGTTCCAAAGGCCGTTCCCGCAACCGATGTAGCACCCAATCTCAAATGGGTTGCTAAGTTTAATTAATTGCAGGTTGGGAAGGCTCAAAGAAGGAGCCAAGCAGCTCATGGAGCTGTATGGATCATTGATAGTGGATGCTCAAAGCACATGACGTGTGACAAAACGCCACTTTCAAACTATCAAGAACGAGACGGGCCACTTGTAACCTTTGGAGGAAATTCTAAGGGATTTACGAGAGGCCAGGGCGATCTAAGAGTTGGTAAAACAACTATTTCTAACGTCTCTTATGTTGAAGGTCTTAATCATAACCTATTTTCTGTGTCGCAATTCTGCTCGAGTGGTAAACGAGTAACAAATGTCTCGTGAAATATGAGGAAGGAGAAATTCTTCTTACCGGAATTTTGCAGGATAGACTCTATATTGTTCAATGGACAGATTGGATAGAAACCTGCTTGGTCACAAAGGCTGATTCCGAGACAAGTTGGCTATGGCATAAGAGGTTGAGTCACTTAAACTTCAAGGCCATCAACAAGCTCGCACGCAACAAGCTTGTGAACGACCTGCCAGATCAAGTCTTCGATCGTGATCACATCTGCAGAGCCTGTCAAGCCGGAAAGCAAACAAGATCATCCTTTCCAAGCGTGACGGCACAATCATCAAATCGAATTCTTGAGCTTCTCCATCTCGACCTCTTCGGTCCAGTCACTCCCTTGAGTATAAACGGTAGAAAATATGCTCTCGTTATTATAGATGATTATTCTAGATTTACGTGGGTTATTTTCATGTACAAAAAGAAGGAGACATTGGAGAAGCTACCTGCGTTGCTGAGCAAGCTGTGCAATCAAAAGGAGAAATCCATCATCTCCATTCGATCAGATCGAGGCACCGAATTTATCAATGCAATGATCGAAGAATATTGCACAAAGAGTGGGATTCATCATCAAACTTCAGCTGCACGCACACCTCAACAAAACGGCGTGGTGGAACGTCGTAACAGGTCGCTGAAGGAAGCAGCTCATACCATGTTGGATGAAACCAATCTTCCAAAGAAGTTTTGGGCAGAGGCCGTCAATACAGCCTGCTACACCCAAAACAGGTCGATCATCACGACCCGACATGGAAAGACTCCATACGAGCTGTGGAACAACAAGCTCCCCAGGTTAAAGTATTTTAAAGCTTTCGGGTGTTTGTGTTACATTCATAACAATGGGAAATCTCAATTGAAGACTTTTGATAGCAAGGCCGATCCAGGAGTATTTTTAGGATACTCAGAGGTTAGCAAAGCTTATAGGGTCTTTAACAAGAAAACCCTAGTTGTGGAGGTAACACCTCATGTTGTGTTTGATGAATCTACTTGTCTGTACAGAGAATCAAGTACAGGTACAGATCTGCCCGCTGCTAACAGGCCGTCTAACTCCCCCATTGACGACCTGCTAGTATGGACTTCAAATGATTTGGAGGAAGAGGATCAATCTGATCCTAAGGTCACACAGCAAGGGGGAAGTGATGCAAATACTAATACGAGCTGTAATACATCAGCCGGACTTAACCAAGCTGATCCCCCTCCCTCAGTCCCGAAGACTGATGCTGTTCACGACCTTACATCACAAATCGAGCAACTCGATAACACAATGGAGCGGCTCAACATCCAGGCCGAACAACAGCCTGATCAACAGCCCGAGCAACAGCATGTGCCCACTGATCAACCTTCAACTCATCCGGAGTTTGACGAACCCATTAATGAGCCCGAGCCAATCATTTCAAATGAAGAGAGATCACGACTCAGACGATGGATCGATGATCATCCGAAAGAGCTTATTGTTGGGAACCCAAACCAAGGAGTGCGAACAAGAAGGACAATTGGTGAAAGTGCGCTATTAAGTTGCTATCTCTCTCGCATAGAACCCAAGTATGCCTATGAAGCTCTTCAAGATGCTGACTGGATAGAAGCCATGCAAGAAGAACTCAATGAATTCAAAAGAAATGAAGTATGGTCTCTAGTGGATCGTCCTTATCATCAGGGCGTCATTGGAGTCAAATGGGTTTACAAGAACAAGAGAGATGAATCTGGAGAAGTTGTCAGAAATAAAGCCCGATTGGTTGCAAAGGGTTACTGTCTACAAGAAGGAATCGACTATGATGAGACGTTTGCCCCCGTTGCAAGATTAGAAGCTATAAGACTGTTTCTAGCTTATGCCGCTCATCAACGATTCAAAGTCTACCAGATGGACGTTAAAAGTGCGTTCCTCAATGGCGTCCTAGAAGAGGAAGTCTATGTGGAACAGCCTCCTGGATTCGAGGAGGGAGATTCAAGCAAAGTCTACAAACTGCACAAGGCCGTCTACGGACTTAAACAAGCTCCTCGAGCTTGGTATGAGACGCTGTCATCCTTCCTCATCGAATCAGGATTCAAGCGTGGTTCAGTCGACAAGACACTATTCACTATCAAAGTGAATGAACATATCCTTTTAGTACAAATTTATGTTGATGATATTATTTTTGGATCTAAATCTCCCATTTTGTGTGAAAAATTTGGTAACCTCATGACCGAAAAATATAAAATGTCTATGATGGGGGAAATGAATTTCTTTCTAGGGTTGCAGGTAAAGCAGTCCGATGAAGGAATCTTCATTAGCCAAACAAAGTACGCACACGAGCTGGTCGACAAGTTTGGTGTCAAAGACAGCAAGCCTGTCAAAATACCTATGCTCGCTGGTGGGAAGATCGACCCGGATCCCCAAGGAAAACCTGCCAACATAACACAGTACAGGGGTATAATTGGTTCATTACTTTATCTAACTGCTAGTCGACCTGACATCACTTTTGCAGTTGGAGTGTGTGCTAGATTTCAGGCTAATCCGAAGGAATCTCACTTGGAAGCAGCAAAGAAAATTCTCCGTTATTTCAAAGGAACCACAAATTTAGGTCTTTGGTATCCTTGTGATGATAACTTGCAGCTTACAGGTTATTCAGATTCAGATCATGCTGGGTGCAAGCTCGATAGGAAATCTACCTCGGGTACTTGCCATTTTCTCGGAAACAAGCTGATTTCTTGGTTTTCAAAGAAGCAAACTTCAGTAGCCACCTCCACCACAGAGGCCGAGTACATGGCCGCAGGAAGTTGTTGTGCACAAATCTTGTGGATCAAACAACAACTTAAGGATTATGAAGTTGAAGTCAGTGAAGTGCCAATATTCTGCGACAGCTCGAGTGCCATCGCCATTACTCAAAATCCAGTTCTTCATTCAAGATGCAAGCACGTGGATATTCGACATCACTTCATTCGTGATCACGTGGAGAAGAAGAACGTGGTTATAGAAAAGATACACACTGACATTCAACGAGCTGATATTCTAACCAAACCCCTAGCTGAAGAAAGATTCAAAATGCTATGTGGAAAGCTAGGGTTATTAAATGTTGAATCATCAGGCCGATCGTAAGCCTACAGGCCGTTATCTACCTGCCACATCTTTCAAAAGCTTGTGGGACCAACAATCGGGACCAACAAGCAGGCCGTCTCTTTACAAGCAGGCCGATATTAAGGGGGAACAGGCCGTCATCTACTCAACAGGCCGTGCCTATCCACAGGCCGTGTCTGTCAGCAGGCCGTGTCCATCATCAGGCCGTCGACTATTCAATAGATCGACCTGTGTTCCTCAAATTGAGGGGGAACACTTAGCCAAAGTGATCCATCATTTGAGGGGGAACAAAGGGCAATGTCTGTCTCCAGGGCGTCTATTTCGCCAGGCCGACATCACCAGGCCGTTCCACCTCGCCAGGTCGATGTCATATGTCCAGGCCGATATCACAAATACAGGCCGTTCATTTCGATAGACCGTTCTCCGTCACCAGGCTGATATCATCAGGCCGATATCAACCTGAATGCAACTGCATTTATGAAGGAAGAATCAAAAGGGCAGTATCACCCTTTTGTCTTATAACTTCTTCAATACGCATTGAATTCTTCATTTATTAATATTATTTATTTCTCAATGTGTTTCATTAGTTAAGGTTCTGATAACTTGCAGAAAATAAGGAAAAAGGGATAATGATTACCATTTTTGTAAAACATCCAGTCAAGTGTCAAGTTTTGACACATTGACCGAGAATGCATTTAATTCACTGCCTTCTCTCTGCAAAAAGTGCAAGTTATCGCACGTTCTCATACCTCACGCGCGAATGTGTAACGTTTCACATTTCACGCGCACACATCGTGTGGTTGAGAATTAAAGGGATATTTTCACCTTTTCAAATTCGAACGATCTCAACCGTTCGAAAATTCTATAAATATGGCATGCAGTTTCTCTCTCATTCTTACTTGTCTTCTTCATCTTCTTCGAAAAACCTAAACTTGTCTCTGCAAAAACTGCCGCCGTCGTGTTTTATTTCTCACTGCTGGTTTTCATATTTTCACTCAATCGCACAAAGATTTCACCGTGGTTTGTATTTTATTTCTTCTCTGCTTTTAATCTCTTTTGTAAGTATTTGTTACTTATCTATCTATATCGTTGCAGAAAACCAACAACCATGGCTCAAACCTCTACTTCCGGTCGCAAAGAGATGCAGTGGTCGGAAATCGAGGCCTACCTATCCGCTCGTATCAAGTATGAGCCCTACATGGTGCGCGAAAACTACGGTTTTCGCGATCTAGACTCCATGTTCGCCTTGGTTGAGAGATGCTTCCCATTCCATCAAATTATCTCCCACCGGCCGGCGAAGAATCTGCCCAGGATGGTATGCGCTTTCTTCTATAACTGGAACGAGGGCGAGTCCGTGTCTTCCCACACAGTCACCCTCGGAACCCAGAAATCCTTGGTCACCATCAACATTCTTGATGCGGTGAAGGGCGCCTTCGGTATTGGAGACGGAGGTTCAATGCAGCTCTCGGATATTTCTCAAGACCAACTGCAGCAGGTTGCAGATCGGGTCTTGATTGAGCAGAGGCAGTTCGTTCCAGTGGCCTTCAAAAGGAGCGAGCTGCGCCCCAAATTCCGCCTCCTTATGGACTTCATCCAAAAGTGCTTTCTAGGGCACGTCGGGAATTACGACCAGGTCACCCCGTTCAAATTCCAGATTTTGACGGCCGTAATTCTCGATCTACCGATCAGTTGGGCAAAACTGATGGTCTCGCTGCTCTGGGAGGAGGCCAGACAGATCGTTTCCGAGACGGAGGGAGAGGCCATTGTGAAAGTCTATCTTCACAACGAGAAAAGGCCGATGCGCCTCGGGTCGAAGGCCACCTATATCATCCTTTCTTACTTCAAGAATAAGAAGTGGTCCAATGACCCGGCCTTTCCCCCCTGTTTATTCCAAAAGATCTCCATCAGATGGAGATGGCGATTGGAGTATCGGCGCAAATTTATTATAACTCCCAAGACTCTGTCAGGGAGCATCTCGCCAGAACCGGGCAATCCAAAATTGGCTGGAGGATTCCGGATCAACCTGCTCCAAAGAAGAGGAAGGCCGATGTCGATCTGGTTCCCTCACGCCCTGTCAAGAAGTCACAGCCCGTGAAGAGGACTCCCCCTCGCAGGTCGCAGTCAGCCTCGGGTGAGCCACCCAGGCCGATGCACAAGGTTCTCCCCGTGCAGATCGAGGATCCTGCATCTCGCACAGAGTCTTCGCCCGACTCATCGCCCTCTTCATCAGCCGAACGGACTCCATCTCCAGTCCGTTCCGCCGCCGAGCCGACCGCCTCGCCACAACGCCCTGCATCCTCTCAGCAGGTCGTTGCTCCCTCGCCAGTGAGGTCCCCCCTCGTCCAACGAGCTGGATCTGTCGAGATCCAGGATCTCACTGCGGAAGAATCTCTGCCTTCCCCAGTTCGAGATGCGCCTGTGGAGGAGGACGTCGTGCTGGAGGTCCAGCCGTTCGTTGAGCAGCCAATGTCTGCTGCTCACTCCCAGGTCGCTGCCAAGAAGGCGGAGGCCAGGCTGAAGGTCATCGACCTGATGCCGGGGATAACCCAACTCCCCAAATCCCTCGACCTCGCCACTCGCCTCCAGTTCTACCTGGATTGTAAGTCGAGTTATTACTTCGTATTCGAGGCGTTGCTGCAGGTCGTCACTCTCGACGACCTGAAAGTCGAGGAGCTGGCTCTTGAAGCGGAGTTCGGTTTCTACACCGTGGGGGATGCGGCCTCCAATTTTCGTCAGCTGGTGCTTCGCCGCATGAAGGTCGAAGCCAAAATTTTGGGCATCGACCTTCGCCCCCTCTATGCGCACTCTCGCGCTTTGTATAACTCCGCTGCAGAAGCCGGAGACGAGTTTGATAGGATTCAAACTCCGGAGCACTCATCACCCAGGATTGAGGGTGATGATCAGCCTCTAGTTGCTGCTGCTCCGTCTCCGAAAATTGATGTGGAGGCTGTGTTGGATGAAATTTCTGCCAAGCTCGAGTCCATCATCACCAGCCTCCCAGAGCAAATCAAGCAGGCCGTAGCTGAGGCCCGGGCTGATATAGTGAAAGATGCCAAAGCCCAGGCCGATGAAGCTGCCAGGGAGCGCGTCACGGACTTCGCCGTGAAGCTTTTGAAAGAATATACCGACAAGCTCCTGCCGGGCCAGCTTGATGAGCTCAACATGGCGTCCCGTGACCAGATCGCGGAGGTATTGGAGGATTTGGCCAAGGTCGATGAGCGAGTAGAAAATCTGAATTCCTCTATCTCAAACTCGGCATCGACCTCCAATGAGCAGATCAACGCCATCCACGGCACCATCTCCTCCCTTCTCAATGGGCAAATGGAGTTGAAGGATGCTGTGGTCAAGCTGCAGCAAGAGGATGCGACTCTTCTTTCCCTTATCAAGGCCTTGACTGATGATGTCGAAAAGGGGGAAGAAGAAAGAGCCGCCGCCGCGAAGAAGAAGAAGGCCCCAAAATCCAAAACCCCTTCAACTTCCGTGGCTCCTCCTCCAAAGAAGCCCTCCCAGGCCGTTGCACCTAAGGCCGTTGGCGCTCATGCCGATCCCATCTCCCAGCTTGGTGCGGAGCAGGCTGCTGCCGCCAAAGCTCGATTGGCAGCCGAGGCTGATCTTATTTCCGCCATGGTTCTGGCTGGTGCTACGCCGGAGCAGGCTGCAAATCAAGAAGAGCAGCAGCGTTTCAAGGCCGGGCGCCGAGCTGCTGAAGCTAGGAGGAAAAGAGAGTTGGACTGGATCAGCCAGTCCGCTCTTGTTTTGAATGCAGGAGGATTGCAGCAGGTCGTTGATTGGCTTGATGAATCTCAGAACAACCTGCTGCGGGAGCTCAATTCTTGCTTCATCCTGCTGCACTACTTCATCAAGGACCCCTCCCTGCCTGCCGATGCCGATGAAGCGTATGCAGCCTATATGCGCAAGTTTCCGTACCAAAAATTCATTGGTGATCTACGGGAAAAGGCTGCAGAGGCTGGTGTGACGATAAGGGCCCCTGCTCTTCAATATTTTGCGCCCTTACGTCTTGGTGCTTCGGAGTATTTGGATTACTCTCGAATCGACCAGTACATCGCCCAAACTGCCATCGGACTAGGCGTCAACGTATCGAATTCCAATCCCGACTATCGTCGTATCAGGGATGGAATCTACGCGAGCATGCAGACGAAATCAAGGGAGCAGGTCCAGGAAGAGCGCCTAGCAGCCCGTGCCAAGATCCAGGCTATGTAGATAGATGATTTTGTAATCTTGTTTTTCATTTATGCTCTCAGCTGGTTGTAAATTCTCCATGTATTCTGCTAACGAGCTTAATGAAACAAAATCATCCTTTGTCCTGACGACAATATCTCTTTGTCCAGGCATCTGCCTTTACTGCTTTATTTTAATTATGTTCTTATTTGCCTTTCATTTAATTCCTTATCAATCTTCATGATTGAAAAATGTTTAAGCTCTGATACCATCTTTCAGTGTTTTATCTTAGGAATTATTTGTAAAGTGTTTGGTTTCGACATCATCAAAAAGGGGGAAATTGTTGGGAACCCCTTGCAGTTTGATTTTGATGATGTTTATCGAAACCACACTTAGGCATATTTTACTTTGTTTAGGGTCAAGGCCGATAGATCGACCTGCTACCTGTTAGTGCAGGTCGATGCCCTTTAACGTTTAGTATCAAGTTCGATCCACCCTGTAAGAGAAAGGTCGATGTATCGACCTGCCTCAATTGGATCGAGCTGGATCATCAGCCTGTCTATCGACCTCCCCTATCAAGCTTCCAGCTGGCATTGCCTTAGAAGATTTCAAGAGCTGGATTATCAATCAAGGTCGATGTTCCACCTTCATGGAGCGTCACGACCTGATCCTTGCCACGTCGAGTGCCAGCAAGGACGAATATTCCCAACGGCTAGAAGTGAGTCAGCATCCAACGGCTAGTGCCACGTCAGCCCGACTCCAACGGCTAGTTTTTCAAAACTGCCTATAAATACTTCAGCCATTTTCGGATTCAAGTACGGGAAACACAAGCTATCAACGCCATATCTCTGCCCAAATCTCTCTCAAAGCTCATATCCATTCAAGTGTTCGAAATCCGATTAGTTTCCCAAACACTTGACAAGAGAGGTTTCCGATTCCGAAAAAAAAACACCACAACGACGAAGCGTTCACTGCTGCTTGTCGATTGTTCGAACAACTTCTTCTCCGACTTGTTCGAAGTTAGAAAGCTTGTTCTTATTTTCGCCATTATAGAGTTAGTCAAGCTCTGTAACAGCGTAAGTTTGTTTGTACGTTCTAGTACGAAGGTTGTAAGGGTCACGACCCAAAACTCGTGTCTAGTTACTCTCAAGTTAGATTGTAGCTAGAACTGATACTCAGTCAGTATAAATAAGAGAGAGGTGGATCCAAAAGAAAAGGGATTCTCAGGTCGAGTCGACCTGACGTGGACGTAGGAGGATTTCTCCGAACCACGCTACATCGCGGTGTTTCTCTCTCTCTTTATTTATTGCACTTACATTTTATTATCTAACTGACGAGCATCAATCTGCATTACACGAATCAACCTGCTATCCATATTCAGCCTTAAGATTTTTCAAAGAGTAATCAACCTCCACCAACTTCCGCATTAAACAACAGTTTGATAAATCAAGCTTGATACCATACGAGCTTGATAGATCAAACTGCCTCTGATAAGGTCGACCTTGACAATCAACCTGCAGATCAACCTGAATTTTAGAAAGTCAAAAACGGTTGGTTATTGGTGTATTCCCCCCCCCCCCCCCCCCATACACCAATTACTCTTTCCCGGGACCAACAAGTGGTATCAGAGCAGTGGTTCTTTTGACCGCTGCTTTGCATACTAAAAGTTCTTTATCAAACTTTTGGTCATTTTGAACCGATCCTTAGAAAAATCTTTTTCATTCATTCATATCATATTATTTTGCTATGGAGGCTTCTCTTCTCAGGGTATGTGAAGACTTCTCCGTTCAAGGCTATGAAGATTGGAGCTTTCGAATCAAGATGTGTCTCAAGGCACATCACGTCCTTATGTGGGACATCATCGAGAACGGACCCTCCCCCATTTATGCTGCGAAGATTATCGTGGATGGGACAGCCCCCGGGGAGGCTACATACGAGAAAGTCCTTAAGAATCCTCGCGATTACACAACCGAGGAAAGGAAGGAGGCCGGTCTCGATGATTACGCAAAGGGACTCATTTCCAGCACCGTGAAGGGTGTCTACCTGGCCAAGATCAGAAATCTTGAAACGGCCAAAGAAATGTGGGACACCCTCCGGTCCATCAGCCTTGGCTCAGAGGAAATGAAGGAGAACAAGTTGTCCATGGCATGCAGCAAGTTCGATGACTTCAAGATGGTTTCGGGAGAAACCATTGAAGCGATGAAAATTCGCTTCACCGAGATTGTTCTTGAAGTGGCTGCCATCAACCCATACAAGTATACGCAGCGCGAGAAGAATCTCAAAGTGATACGTGCCCTCCCTGCAAATTGGCACGTATACGCCGCCATGCATCCAGCCCGATCGGATTTCAACTCCCTCACCACTGAAGATCTTTTCGACATTCTTGTCGGAAATGAGTATGAGATGATCCGCATCCATGGATCAACCCAGCCCTCCACCAGCAAGAAGGCTGAGGAAAAGAACAAGGAGGTAGCCTTCAAGGCCGACTCAGCCTCAGCTGCTACCCCAAGTCCGATTGACGAATCCATCGTCAAGAAGTTCGAGAAGATGACTCTCGACTACGCTCTAGCCGCTAGGAGAAATGAGAAGCTCCTAGGGAAGGTTGTCAAATACAAGAAGTTCTACCGTGACAACAAACGAAACTTCTCAAACCGCAACCACAACCGCCCTGACAAAAAGGGAGAAGGTAAACCCTCAACCTTCAATTCTTCTAACACACCCGAGGGTGGTTGTTTCAACTGTGGCAGGCCAGGTCACTACAAGACCGACTGTCCGGATCTTACCAAGGCCGAGAGAGACGAGCTCCGTGCAAAGCGCGATAAGAAGCTCAAAGATCAACGAGCTGCAATGATTGCCGAAGAAACAAAGGAAGCTCACCTCTCGGATAGCTCGTCAAGTGATGACGAAGGATACATCGCTTTCGATGAAAGTGATGATGAAGAATGCTTCGTTGGAGAGCATCAACAAAACGAGGGATCTTCAAAGGTAGATCTTCAACCCATTTCACTTTCTTTTTCTGACGATGATTGTGCAGAAGAAGGTGATGAAGACCTATCCGAGGCTGTGTCTTGGGAAGAAATCAAGAAACAGCTAGACGACTATGCCGATCTCGTGGATACACTCAAAGAGGTCGTTGAAGACAATGCTGAGCTATTGGATAAGAATGAAAAATACAAGCTAGCATTAAAAGAAAGATTCTCTCCCTACGATGAAGAAAAGGAAAGGGAGATCGAAGCCCTAAAGTCAAAGGTTGACGAATTGACTTTACGGGTCAAGGAGCTCGATACCAGGGAGCTCGAGAAGAACGAGTCCCTCAAGACCAAAGATGCCGAAATACACAGCCTTACCTCGAAGCTGGCTGACTTGGTAATCCGACACGAACTCCTCGTGAGAAAGGAAGAAAAACTTCAACTCACTTTAAGTCAGTTGAAGAAAAGTGGAAAGAAGCTGGAAGAGGTCCAATCCATGCAACGCAACCCACGCGATCACTCTGGGATTGGATTTAACGGAGAATCCAAGAAAAGCAAGAACAAAGACTGTGAGATCACGTTCGTGAAAGCGCAGCCTAAATCGAAGAATGTTCGGAAAGCTAATCAAGCTCTCCCTGATAAGATGGTCAAACTGAAGAATCCAGCTCGACAGCCCCAGGCCATCCTCATAAAGCAACAAAAGAAGGAACAGCCTGTTTCTCAAAAGAAAGAGAGTCGACCTGTCCAGCAACGTCGACCTGCCCCCTATCATCAAAATCAGGCCGTTCATCAAAGGCGATACCAAGGCCAGCACTATCAAAGGCCGTATCATCCTGAGTTCTTCCACCCGGATTATCAAGGGTGCTACTGCCACTATTCTCAACAGTCAAATTTTCAAAACTGGCAGTATCAACCTGGGTTTTACGAAGAACAATATTATCAGCCTCGTCGCCCTCGCTCGAAGAAATCCAAGGCTCCTAAGCCTAAGACCGCTACTGCCTCGTCCTCAGCCTCGGATAGAAGCAGACCGGTGAAGCAAATATGGGTTCCAAAGGCCGTTCCCGCAACCGATGTAGCACCCAATCTCAAATGGGTTGCTAAGTTTAATTAATTGCAGGTTGGGAAGGCTCAAAGAAGGAGCCAAGCAGCTCATGGAGCTGTATGGATCATTGATAGTGGATGCTCAAAGCACATGACGTGTGACAAAACGCCACTTTCAAACTATCAAGAACGAGACGGGCCACTTGTAACCTTTGGAGGAAATTCTAAGGGATTTACGAGAGGCCAGGGCGATCTAAGAGTTGGTAAAACAACTATTTCTAACGTCTCTTATGTTGAAGGTCTTAATCATAACCTATTTTCTGTGTCGCAATTCTGCTCGAGTGGTAAACGAGTAACAAATGTCTCGTGAAATATGAGGAAGGAGAAATTCTTCTTACCGGAATTTTGCAGGATAGACTCTATATTGTTCAATGGACAGATTGGATAGAAACCTGCTTGGTCACAAAGGCTGATTCCGAGACAAGTTGGCTATGGCATAAGAGGTTGAGTCACTTAAACTTCAAGGCCATCAACAAGCTCGCACGCAACAAGCTTGTGAACGACCTGCCAGATCAAGTCTTCGATCGTGATCACATCTGCAGAGCCTGTCAAGCCGGAAAGCAAACAAGATCATCCTTTCCAAGCGTGACGGCACAATCATCAAATCGAATTCTTGAGCTTCTCCATCTCGACCTCTTCGGTCCAGTCACTCCCTTGAGTATAAACGGTAGAAAATATGCTCTCGTTATTATAGATGATTATTCTAGATTTACGTGGGTTATTTTCATGTACAAAAAGAAGGAGACATTGGAGAAGCTACCTGCGTTGCTGAGCAAGCTGTGCAATCAAAAGGAGAAATCCATCATCTCCATTCGATCAGATCGAGGCACCGAATTTATCAATGCAATGATCGAAGAATATTGCACAAAGAGTGGGATTCATCATCAAACTTCAGCTGCACGCACACCTCAACAAAACGGCGTGGTGGAACGTCGTAACAGGTCGCTGAAGGAAGCAGCTCATACCATGTTGGATGAAACCAATCTTCCAAAGAAGTTTTGGGCAGAGGCCGTCAATACAGCCTGCTACACCCAAAACAGGTCGATCATCACGACCCGACATGGAAAGACTCCATACGAGCTGTGGAACAACAAGCTCCCCAGGTTAAAGTATTTTAAAGCTTTCGGGTGTTTGTGTTACATTCATAACAATGGGAAATCTCAATTGAAGACTTTTGATAGCAAGGCCGATCCAGGAGTATTTTTAGGATACTCAGAGGTTAGCAAAGCTTATAGGGTCTTTAACAAGAAAACCCTAGTTGTGGAGGTAACACCTCATGTTGTGTTTGATGAATCTACTTGTCTGTACAGAGAATCAAGTACAGGTACAGATCTGCCCGCTGCTAACAGGCCGTCTAACTCCCCCATTGACGACCTGCTAGTATGGACTTCAAATGATTTGGAGGAAGAGGATCAATCTGATCCTAAGGTCACACAGCAAGGGGGAAGTGATGCAAATACTAATACGAGCTGTAATACATCAGCCGGACTTAACCAAGCTGATCCCCCTCCCTCAGTCCCGAAGACTGATGCTGTTCACGACCTTACATCACAAATCGAGCAACTCGATAACACAATGGAGCGGCTCAACATCCAGGCCGAACAACAGCCTGATCAACAGCCCGAGCAACAGCATGTGCCCACTGATCAACCTTCAACTCATCCGGAGTTTGACGAACCCATTAATGAGCCCGAGCCAATCATTTCAAATGAAGAGAGATCACGACTCAGACGATGGATCGATGATCATCCGAAAGAGCTTATTGTTGGGAACCCAAACCAAGGAGTGCGAACAAGAAGGACGATTGGTGAAAGTGCGCTATTAAGTTGCTATCTCTCTCGCATAGAACCCAAGGATGCCTATGAAGCTCTTCAAGATGCTGACTGGATAGAAGCCATGCAAGAAGAACTCAATGAATTCAAAAGAAATGAAGTATGGTCTCTAGTGGATCGTCCTTATCATCAGGGCGTCATTGGAGTCAAATGGGTTTACAAGAACAAGAGAGATGAATCTGGAGAAGTTGTCAGAAATAAAGCCCGATTGGTTGCAAAGGGTTACTGTCAACAAGAAGGAATCGACTATGATGAGACGTTTGCCCCCGTTGCAAGATTAGAAGCTATAAGACTGTTTCTAGCTTATGCCGCTCATCAACGATTCAAAGTCTACCAGATGGACGTTAAAAGTGCGTTCCTCAATGGCGTCCTAGAAGAGGAAGTCTATGTGGAACAGCCTCCTGGATTCGAGGAGGGAGATTCAAGCAAAGTCTACAAACTGCACAAGGCCATCTACGGACTTAAACAAGCTCCTCGAGCTTGGTATGAGACGCTGTCATCCTTCCTCATCGAATCAGGATTCAAGCGTGGTTCAGTCGACAAGACACTATTCACTATCAAAGTGAATGAACATATCCTTTTAGTACAAATTTATGTTGATGATATTATTTTTGGATCTAAATCTCCCATTTTGTGTGAAAAATTTGGTAACCTCATGACCGAAAAATATAAAATGTCTATGATGGGGGAAATGAATTTCTTTCTAGGGTTGCAGGTAAAGCAGTCCGATGAAGGAATCTTCATTAGCCAAACAAAGTACGCACACGAGCTGGTCGACAAGTTTGGTGTCAAAGACAGCAAGCCTGTCAAAATACCTATGCTCGCTGGTGGGAAGATCGACCCGGATCCCCAAGGAAAACCTGCCAACATAACACAGTACAGGGGTATAATTGGTTCATTACTTTATCTAACTGCTAGTCGACCTGACATCACTTTTGCAGTTGGAGTGTGTGCTAGATTTCAGGCTAATCCGAAGGAATCTCACTTGGAAGCAGCAAAGAAAATTCTCCGTTATATCAAAGGAACCACAAATTTAGGTCTTTGGTATCCTTGTGATGATAACTTGCAGCTTACAGGTTATTCAGATTCAGATCATGCTGGGTGCAAGCTCGATAGGAAATCTACCTCGGGTACTTGCCATTTTCTCGGAAACAAGCTGATTTCTTGGTTTTCAAAGAAGCAAACTTCAGTAGCCACCTCCACCACAGAGGCCGAGTACATGGCCGCAGGAAGTTGTTGTGCACAAATCTTGTGGATCAAACAACAACTTAAGGATTATGAAGTTGAAGTCAGTGAAGTGCCAATATTCTGCGACAGCTCGAGTGCCATCGCCATTACTCAAAATCCAGTTCTTCATTCAAGATGCAAGCACGTGGATATTCGACATCACTTCATTCGTGATCACGTGGAGAAGAAGAACGTGGTTATAGAAAAGATACACACTGACATTCAACGAGCTGATATTCTAACCAAACCCCTAGCTAAGAAAGATTCAAAATGCTATGTGGAAAGCTAGGGTTATTAAATGTTGAATCATCAGGCCGATCGTAAGCCTACAGGCCGTTATCTACCTGCCACATCTTTCAAAAGCTTGTGGGACCAACAATCGGGACCAACAAGCAGGCCGTCTCTTTACAAGCAGGCCGATATTAAGGGGGAACAGGCCGTCATCTACTCAACAGGCCGTGCCTATCCACAGCCGTGTCTGTCAACAGGCCGTGTCCATCATCAGGCCGTCGACTATTCAATAGATCGACCTGTGTTCCTCAAATTGAGGGGGAACACTTAGCCAAAGTGATCCATCATTTGAGGGGGAATAAAGGGCAATGTCTGTCTCCAGGGCGTCTATTTCGCCAGGCCGACATCACCAGGCCGTTCCACCTCGCCAGGTCGATGTCATATGTCCAGGCCGATATCACAAATACAGGCCGTTCATTTCGATAGACCGTTCTCCGTCACCAGGCTGATATCATCAGGCCGATATCAACCTGAATGCAACTGCATTTATGAAGGAAGAATCAAAAGGGCAGTATCACCCTTTTGTCTTATAACTTCTTCAATACGCATTGAATTCTTCATTTATTAATGTTATTTATTTCTCAATGTGTTTCATTAGTTAAGGTTCTGATAACTTGCAGAAAATAAGGAAAAAGGGATAATGATTACCATTTTTGTAAAACATCCAGTCAAGTGTCAAGTTTTGACACATTGACCGAGAATGCATTTAATTCACTGCCTTCTCTCTGCAAAAAGTGCAAGTTATCGCACGTTCTCATACCTCACGCGCGAATGTGTAACGTTTCACATTTCACGCGCACACATCGTGTGGTTGAGAATTAAAGGGATATTTTCACCTTTTCAAATTCGAACGATCTCAACCGTTCGAAAATTCTATAAATATGGCATGCAGTTTCTCTCTCATTCTTACTTGTCTTCTTCATCTTCTTCGAAAAACCTAAACTTGTCTCTGCAAAAACTGCCGCCGTCGTGTTTTATTTCTCACTGCTGGTTTTCATATTTTCACTCAATCGCACAAAGATTTCACCGTGGTTTGTATTTTATTTCTTCTCTGCTTTTAATCTCTTTTGTAAGTATTTGTTACTTATCTATCTATATCGTTGCAGAAAACCAACAACCATGGCTCAAACCTCTACTTCCGGTCGCAAAGAGATGCAGTGGTCGGAAATCGAGGCCTACCTATCCGCTCGTATCAAGTATGAGCCCTACATGGTGCGCGAAAACTACGGTTTTCGCGATCTAGACTCCATGTTCGCCTTGGTTGAGAGATGCTTCCCATTCCATCAAATTATCTCCCACCGGCCGGCGAAGAATCTGCCCAGGATGGTATGCGCTTTCTTCTATAACTGGAACGAGGGCGAGTCCGTGTCTTCCCACACAGTCACCCTCGGAACCCAGAAATCCTTGGTCACCATCAACATTCTTGATGCGGTGAAGGGCGCCTTCGGTATTGGAGACGGAGGTTCAATGCAGCTCTCGGATATTTCTCAAGACCAACTGCAGCAGGTTGCAGATCGGGTCTTGATTGAGCAGAGGCAGTTCGTTCCAGTGGCCTTCAAAAGGAGCGAGCTGCGCCCCAAATTCCGCCTCCTTATGGACTTCATCCAAAAGTGCTTTCTAGGGCACGTCGGGAATTACGACCAGGTCACCCCGTTCAAATTCCAGATTTTGACGGCCGTAATTCTCGATCTACCGATCAGTTGGGCAAAACTGATGGTCTCGCTGCTCTGGGAGGAGGCCAGACAGATCGTTTCCGAGACGGAGGGAGAGGCCATTGTGAAAGTCTATCTTCACAACGAGAAAAGGCCGATGCGCCTCGGGTCGAAGGCCACCTGTATCATCCTTTCTTACTTCAAGAATAAGAAGTGGTCCAATGACCCGGCCTTTCCCCCCCTGTTTATTCCAAAAGATCTCCATCAGATGGAGATGGCGATTGGAGTATCGGCGCAAATTTATTATAACTCCCAAGACTCTGTCAGGGAGCATCTCGCCAGAACCGGGCAATCTAAAATTGGCTGGAGGATTCCGGATCGACCTGCTCCAAAGAAGAGGAAGGCCGATGTCGATCTGGTTCCCTCACGCCCTGTCAAGAAGTCACAGCCCGTGAAGAGGACTCCCCCTCGCAGGTCGCAGTCAGCCTCGGGTGAGCCACCCAGGCCGATGCACAAGGTTCTCCCCGTGCAGATCGAGGATCCTGCATCTTGCACAGAGTCTTCGCCCGACTCATCGCCCTCTTCATCAGCCGAACGGACTCCATCTCCAGTCCGTTCCGCCGCCGAGCCGACCGCCTCGCCACAACGCCCTGCATCCTCTCAGCAGGTCGTTGCTCCCTCGCCAGTGAGGTCCCCCCTCGTCCAACGAGCTGGATCTGTCGAGATCCAGGATCTCACTGCGGAAGAATCTCTGCCTTCCCCAGTTCGAGATGCGCCTGTGGAGGAGGACGTCGTGCTGGAGGTCCAGCCGTTCGTTGAGCAGCCAATGTCTGCTGCTCACTCCCAGGTCGCTGCCAAGAAGGCGGAGGCCAGGCTGAAGGTCATCGACCTGATGCCGGGGATAACCCAACTCCCCAAATCCCTCGACCTCGCCACTCGCCTCCAGTTCTACCTGGATTGTAAGTCGAGTTATTACTTCGTATTCGAGGCGTTGCTGCAGGTCGTCACTCTCGACGACCTGAAAGTCGAGGAGCTGGCTCTTGAAGCGGAGTTCGGTTTCTACACCGTGGGGGATGCGGCCTCCAATTTTCGTCAGCTGGTGCTTCGCCGCATGAAGGTCGAAGCCAAAATTTTGGGCATCGACCTTCGCCCCCTCTATGCGCACTCTCGCGCTTTGTATAACTCCGCTGCAGAAGCCGGAGACGAGTTTGATAGGATTCAAACTCCGGAGCACTCATCACCCAGGATTGAGGGTGATGATCAGCCTCTAGTTGCTGCTGCTCCGTCTCCGAAAATTGATGTGGAGGCTGTGTTGGATGAAATTTCTGCCAAGCTCGAGTCCATCATCACCAGCCTCCCAGAGCAAATCAAGCAGGCCGTAGCTGAGGCCCGGGCTGATATAGTGAAAGATGCCAAAGCCCAGGCCGATGAAGCTGCCAGGGAGCGCGTCACGGACTTCGCCGTGAAGCTTTTGAAAGAATATACCGACAAGCTCCTGCCGGGCCAGCTTGATGAGCTCAACATGGCGTCCCGTGACCAGATCGCGGAGGTATTGGAGGATTTGGCCAAGGTCGATGAGCGAGTAGAAAATCTGAATTCCTCTATCTCAAACTCGGCATCGACCTCCAATGAGCAGATCAACGCCATCCACGGCACCATCTCCTCCCTTCTCAATGGGCAAATGGAGTTGAAGGATGCTGTGGTCAAGCTGCAGCAAGAGGATGCGACTCTTCTTTCCCTTATCAAGGCCTTGACTGATGATGTCGAAAAGGGGGAAGAAGAAAGAGCCGCCGCCGCGAAGAAGAAGAAGGCCCCAAAATCCAAAACCCCTTCAACTTCCGTGGCTCCTCCTCCAAAGAAGCCCTCCCAGGCCGTTGCACCTAAGGCCGTTGGCGCTCATGCCGATCCCATCTCCCAGCTTGGTGCGGAGCAGGCTGCTGCCGCCAAAGCTCGATTGGCAGCCGAGGCTGATCTTATTTCCGCCATGGTTCTGGCTGGTGCTACGCCGGAGCAGGCTGCAAATCAAGAAGAGCAGCAGCGTTTCAAGGCCGGGCGCCGAGCTGCTGAAGCTAGGAGGAAAAGAGAGTTGGACTGGATCAGCCAGTCCGCTCTTGTTTTGAATGCAGGAGGATTGCAGCAGGTCGTTGATTGGCTTGATGAATCTCAGAACAACCTACTGCGGGAGCTCAATTCTTGCTTCATCCTGCTGCACTACTTCATCAAGGACCCCTCCCTGCCTGCCGATGCCGATGAAGCGTATGCAGCCTATATGCGCAAGTTTCCGTACCAAAAATTCATTGGTGATCTACGGGAAAAGGCTGCAGAGGCTGGTGTGACGATAAGGGCCCCTGCTCTTCAATATTTTGCGCCCTTACGTCTTGGTGCTTCGGAGTATTTGGATTACTCTCGAATCGACCAGTACATCGCCCAAACTGCCATCGGACTAGGCGTCAACGTATCGAATTCCAATCCCGACTATCGTCGTATCAGGGATGGAATCTACGCGAGCATGCAGACGAAATCAAGGGAGCAGGTCCAGGAAGAGCGCCTAGCAGCCCGTGCCAAGATCCAGGCTATGTAGATAGATGATTTTGTAATCTTGTTTTTCATTTATGCTCTCAGCTGGTTGTAAATTCTCCATGTATTCTGCTAACGAGCTTAATGAAACAAAATCATCCTTTGTCCTGACGACAATATCTCTTTGTCCAGGCATCTGCCTTTACTGCTTTATTTTAATTATGTTCTTATTTGCCTTTCATTTAATTCCTTATCAATCTTCATGATTGAAAAATGTTTAAGCTCTGATACCATCTTTCAGTGTTTTATCTTAGGAATTATTTGTAAAGTGTTTGGTTTCGACATCATCAAAAAGGGGGAAATTGTTGGGAACCCCTTGCAGTTTGATTTTGATGATGTTTATCGAAACCACACTTAGGCATATTTTACTTTGTTTAGGGTCAAGGCCGATAGATCGACCTGCTACCTGTTAGTGCAGGTCGATGCCCTTTAACGTTTAGTATCAAGTTCGATCCACCCTGTAAGAGAAAGGTCGATGTATCGACCTGCCTCAATTGGATCGAGCTGGATCATCAGCCTGTCTATCGACCTCCCCTATCAAGCTTCCAGCTGGCATTGCCTTAGAAGATTTCAAGAGCTGGATTATCAATCAAGGTCGATGTTCCACCTTCATGGAGCGTCACGACCTGATCCTTGCCACGTCGAGTGCCAGCAAGGACGAATATTCCCAACGGCTAGAAGTGAGTCAGCATCCAACGGCTAGTGCCACGTCAGCCCGACTCCAACGGCTAGTTTTTCAAAACTGCCTATAAATACTTCAGCCATTTTCGGATTCAAGTACGGGAAACACAAGCTATCAACGCCATATCTCTGCCCAAATCTCTCTCAAAGCTCATATCCATTCACGTGTTCGAAATCCGATTAGTTTCCCAAACACTTGACAAGAGAGGTTTCCGATTCCGAAAAAAAACACCACAACGACGAAGCGTTCACTGCTGCTTGTCGATTGTTCGAACAACTTCTTCTCCGACTTGTTCGAAGTTAGAAAGCTTGTTCTTATTTTCGCCATTATAGAGTTAGTCAAGCTCTGTAACAGCGTAAGTTTGTTTGTACGTTCTAGTACGAAGGTTGTAAGGGTCACGACCCAAAACTCGTGTCTAGTTACTCTCAAGTTAGATTGTAGCTAGAACTGATACTCAGTCAGTATAAATAAGAGAGAGGTGGATCCAAAAGAAAAGGGATTCTCAGGTCGAGTCGACCTGACGTGGACGTAGGAGGATTTCTCCGAACCACGCTACATCGCGGTGTTTCTCTCTCTCTTTATTTATTGCACTTACATTTTATTATCTAACTGACGAGCATCAATCTGCATTACACGAATCAACCTGCTATCCATATTCAGCCTTAAGATTTTTCAAAGAGTAATCAACCTCCACCAACTTCCTCATTAAACAACAGTTTGATAAATCAAGCTTGATACCATACGAGCTTGATAGATCAAACTGCCTCTGATAAGGTCGACCTTGACAATCAACCTGCAGATCAACCTGAATTTTAGAAAGTCAAAAACGGTTGGTTATTGGTGTATTCCCCCCCCCCCCCCCCCCCATACACCAATTACTCTTTCCCGGGACCAACATCAACAACAATGATGTAGATTACGGGAAACTCATTAATCTTACGAGCCATATTGCTGTAGAAATTCTCTCACTCGTTCATGTCCATTCAACACTCGAAAAATATAGAGCTTTCCCAAGTGTTGAAGATAGAGAATTTCATCATTGTTCTACCACTAGCTTGTTGCGTTTA
The DNA here is from genome assembly GCA_029379335.1 of Thymus mandschuricus. Classification (NCBI taxonomy): domain Eukaryota; kingdom Viridiplantae; phylum Streptophyta; class Magnoliopsida; order Lamiales; family Lamiaceae; genus Thymus; species Thymus mandschuricus. The sequence continues at coordinate 14,916,340 of CM057077.1, read as the reverse complement.
CTGTTGCATCAAGCTCTCTCTCATTTAGTTTCAAAGCTAGAATAGTTGAGATTGTACGCTGTTGTTCGATTGTAAATCGAAAGTTTGTATGTTGTATGAAACTGATACTCAGTCAGTATAAATAAGAGAGAAGAAGAATCCAAAAGTAAAGGGATTCGTAGATCGAGCTTGATCTACCGTGGAAGTAGGATAGTTACATCCGAACCACGTAAAAATATCTTGTGTCCTTTACTGCTTTACTATTCATTCTATCATTGATAAACTGCTCATACAACAATCTGCATTCAACAGCCTCGCTTTAAAAGGCTGTAAAGATTTTACATCAAGAGTTCCATAGCACAACCTCCCCACCACATTCCGCACTCAGCAGTTTGATAGATCAAGCTTGTTGATCACAACGAGCTTGATAGATCAATCTGCCTCACTCTGTAAAGGACTGCTTGACTAGCAAGTTCCTTAAAGACAGTTTGTTTTATTAAAATAAAAAACGGTTGGCTATTGGTGTATCCCCCCCTCATACACCAATTAACTCTTTTTGGGACCAACAAGTGGTATCGGAGCAGTGGTTCTTTTGACCGCTGCTTTGCATTTTAAAAACTGTTTCAATGTTTTTGGTCAATTAGAACTGATCCTAGGTAAAATCTTTTTCATACATTCTATATCATCATCATGGAGTCTTCGTTGATTCGAGTGTGTGAGGACTTCTCAGTCCAAGGCTATGAGGACTGGAGTTTTTGTATCAGGACATGCCTTCAAGCACATCATATTCTCATGCGGAAGGTCATTGAAGAAGGACCTTCTCCTATCTATGATGACAAAGTTGAAATCACTGGGACTTCACCTGGTGAAACTGGATACAAAAAGAAACTTGAAAATCCCCGTGATTACACTACCGAAGAGAGAAAAGAGGCTGGGCTTGATAACTTTGCAAAAGGTCTCATTTCTAGCACTGTGAAAGGTATCTACCTTTCCAAAATCAGAAATCTCGAAACATCTAAAGAGATGTGGGATACCCTCAAGGCTATAAGCCTGAGATCCGAAGAGATTAAAGAGAACAAACTCTCAATGGCATGCAGCAAGTTTGATGATTTCAAAATGTTGCATGGTGAAAGTATTGAGTCAATGAAAACTCGATTCACTGAAATTGTTCTCGAGGTAGAAGCACTAAAATCAAACAAATATTCTCAACATGAGAAAAATTTGAAAGAGACAAGAGCACTACCTGCTAATTGGCATGTATATTCAGCTCTTCTACCATCCCGATCTGATTTCAACAATCTCTCCACAGAAGAACTCTTCGATATCTTAATCGAAAATGAATACGGAATGATACAAATTCATGGATCATCACAACCTCAATCATCTAAGAAGGCAGATGATAAGAAAGAAAAGGATGCTGCTTTTAAGGCAGAAGAAACGAAAGAATCAATTGCCTCTCCTATTGATGAGGCTTTGGACAAGAAAATTGACCAGCTGGCAATTGATGTTGCCATGTTCTCAAGAAGCAATGAAAAGCTTCTCGGTAAAGTCTCAAAATACAAGAGACTCTATCGAGATAACAAGCAAAATTACTCAAATCGCACCGATGATCGCTCTGGAAAGAAGAGTGAATCAAAACCCTCAAAATTCAATTCTACTCATACACCTAAGGGTGCATGCTTTGGTTGTGGTAGGCCAGGTCATTATAAAACAGATTGTCCTGACTTGACCAAGGCAGAAAGAGAAGAGCTTCGTGCTAAGCGAGTTAAGAAGCTCAAAGAACAACAAGCTGCCTTGCTAGCTGAAGAAGCCACTCAAGAAGCTCATCTCTCCGACAACTCAACAAGTGACGACGAGGGATATATCGCATCTGAAGATGAGGACGAAGAAGAAAGCTTCATTGGAGACTCATGAGGAACAACCTCAACAATTGAATCATCAAAGGTAATTTCTCAAACTGTTCAATTATCTTTCTCTGACAATGAAAGTGCAGATGAGAAAGAAGATCTATCCGAGGCAGAGTCTTGGGAAAATATCAAAGAGCAGATGAAGGAATATGCCGAACTAGCTGAGCTATTTGAGGAGGTTGTTAAGGATAATGCAGAGCTCATAACTCAAAATGGAAAATTCAAGATTGCTCTAGAAGAAAGATTTGCTCCCTATGATGCTGGAAAGGAAAGGGAGATAGAATATCTAAAGTCAAAAGTTGACAATTTGACTTTAAAAGAAAAGGAAATGGAGGTCAAGGAGCTTGAAAAATCAAAGCTCTAGAAGCAAAGGATACGGAAATACACAACCTCACCTCCAAGCTCGTTGATCTTGTGATAAGACATGAATGTCTAGTCACCAAAGAACAGAAGCTATAGAACACACTCAGCCAACTAAGGAGGAGTAGAAAGAAGCTGCAAGAAGTAAAAGCCATGCAGCGAAGCTCAAGGAACAAAAGTGGGTTAGGGTATACTAGAGCTACTGGAAAAAGACCCACAAATGATGGAGTAGTCTTCACCAAAGCCCATGTGAAGACACCAGAACAGAATCACAAGGCCCTTCCAGACAAGGTCGTGAAGCTGAAGAATCTCTCTCATCAAGCGCAAGCTGTTCTTCTAAAGAATCATAAGAATAGTCGACCAGTAGAAAAGAAGAAGAAGATCAATGCTGTTTCTAGAAACCAACCTACTGATCACCAGAAGAGAGCAAGGAAGGCAAAGCATCAAAGGCCCTTCCATCCGCAATTCTATTATCCTGCTCAACCACAAGGTTGTGTGTGTTATCCTCAACATTCCTACCATCGACACTGGCATCACCAACCATCCTTCAATGATAAGCCATACTATCAATCTCAGTACAACAACCCTCACCATACAAGGAAGTACAGGAAAGCCACTAGACCCAGCACAAAGAAACAGACTGCCTCTTCCACAGCCTCGGATAGAAGCAAGCATGTGATCAAAGTCTGGGTACCCAAGGCCGTTCAAACAACTACCACAACATCAGATGTAGCACCCAATCTCAAGTGGGTTGCTAAGCTCAATTAATTGCAGGTAGGAAAGGCTCTGCGAAGGAGCCAAGCAGCTCGATGAGCTGTATGGATCATTGACAGCGGATGCTCGAAGCACATGACGTGTGACAAAACACTGCTGTCAAACTACTCCGAGCGAGATGGACCTCAAGTCACATTTGGAGGAAGCTCCAAAGGTAAAACAAAGGGATATGGAGATTTGAATGTTGGTAAAACTACTATTCATAATGTCTCTTTTGTAGAAGGTCTCAATCACAATTTATTTTCAGTCTCGCAATTCTGCTCGAGTGGTAAACGAGTAGAATTTACTACTAACAAGTGCCTTGTGAAAAATGAGAAAGGAGAAACACTCCTTACCGGAATCATGCAGGACAAACTATATATAGTCCAATGGGCTAATGAAAAGGAAACCTGCTTGGTGACAAAGGCCAACTCTGAAGCTAGTTGGTTGTGGCACAAGAGACTGAGTCATCTGAACTTCAAGGCCATCAACAAGCTGGCACGTAACAAACTGGTCAATGATCTTCCTGACCAGATATTCGATAAAGATCATGTTTGCAATGCATGTCAAGCTGGGAAGCAAACAAGAGCCTCATTTCCCAGTGTAATGGCACAAGCTTCAAATCTAATATTGAAGTTTCTCCACATGGATCTCTTTGAACCAGTCACTCCCCTGAGTATAAACGGTAGAAAATATGCTCTCGTAGTTATAGATGATTATTCTAGATTTACATGGGTTATTTTCTTATTCAAAAAGAAGGAGACCTTGAAGAAGCTGCCGGCGCTGCTCAACAAACTGTGCAATCAAAAAGAAAAATCTATCATATCCATCCGATCAGATAGAGGAACAAAATTTCTCAATTCAATGATCGAGGAGTATTGCACCAAGAATGGAATTCATCATCAGACATCAGCAGCAAGAACTCCACAACAAAATGGAGTTGTTGAAAGGAGAAACCGCTCACTGAAGGAAGCAGCTCGCTCCATGCTTGAAGAAACCAAACTTCCTATGAAGTTCTGGGCAGAAGCTGTAAATACAGCTTGTTATACTCAGAACCGGTCAATTATCACTACCTGGCATGGAAAAACTCCATACGAGCTGTAGAACAACAAGCTCCCCAAGTTAAAGTATTTTAAAGCTTTTGGGTGCCTGTGTTACATTCACAATAATGGGAAATCTCAGTTAAAGACATTCGAAAGCAAGGCAGATCCAGGAGTATTTTTGGGATACTCAGAGATCAGCAAGGCCTTTCGAGTCTACAACAAGAGAACACTCTCTGTGGAGGTAACACCTCATGTTATTTTTGATGAATCCACTTGCTTGTACAGAGACATACCAACAGGAAAAGAAGCCGAATTCAACAGATCAAAGAATGAAATAGTAGAAGATTTATCGATCTGGAGTCCACAGATCAAAATGAAGAGGATCAATCTGATCCAAAGGTCACACGGCAAGGGGGAAGTGATGCAAGTGATGTTCCTACATCAAGCTGTAATACATCAGCTGGAAATAACCAAGCTGATCCCTCTAACTCAGTTTCTCAAACTGAGGCTGTTGTTGATCTGGAAAAGCAAATGAAGCAGCTCAACCCTTTCGCACAACAATCGGAACCTTCCTCTCATCCCGAGTTTGAGGAACCCACTACAGAACAAGAGCCTATTCTCTCAGAACAAGAACAAACTCGAAGAAGGCGTTGGGTGGATGATCACCCACAGGAGCTCATTGTTGGGAACCCAAACCAAGGAGTGAGAACAAGAAGGATGCATGGAGAAAGTGCTCTACTAAGCTGCTATCTATCTCTCATTGAACCCAAATATGCACTCAAGACACTGACTGGATTCAAGCTATGCAAGAAGAGCTAAATGAGTTCAAAAGGAATGAAGTATGGTCTCTAGTAGATCGACCCCATCATCAATGCGTCATTGGAGTCAAATGGGTATTCAAGAATAAAAGAGATGAATCGGGTGAAGTTGTCAGAAACAAAGCTCGTTTGGTCGCTAAAGGTTATTGTCAACAAGAAGGAATTGATTTCGATGAGACGTTTGCTCCAGTGGCAAGATTGGAAGCAATCAGGCTGTTTCTAGCCTATGCAGCTCATCAACAGTTCAAGGTTTACCAGATGGATGTTAAGAGCGCGTTTCTTAACGGAATTATTGAGGAAGAAGTCTATGTCGAACAACCGCCTGGATTTGAAGAAGGTGATTTCAGCAAAGTCTATCGCCTACACAAGGCTGTGTATGGACTCAAGCAAGCTCCACGAGCTTGGTACGAGACGCTGTCCACCTTCCTCATAGAGTCTGGTTTCAAACGCGGCTCCGTTGACAAGACTCTCTTCACTATCAAAGTGAATGAAAATATCCTTTTAGTTCAAATTTATGTTGACGATATTATCTTTGGATCTAAATCTTCCAAGCTTTGTGAGAAATTTGGAAACCTCATGAAGGACAAATACAAAATTTCCATGATGGGGAAATGAACTTCTTTCTAGGATTGCAGGTGAAACAGTCTGATGAAGGAATCTTCATCAGTCAAACCAAATATACTCACGATCTGATCACAAAATTTGGAGTTCAAGACAGTAAGCCTGTCAAGGTTCCAATGCTAGCAAATGGGAAGATTGATCAAGATCTTGAAGGGAAACCTGCCAACATAACACAATACAGGGGTATTACTGGCTCTCTATTATATCTAACTGCTAGTAGACCTGACATTACTTTTGCAGTTGGTGTTTGTGCTCGCTATCAAGCTAATCCAAAGGAATCTCACATGGAAGCTGCCAAGAAGATTCTTCGTTATGTCAAAGGAACTGCTAATCTTGGATTGTGGTATCCTCGAGATGAAAACTTAGAACTAACTGGCTATTCAGATTCGGATTACGCTGGATGCAAGCTAGATCGAAAATCAACATTAGGTACTTGTCAATTTCTAGGGAACAAGTTGATATCTTGGTTCTCAAAGAAACAGACATCCGTAGCAACATCAACAACCGAGGCCGAATATATGGCAGCTGGTAGTTGATGTGCACAGATCCTATGGCTAAAGCAACAGCTCAAGGATTATGAGGTCATTGTAAAAGAAGTGTCTATCTTTTGTGATAGCTCGAGTGCTATTGCCATCACTCAAAATCCCATTCTTTACTCTCGTTGCAAACACGTTGAAGTAAGACACCACTTCATACGTGATCGTGTTGAACAGAAGAATGTTACAATGGAGAAGATACACACTGATATTCAACGAGCTGACATCTTGACTAAGCCCTTGCAAGAAGAGCGCTTCAAGATGTTATGTGTCAAGCTAGGTATGTTAAATAGCAACCAGACTGTCGACAATACTGCCACTACAACCTAACCAACACATCAGCCTGCTATCATCACGGCATGGTCTGTTACAAGTCGAAGGCTGTTGTAGAGATTACAACAACCTTGCTCATTCAAGGGGGAAGTAAAAGCAGTGAGTTGTATCACTCACTGTCTATTCATTTATTTATTTCCCTTAGTGCATTTATTTCAATTATTGGTATTTAATATGTTTTGCATGATTTATTTTAATATCAATTGCTTCCTAAAATAGCTAAACACTGCAAATGGAGAAAATATTGTCAGAAGCAATGATTACCCTTTTTGTGTAACAAAACTTCCTTTTTGGGGTTTTATGCTTCAGCAATCGAGATGCATTTATGTGAGAACTAGACGTGAGAAGCGAATAGCCGCGACTGGGCATGGACTGTCGTGTCCAACTGTTCACGCGCGACGCTTCACCTCGAAAAGGTGCGCGCAGTCAAATCGCCACTTTTAAAAAGGTGGATAACGGCACACCTCTTCATCTCGGCCATTCGATCGAATTGATCAAGGCCGTTCCTCACCCTCTATAAGTAGGGAATCTTCCACCCCCTTTAATTGTCATTTTCACTAAATCCGCTATTGTTATTATCTTTCTCTGCACGAACACTATTCAAAAACCCTAATCTTTTTTCTCTACTTTCTTACGAGAAAAATGGCCGCCTATGAACAAACCTCTACCTCCGGCCAAGATATCTCCTTTAAATGGCAAGATGCCAGTAAATATTATAACTCTTTTGTCGTGCAGGAACAATTCTTCATCTACAACAACCAAGGCCACTCCGGCCTCGACGACATTTTTGCTAGGATGCAGCGATGCGGTCCTTTCCACTGTATCATCACCAAGGTGCCAGTGAAATTCCTGCCTCTGCAGTGTCTGGCGTTCTACGCTTTTTGGGATGAGGCCGAGAAGGATTCTCTCGACTCCATCTCCGTTCGTGCCTCCGACAACGTCATTGCCGATGATTCCTTCAACCTCCTTGAAGCTGTATTGAAGACGTATGATTTGGAGGATTCCGGCAAGGAAATATTTCCCGACATGTCCTCTCAACTTATAGAGGAGTCATTCCAAGCTATGACTCTACCGCCGCTCGGGAAGTAGGCCAAGACCTACGATTTTAAGGGGATGCAACAAACTCGGCTCAAACCGGAGTTTCGTTTGCTATTTGACGTCATCCATAAGGTCCTTCTCTCGCAGAAAGGAACGAATGACAGGCTGACCCACGACAAGATCATGATCATGGTCGCTGTCTACCACAACCTCCCAGTGAATTGGGCAAGGCTGTTAGTTCTTGGGATGAAAGGAGAAGCAATGAAGGTCAAGATCTCCGTGGATGAAGATGGTGACACGGTGCTGACCATCAAAAGAAAGTTCAACTTCTGCCTGAAGATCTCGCTGATCTTCCAGTCCGTTTTTGAACGTGCTGAATGGGACGTTTCTGTTCCATTCAACGAAACCATCAAACTCCCCTCGAATCCGCGACAGTTTAACATGTCGCTGGGTATTAATGAAGCATCTCTCATAACCTCTGATCTTATGATAAGACCGTTCCTTGAGGCTATGGCGAGGTCTAATCCTAAGTGGAAGGACCCCCGTCCCGTAGCCAAGGGGGAACTTGCTGCCCCTCCCCAGCCCAAGAAGTCTTCAGGATCATCCTCCACCAAGGGCAAGGATAAGCTGGTGGAGAAGCCAAAGAAGAGGAGTGGGACGGCCGCCGAGGAAAGGCCCTCGAAGAAGCAGCACGTTGATGCTGCGGTAGTTAGCTCAACCCCTCCAGTCAAAGCAGTAAGCTCATCTTCTACTACTGGGGAAGAGCAACAACCTCTCTCCAAAGAACCACCACCTCTCTCCAAGGAGCATCAGCTTGTCTCCCCGGAGCATCAGCTTGTCTACAAGAGAGATGAGCCCATTCCCACCGAGGTTGTATCCACCGAGGCAGATCTTGTTGCGCCTCAAGATGGATTGTACCACTTGAATCCGCTCATCACTCATCAAGTGTTCGATAACTCTTCCATCCAGGTCATCCTTAGTGATGATAATGACGACGATGATGATGCTGCCAGTCTTTATCTGAAAAAGGCTGAGGAAGATGCTCGTAGGCTGGAAAAAGAGCAAGCTCTTCAGCTCTACGATGACATGGAGTTCGCGGCAAAGCAGGCCGTTGATGAATTGTTGCCCGGGATCAGATCGACCCCAGTGGCGTTCCGCATGGCCACTCGCCTCCATCTTTTCTTAGACATCAAGGGTGCTAATTATCATGTAATGCAGTCCTTGTTTGTCCTGAAGGATCTTGACAAGCTCAAGGCGGAGGAGGCCTTTCTCAAGGATGAGTTTCATTACTCATCTATCTCGGAAGCTCGTGCAAGCTTCCGTCAGCTAGTCCTTACCTCCATGAAGGTAGAAGCTAAGTCCCTGGGCGTGGACTTGAAGCCGCTCTACCTGGAAGAAGCTGAGTTCTATAATTCAGCTGTCCCGGAAAACGAGATGGACTGAGTCCAATCAGGCAGGAGGTTATTACTCCAGCCCGTTCTATCAACGTGGACGATCTGTTCCATGATGCAGAAGATGAAGAGGAGGAGGATAAGGAAGAAAATTTGGAGACCTTCCTGACCACTCACCAGCTGAGATATCTTACTTCCAAAAGGATGAACATAGAGCTTGAAGGTGTCAACACCCGTTTGTCCAATCTTGAGAAGCGGCTGGATTCAAGATTTGGTCAGTTGGAGGATAAGCTGACAAAATCCGTGGATGTTCTGTCCAATCTCAAAACCACGGATGAAAGACTGTCGAATGAAGTGAGCAAGGTCACCTCAAAGGCTGTTGAGAAAGCCAAATTGCAGAAGTTGCCGTCTCCAAGGAGATTGGTAATTTTACCCAGGTCCATCTTAAAGATCATATCAAGCCATTTCTTGGCTCGCTATTAAAGGATGAATATGTGGCCACCAGCACTGATCTCCGGGTATCTAACAGGCTGATCAAGGAGGTAGAAGATAAGCTGTCTAGCTTGAACTCTCTCATAACCACCTAATCAACGAGAAACGGCTGTTAGTGGAGACATTTCTGCTCTCTACTCTTCTCGCGAGACTCTCTCTTCCCAGGTCGAAGCCCTCCAGGCTGAAGTGAAGAACTTTGCTGGCGTCATCACAGCCATTTCTGATGATATCAAAAAGGGGAAAGGTGAGAAGGAGAAGAAAGCTAAAAAGAAGCAGAAGAAGAAAGAGAAGAAGAAATCCAGGGAAGGCTCTACTACCGAGAGGCCATCTCAATCTCCCTCTCTCACCGATCAGACAGGAGGAGTTTCTGATCAGCCAGGTGGTTCCTCATCAGGCACTGCTGAAGAAGCTCGTCGAATCACAGAAGTTGTGATGATGGGTGCGAATGCAGATCAAGCTGTTGATCCAAATGTTCAAAAGAGGATTCAAGCCGAGAAGAAGGCTGAACTTTTGAAGCTTGATGCTGCTAAGGCCGATGCCTTGAGGAAGATGAAGGAAGATGAGAAGAGGGCTTCTGTTGCCCAGGCGGAAGTAGACCGAATCATGAGGCAGAAGCTGACCAATCTCTCCCAACTCAACAAAAAGTATTTGAAGAGGAAAGCACAGGCTGCTATTGAAGGAAGAGACTGGCTTGGCAAGGATCTGCAGCGTCAATGGGAAGAGCTTACCAGTTCGTTTATTATGCAACACTACTGGATCCAACTCCCTCCCTACGATCAAGAGAACCATGGCGAGGCCTTCAATCTCTTTCTAAGGCACTTTTGGGAACGTAATCTCATCAAGAGAGTTGTGAAGCTGGCTAGTGAAGCAGGCATTGGTCTTCCCGTCCCTGTGAAGGAAACATTCTTCTGTCCTCTTCTATCTGATGGAAAGACAGTGGATTACACCACCATCAATGAGGGAGTTCGAACATCAGCTCTGAATTTCGACATTCCTCCCTCCAACCCTCGGTATAGGCAGATAGAAGATGGAATCTATGCAAGTATGAGACTGCTGCCCAGAAGAGAAGAAGCTCAATCAGTTGCTGGATCATCAAAGTAGTTGTTAATTATTTTATTTATGACCAGCTTGTAACTGTATCTCTCTATTTTACCAGCACGTCATGAATAAATATCCTTATTATGTTTTGCCCAAAATGACAAACTCTCTTTGTCTAGGCTATTTGAACTGTGCTTCATTTTACTTATCTAACTGCCTAACATGATCCTCTTAAATTATTTTAACAAGCTCGTTAAAACAGTCTCCATTAATTCTCTAGGATCTGTGTAAAGTGTTGGGTTTTGACATCATCAAAAGGGGGGAAATTGTTGGGAACCCTCTGCAGTTGTTTTGATGATGTTTTTCAAAACCACACTTAGGCACAGAAAGGCACAATGTCATAGCATGATATCGAGTTTAGATTATTTGTGCTAATATAATGAAGGAACCAAGATTAGTGAAGATCGGTTCGTCCCGAGGATCTATTCCGGATATCTAAGTTATCGATGTAAAACCTATCATGCTCCTATGAATTTAAGTGCGGAATCATAGGGTGTTCAGATCGATTACCTTAGGATGAAGAGAACTCGCAAATAGATCTTCTGATCTGTATCCCTGCTCGATTCTGATGTTAGATGGACACCGAACCTCGGAATCAGCCACGGAATCAGGAACTGCAGTCACTCTTGCTCAAGCCGGCCGCGCGTCTCTCTCTCTAAACCCTAGCCTCCCTTTCTTGTTGGAATATTTTAAGTGCACTCGTATATTCCCAAAACTTAGGTCAAACAAGACTTTGAGGGGGTATATATAGGAGAGACCAAGTGAGACTTGGGCTTAAGTTGCAGGCCAGGCCTGCAACAATGGACCAGGCATCCATGAGCTGATTGGCGCCCCATACTGGGCCCAATTACATGACGGCCCACTTATTCCTTATACTGTGGCCTATTGAGCTTTTTAGGCCAGATCAGGGATCTACTAGCTGGTAAAACCGAGGCCACCGAATGGCTAAATTCTCCATACTCAGCCCAGAGTATAATTTAGTCCATAAGTACTAAAACATTCCACTAGAGTAATAGTACTGAATTACCTGTTTTACCCCTGTTGAGTTCAGGGCTAGTATTAGACTTAGCGACCCCCGTATTTAAGATATCCCACATCCGTTGATTAACTTAAAGCTTCTGACTGCTTATGTTATTCAACTTCTTTTACCATTCCTGAGTAGTACCATTCATTCCTTATTCATCATACCGGAACTTAATCCACCTGCAGGGTTTGGTATGATAATCCTTAATGAATTCCTCAGGGGATGTGATCAACCTGTTCTACCAGGATACGGTGCTCTGTTGCAGTTACACTAAGAGTCGTACTAGTTGTAGTTGCTTCCCAGATACGGAGCATATTGAGTTACAGATCCTCTGAACTCTCACCCATGGTAAGTCAAAGAAGCAGACTACAACTATACACCCTTAGGACTCAACTAGAGTTAAGGTTCATCTTAAGTCACCGAGGTCTTGATTCTTTCTACATAAGTCAGAATAGAAGAATGCACCTCACTGTGATCCTATCAGTACACGCACGTACTAGCATAGACAAGTAGCCAAGACAAGCTACTTATGCAGCCTATACTACAGCCTAAATCGACAGTTATATCCAGAACTGTCTCGACTGTGATACCCTTTTATATCTCTAGAGGAACCGGCAACTATGGTCTTCTGTGATCTACAACACACCATAAAGCCTACAACTTTGAGATAATGGATAGATGTTTGATGCATGGATAACAATTCATACTTAATCAGATAAGAGATTGTAAGGGGCTATGGACAACACATGCATACAAGCTAAAAGGCCTGCTTTCTAGTATACAAATCCATCACATAAACTGTTCTCTTTAAAGGGAGTAAGGTCGTTGTATAATAGGCTCTTCTATTTAAACAGTTAGTTCTTATTGTTGCTGCCTTGCAGGTACTTCGGCCGGTAACTTCGATCTTATTAATCTAGCTGCCGAAGATACAGGCTGTTGATCAAATAAGGAAGATCAACCTGCCTCTCCCATAGCTGCCACCTTAGTTGCCAGCTATAAGGACCCACGTGAAGTGCTGAGTCATCACTGCAACGGCTAGTGCCATATCAGCTGTTCTCTAACGGCTAGTTTTTTGCAGGACTCTCAACGGCTAGTTTTTCAAACTATGCCTATATAAAGCCTTCAACAACAATGATGCAGATTACGAGAAACTTATTAATCTTACGAGCCATATTGCTACAGAAATTCTCTCACTAGTTCATATCCATTCAACACTCGAAAAATCTAAAGTTTTCCCAAGTGTTGAAGATAGAGAATTTCATCATTGTTCTACCACTAGCTTGTTGCGTTTACTGCTGCATCAAGCTCCCTGTACTCTCTCTCTCTCTCAGTTAGTTTCAAAGCTAGAATAGTTGAGATTGTACGCTGTTGTTCGATTGTAAATCGAAAGTTTGTATGTTGTATGAAACTGATACCCAGTCAGTATAAATAAGAGAGAAGAAGAATCCAAAAGTAAAGGGATTCGTAGATCGAGCTTGATCTGCCGTGGAAGTAGGATAGTTACATATGAACCACGTAAAAATATCTTGTGTCCTTTACTGCTTTACTATTCTTTCTATCATTGATAAACTGCTCATACAACAATCTGCATTCAACAACCTTGCTTTAAAAGGTTGTAAAGATTTTACATCAAGAGTTCCATAGCACAACCTCCCCACCACATTCCGCACTTAGGAGTTTGATAGATCAAGCTTGTTGATCACAACGAGCTTGATAGATCAATCTGCCTCACTCTGTAAAGGACTGCTTGACCAGCAAGTTCCTTAAAGACAGTTTGTTTTATTAAAATAAAAAACGATTGGCTATTGGTATATCCCCCAATACACCAATTAACTCTTTCTGGGACCAACAATATATATTAAAAATGGTTTCATTTAACAAGGAAGAACTGCAAATAGCGCATGACCCCAATGGAAGTAGATTCTTATAAAGTATGTCAGTTCAAAAACATCATTCCTAAGGTCATGTTTATGTTTTTGTATGCAAACCCGTGTTTAATGTAGATGGTGGGGTTTTATTTGATGGGAAGATATGGATATGACCATTTGTTGAAGAAATCACGTCACGAAGGAACAACATCAAGAGAAAAAAAATGAACTGAAGAGATTAAACCAATGTAGTCCAGCACTGGGTAAGTGATCAAAGACTCATAATCATACATGTAAAATGAGTATAGGTTTCCTTGAATGTCATTCTTGTGGATTTGAACTGATTCTCATTGAATCGGTTTGAAATGAATGCAAATTATGTTTAGTTTAAAATGAATCCAAATTATATTTAGTTTAATGCATGCAATATTTTTATTGTATATTACAAATTGTACTATCCATAAAACAAAAGTGACAATGATTATTAAGCAAGAATATATGGATACAAGAAGATAATGCTAGGCAACAAAGAAGCAACACATATCCTGACTTTCAAGCTGTAGCAACCGCAGATGGATTTCATATCAAGTTGGTTCAACCCTCATTTTTTTTCTTCGAAGTCGCCTTATAAACATAATAACTGTAATATGAATAATTTCACAAGTTTAACCTCATAATAATCCCCAAATATGACTGTTGTCCGAAGATAGTTTCGTGACTCCAAATTTTGTAGAGAATGGAAAGGAGAGGAAGGAGGTAAAATAGTAAGTATTTAAAGATCCATAAGCTATAAACCACAAGCAACGCAAAAGTATAGTAGTCTCTAGCAAGTTTTTGGCGATGATCATCATGATGACAGATAAAAAGATTTTCACTATTCAAGATAGTAAGAGTAAAAAATTAATTGAATAATTTCTTTTTATTATTTTAACGAATTCATATAATGATACATATAGGCACGATGAGGCATGTGAAGGAGTTACAATATGAAATAAAATTTCATCTTGAGATGTAGTAGTAATATCATTATTTAGTGCGACAAGGACAAAATAAAAAACTATTATTATTTTTATCGTCAAAAAAAGAAAGGAAATCGAAATATTGTAGACAAAATTTACATGAGAGCAATGTTCTAAAATTGATAGATGCCATTATGACAGGGGGCACACTCCTGTGAGGCCGGCCTCACCGTGAGGCCGGATTAAGATTGACACTTTTGTTTATAAAGATTGGCACTTTGAAACATTGGCACTTTTGTTTACAAAGATTGGCACTTTTGAAACATTGACACTTTTATTCATAATAATTGGCACTTTTACGAAAAATACGTTAATAATGTGCCAATTATTATGAATAAAAGTGTCAATGTTTCAAAAGTGCCAATCTTTGTAAACAAAAGTGTCAATGTTTCAAAGTGTCAATCTTTATAAACAAAAGTGTCAATCTTAATCCGGCCGCACCATACGGCCGGCCACACACAAGTCTTTGTCTTATGACAGTGGGTTGAGTATTAACGTTTAGGCCTCTAAGTGGGAGACTATACTAACGGACTAGGTGGATTATAAATATAAAGTCTATGATGTACAATTTTTACATAATGTTTTAGAGTACAAACTAAATAGGCGTATACTACCTCCATCTCACAAAAGTAGTCTCACTTCTAAATGACACAAGATTTAAGAAAAAGTAGAATGTGTGGTTGTAGTTAATTTTAAGGAGAGAGAGAGTTAATTGTAGCCATGTGTTATTTACCATTTATAGAAAGTGGACTAATATATGAGATGTACCAAAAAGGAAAGTGGGACTACTTTTGTGAGGTGGAGGTAGTATTAGTTATAATATCATTTTCTTGTTCATAATAAAAGGAGGGAGATGAAGACGTAAGAAAATATCTTTGGCCGGGTCAACAGAGAGGTGTCACTCTTTGTCTAGACGGATTAAACATTAATAATAGGACGATGGCCGGGTTACTGTCTAACATTTAGGCAAGGATTAGACGAATCTAGACGGGAATTTTTAGAAACATTGCATCAAAGGAGTTGGGAACCGATTATTTATATAAGAAAACATTGTTTTCGTTATAGGAAACATCACAACCACACTATATAATTTATACATGTATGCACATCTTTCACTCTAAATATCTAACAATTTGGATGACTTCAAATATTCAATATGACAAGGAGCAATGGATGTAGACATAACATAATAGCATAAAAGACAGTCTGCACCTTTTGTATTCAAATACTACTACGAGTACTATTTTAGCATTATATATTCATGAATTTTTTAGAGACTGTGCCATGTTATTAAGAAATACCGTCCAAAGAAAAGCATGTGCATATATTTATTTATATGGTCAAGGCTTTATTTATCATTAATTACTTCGGTACATCGTTGAACTAGCTAGGAGTAGTCGTAGACGTTTAATAATTCTATTACATAACTCCCTCGTCCATGAAATCTGCATAATGAATCTTTCATCATTCATTTCGATATGTTGAAAAGTGACATGTTAAAACAAGATATAAGTCTTATTTAAGTATAAAATATTGTTTACTTAATGTAGGATATAATATGTTATATCTAATCTAATCAAATCAAACTTAAATTTTATTTTAACATCTATTTTTTGACAAATCAAAATGCATGTCAAAAGATTCCTTACGCAAATTTTGTGAACGAAAGGAATAGTACATTATATAAGTCTCGAATAAAATTGAAGCTGAAAAATCGAGTTTTGTTTCATTAATCCTTTTAGTGAAACAATATACTCTGCGAGCATCCCCAATGGGACGGTGCCACGCACTATCGCGTCGTTGTGCCATGGCCGAGATGTTTGATGCAACAAACTGGACCGAAACAACCCTGCTAATGTCATATATTTTATTTTATTAGCATTATCAATCTTGAAAAAAAAAAAATCAGAATTCGAACGTTGGATATCTATCTATGGCCATTTTCCCAATAATTTCTGAACCCCCTAATTCACAAAATTGTCACATAATTCTACTCTATATTTGAAAATTTTCCATCTTTCCTTCCAAAATCCTCACTAAAAAAAATTATGTCTTCATCATCAACCTCATCAATGTTCTACCAACAACTGCAACAAGGGTACGAGTTTTTTCAAGCTCTACTTGTCATATGAATGGACAAATAAATCGAGGAACAACAGATTTATTCCAGGCTTATGTTGAGCGCACTACTAGTATTCTCCACTCCGAACCACCACTAACAGCTCATGAATGATTTGATCGAAGAATTATGGGCACGTAGACTGCGTGATTACAAATTAATCTATGTGGTTTCATGTAATTTAGATGTATGCATTTTTTATTTGCTGTAATGTTGTTTTTGAAAATTCAATAAATTAAATAATCTTCAAAATTCATTTTAAGTTATAGTCCGTATTAGTTAAATATTGAAATAAAAATCGAAATAAAGAAAAAAGAAAATTGCAGAAAATCTGAAGTGAACCCAACCACTAACGAAGATTTTGAAAGTGAGTTCCCTCCACTCTTCACGTGGAGAGAACCCTTTTTTTGAGTTATCCATTAAAAAAATGCTCGAATAGTTCCGATTTTATTAAGTACTTACAATGTGTGATGTAATGAGTATCTAATAGACTCTAAGCTCTTGTTTGGTTCAACTTCTTTTGGATAGAGAAAAATAAACAATTAAGTGAATCCATTACTTGTTGTTTGGTTTAAACAATATGTTAACAATTACCCTTATTTGGAGGTAACCCAATCCCCCAAAAGCAATGTTGTTAAACCCGACCCGGACCGGCCGGTCCGACCGGAAAACCGGTGAACCGGTCCCTGGTCCGGTCCGGGTTTTCAATTTACGTACATTTCAATTGACCCGGAGTGAACCGGTTGACCCGGTCAAACCCGATCAGACCCGGTCACGGTTCACTTAAAAAAATTAATTTTTGGCATTCATCAGGATTCGAACTTGTGACCACTAACTTGTTAGTCCAACATAATAACCAACTGAACTACCTCATATATATATATATTTTAAAAGTTCAACAAATATGTAAAATATAAAACAATATAATATATATTATATATATGGGTCATTCGGTTTTTTAGGAACGGGTCAACCGGTCGACCCGATGACCCGGTGACCCGATTCAATGACCGGTTTCGGTATCCGGTCCGGGTTTCAAAACATTGCCCAAAAGTTGTTACCTCTCATGAAGGAGGGGAAACAAGGGGGAAAAAAAAAACCCTTCATAGGTGACTTTCTTTCTATCATTAAACCAAACACACAATAAAAGTAACTCTTATTATATTCATTCCCTTCCTTAACTTGATTTAATTCCCTTTCTGTTACCCAACTTGAACCAAACGAACACTAATAGTGAAACTACAAGAATCACTTTAATGTATCATCACAAAACTTTTGCGTCTATACATAGTGAACGGAGAAAGTATGTCGTTAAAACACATGTTGGTATATGTTTTACTTTAAAACCTATTATAAATAATTGTTATAAAATTATATGCACTAGCTAGTTCTAAATAATGAAAAATTCCATAAATGCTTAATGATTCCTCTGTTTCTTTCTTTCGACACAATATTTAAGTAAAATCGAAATCTATTGTATAATTGTGACGATCCCCATACTTTAAATGAGAGTTGTTAAATAAATAGAATCATGACGATTTCGAAAGAAATGGAAGGAGTAGTAGGAATACTTGATCGTTAATCAAATGTTCCACTCCAGAATTATAAAACGGGGACTAATTTGTAAATAATGCAAAGCTGAAGGGCATTTCGCAGAACATTTTCATATAAATTGCGGAATATCTTCCTCGCTTCTCTGTCGCATCTTCCTTCCGGAAATTTATAGCCGAAGAATAATAGGTGCGTACTTTCTCTCTCTAGCTTCTGCTTTGGATCCACGAATCTAGGGTTTTTTTTTTTCTAGCTGGCGAATATATCCCCTTCCTTTTTTCTTACTTGCGCTGAATCTCATCCATTTGCTTTCTTCAGTTTGAACTTAATTAAGTTCATTGAAGTATTTGCTCATTTTGTTGTAGCGATTTTGCTTGGTGAGTGAGAAATGGTGTAGAACTTTCTCAGATCTAATCTATGAGTGTGCCGTTTCTTGGGTTTCTCGGGTTAATGTTATATTAGAGTGATCGGCATTATTTTAATAATGGAATCTCTCGGGCTGGGCTTTATTTTCTGTAATGGATGTTAATTTTGATTAAGCTATCTGGAAATTTCCATGAATTCAACGATTTTCCTTGTGCGGCTTGATCCCAAGAGCTGTTCTTGTGATTTGCCAAAGTTTGTACTTTCGAGTGAAAAGTTGGATTAAACCTTTTGATAACTGGTTAATTCGTTATGAAAAGATTTTGTGTGAGATGAATTGAAGCAGTCTTAGTTCTCCTATCTAGAGAATTCGAATGAGTAATTATGGTTTTTGGTTGTCAACTGAAGAAACAAACATTTATTCTTTTCTGTTGCCGGATTGGTTTTTCAAAATTGTTTCTTATATTTTCTGTGTGAAAGGCTGCGAACATTGAGCTATAATAGCAGCATAGTTATTAACTCATTTTTCGACAAGTTTCTGGAAGAAATTCTTCACTCTTCAGTGAAATGTTCTAGTAATTCAGTTATGGTTAGTACGTCTAATAGTTAAAGAATGTAATTTTGAAGCTTTTGAACTGAGGTTCTAGATCAGGTATATGCATTTTATTCTCTTTTGTAGCTAAAATATGCGCGCACGCGTGTGTGTGTTTCTCTCCTAAGCATTTCATTCGTTACGATTCTGCTGGTTATCTTATGATATTTTAATATGCATTTCTGTATAGTTTTTGCAGCATGGAGAATATTCACAGCTTCTGGCAACTAGGTGATGAGCTCCGAGGACAGTCAAAAGTGGCAGAGGATCACAAATGGTTCATGGCTGCTTCAAGATTGGCTGACCAGACTAGATCTAAGGCTGAACGAAGGATAAATCTTGATCTCTCAAAGGGTCCCTCTGAGCTGAGACCCATGGATAATATGGGATATCAAGAAGACAATAGGTTTGAAAATTTCAACTTCAACATGCTAAACCTAGATGCCAAGTTCAACGACAGTGTGAGCAAAAGCAACCTTAGGAAAGGTATTTACAACATGAATGCAGTCTATCAGAACCCTAATGCCAACTCTATGGGAAATATTTCTGGAAGCAAGTATGGCAGTAACAACTCAATCAAGGAGTCTAACATCAACAGCTGCAACAACACCAACAATAAGGAAGAAGGGTTAAATGCAAGCAATGCCATGGACAAAAGGTTTAAGACCTTACCTGCAGCCGAGATGCTCCCAAGGAATGAGATTCTTGGTGGATATATCTTTGTCTGCAACAATGATACTATGCAGGAGGATCTGAAGAGACAACTCTTTGGTAATCATACATTTGCTTTCCTTCACTAGTGGCCTAGTGATTTTAAATGCTTTTGGTGGAAGTGTGTTTCTGTCCAAGTTATGTACCTATTGCCTAATAGTTTTTTGCATAATGTCCATGGTTACACTTGTAATTTCTTCAACAGTCAGTAATTTTGCTTGTTAAGATTCTTATTGCTTCTTATACGTACGCTATGTTCTCATGGATATAACTGACCTTTTCTTTTGTAGGTTTGCCACCAAGATATAGAGATTCTGTGAGGGCAATAACTCCTGGTTTACCTCTGTTCCTATACAACTACACCACTCACCAGCTGCATGGCGTTTTTGAGGTAAGTTGCAATTGTTTGTCAAATTTTGGTTTAGAGTCCAGTGCTGGTTTGTGAGCCTTATTAAACATTTTTCTGAAAAAAGAATTTTTTTGGAGCGTTTAGCATGATAGGATGTATATTTCCATACTCCTTGTGTCAGTTTTGTCTGTTATTGTTGCAAGTGGTCTCAAAGACTTGGTCTCAAGTAACTCATATGGAAACTATTCGATGCTCAGGCAGCAAGTTTTGGGGGTTCTAACATTGATCCTACTGCTTGGGAAGATAAAAAGTGCAAAGGCGAATCAAGGTTCCCTGCTCAGGTACAATGTCATTTAATTACAGTTGCTCTCTCTTACATGCTTATGTTTTTGAATTCTTTTTTGACTTGTTCACTTTCCGTCTCTTATTGTTGATTAGGTGAGAATTCGTATAAGGAAACTTTGCAAGCCTATGGAGGAAGATGCCTTTAGGCCAGTCTTGCATCATTATGATGGACCCAAGTTTCGTCTTGAGCTGTCTATACCTGAGGTAAGTTTCACTTAAGTGACATGTTTGGCACCCCACAACCCTATATGTCTTATAGTTTCCTTTACATGGGGATTTCTCTTTTCTAAGTTCAGTTTGTTTATATGGATGAAGCTAATGGTTTCGACTTTGTGTTGATGCAGACCTTGGATTTGCTAGATCTCTGCGAACAAGCTGGCATGTGAGTTGTTTGTGCCGTCATTACTCCCAGCTCAGCATAAGCAATTGTACTATTGTGTGTGTATGCTGTAGTTTTCGTGGAGCATCTTGTGTGATTTCCACAGATTTTGCATGGAGCGCAAGCTTGGGAGGCGAATCTGCTTGAGTTATTCTTAGCTGTAGGATTGTCTTGGTCTGTAGTAAAACTGAAAGTTAAATTATATTTTGGTGAAGATGCTTGTAGTTTCACCATCATTTTTATGTGTAAACTTACAAACATTTTGTGTAGTGCACCTATGCTTGATAAATGCCAAGTTTGGTTTGTATGCATAGCTATGCCACTTTGATTTGTAGTTTGTTTCTCGTGGTTAATTGAATACTTGCTAACCTTATTTTCTCCTGTTCTCCTTCAAATGGATTTCTGCTCTGATTTTGAGATTTTGGTGCAATCCTTCTCTCTGTACTCCATTTGGTTTTTTACTAATGAAGGTATGAACATTAGTAAAAGAAATGACACTTCAAAGCATAAACTCTATTCCATAGAAGGTTACTTAAGCTGAGCCCAAATGTATTCTTCACTACAGATTATAGTAAAAATTATACAGCTACACATCAAATATCATATTTATGTCACACAAGTAGGGGACTTGGATATGAAGGACGGGGAAAACATATGAAGATATGCGAACTGAAAGTCCTTCGACTTCCTTTTCTGCTTGAGAAATGACCTGCAGGGTTTCTCTCTGATCCATTATGCAAATGTATCAATGGGCAACGGAAACAAGAAAGGCTCGGATCTTCTGGAGAAGCTCAGCTTTCACTGAATCTGGTATCGAAGCTGCATGATTTGGGAACAGAAGATTATAGGCAGGAAATGATGAAACTGACTTTATATTTGGACACAAGTTGTCCAGTTCTGGGCTGATTGTGTCCAACTTAATCTTAATATGGTACTAGACAAAAAGTGGATAGAGAAGCTACTTTAAGTTCAGGAAAGAGAGCCAATAGGTTTACTAGATCATCGAGTTTTTTAGTACAGTTTAGCACATCCGATACGGGGATTGAAAGATGATAAAATATTGGATGTGTGTCAGTGTGTATTACCTCTGCCTTTCGGGGTAATTGCACGAACAAGATCATCCACGGTGACATTATCCCTTCCATTCTTCTTCACAAATGACCTACATGTGTATACTGTTAAATAAGGATTTCATGACCAAAAACGTGAAAAGAAATGGGTGCAAGCAGGACAGCCGCCATAGATGTAGGAACGTCTAGAACACTGGTATCACAGTGCTAAAACATAAAACCAACTAGCAAGCAAAAACTGCAATAAAGGGCGTTGCTCCATGATCCATCGTGAGAAACATACAATACAATTACAACAGAACATATAATGAGCATACATTCTTCGACACAGACAGCCAAGAAATTATCAAAAGGTCAAGAAACATTGATCCAGGTGTCGACTTAATCTCCGAACACAGTAATGAATTCAAGTTCATACAGTAGATAGAATTGGATTCCAACTGGGTAATTTGGAGTCACAAGAAACATATGTGGGATATTAGAAGCTGAAGAACTGGGGTAGGGGTGAGTCCAACACTATATGCAAAAAGCCAATGAAAACCATGTCACTTTATGGTCATGAAATTTCAAGGGAATATGGCAATACGGTCTCGATTATCTCAAAATATCTTCCAATGCCGGGAAAAGATGTGCCCCAGCCTAGTATTGTCAGCATGACCTCTTTCGAATTTAGCTAACTCTTGTTACATACAACACGCAAAATGTCAATTTTGAGGTAATGGCGCAGTTGGTCCATAAGAACATTGTGCAAACATAGATTTTGTGTCACCAGAAAGAATTTTACTACAACACATACAACACACACACACACACACAAACAAAAAAAAAAAAAAAAAACTGAGCTCCAATGCAAAGGCAAAGATTAAAACAAGTTAGGTTAAGCTGTCAATTTCATAAACTCCAAAATCCATCACCAATTTGAAGCTAATTCATAATTCACTGACCTATTCACTTTGCTTGATAAAAAGCAATAATCAAATGCAACAGAATTTCAGCAGAAAAGGGGAGCAGACTGCACACCCGTTGCTCAAACTGCAGATTGCCAGTTACAAGTAACAGAAGAACAAATACCTGCAAAGAGCTCGCATTTCATCCTTCCATCCACACTCCACCAGCCTCTCCCTCACCAACTCCATCAACCGCTCCTTCTCTCCACTCTCTATCAACTGGACGCCACAGAATCAAGCTATCAATTCGTGATTTCAACTACAAAAAGAGGCAATAGGAGAAAGAGGTAAAGAGAGACCTTGATGTTGACGATCTCATGTAGCGTAGGCTCCTTGGGTGCGTTGTCGTCGTCATCACCGGCGCCCGGCGTCGGAGGGCGGTTAATGGAATGCCTTCTGCTCCTATTCCATCAAAATCCGAAAATTAACAGATGGAATTGAAATTGTGAGTGAAGATTGATCGATCGAAGGCAGAGAAATTACATTTGAGTAAATGTTTGGCGATGATGAGAAATTAGGGCAGTTTCTTTCTTTCGTATCCCTTTTCCACTTCCAACGGCTCAACCCCACAAACCCCGCCTTAACTAAAAAACCACTCGGTGAATATAGTCTCACCTCTTTTTTTATGTGTCTCGTTCCATTTATATAAGGATAACATTTTTTCAATACGAAAATTTAGACGAGAGTTTTGATAACACATAAAGTAGTGTGAATAGACTTTAATGAGTTAAAATTATGTTATTTTAAGTAATATTCATATCATTGGAACGACAAAAATAATACTTGAAACTTATCCATATATCAATGGGACATAGAAATAGTCTTAATCTAAAAAAATACCAAAACCACTAAATATATATGTTATATAGCTACAACTTTAAAAACATAAGTTTTATAATCACTTTTCGTTGAATGTACTATTTTATCTTCAATGAAATGGACTCAACACTTAATTAAAAAAAGAAAAATTGAAAAGAATCCAACTCTCTCTAGCCACCGTGTAAGTGTACACAAAAAAAACAATTAAATTTTGTTCTCATTTCATTCGTGCAATTAAAAAAAAAAAAGTGAAATCAAACCCAAAGAAACGACTCTCTCTCACCCAATTTCGTTCACCATGTATCTACACGAAAAAAAACCCACAATATTTCTCTATTTGTGTAATTCGCAGGAGCAAAAATGAGTGCATCGGAATCCGACCAAGATAGAGACCACGGGGACCGCGTCAGCCCCGACAAACTCCGTCGGTGCACCTGCAAAACC
Organism: Thymus mandschuricus; assembly: GCA_029379335.1. Classification (NCBI taxonomy): domain Eukaryota; kingdom Viridiplantae; phylum Streptophyta; class Magnoliopsida; order Lamiales; family Lamiaceae; genus Thymus; species Thymus mandschuricus. The sequence goes on along the minus strand of CM057077.1, from coordinate 14,892,371 downwards.
TAGCTCTGCTCGAACTCCGTCGGTGCACCGTCCGAGTCCGCCTCCGCCGTAGCCGTGCACGTCGCAATGGGCGCTTTGAGGCGCACTTTGCACTTCGCACGTGCGTTGAGGAGCTTGAGGGGCCTTTACTTTTCCTAAACCGAGCCAAACGTGTGGCTCGAGTCCGTGGGAGTGTGTCCAGCGCACGCCGGGAGCGAACCGGTGCGATGGTTCGAACCGAATGGGTGCCAGGCGTGTGCATATCACAAGCCAGCACCCAAAAGGTGCGAACCAAGGGGCGCGAGCGTGTGTCGACTACACGCCCGTGACTCGGGCAGGCTTGTGCCGGGCACGAGCCGAGCGCGGGTTTGCCCATGGAGGGCCGAACAATGGTGTTGGTTCGGTTCGGGTGATCTGGGCCGTCAATCAAGATTTGATCGAACGGTCCAGATCGAAGCACCCCTTCATGGAAAGCCACCTATCTCCTATAAATAGAGCCCTCCACAGAATGATCCAACACACCAAAAACGAAGATAACATTTCTCATCTCGTTTTATCCTTCCTTCCCTTTTCTCTCACTTACAAAGTCTCGATATTCGAGTAGTTCGACGGATTCTTGACTTGTAGTGCAACAACTCGAGAACGAAGAACCGTTGTATCTTGGAGACAATTGCTATAGTCCGATTGCACTATATCGGAACAATATTGTCTTACAGAGATAGAGTCTAACTCTAGCCTCGGTTCTGCCCATTTATCGTATTACGGTTCTAACAATAATTATAAGATATTTCGAAAAAATTGACTGTGGGCATTGAAATGTATGCATAAACATAAATGGGTATTTCTTAATTTTAGGTTAATTTTCTGTAATTTCAATCGATGAATTTCATAACTACATGGCTGGAATGTTGATTCCCCCGTGTAGTACACGGTGAAATCTACATTCCAGCCGTGTAGAGGCTGAAATTCCATAGTACACGGTTGAATCAACACTTCAACCGTATAGTGGCAGCTACAAATGTGATGGAATTCAAATCGTGTAGAGACTTTCATCAATTTCAAATTTGTAATATTTATTTCATATTTATTACAGTTCATTTTTGTGTGGCACGTGGGTTTAGATCATTGGGTTGTCGTAAGAGTTTGTGTTGAGGAGTGGAGAGTAGAAGTCTATGATTCTCTCTTATTTAAGCTTAATACTCGACACACAAAAGAGCATCGAACGATTCAGCTCCTCCCATCACATGGCTCTTTGCGAGAGTGCTTTGGTGCTCCTGCTATTGGTCCAAAAATCCTTTTTTGCGGCCGAGGAACGATGCATTCAAACTTTTGTTTATGCCCCCTCATCAACAATTCAATCAAGTCGATGAGGTATCTTGCGGTGCATTCGCATGTCTATACAGTGATCGTCTCCTCGCTAAAGAAACGATTATCACAGAACTCTCACTGAAAGTACACTTCAACGAGCCCGAAGGTGAATAGGAAGAAGAATTTTCTCTCTCTCTGTTCGACAAGTAGTTGGTTGAAGGTTAAGATTCTACTTATTTGTTTTGGATGTCTTAGGTTATGGATTATGGATTATGGATGTCATTAAATTTGTGCTGCATTTGCTATGAATTATGATTTATGATAATGTTATCTCAGCGATTTATGAATACTGCGTGTGTTTTTATGAATTTGTTGAGTTCATAGATTGAATAGATTGAAGTTTGAGCAAAAAGAAATCTTAAAAATTTTATGTCACTACACGGTTGGTACCAATTCCAATAGTGTAGTGCTACACGGTTGGAATTGGTACCAACCGTGTAGTGACATAAAATTTTCAAGTGTTCTTTTGCTCAACTCCGCCTAAAACCACCATACTTAACATTCTTTAAATTCACCAAAAAATATCTATCTCTACACGGGTGACACCAAATTCAATCGTGTATTATACATGGTTGGTATTAAAATATCAACCGTGTAATAAAGAACATATATATGAATAATTTTTAATTTTTAATTTTTAATTTTTAATCTATATAAAAAACATACTTCTCATTGTTTAAATCGACGAAAATCACTAAGATTTATTAATTTGGATAACCAAATGCATTGGATTTACATTCAAATGCTCACAAGTAAAGATTTGGAATGGAAGATCATATTGTCACTACATATGTGGTACACTAACTAATGTAGGAAATCTCATAATTTGATTGTATATTCACATATTTGTAAAGGGTTTAAAATCCCTATATGTTATTATAGTCATATGGTACGTAATTAAACGATAAACGACCATAAAATTATAAAATTAACCAAGATGAATCGTTGTTTTCAACAGATTTGACTTCAAATTTGCCCTCGTTGACTAGTACACGGTTAGGGTAATACATGCATACACGGTTGCTTCATTTATCAACCGTGTATAATTGATCATTGGTAAATCAATTAATGTACACCATACACGAAAGTTGACCGTGTATACAAGGTCAACTTAAGTACTTAAGTACATTTTTTCTGTCCATACCCCGAATACTATTACAAATTATTAAATAGATTGATTCGGATCATCCCGACTTAATAACTACTACAAACTACAAAATAGATTAATTCGAATCATCCTGACTTAATAACTACTACAAACTACGAAATAGATTAGTTCGAATCATTGCGACTTAATGTGTTGTTGTTGATCTGAATGTATGCTATGTTGTCCAATAATCCGATCAATGTGCCCCGGCTCCCGAATCCATCCACCGAACTTAGCAATCAACGACTCAAATAAATCCGACCGTTGTTCTGCATCACTCGCATCCCCGCCCCTTTCTTCCAACTCTTCCACATTTTTCCCTTCATCATCCGAAGACTCTAATGATATCGATCTAGAATTTCCAATACTCACATCTGGGATAACAATAGAGTGTTGCGTCGAAGGAGTACAAATGTTGATATTCTTATTTTTGTTTATGACGTAAACAGTCGTAGCTTCATCCCGCTCAACAATCAACCTAAACAAATTAGTGTGTCCTTTAAAATGACTTTAATCTTCTCACTATCGCTTATATTCGTTAGATAGTAGAACACATATTCAAATCCGGCGCCCTATTGCTCACGGGTCTCCCGAAGCACTTTATTACGTGTGAGTCCTAATTTAGGAAAATGCATAAGAAATATGTCGCCTCCCACGTATGTCGTTCTCTCCCAATGCCCACTATGATGAAAAATAATCATTTGAGAAGACATCTTGAAGAAAAAAAAAATCAACACATTAATTTTTATTTGTATGTACACGGTAGGTATAATATGTTCAATTGTGTAGCTACACGGTTGAATAAATTATATCTACCGTGAATAATTATAATTTCATTAAAAAAATTGGATTTCAAAAAAAAAAATCAAAAATTTTGAATGAATTTTCTTATACTACACGGTTGGTATTAAATTCCAACCGTGTAGTACCAGAAAATTCATAAAAAATTTTGGATTTCAATACTACACAGTGGATTACAAAATGAAGGGCATGTCACATAACGACATAAATCATCGTCTCGTACGTATAAATTGATTTTGACATGAACTTCTTATATATATATGAGGTCATATACAGGTTGCAAGAGACAAAACAATAAATAAAATCCCATTATTTTTGGGAAAAAAATGCATGTGCTTCAAAATTTCTGACCATACACGGTTGAGATGTTGTTTCAACCGTAGTACACGGTTGAAACAACATCTCAACCGTGTATGGTCTGAGTCAACGATTTTCTACTTCTACACGGTTGATATCTTGATTCAACCGTGTATTACACGGTTGAATCACGAATGTCAACCGTGTAGTGATGAACAATTTTATCTGCGGCGACGACGAAGGACATATGTTGGCTAAATTTTGTTGGTGCACCGACGATCCGTGCCGGGCCCATCGCAATCGACGACAAGAACATGAAGGGTTTGATTCTCTATCGGATTCGGTGGTGCTTATTTTATTGACGACGGCGAATTGCACGAATTGAAACGAATTGATTTTTTTTCCCCTTTTCGTGTATCTATCCGATAGAATTGGAAGAGAAAGAGATAGAGAGAGAAATGGTCCAATATTTCCTTAATCATATTTTTTTTTTTTAAATTGCAAGTGAAGTCCAATTTATTAAGGGTAAAATAGTACATTCATTCAAAAGTGGTTATAAATTACTTATGATTTTAAAGTTGTGGTTATAAAACATATATATTTAGTGGTTTTGGCTATATTTAAAGTTCTCCCTAAGAAATATATTTCATTTATTAGTTACATTTCGTAAATGAAAACAAATTAGCATACAATTATATTTTAAAACCTCTCTATTTCTGTTTTTTTTTTTTTTTTTTTGTTACTGGGCCAAAAATAAGGGACTAATGAGATAAGATGGATCTCTGACTCTGCTTATTTTAATTAATACTCAATCTAAACCAATAAGACCAATGGAAAAAGTAATAAAATCACCGATTGCAATTATGTTGCAACTCAGTTATATGGTAAAGTCCGAAAATTTGATTAAAAATCAACCAAATAATTTACAAGTAAACATCTAATAATAAATCATCTAACGCTTTATTTCGAAAAGTAAGTATTGTAGTTATTTATAGGAAAAACATATGTTACAAAGGAATAAATTTGTATTATAGACAAGAGAGCATGCATGGTCTCTTGGGTAGGATTGTTATCGAGCTCAGCCGAATCGAGTAGTGGCATGCTTGGATCATTATTCGAGCTCGAGCTTGAGCTCGACTCAATTAGCAATTAATGAGCTTGAGTTTGAGCTCGACTCGCCAAATATTTGATAAAAGGTATTAGAGTTCAAGCTCGAACTCAGCTTGTGAAAATCGTAAATTTTAGTTTGAATTTCATTATATTCAACTAGACTACCCGTAACTATAAAGCTCTAATTTCTTGAATTAATTTACGTATATTGAACATCCGTAAATTAATCAAATCTTTCATATTCACATGTATTGAAGAAACGAATCCTAATTATGCTGACATATTTCTATTATTTTATATTTATATAATATACCCCCTCCGTCCCTTAAGCAAGCGCCTTTATTTCCTTTTTGGTTTATCTCTCAAGAGTGTGAATAATCAATCGTAAAAAAAAATTTACATTTAAAGTTATAGTAAAACTTAAAAATACGTGAAACTCAATCTCTACTATAAACACTTATAAATGTAAAACTTTATTTTCGATACTCGAGCTTGTTACACATATTTTAATATTTATGAAATCTAGCGGTGATTAAGGTTAAATTAAGTGATTATCTTAGATTATCTTAGCCGAATTCTTTGATTATTAATACATGTATCACGTCTAAATTGGATTAAGTTGGTTAATTGAGTTCATTGTTCTTATGTAGGTTTAGTTAAATTTACTTTCCTAGAATCAACCTTTTTATCTTATTTGAATTTATTAATTTCTTCTTTTGTTTTTCTTTACTTATTATTTTCACTTATTTGTTTTAATATTTGCCTAGGATTTTAGAACCATAAACCAAATTATTGTGTGCCTAGACATTTGTCCAAATTTAGAGTAGAGGCAACTTGTGTGATTTCGGTATAACAATCCTTGTGGATACGATACTCGTATTTCTCTTTACTATACCTATTTTAGGTGGTGAAAATAGTGCGATCAGGTATCTAGGGATTGTTCTGTGAAAAAACGTGAGGAAACGCATGAAGAAAAGAAATTGTTGAAGAGTTGAGCGTCGGACCCAACGAGTGAGCGCTTGCTGGCCAACGATTGCTCGGCCTAGCAAGCCAACGAGCCAATGAGTCACCAAGCGAGCAACGTCGGCCTAGCGAGCTCGTGAGCGAGCGCTCGCCATGCGAGAGACCACTCAGCTAGCGAGTTTTTAGTATTTTGTTTCCTTTCTCGTCTAGGTTTCGGACCATATATATATAATTTATCATTTATTTCCTTTAGCTTTTCGAACACAATACTCCAATTTAGATTTATTTATTGCTTTATTATTGTTTTGGATCCAAGACTCAAGTTTCAATTCAAATTTAATTCTTCGTTCTTCAATTCCTTGTTCAAGCTCTCGTCTTTCAATTCACAAGTTTAATTTTTTTTTCAAATTGTTTATTTTAAAATTTCTATGGTCTTTCTTGCTTAGTTAACTGTTTGATTCTTGTTTTCAAAGTTATATTAATTCCTTTATTTTAAAAGTATTTAGTTAAGATTTATTTTCAAGTTCTTAGATTTAATTTCCCAAGTTTCAAATTGTTTATTTTAAAATTTCTTTGGTCTTTCTTGCTTAGTTAACTGTTTGATTCTTGTTTTCAAAGTTATATTAATTCCTTTATTTTAAAAGTATTTAGTTAAGATTTATTTTCAAGTTCTTAGATTTAATTTCCCAAGCATGTTTAGGTTTGTTTTCTTTTGTTTCTCTATTGCTTTCTTTATGCTTTTATGTCTGCCTATGTAGTTTTATAGTTTTCTTTTAGTTCTCTTCTTACTTAAAGTTAGTTTAATTTATCGTTCTTAGGTTTAGATTCAGTCTTTTTTTTTGGTGAAACGCCTAACAAAGAGATCCATGTAACAAATCATGAGACAACTTAATAGGAAACCAAGTCATAGATTTGCACATGTAATCTAAATCCAAGGCACCAACACTAATCTAAATCCAGAAGGGAACATAGCAAATCAGACAGACCTCAACGCTAATGAAACCCTTCAGCCTCAGTCTTCAGGTAGGCAAAGGCCTCACAAGAAGCCCACTCCTCAGTGGTAGGTAGGGATGTCAAACGTGCCAATCCACCGATTTTTGGACAAGCCCTATCAGGTTGCGGGCTATTTAGTTAGGGTAAATCGAGGGTTTTTTTTTTTTTTTTCCTTCCGGGATAATATTTTTTGGCCCTAACCCTAACCATCTCAGTTTCTGGCTAGCTCATCAGGCCATTAAATTTACAAAAAATAAAATGGACATCATATAAACGTAAAAATAATTATTTTTCAACACAAACAAAATAAATAATTTGTATTGTGAATTTAGCAAAGTGTTAGAAGAAAAAATGTTGAAAATATTAAACTTTATTTTAAAAGTGTTGAAGAAAAAATGTATAGAATTTAATTTTCACCAAGTGTTGAATAAAAAATATGTATAGAATTTTAAAATGTGGTTACATTTTCATTAAAAATAAAATAAAAATACTAAATAATAATTAAAAAAGAGGGGCTATAAGTAGTGTAATGCAATATCACATGAATTCATGATTCATGGTAAACCCACGGGGCCAACCTATAGGCTTTCAGGCCAACCCTATCGTGTGTTTTTTTTTTTCGGTCCAACCCTATTGGACTTTTTTTCAACTTTCGGGCTAACATTTTTTTGCCCTAAACCACTCTTTTCTTTGGGCTATTCGGACCGGCACATCAGGTTCGGGTTTTTTTTACATCCCTAGTGGTAAGATGGTGTAATATCCCGAATTTCGTAATATATAGTTAGTCAATTTTTCTCTTAATAAAATTTAGAGATTCACAAATATTTTGGAATTGATAATGAGATGAGTATTGAAAATATTAAATTAATATAACTATTCTATTAAAGATAATTATATTATTTCTAATAGTTTATAAATAAAAAAGTATATTCTTTTATAATATACTATATTAATACATACCATGTAAAAGTTAATAAAAATAAAATAAAAGCCCACATTTCTTTTATTGCATGGACATGTGCAATTGCATACACGTAAATGTGCATGCATGCTTCCATTTGGTGTTATACGTGTTATTTAAATGTGCATGCATGCTTCCATATGCCTTGATGAATATGGCATATAGTCTTGCAAACGTGTTAAGCTTAAGGTGATGACTAATTACATTTATTTTTGCCTATAAATACCTAATGAATTGTGTTCATTCTTGTCATCCTGAGATTCTAGCCATGTCTCTCTCTCAATCTTCAAAAGTTATTATAGTTAAGTTAGGAAAGTAAGAGCTAGTAGTGTAAGAAGAAGGGGTGGTCACAATATACCGAAGGGAGATTCGTAACATCTAAAGGTTAAGAGTTTAAGGTGGGGTTTTATTTTCAGTATATTCGTGGAGTTTCTCTTTCCAAAATATTATTTTGAGTTAGTAAGCTCTAAAATGTGGGTTTCTTTTTCTAAAATATTATTTTGAGTTGAGAAAATATACCATCCTATCTAAGTAGCTTAAGAGAAACTAATAGTTGTTCAAAACTTAAAAAAACACAAAATCTATCCAATTTTCAAGTGAGTGTACAAAAATACCCCCCACCTCCTTTTCACTTTCTCCCCCACTCACGATTCTATTTCCCCCCACTCTCCAACTCTTTCTTCTCTCTCTTCTCTCTATCTCACTTGCAAACAAAATTAGCTCTTCTCTCTCTCTCTCCAACTTCTCTCTTCTCTCTCTATATCCATGGAGACGGTTTCAGTCGGAGGCGCAGGCAGCGGCGGCGGCTGGTGGATGAGGCGCGACATGGAGGAGGAGGAGGAGTTGTCAATCTCTTGAGGAGCGGGTGAGGATCTGATCGGGCGGCTGACGCAGCCGGAGAAGGTGAAGCTCCTCGGGAACAATGTCGCCTCTGTGTCGCGGCTGGGGATCAAGGGGTACGAGTGGTGGTCGGAGGCGCTCCACGGCGTCTCCAACGTCGGCCCTGGCACCAGATTCGGCGGCGATTTCCCCGGCGCCACCAGTTTCCCGCAGGTCATCAACGTCGCCGCCTCCTTCAACGCTTCACTGTGGGAAGCAATTGGGAAAGTAAGATTAATTAGAGCATTAGCAGTGGAGTACGGGAGAATACGAGAGTACGGCGTATGCTGGTTAAAAAGTGTGCTGACAAGGACAGAGTACGGCGTATGCTGAAAAGTAGTGCAGTGGAGTACGGTGTATGCTGTTTATTTTATGTGCTGACTAGACTATGCTGACTGGACATTGTTAGTTATTTGTTAATTCTTATTTCGATTTAATATTTTTCTTGTCGTTCGAATACGAGTTTTTTTAATAAATAAAATTCTATTGTACATTTGAAAAATTAAAATACAAAGATTTTAAAATATAACAAACAAAACAATTAAAAGGTGAAAAATTGTTAAAAAAATTAATCAATTCGATTTTAATCCATATTTGTTTTAAAATGGAAATTAATCACCAACTTGTTTACACTTGAAATAAATGGACGTGTCAAAATTAATAAAAGCTTAACTAGTTACAATTGATTATCATGAAAGTTTGAAAATCGAATTAATTTTAGATTATTGGGTTGGCCCACGGTTAATCATGATTACGAGTTTTTTTAATAAATCCAATTGTATTGCACCTTTGGAAAATTACAATACAAAGATTTTAAAACAAAAAAAAACAAAACAATTAAAAGGTGAAAAAATGGATTAAAAGTGGGCCCTTGCATCGCGGTTAGTATTGCGTGCCCACATTTCCTCGATCATATCATCTTGCAATTTATCGTGGGCCCTTGCATCGCGGGTATTCACATTCCTATGAATAGGTCCTGCGAACGAGGCATCGACACCTTGTCGCGCTTGCACCCCACCACCACTTGAGCTCGAACTCGCTTCTTCCTCCCCCGACCAATTTTCTACATCCGGGCCTTCATCTTCAACTATCATATTATGCATGATGACACATGCGTACATGATTTCTGTTATATTTTCTAGATAGTGTGGTCGGGCAGGCGCACGAATAATTCCCCACCTTTGTTGTAGAACACCGAATGCTCGTTCGATGTCCTTCCTCGCAGCCTCTTGCTTAAGAGCGAAATGTCGTCTCTGGTCAGTTGTCGGACACGGCAACGTCTTTACAAAGGTAGGCCATCTAGGATAAATGCCGTCAGCTAGATAATATCCCATCCGGTAGAGGTTGTTGTTAGCCATGAAGCTCACTGCCGGAGCAACACCATTCAAAACGTCGTTGAATAGAGGGCTTTGGTTAAGGACATTGATGTCGTTGTTCGAGCCAGCGACCCCGAAAAAAGCATGCCAAATCCACAGGTCGGTGGACGCAACAGCTTCAAGAATTAATGTAGGACACGCCTTCTTATAATTGAGATACGCACCTGCCCAAGCCGTTGGACAATTTTTCCATGGCCAATGCATGCAATCGACACTCCCGAGCATTCCCGGAAAGCCGTGCTTCACCTCGTGCATTTGGATGAGTCGGGCACAATCCATTTGAGTCGGCCTTCGCAAGTATTCGTCTCCAAAAGCAGCAATAAGGGCACGACAAAATTTCTCCAGAATCAGACGCCCGGTTGAGTCAGCAATCCGCAGGTACTCGTCGAACATATCTGGAGCACCTCCATACGCAAGCTGTCTGAGTGCCATGGTGCACTTTTGTAATGGATGAAGGCCTTCTCGACCGGTAGCATCTGGTCGTTGTTGAAAATACTGATCTGCGACCGATACGGCGTTGACAATCTTCAAGAATACCACTCGCCGCATACGGAATCGGCGACGAAACATGAAATCTGAGTAGGTAGGTCGGTCTGAAAAATAATCGTTGTACAACTGCTTGAAACCTCCCTCACGATCACGCTCAATATATTTTTTTTTCGATTTCTTACTACTTTCCTGAGCAGCATCCTCACACTCTTTTAATTTATCTATCTCAAATTGGCACAACAAGGCCATGGTTTGGCGTGCCAATCTCATTTTCTCCTCGTGATTCATTTTGTTGAATACGAGAACTTAAACAAATATTCAACAAAATCGAAGAACACAATTGAAGAAAGTTTGAAGAAGAAAAATGAAGGTGTGTTGAAATTAGTTGAGAAAGTATGTATTAATAGAGGAAACAAAAAATGGTAAAAAATAAAAATTATACTAGAAATTGGTTGATCATCCATTCACAATCCCAAAATTGGCTATACTCCCAATAAGAGAGTGACACTTGTCACTTATCATAAGGAAAAAATGAACCACAATCCATGCAATAAAAAGAGGACCAATGGGAGAGTGACATGTGTTAGTTGCAATGCACAACTTGGAAAATAAATGAAAATGAAGCAACGAGTAGTTGTGGTCAACAATCCATTAATTGTGTTCTATGACACATTTGAACAAGAAGTGACAATAGCTTGGAGTAGTTGTGGTCAACAATCCATTAATTGTGTTCTATGACACATTTGAACAAGAAGTGACAATAGCTTGGCAGAAGATATTGCTCCAATCTAGCTCAAATTCGAACCAATTAAATTAATCTAGGAAGATGATTTATTTATTTATTCGAACCAATTAAATTCAAATTCGAAGATTGTTGCTCCAATCTTGGCAGAAGATTATTCGAACCAATTATATTTACATGTGTTATTTTTTATATACAAATTAATGTTATGCGAATTAATTTCATACAAATAAATTGAAATGCGAATTAAATGCAAACTTTAGTTTTGCAAATCATGTTGTATTGCACCTTTGGAAAATTACAATACAATGATTTTAAAACATACATAAAAAAAAAAAAAAAAAAATTAAAAAAACTAATTTCAAAGAGCTTAGTGGGGGTACAAATCATGTTCTACTGATCGAACGTAGACAATTTCTTCAGAAGTAACGCCACGACTTTTTCATGGCGTTCTTTACGCACAGGCGACATTTGGGATGTATCCGCCATGATTATCTCGTAACACTTCGCAATCTCATCTATGTGCGTTGACGGGGCCGGGGCCGGGGCCGGGGGCGGGGGCGGTGCTAGCATTTGTTGTTGAATTTGCTGAAACATGTCAATAGCAGTGAGACTTGGTTCCCCTACTTTTGCCTTTCCTCTCGCCCTTGCTTTAGCCGCCTTCACTCCTTCGGGGCGTTCCCTTCGTGAGGGTATATCCGGCGAGTGCTCGGGGTCAGTGAAACCTTCAGTGGAGGGAGTTGAGTAGCCGCCGGAGATGCTAGTTTTGCATCGTTTGATTGTCTGGGATGATGTCATAGCGGCTTTAAACTTTGAAGTTAAGCGTACCGTATCCCAAGTGCTGTAATGGCGGAAACACCGATTATATTGCTCTTGAAATTGGTTCAAAGCAGCCATCAGTACGTCTTTTTCAGATTTGCCGCTTGCATTTTTTGAGAGTTCTGCTTGATACAGCCCCTCGAACAGCTTCACATCGGCACAGACTCGATTCCAGTGACCCCTTAGTTGCTCGTCCTCTCGATATGGAGCATCATTTGCCGTCTGCATGTTGTAGAGGCGTTTGATTGTGCCCCATAATGTGTCCCCACTTTGGTTTCGCCCCGTGATTGAATCTTCGCTCGTATCGACCCATATTTTGGCGAGCGTGAGGGTCTCTTCTTCCGTATATGGGATGGGGCGAGCGTTTCCTTTTGAGCCACCTTCAGATCGTCCGGCGGCTCGACCTCGTCCTCGACCTTGGCGGGTGGTTTGGGATTTACGTCTCGCTCGTCCTCCGCCGTCGTTTGTCGCAGAAACCTCCGCCTCTCCCACCTCCGCCTCTCCCACCACCTCCTCGTCGTCGCCTAGATTGACAGGCGGAATCGAACCTCCAACTTCTTCGAATAGACCCATCCTCTGGAATTGTCCAACTGGAGGTCGTGTTGCCATGTTCGGAATCATTTGAGAATACGGTATTTGAGAATTATTTTGTTGATGCATTGGACGAGGATGAAACCCGAATTGATGATGATAGGCCGCCATTTGTTGTTGTACCATTGCTTGATGATAGGCCGCCGCCATTTGTTGTTGTTGTTGTTGTTGTTGATAGCTCGACATTTGGACGTGGGTTTCGTATGGCAAGAATCCTTCGAGGGGTGGGGGGTGTGTGGTTGGACGTATTGGATACATATTTGGATTAACAGGAGGGTTAGGAGAAGAATTTTCAGAGCTTTGTTGCCCGAAAAAATTGTCTTGCATGTAGTTGTTGCTTTCGTCCATTTCGAGTAGTAAAAAAACGTTTGGAGTGTTATGAAAAGAAGGAGAAAGTATGAAGGTTTGTTGAAATAAGTTGAGAAAGGGGGTATTTATAGGAGAAATCAAAAGGAAAAAAAATTAAAACAAAAAAAAATTAAACAAACGAATGTGTGTGCAATTTAACACACTTTTCACTATTAAAAAATTTGAGAAAGAAAGCACAATCCCAAAATTACAAATTCCACCAATTACAGATTGACACGTGTCACATTTCAATATTAAAAAAAATGAGAAACATATCACAATCCCAAAATTACAAATTCCCCCAATCAGAGAGTGACACATGTCACTTTTCACAATAAAAAAAATTGATAAACAAAGCACAATCCCAAAATTACAAATTCCCCCAATCAGAGAGTGACACATGTCACTTTTTCACTATTACAAAAATTGAGAAAGAAAGCACAATCCCAAAATTACAAATTCCCCCAATTACAGATTGACACGTGTCACATTTCAATATTAAAAAAAATGAGAAACATATCACAATCCCAAAATTACAAATTCCCCCAATCAGAGAGTGACACGTGTCACTTTTCACAATAAAAAAAGTTGATAAACAAAGCACAATCCTAAAATTACAAATTCCCCCAATTAGAGAGTGACACGTGTCACTTTTCACAAATAAAAAAATTGAGAAACATAGCACAATCCCAAAATTACAAATTCTCCCAATCAGAGAGTGACACGTGTCACTTTTCACAATTAAAAAAATTGAGAAACATAGCACAATCCCAAAATTACAAAGTCCCTCAATCAGAGAGTGACACGTGTAAAAAAATTACAATACAAAAATTTTAAAACATAAAAAACAAAACAATTAAAGGGTGAAAAATGGAGAAAAAATAAAATGTGAACAACTTGTTAAAAATGTGAACAAGTCAAAAAAATAGGAAAGAATATGTTAGAAAAAAGAAAATAGAAACTAATTAAAATTATAATCCATAATCTTTAAATTAAAATTGAAATATGGGAAAAAAAATGAGGAAGAATACTTAATTAAACATATAAAAAAGGAAAGAAAAGAAAAAAAAGGAAAATTAAAGAAAACACTAGTTCAATCGGAAAGAAGGGAAAAAAAAGGGGAAAAAAAAAAGAAAACAAAAGGAAACACAAACTGTAATCGGAAAAAAAAGAAAAAAAAAAAAAAAAAAGAAAAGTCAACAATGACGGCCCAATGGGAGCCCGCCACGTGGCGGACGGATGGTGCACAGCAGTGTATGCTTGGGCGTACACGCGGGCGTACACCGTACGCCACGTGTACGCCCGCATCAGCATACTTTGGTCCACATCTGTTCGCACGCTGACGTGGCGCTGCCACGTCAGCGCCACGTGGCGTGCGCTGTTCTCTCATGTGCGCCGCTGCGAATGCCCTTACTTGTTAATCCAATCCATAATTCGTTTAATTAATCTAATTAACTACGAATTAAGCATCACTGTTTGAATTTCTGAGAGAATTATTCCTTTCTTTCTTCTTTTGTTCTTTCACTTTACAGTGTCAGTTTTTTGGCTTATCCAAATTTATGAATATCGATAGCATCATCTTCCACTTTTCTTCATCAGTAGAAACATAATCCTCCATTAATTTAATAATGTTTAACTCTTTTTTCCTATTAAATTTCTTGAGGGCTGATCTCGGTGGAGTCGTTGAGGCGGCGACGGCGGTGGCGGTGGCGGTGGCGGTGGAGACGGCGGCGGCGGAGTGAGAGTGAAGATGGGGAAGAGAGAGATTGGTGAATTGGGGCTACTGGAGGGGAATTGGTGGCTGCTCCCATTTCGTAAGAGAGAGAGACCCAAAAAAAATGGATTTTTTTTTTTAATATTTTCTCTCTAGGTAGCAGATTCTTTTCCTTGTTTTTCCTTTGAATTCTTCATAAATGTATGGTCAGAATTCAGTAAATTCATACCATACAAATTAGAAATTGTTAGAAATTGAAAATTCTTATTAAATGGAAAAAAGGAGACGGGGTTCGATTAACTCATTTTTTGTAATTTTGCCAGATTGTATATATAATTGAATACACATTCTTTGTCATTTCAATAATTCTAACTGGTTGTATTGTATATATATAGTTTTCTTATTCCGAAATTGAATACACTCTCTCGTGATTTGGCCAAAATAACAAATTCTCACCAAAATAATAAATTCACTAATTCTAACTAATCGCGTTATACAAAATTCATTGGGTTGGTAGAATTTATGAATTCTTACTTATTAAATTCGTATATATGCAACATGTACATCGCAACCAGAAATGGTTGATTATATTGTGTTAACTCTTACTAACTATAGACAGAGTATTGTAAGAAAGTTGGTATTTCTAACGGCTGGAGTGAACCTGTTGGGAATGCCACGACAAAAGGTTAGAATATACTAAATTCTAACTCGGGATATGCGATTGTAACGTAGGAAAGTTAGTATTTCTAACGGGTGGACTGAACCTATTGGGAATGCCACGACACAAGTTAGAAAATAATAAATTCTAACTCGCGATATGCGATCATAACGTTAGAAAGTTGGTATTTCTAACGGGTGGATTGAACCTGTTGAGAATGCCACGACTAATATTAGAATATACTAAATTTTAACCATTGATATGCGATTATAACGTAGGAAAGTTGGTATTTCTAACGGGTGGACTGAACCTGTTAGGAATGCCACGACACAGGTTAGAATATACTTAATTCTAACTTGGGATATGCGATTATAACGTAGGAAAGTTGGTATTTCTAATGGGGGGGATTGAACCTGTTGGGAATGCCACGACACAGGTTAGAAAATAATAATTCTAACTCGCGATACGTGATCATAACGTAAGAAAGTTGGTATTTCTAACGGGTGGATTGAACCTGTTGGGAATGCCACGACTAAGGTTAGAATATACTAAATTCTAACCATTGATATGTGATTATAACGTAGGAAAGTTGGTATTTCTAACGGGTGGACTGAACCTGTTGGGAATGTCACGACACAGGTTAGAATATACTACATTCTAACTCACGATATGCGATTATAACGTAGAAAAGTTGGTATTTCTAACGGGTGGACTGACTGTTGGGAATGTCACGACACAGGTTAGAATATACTATATTCTAACTTGGGATATACGATTATAACGAAGGAAAGTTGGTATTTATAACGGGTGGACTTAATGTCTGGTTAGAATGTATGAATTCTTACTTATTACGACAGGAAAATGGTTATAATTATTTAAATTCGTATATATAACAAATATGGGTAAGAAATTCTATGATATTTAATAAGTTGTATCAAAAATAATAATAATAAAATAAAAATTCGAATTAAGAGAATAAAATGAAAATGGAAAATTAAAAAAAAAATAAAAAATTGTCAATTTAGTTTTTTTTTTTTTTTTTTTTTTTTTTTTTTTTTTTTTTTTTTAATGTGAAAAGGTGAATTCAAAATAAAGTAAAAAAAAAAAAAAAGTGAATGGACAAGTGCACATGGGGTGGGGTGGGGGGGTGGTGTTGGGGGGCAATTTGGGGAGTTTACCTCAAAATTGGATAGATTTTGTGTTTTCTTAAGTTTTGAACAACAATTAGTTTCTCTTATGCTAGATAGACACTATAATTTTTGCCTCTTTTGAGTTAGTAAGCTCTAAATGTGGGTTTATCCATGAAAAATGTTTTGATGCGTGATTACATGTTTAAGGCTCTTATGTTTACGATCGGGTCTTTCGGTTGGTCTAACACACTAATCGAGGGGTTGTGCGCGCTGTTAGATGTCATTGGGTTGATCAACAATTGATTCTAACTACGAGGGGAGAACTATTGGATGAAATACTCCATTGTTTCCAAACTATGGCTCCATCATGAAAAGGGATCCGACAGTGGTACGTCCTGCGATCGGTGAAAGTTAAACTATAGGCTCCATCAGAAAGGGATCCGGTAGTGGTACGTCCCGGGATCGGTATATGTTAATCTATGGCTCCATCATGAAAAGGGATCCGACAATGGTACGTCCCGGGATCGGTATAAGAGTAACGTGGTAATCCGCATCGCAATCAATGAAAATGAGTTTTGGTGTGCATGGAAGTTAAATGATTTGTAAAACCCTTCTATGTATGCTTTATTATCATGGATATTCTTTTTAAATATAAATGTTTTCGGCACAACCCCACTGAGTGCATTAGTACTCAGCCTTGCAATTCCTTTCCAAATGTTTTGCAAATTAAGGAGCTGGTGGAGCAGAGGTGGCTGAAGAGGTGGCTGAAGAGGATTGTTGTTGTGGTTGTGCTATTTAAGGATAAAGCTTCCGCTACGCTAGAAATAAGCTTGTCATTAGTAACGATCCTGCAATGTACTCAATTTCCTAAGTCTAATTTCAGGTTTTGAAATAAAATCTCTATGTTATACCTGAGTCTCGTTATAAGAATATAAATATATATTTATTGTATTTACGGGTATTCAGACACAAGCCGACCATTATGGGTTGTTTAGCTCAGGCGACCCCATAATTTGAACCGAGCGTCCCGATCCCGTGTTTTATTTAATATTTATGGGTATTCAGACAAGGCCGACCGACACGGGCAGTATGGTTTACCTACCCCGTGGTTAGTGTTGTGAGTCCCGATCCCATAATTAATTAAATACATTCATTAATAATATGGTTCATTATCCTAAGAAACTAGGCCCCTTTCTATCCCCGCTTCTTACTTCCACCCCCTTGCCACGTCCTGGCACACGTGTCTTCTTTCGGGAATTGGGATGTGACAGATGGAATAGGAACTAAATTGGAATCCCATTGCGATAGTAGTATACTGGAGGAGTGGCCACATAGCCAATGTCCTTGGGGCATTCCTCTTCAACGGCGAGCGACGACAGCAGATTTCTAGCCTGGGACTTTGATCAAAGACTGGGGCATATAGAAGCCTCCATGGCCACACCAGCCACTCCGTCGCTTGTTGAGGGGTTGTGATGGAGCCCGTAAGTCATGGTTCGAAGCCCAGAGGCCCAAAATTATAGATGATATGGGATGAAGATTGAAGATATTGTTTAATAGTTTATTTATTTATTTATTTTTATGAATTTTCATTTTTATTTAGTTCTCTAGTTGATAGGGTTATTTTAAGCTTTATTTTAGTGATTTTAACCTTTTAGACTAGGATTTGGTTTGGTATATTTTAGGATAGGTTTTTAACTAGTTTCCTTGTGGAATTAGGACTTTTTGAAGCCTATAAATAAGGCTCTTATGTTATGGACGAAAATTATATCTTATCATTAATATTATTGTGAGTTTTATTCTCTCTTGAGAGTTCTTCGAGTTCTTCTTGATTTTTACAAGACTGACTTTCTATCTGGCGAATCAGCGAGTAAATCAAACCTCATTGTGTGTCATTCACCATCCCCGTGTGGCTTGGCGACCATATCTTTGGGTTATAGAGGTTATTTCAACTTATCTATAGTACTTAGGGGGGTTTAGTCCGTAGACGTATTGGGATATTCCATCGTTTTTGTTCGTTTGTTCAGTCTTCCTCGTGCGTGAGTTCTACGATTCTAGCAAGGATCGTATCATTTGGCACCAGAGCCAGGTTTTGTCGTCCAGGTTCTTCGTATCTTTATTTTTGTTTTCTTCTATTCTAGATTCGTTTCCTTCTAGTGTCTACGTTTGTTGCTTTTAATTTTTTCGTGTCAGTGTCAAAAAAAAAAAAAAAACTTCAGATTCGTTTTTGTGTCTTCTTAGATTTGTTTCTAAGTTATCCATTCCTTATCAGTCTTTCATTCGTGTCTTAATTCTCTATATTCATTTTGTTCGTCTCCTTTATTGGTCGTAAAAAAAAAAAAATCAGATTCGTTTTTTTTCCTCTTAGATTCGTTTATATATTATCAAGGTCTGTTAAAGGGAAAAAAAAAAAAGAAAAAAAGAAAGAAAGATATATTCGAAGGCCCTAGTGTGTCACTGTGGTTTCTGGATTGGTTCTTGCGTGTTTCTTCAGTGGGATATTAGTTGTGTATTTGTTTCCTTCAGTTTTCGTCTTCGTTTTTTGAGTTTCCGTCGGTAGAGCTTAAAACGGCCATAACTTTTGATCAGTTGAGCCGATTTTGCTCCATAATACATTTTCGGAAACGTTTCGACGAGTTCTAAAAGTTTCACTACTCTGCTAGTATGTCATATGAGGAGATGGATCCGCATACAAAATTAAAGATAGTTGCGATTGTGAAATGGGGCAAGGAGATGAAGGCAGTGATGAGGAAACGTTTTGCGCCTTCTCATTACTATAGTGAGAATCAGATCGATTGGAGGCAACCAAGAGCTGCTCATGATTTATACTCAAAAAGACTTTTTGGGGAGCGAGAAGAAGAACAACTGAAGAAGGAGTATATATGTCCATTTGTGAAGCCAAGATCAGATTTGTCAATTTCAACAACTCAAGACAAACCAATGGTTCCTCATCGTGATCGGAGGTGCACATTTGTCAAGGTTTTGGACACTATACTATCGAATGTCCAAATAAAAGAGCGGTGCTACTTCGAGAAGATGGTGGAGTTGTGTTCAAAGATGAAGAAGTGGATGAAGAGGTGGAAGAAATCGAGGCGCCTTCTGGACCGTTTACTTTATTCGATGATATTGATCTAATTGTGCAGAATGAAGAGTATGATGGAGAGCAACAAGAGAACATCATTCATGTCAAGGATGAAGTACCGCTTGTTTCTCTTACTCCAACACAAGTGGATGAGAATGATCAAGTGCAACTGTCAAATAAGGCAGAGATGGTGAAGTTAAAGGAGAAGGAACTAGAGACAAATGAGATTGGATTGATGCATGAGTCTTTGCCTACTCAAACTGGTGAGTTGAAGTTGAGAATTGATGAGGAGAAGTCCATGGAGTTGAAAATGAACGAGGGGAGGTCTGTGGGGGCACATGGGTGTGAGGAGAAAGTTTGGTCCACAATTGATCATCATCATCTATCTTATTCTTTTTATTATATCTTGCAGGAAATTGATGACGCTTCTTCCAAAAATGCATTTCATGATCTATTATTCATTCAAGGGAATGGATATTAAATCGAGTTCGAAGGACTGAATGAGTTGGAGAAATGTGAAGAGATCAATAAACAAAATTTCTTTCCTTTTGACGTAGGAGACGGCCAGGATTTGAGGACAAATCCTCTTCAAGAGGAGGGGAATGATGGAGCCCGTAAGTCATGGTTCGAAGCCCTGAGGCCCAGAATTATAGATGATATGGGATGAAGATTGAAGATACTGTTTAATAGTTTATTTATTTATTTTTATGAATTTTCGTTTTTATTTAGTTCTCTAGTTGTTAGGGTTATTTTAAGCTTTATTTTAGTGATTTTATTCCTTTTTAGACTAGGATTTGGTTTGGTATATTTTAGGATAGGTTTTTAACTAGTTTCTTGGAATTAGGACTTTTTGAAGCCTATAAATAAGGCTCTTATGTTATGGACAAAAATTAGATCTTATCATTAATATTATTGTGAGTTTTATTCTCTCTTGAGAGTTCTTCGAGTTCTTCTTGATTTTTCCAAGACGAACTTTCTATCCGACGAATCAACGAGTAAATTAAACCTCGTTGTGTGCCATTCATCGTCCCCGTGTGGCTTGGCGACCATCTCTTTGGGTTATAGAGGTTATTTCGACTTATCTATAGTACTTAGGGTGGTTTAGTCCGTAGAAGTATTGGGATATTCCATCGTTTTCGTTCGTTCGTTCAGTCTTCCGCGTGCGTGAGTTCTACGATTCTAGCAAGGATCGTATCAGGTTGCTTGATGGGGTGTATTTTTATCCTATCATCTAATTTTTAAAGAGTCGTTTTATCGTGGTATTTCGATAGTTTAGCTCATGTTTTGTATTGTTACGTTATTTCGAGCTAGATTACGCTTTCGGGTTGTTTTGAGTGTTTCTAGGACTTTTTGAGTCAAGAAAACCCAAGATGAGACGAGAGACACGGAACAAGGAAACAAGAGAAGAAACGATCGCGAAATGATCATTGACTCCAAGTCCTGACTTCTCGCGATTTTATTGAAGACATAATTTGGAAGTAATGAAAGCATAATATCGAGATGTTTTCGATAGAAGCATGTAGGCAAAAACGTAGGTCAATCCGGAGTTCGTACAAGGAAGATACGGCTGGAACAGGAAAGGCGCATGCAGGGGTCATCCTAATGAAGCCTCTCGGCCGAGCCACTCGACCTAGCCTCTCGACCAACCTCTCGCGCGGTCGAGAGGTAGGTTGAGAGGAGCTCCTGGAAATCCTTAAATTTTGTACTCCTTTCCTAGATTAGTTTCCTTGTACACTTAGGTTTTAGATGTAAACTTCTACCCTATAAATACCTCTAAACTTATCATTGTAAGGGAGTTCTCTCATTTCCTAGATTAGTTTCCATTCTTTTCTTTACAATTACATATTATAAATAGGGGTGAGCATTCGGGTTTTGGATCGGGTTTTTCGTAAAATTAGAAAAACCGAAAAAAATTCGGGTTTTGAAAAAAAATCCGAACCCGAACCAAACTTCTAAAAAACCCGAACCCGAAAAATTGAAATTTAAAATTTTGGTTTTTCGGTTTCGGTTTCGGTTTCGGTTTTTCTCCGAATTATTGAAAAACAATAAGCAATAACACAAAAACTTTCCATACCACTCCTAAATAAATTTCCAAAAAAATCAGTCCATAATAATTAAACTAATCAATACTATATATAATAGTAAGCCCGAAAATTATTTTTAGTAATTTCTATTTATTGATTGTGGTTTTCAATTTATGGATAGAATATTTTAGTTCATTAATTAAGAGTATATAGGGAGTGGTTCGTGTGCAAATAAATCTTTGCATGCTAAAATGCGAAAGATGCTTAAAATTGTACAAAATCATGCTTAAATCAGTATATATTTATGCTTATAACACCATTATGCTTTTTAATGTACAAATTCATGCTTAAACCTAGTCATGCTTATAATACCTTATAATCATGCTTAAATCAATTACAGTCATAGATCAAATTAAGATCAATGGTCCAGATCTATTCATATTTCTCACACCTGGACTTATTTCTATATGATCTATCATCTATATATATATATATATATATATATATATATATATATATATATATATATATATATTAAAATATTCAAACGACCTAATATGTTGAAATGGGAGAGTAAAACGTAATACGATTACAATAGTGGAAAAAAATAATTGTGCAAAATATAGTACAAAAAATAGAATTGTACATGTACAAACTAAGAATAAATACATTATCACAATTTCTATACAATTTTTAATATTATGTAAAGCACAATTTTTAATATATCGAAATAATTTTAAAAGAATCAAAATAATAATTTATTTATGTCTAATAAATGTTAAAATTAAATTCGGTAAATTATGAGTAATTGATAACTTTTTTACATCGTTTCAAAAAAATATGGTCCCTCTTTTTAAATAAAATAAAATATGGTCCCTTATTTATGAGTAATTGATAATTTTTTATAATAATTAATCATCCCTCCCTTCAAATTAGTACAGTTTCAAAAAAAAATAATAATAATAATAAAATAGTAACGGTTTTAATTACAAATCAATCACATGCAAATGGAAATATAATAATTATAATTAGCCCTAAATTTTCAACGAAACATGCAATTACAATTTAATTAAATATTTTAATCCTTTTTAATAAGTTTTTTGTTTTGCTTTAAATAACTATACGTAGGAATTATCTAATTATTATGTAATTGTGAACGTTACCAAAAATCTCTCTTAAATTAGTAGCATATTTTTCTCTCTTCCTCCATTTTTTTTCAATTGATATATTATATGTTGTCGATGGAGCAAAAATGATTAAGTTATAGTCATTTTAAAGATTACAATTTTATTTTATTTTTTGTATTAATACAACATATAATTAGGGTGAGTTAAAAAAAAATAGCCGTAGTATTACCCACAAAATTCGTACAATTTTTATAAGGATTCTAATTAACCCATTAATGATATCATAATAAATTTTACTAATAATCGCTTCAAATAGTCTATACTAACCCATTACCCACCCATATCGCAGTTAGCCTATACCCACTAATAAAATATATAAAAATGCATAAGGGGCAAAAACGTCTATGGAGATGTACTACAGACGTATTTCAGCGTCTCCGTCTCCGGGACGTTCACAATCGTAGAATACGAGCTATTCTATTAAAGATAATATATATGGTAATTTTTTTTAAAAAAAAAATAATATAGAATTGTGCTAAGTTAATGGATGAGATTGGGCATAATGATAAATCCTCCCTTTCTATTTATATTACATATTTTTTAACTATTTAAACACACATGATACCCATCATACCAACAAGAGTTGTGAATCATTTTAGTAGCCATCATGGCACCTTTTTACAATTTGATAAGTCATATCACTGAAACAGGCAATACTTCTGGTGATTTAGTGTTAAAACTGCGAATTGTTCGTATGTATAAATCTTATATTTTTGAAAATAGCAACCAAGTCTCATCGTATGAGTTAATATTTCATGATCGTATATGCAATTTTATTCATGGTACAATTAGGGTAGATGATCTTGAGCGTTTCATTGTTACGTTTGTAGTTGGGGGAGTATATGGTTTTACGTATTTCAAAGTGCAACTAAATAGTATGCAATACAAGACTACTACAAATATGTTTTCATTTGTGTCGTATTCTTATACAGAAGTTGTTGACATACAGGATAGTGCCTTCCCATCTATCATGTTTGCTTTTCGTCATTTTGATACACTTCAGAATACCTCACAATTGGATGAAAATGCTTCATTAATGACACATCTGACGGAATAACAACGTCATGTTTACGATAAGGTAATCTATAGTGTTTATTCTAGCGCATGTGGTGTTTTCTTCGTGTATGGATATGGTGGGACAGGAAAAACATTTGCTTGGAGGATATTATTTGCGACGATTAGATCAAAAGGTGACATTGTATTAAATGTAGCCTCGAGTGGCATAACATCTTTATTGTTGCTAGGTGGAAGGACCGCACATTCCCGTTTCTCTATTCCCGTAGATCTAAACGAAGATTCAGTGTGCAACATCAAACAAGGAACTCCATTGGCTGAACTGCTTATTCAAAGCAAGCTCATAATATGGGATGAGGCACCAATGATGCACAAACATTGTTTTGAAGAACTGGATAGAATATTGAGAGATTTAATGCGGTTCAAAAGTGTTTTAGGTTCTCAATCTCCATTTGGAGGTAAAACAATTGTATTTGGGGGTGATTTCAGACAAATATTACATGTCATACCGAAACCAGACAGCAAGTCGTGAATGCAAGTATCAACTCTTCTTAAATTTGGAAGGATGTGCAAGTTCGGAGACTGACAAAAAACATGAGACTCCACACAGTGACTTTTGAAACTGAGTCAACGGAATTACAAAAGTTCTCTGATTGGGTGGCAGCAATAGGAGATGGAATTTTTGGTGGTGCTATTGACGGACATGCAATTATTGATATCCCCGATGACATACTGTTAAAATTCTCCGGGGATCCAATTGAAGCAATTGTTAATGAAACATATCCATCATCGGTATGCACATTCGATGATTTGTCTTTCCTTCAAGATAGAGCGGTACTCGCACCTACCCTAGATGTAGTCGATTCTGTGAATCAGTATGCTATGACGATCAATAAAAGTCAAGGTCAATCCCTCTCACACGTTGGTCTTTTTCTTTAAAAACCAATGTTTTCTCATGGCCAGCTTTATGTTGCTTTTTCAAGGGCACGAAGTCGTAGTGGACTCAAGTTATTGATATGCGACAAAGATAGTAACATTACAAGTACTACGAACGTAGTATATAAGGAAGTTTTTTCATAATTTATGAATATAAGAATTCATATTTGAGATTTTAATTTATTTGGATATTTAAAAATATATTTGTTATATTACGCTTGATATTTATTCTGTTTATAAAAAAATAGAAAATAAAATAAAATCAATTGAATTATGACTTACGTACATATTAAGTAAATAATATGCATAAAAAAAATCATTATATTGAAATTAAACAAAAATATACAAATGAATATAAATTTCATATCTTTAGAGATATTATGATCAAAACTTTTATAATAAACACATTTAGTTAGCCCCGTGCATCGTACGGGTACATAACTAGTTTACTAATAGTACGAAAACATTAAAAGGTTACAATAATCATCCAATGATTTGCCATAACAGGCTAGATTCTAGAATAAGTACAAAAAGAGCCACTAAAACCTTGAAGAGTTATAATAATTAATCCAAAACATTAACAACGACCGACGATAAACTGAGAAGGAACGTGAATGGGTGAGGGAGGAAAGAAATCGTTGCCGATTCTTGCGAATTTGCGAGGAAGAGACTAAGAATTGAATTGAAGGTTTGCGGCTGGGGAGTTTCTTAAAATTGAAAACCTATTTTTAGATATTTAGGTGATTAGGTTTTATTTTATATATAAATAAATACAATTCGGGTTTCGGGTTTTCGGGTGGTAAAAAAAATTACCCGATGCAAAACCCGAAAACCGAACTTTACTTAAAAAAAACCCGAAATAAAAAAAAAAAAACCCGAATAACCCCGAACCGAAATTTTATTTCGGCTCGGGTTCGGTTCGGTTTTCGGGTTCTGGTAAATTGTGCTCACCCCTAATTTTATCTCTTTCTCTTTACTTTATGTCTTTAATTATGTTTACTCTTCTATCTACTTTTCTTTTCATTATGTCTAGCTAAATTTCTTAGTTGATTTTAGGGTTTGTATGTTTAATTGAATGTACATGAATGTTTTTTTAGATCTACTTTATCCTACACTTAGATTTATGTTTCATGGTGCTTATTCTCATGCATGATTAATTTCCCGCTAATTATGTGTGCTTAATTTTGTAATTTTACCTTAATAGGATTAATTGCATGGTTGAATTTTTGAAACATAATACGATTTAATCTTATCTATTATAGCGGAATTTAGATAAATCGTAGGATTTTCATGTGAATTGATTTAGGTATCGTAGTTGAATATAAATTTATTATATATTAGTTAATACCCGATCTTTTGATAACTAGTTTAATTCTTATGATACCTAACGGTGATTATGTTTAGATTAGTTCACTATCTACTTAAGTTGTCCTAGTGGAAACTTTAGGTTATATGAGTGAGTATTTCATCTAAGTGGATTACTTTTGTTAAATAGATTGATTGGTTATTTATGTATGTTTGATTAGATTATACTACCCTAGGATCAATGTTTTCTCTTATTTGTTAGATTCCTTATTTTCGTTTATTATATATTTGATTTCATAATAGTATTCTTTTATTTGATTTAATTTTGTGTTTTAGATAGAAAACCTCAATTTCTAAAGTTCTGCATGCCTAGACATTAGTGATGATCTCTAGTAGAGGTAATTCCTATACGTTCAGATATTTGTCCCTGAGGATACGACTCCTGCTTCTCTTTACTACACTATTTTGGATGGTAGAATAGCAATGATCATTGCCACCTGAGAGCGAAGAGGGTCATCCTAAACGTTGTGAGGCGGCAACGACATAAGCTCCAAGTTACAACTCCGTCTCTCTTACCCCACTAGGGGAAACGGCGGCCTCCATCTATTTTTCCTGCCACTCCGGCCGTCGTTGGCGGAGATTGCCGTATCACCTTGGTAGTATAGGTTGCGAGATCCGCAAAGGTGAGTGTGGGGTGCTTGGGCTGTCATTAGGAGGGGAAGAGGGTAAAATTAGGGGTTTACAACGACGAGGAGCTCAACGGCATCATCGCAATGGTTTGTCGGTGGGAGGATCCTCGCAGCTTGTAAGTCCGCCGCAATGCCGATTCACCGTGATGGGGAGCTACTAGTTGATACCCAAGTCGAAGGAGGCGAGGAGCTTTTAGATCTGAGCGAATTTAGGGCATCCATGGCAGAGAGGGATATGCTAAAGTGGAAGAAAGGGTCAGGCTTCAGGGTTAAGCGAATGAATTAGGGTTAGGAGAAATAACATGTAAGGGAAATGAGATTTTCTTGGAGATAATTCTAAAGTTCTTTTTAGTGGATTATTTTTTAGTTCAGTGGGTGTAAAATTAAAGTAAGTGGAATTAATTTGCATGGTGTATATTTAGGGATTGAATATTTGATTTGATTTTATTTTTTGTTGATATTGACAAAAAGTTTTTAAAGGAAATTGTAGTAAGGGAAGTTAATTGTAATAAGAGAAAATTAATAGTGCAATAGTTTTTGTTAATTATTTAAAATAGAATTGTGACAAAAATTGTGAGCCAAAAGAAGTACCCCTTCATTTGTAATACTTCTAAAAGGTATTTTTATATGATACTTTATTTTCTTTTTACAAAAATAGACTAAGAAATGAGATAAACGAAAAAGGAAAGACAAGGTTGCAGGGAGTATTAAGTTGGGTGCGGTAGCCTAAGGGAGTCAGCGACAATATTGTAAATTCAGAATAATATTTTATTTATTTAATTTTTTTTAATTAAAGGGGTAGAACCGTAGAAGGAGTAAAACGGAGGCTCTTTTTAGAATTACCCATACTAGGGGTGTGTATTCAATTCATATTCTGCATGATTTTTATAGACTTTGAAAAGTAAGTGAATTTTTATAGACTTTTAAAATCCATAAACTCTGCACAGAGTTTGACTAGACTCTATACAGAGTTTGACTGACTATATTTATTGATTTTGATAGATTTTCATGGACTTGCAGTATTGTGGAATATGTTTTTTAAATTAACTAGTAAATATAACGTGTGTTGCACGTATAATCTCTATTTTAAATTTAAATTAGAATAATAATCAACTGCAACAATTTATATGAAATTTTGTACAATAATTGAATCAATTTCTCTTTGTTAATTTAGCGAGTTTATAAAATAGTAACCATATTTCATAACTAAAATGATTTTTCCACCTTTTCAAACTCATTTTTAATTGTTTTGTTTAAAACACGCTTTAATTTAATTGTTTTCCTAACGTGCAATAAAGTTTGAGTTTTGAATTAATTTCCAACAATGACTCTCTTCGCACGAGTAGGATAATAGTTGAATATGCTTTTGATATGGATTTGAGCCTAAGTTTGGCATGATAGAGTAGATCTCTAGAAATAAGAACACTCCAAAAAAATTAGAGTTCATTTACCATTCCGATTTACTTTTTTTTTTTTTGTCAAAGGCGTATATATTTTGGACAACCTCTATATCATCGTATGTTATTAGAAGCATTGCATATAGAAACGAAGTAATATATATATATTGCATGCTATTTCTCAATAGGTAGACAACATAAATTTGGATATTTCATATTTTACGTTATCCATTTTTTACCAAATAAATAAAATAAGTATACCACTCCCTTAACAATTATATGAACTATTATGGTATTAAATAAACATGATATAAAACCCTTGGAGTATAAATTTATCCTACATTACATAATCTGTTTTTAGCTCTCTAAATAGATAGAGATTTCATTATTTTATTATGAGGACTACTCGATATAACGATGAACTTCTTCAGAGTAAAATCTTAAAGAATGTGTCTTATTTTGGACATTATGCCAATCAAACTAAAAAGGCGTAAAGAAAAGTGAAGTGAATTTCTCTCTAGTATTCTTTTTTTATAGTTTCAAAGAAAAATGATTTGACTTATAACGAATTGAGAGTTTAAGTTCTACAACAAAGTGAAAGTTTGAGAGCTTAATATCCTACTCTAATGCTAGAAAGATATACAATCTTCCAACAATCACCACAACACTAAACACAATCCTAACATTCACTCAAGATTGTGTTTTTGAATTAATTTCCAACAATGACTATCTCTTTGCATGAATAGGATGATATTTAAATATACTTTTGATATGAATTTGAACCTCAGCTTGGATTTATGTAGTTGATATCTAAAAATAAGAACAATCGAAGAATAATCTGAAGATTTGGTGTCCTTGCATATTTAGCTTGGGAATGGGAGGATACAAGAGCTTGAATATGATGAATTTGAACACATTGAATTATTTGACTTTGAACACTCTTAACCTTCATTGAGTGTTGAACTCTATCTATTTATAGGGTAGACTCATAAAGTTATGTGTTGCAGAGATAGTGATTTTAATATATACTTTGGAGTGTGATTTATATCTACAAATGTGATTTTCATTTTTAACTGAATACATATACTCTTTTAATCAATTTTAGTATATTTGTTAACAATAGTAAGGTTGAGTCTGTCTATTATACAATTAGATCTCTAGGTTGTACTTATCACTTTAATATGTCTTGTTTTCAAAAGTATCAGATGGTGTATAGAATTGAGAATTTTAATTGATTGAGCACAAACGATAATTACACCAATAATCCAACTTGATAGCTTTAAGTCAGCAAGGTGTAGATCTATTGACATGTGATAAGTCTTGTTCGAATATTATTATGTCTTCTAATCGAATAGATGTTGTAGCTAATTTTGTTGAGTTAAGTAGTTGATTCTTTCATTATTGGAGTGATTCTAATAATTATTATTTTGGCAAAGTCAAGTGAATCAAGAACACTTGTGATCTTCAACATGCAAATTTATACTTCTCATGTCCCTTTCAAGTTGAGTCATTTCATTTTGCAATTTTCGGCACGCTTTTCTACATACGCTTCTAGATGATGAATTTAAAAATGGATTTAAAAAAATATTCCTTTACGTGATACTACAAGTGTTATAGTATCCTGTAAAAGAAAAAAATTCCATTTTAAAGCTCATCATCTAGAAGCGTGGAAAAGCGTGCCAGAAAATGCAAAAAGAAATGATTCAACTTGAAAGGGTTAGAGGGAGTAATAAAATACACCCTTTAACATTTTGGAGTTACATTCTAATATACAAATTACATTACTTGAAATGTAAAGACTACATACGGAGGATTCGAAACCTACGGCTTTGGTCGCATGCATTAGCCTCACGTTGATAAGAGAATATATATGTTATACAAAAAATATCGATAGTTTATGCATCTTCACACCCAACAAATTAAATCAATTTTTAAGTTTTTACTAATCAACAAATTAACAAATAATGATATATTCACCACACTTATCATAATAATAATAATAATAATAATAATAATAATAATAATAATAATAATAATAATAATAATAATAATAATAATAATAATAATAATAATAATAAATGCATATGAGTCACAGACTCTTTTTATATAAGTATAGATTTACATGGATTTTCATAGACTCGACGTTGAACTATTTTAACTATTTATTTATATAAATAAATGCATATGAGTCACACTTGTAAATACATAAATAAAATTATTTATATTATTTGGAAAATAAACCAATAACTTTATTCAAAGTGTTTGAATATGTTTGTAGGGAGTATCCATATTCATCAAATTATGTCATCTTTCAAAACAATAATCGTATTTTTAAAGAAAGTCCAATTAATGTATTTTTAATAAAAAAATAAAATTACTCTTATTTTTTTCGATCAAATGTTGTATTTAAGTTTAGTCATTATTCAATTCCTTGAACCTTAAAAAACGTACCAATAATTTAACCATAAAAAATCAAAATGAAAGTTGAGATTTAAAAGTTACATGTTCGAATTTTATAAGAATGAGGGATTTTATGAAAATATTGATTTTCTAGCAAACTCTAATCAACAAATTTTTGGTACCAGATAGTCATAATTTTGATATCTTTTAAAATAAACTATAATTGTTTGGAGAAAATATAAAAAGTATAGAAGAGGGTGGCGGAAATGGTGTCGAAATGAAAAAATAATGAAGGTGAGCACCATAGGGTGAGTAGCACATCATTTCTCATAACCATATTATGTAATTATAATTTTCACATTTTCAATTCATATATATGTAATATATAATTAATAAAACATATAAAGATAATTATTACTACCTTATCTATTAAGAATATACCTAAATAAATATAAATAAGGTTATAGGAGCAAAATTGTTCTACATTGCCATATTTTTATCCTCTTTACCATATTTTTATGGATGGTCTATATACTCTCTACGTCTCTTTCTATACAATAAAATGTTTTATTTGAAAAGAGACAAAGGTAATACAATAACAACAATAGCCTCTTTCTTTCTTAGGATAATGATAGCAATCAAATTTTATCGATTCCATAATTAATTATAATTAATCAAATAAAAAAATTGATTTATGTTGTAAAGTAAATTGTAGAACGGAGAATACAAGAGAAGAAAACGGAGAAGAAGAAGACGATAGAGGAGAGGAGCGGCGCAAGAAATAGGGTTTCTCATTAATCTCATATTCTGTCGTATCTTACAAATAGAGTACAATGAGATACATATACTAGATATAAAACCTTAACTAATAAGTAATGTCCACAATATATAAATATTTCTAACACTCCCCCTTGGACATTACAACGTGATGTTCATGCCTCGTTAAAAACCTCTCCGTAAAAACCACGTGGGAAAAATTCGGTAGAGGAAAAGAGTACATAACATACGTTTATTCATGTGTTGCATTAGTTGCTTCATTAAAAACCTTCACTAAGAAAACCCAATGGGAAAAAACTTAGTAAGGGAAAAAGTGTACAACTATTTAGCCTTCCGGGCATAATCTTCAGGATTATATATTTTGATCTTCAAGATCTATTCTTAAAAATAATTTAAAATTTATTTGCTCCCCCTCAAGACAACAATCTTTCACATTATCTATTTCTCGTACATAGATATATGAGGAGGTTGATTGAATTATCTGCAAGATTATCACTTATTATATATTTATAACTATGGTTCTTCTAGAACTCATGTATGCAACACAATAACAACATTATATATCCTCATATAGGATATTCGGGATTTTAACAATTTACCAGTCTCATAATATGTTGGTGGGGATCAAGATAAATAACAAGCATCCAAAATCAAAACATCAATCTCAATAGGTTTACTAAACCTTGAAGATAGCAAAGAATGTGATGAACACCATATAAATAAATCTCCTTCCCGGAGTAACAATGAAAAAAAGTTTTGTATACCTTATAACAAATATAGTGTTCAACATCTTTCACTATATCTCCTTCTAGGAGAATCTCAAAATCTTTAAGAAAATAGATCAAGGTTTCGTATACCTTGAAGATAACAAATAATATGATTACCATCATATAAACATATCTCCTTCAGTAATTCAAGTATTGCTAGCATGTTGATTTCATACGACGTATCAGGCCTGATAGAGTAATACTTTTGGTACCTAAGATAATGAACTTCTGGTTCATAATTTATTTGTTATCTTTTTCACTTCAAGTGATGAAACAAATATTGAGATACTGAACGAATGCAATTTATCAAATTAACACTACTTAAAATTCTTATAAAACAAACCGACTGGTATAATACTCCTTCTAGGAGACACTCAAACTGCTGGCCGGGATAATATTTAGACTTATTCAAGTCTCTTTTTTTTTTTTTTTGAAACAATAAACATTCTATTAAAATAAATAAAGAATGGCCCCGCGGAGCGAGAAACCACTGAACCCCACGGCAGTGCCGGGGGAAAACATCGGACTGACACCAATATGAAAAATTGACTCATGGTCGGAATACAAGCCCAAATATCTAGCTAGGTGGGTCGGATTACAAACCCAAAAAAATAGCTAACTATGGTGGCCGGAATACAAGCCAAAGGAAAATGGTACGAAGGGAATCGGGGGGGGGGGGGGGGGCTAAAATCTCCATCATTAAGCATGAGTTAAATTTTCCAAAATCCATGCGTGTACCAATGTAATACATCATTATAAACAAAACAAATACTACAATCGTTCAAATACCTTTTTAATGAACATGCAAGAACATAGATCATTTTAACAAATCCTTACTCCATAAGGATAAATTTCATGTAATTCATGTTGCAATTTTATTTTCCTTTATGAAAATCTCAAGTCCAACAGGGACTTATATATTACATAGATATCTTGTTTATGGCTTACATAAATTCGGTCATGATAAATCATAAGATATCTATAAATACTGCCAGATATGTTGAATAGCGGAACATATATAACAAGAGAATTAAATTATATTGAGGGTCTCTCTGCTAAAAGCCCTCGAGCCACTCGCTTTACTTTTCCCCACCTCTTTGATTTATTTCCTCATTAAAAATAACCATTTGTGTCCTGCGGGGACAACATTCACTATAGAAGATATTACTGAGGAAAATAAGACCCATCGTCTATTTAGCGAGTTAAGCTCCACCTCAACCTCAAGTGCTTCTGGCACTATAATACTATATTTTTGCAAGTGTCTCTAGCACTATAATACCAAATTTATTTCAAGATCTAGATTATCATATGAAATATATACCGGTAATGATTGAGGTGAAAGTGTCGACACTTATGATATTCAATTATATTTTTTTTCTGAATTGTCATCCATGACAATACATATAACTCTAAATAAACCAGATTATTCATCATTTCCCAATAATAAATTTTAATCTGGTTGTTCCGTAATCCCAGTGATATGATTAATTAATGCACATGCAAACTCGTCTACAAGACGATCCTCTTCGGGAGGTTATATTTAGTAACTGGGATTCTCGTCTGCAGGGCGATCCTCTTCAGGAGGTTCTATGGAGTGATAACATGTATTGAATTGTTGTTGTTACCGCGGATTTTCTTTTTAGCACCAATATAATGTTTATGCTTCAAGCGTATAAGAGCATCAAATAATTAGTTCAGTTCTCAAAGAACTTTATTTTACTATGGTGCATATATACTACAAGTATATAGAATTTCCTCACTCCATTGGCAGTTAATATTTAATTGAACTTTTAGTTCATTTTACGTAGCGCGTGAATTCATATTCAATCCAACAAGAATTTAGCGGCATTCTTTTATTCATATCTCCCCCTAATGCCGTGAAATGATTAGTTGGATTATTAATACAATGTACCAATAAAAATGATCCCCAATATTTTGGTTCTATTTGATAATTAAATTCGACGGAGTATGCATATAACATTTCTTAGAGCCTTTATAGGTACTTTTTGGTGGTAATATAAGAGATAGCAGATGTGGAAATGATGATTTACATTATAACGCACTAATTATATGTGAGGGAACCCAAATACTCATGCTATATATAATTAAAAATAATTTGGGTATTTCAATTTTAATTTATTTGCAACATGATTAGATTACTATCCAATTAAGGAAAAGTAATGTGTTTTCAATAGGGAATATAGCTCTTCTAGAGATGACAATAGAGATATTATATGAATTGTTGAAGTTATTTCTCTCTCTTTAGTAAGAGTTACAAAATTAATATTCTCCACAATATTGTTTTGATGCTCTAATTTAACATTAGTTTGTTGCAGTCAAACTAATCGACGTGAATCATAATCTTCAGGATCATGTATAGGAGAATAATTAAGTTTGCTTCAGGCAAAAAATAGTTGCGATAAACATCTTTGTAGTTATGGGTTATGGGAGAATATATATTATATTCATGACCTTAATTAGTTCACTCACATTCTACTATATTAGAATCAATAAAAAAATTATCATCATTCCCTTGAGTATTTCAATAAGTAGTAGTGTGCTTCAGGCATCACTTGACCGCAATCTTTAAAAAATTGTTGTAGAACAATATAATCTTTAAAAAGCTATTTGGCCATAATGTGGCCGGCTATAATCTTTTCAATAAGATAGTATGGAGTTACTCTCTGTCTATGGACATCAAAGACCAATGCATTTGAAAGCTTAATGATTGTCTCTTTTATAAACAAACATGATAAAGTCTAATCATAAATATGCAGCAATACAAGAGGCTTATGCACCAATTATATGTCGACTATTCTTCTCAGTCATTAAAGAAAATTAAACAAAACTATTTCGCTTACCATATAATATAAATCAAATTGCACAGTTCTGATTTGCAAACAAGATTAATACTAGTCACCATTTGTTACATGCTAAAGAATTATTGGTCGGCCATGGCAAGATAAAATCAAATTCTAGTCGAAAAGAAAACTTATGAGTTCTACACAATTCTATGAGTATAAATTCGGTGATTCCTACACCAATCCAGCAAATGAATTGACAAAAATCGCAGCCATATATGATCTCAACAAGTATATATATATATATATATATATATATATATATATATATATATATATATATATATATATATATATAGGGTTACACTATGGTGAAACTAATATTTTAGTGAAATCTAGAAACCACTAACAACCATTGATTAGTGGTTAATCTAGGGCTGAGATTAAAACTAATATTATGATTAAAATAATAGTAATTAATCGGAATAGGGACAAATCTGTCAATGAACTACCAAAAAATAATAATTAAATATGGCAACAAGATTTACTCCCTGCAAAGTAGGAATTTCCCATAACTACACAACCACCACCCTCACGTAATTAATTCCATATCTTCACAGAATCACGTTAGCAAGATTTTAGAGAAACCAAACGCAGAGAAAACAAGCAAACTCGATAGATTGTGCCACGGCTTCAAGGAGAATGACGCGAGAGAGAACACAAAATCGAGATAAATCGTTGGACGATGCAGAGGAAAACACGATCAAATGCAAAGCAAGGTTAGTTTCAGTTTATATAATGCAAATATTATTGTCGATTTTGCAGATTTAACAAATATAACATTTAGGGTTCTTGGCTAATTTCGATGTTGGTTGAATCTGATCAATATTTTGATAAACTATTGGTTATAAATTGTTGAATTGCATTTATACTCGTTTATGTTGCATAGCGTAATCGATTGGATGCTTGAACTATGCGAGTATATGCAGAAGATGTTGAAGTTAGTTTATGTGCACATAAGGTGTTTGTAAAAAGTGCTAAAAGGAAAAATTGTTGTTTTTTGAATGTATTTATGCTTCAAATTTTGGAAAAATTTTGAATTTTTAACCAATGTCGATAATGACTGTCACCTTAATGCAGTGTTGTTTAACCTAAACTAAATTGGAATTACTTTGTTCTGCTGAATTTACTAGGTCCGAGAAGTTGAAACTTGAGATGATTTTGTTAGTAATTTGATTTTTTTATGGCTGAGAATTTGAGCCGAGTATGGCTGAAATTTGTGCCAAATTTTTTGATAAATTACTACTGTTTATAGATTGTGAACCTTGCATTTAAATATGTTTATGTTGCATTTTTTGTTGGAAATATAAGGAAAATTTAATGTTGCACTGTTTGTCAGTTTTGTTGCATATTTCTATATTTATGTTGTATGTTTATAATAATGCAACAAATTCGAAGGATGGTAATATGAAAGGTATTCAAGTATGCAACAATTAATCTTTCTGATAATTGACATGCAATATATATACAAAGTTTGGTGTCGTCTTGCTTTCGGTGGATGTTAATGTAGATGAATCTTTGATATTTATACTATTTTTTGATAATTTATTGGTTATAAACGGTTGTTTTGCATTTATATGAGTTTTTGTAGCATATATAATGAAATCGATGCAAAAAGTTCAAATAGGAAACAGTAATGAGGGTCTATTTACGTGATTTTTTATGATTTTTTATAATTAGTAGTCCTTTTGTAGTGTATAATCATTGCATATGTGAGAAATATTGTTGCATTTTTTAACACTTACATTGCATTTGCATATGTAAGCTAGATAGTTTGTATTTGTGCAGCAAAGACGGGGTCGGAGAGCAAAAAAAAGACACAAAAGCATCAGGTGTTCAAGATTAAGAATTATCCGACGATGATTTCATGGATGAACCTCTCAACATGTGTTATTTATGTAGATTTACGATGTGTATTTGACTTTTGAAGAATTTGGTGTGGTATCAAATATTCTGTGAGATCTATGTTACGATCAACAATATTTTGAACTCAAATATGAATCTTATATTTGTCATGTATTTCATGAAAGTGGAGTTCATGTTGCATATAAACTGTGACTTGGATTATAATAGAAGTTAGCGAAGAAAACAAAATTTTCTTTAACTGATTGCACAATTTTCAGAATATGTTGCACAATATTGAGAAACGGTTGCAATCCGCTTATGAAATCAGAAATAAAGAAAAGTTAATTCATTGCACAACCTTTCTTAAATGATACAATATTCTTATAAAGTTTTTTATAAAATAAGGTTTCTTATCATCATCACACAAAGGGACATGCTCCCCATCTAAGATATTCGATTTTTGCTGAACAAACTTCTCTTTAAGACAATCATCATTAACATATGTACCACCTACAAAAATATAATGCATCAAAATATAATATAAAGGAAGTAAAATACGTTTACTATGCATTTCAAAGATGGATTCCCCTTCTATCTTCAGTACTAGAGATGAACGAATCTCCTGAAGGGTTCTATTTGCTCGCAGCTCCCGGTTGATACCAGATAAAGCAAATCTTGGTTTTCGTTTTCCTTGTGATGGGCCTGGAAGAGGGGGTACTCCCCTTTGCCGGTGATGGACTATCGGGTGATAGGCCAGAAACATATAAATATAAAAACATAATACATAATTTTTTTAATGTGTATCAATAATCGAAACTAAAACCCTATACCCATTAGGGAAATTTAAACCCTAACTTGTATGGATATCCAAAACCTAAGTTGTACGAAAAGCTAAACCCTAACTTGTAGGGGAAACTAAATCCTGACCCATATCAGAAGCATATTCTAAAATGCATCAGAATGATCTCTAAAATGCAACAAAATCGACATAATATGCATATCCTAGTCATTTTAATACATTTTTTATTGTTGTTACGCATGTTTGCTAATTTTGAACTCAATTCTCAAACAAACCGGATTTAACCACCCAGAAACGTGTTCTACTCTTCAAGACGTTTCCAACGGTATGTTGCCCATCTAAATCCGATCGTCGATGAGGCCGAAATCGCATTTGGAAGTTTACGTCAGATCCGGCAGTCGCAATTTTGCTACTGGTTCGATTTCTTCGGCGAATATCTCCTTCGTTTCTCCACCAAAACGAGTGATCCACCCATCAATCTCTTCGTCTCCTTGAATAGAATAAAACCCAATTGTCCATTTTTTGATTCTCGTTAAGATTTGGCCGGAAATCGACTTAATGTTAGAGTGTATTTCAGTTTTGGAAAATCCCTAAAATTAAGGAAATAAAATAATTAAATATTACATATTTAATGAATATTCAATTACAAATAATTGAAAAAGTCAGAAATATCCTTATGACATCAGCAAAAATATTAAAAAAATCTAAAAATTAGTTTTTAAATATTAAATGATATTAATTATCAACCGTTAGATCTCTGAAATCAACGGATATCATCGGTTTCTATATTTCACTGGATATTTAGTTTCTATATGATTTATACTCTATATAGGGTATATATATATATACACGTACGTCAACTATGAAACTCGTGTGATGGCCTTCAAGTTGAATTCAGACAATTCATGTCGAACAAAGCAATTTAATCAATTATACCTACGATATTACCTTGAAGGAAAGATGCGTTTCTTTCCGAGACATGCCTCCAAGATTAACTCAATTAATCAAAGACTCGTAGCTCAAGATTGGCTCAGTGGTTAGAGGCTCGTGCTGATAACGTGTTGTAAAGTAAATTGTAGAACGGAGAATACAAGAGAAGAAAACGGAGAAGAAGACGATAGAGGAGAGGAGCGGCTCAAGAAATAGGGTTTCTCATTAATCTCATATTCTGCCGTATCTTACAAATAGAGTACAATGAGATATATATACTAGATATAAAACCTTAACTAATAAGTAATGTCCACAATATATAAATATTTATAACAATTTCGTCCATTATTAATATGAAACAAATCTAATCTAATAGTATATGTCGTAACTTATACATATAGCCATATCCTACGTACAACTATGCACAACAAAATATTCCAAAAATCTAATTGAAACTTACTACGATTTTTATGATCTCCCAAGCATCCTTATACAAATTATGTAGT
Source organism: Thymus mandschuricus (assembly GCA_029379335.1). Lineage (NCBI taxonomy): Eukaryota > Viridiplantae > Streptophyta > Magnoliopsida > Lamiales > Lamiaceae > Thymus > Thymus mandschuricus. The sequence goes on along the minus strand of CM057077.1, from coordinate 14,853,490 downwards.
GTCTTTCTTATTCGAATCATTTTTTTAAATGAATTTAGTTTGTCCTTCTCATTTATTAATTATATACATATATATATATAGGATATAGAGTATAAATCATATGAAACTATATATCCAGTGAAATATAAAAACCGATGATATCCGTTGATTTCAGAGATCTAACGGTTGTCAATTAATATCATTTAATATTTAAAAAATAATTAATTGATTTTTCTAATGTTTTTGCTGATGTCATAAGGACATTTATGACTTTTCCTTTTATTTGTAATTGAATATTCATTAATTTCGTAATATTTAATTATTTTCTTTCCTTATTTTTAGGGATTTTTCAAAACTGAAATACACTCTAATATTAAGTCGATTTCCGGCCAAATTCCAACGAGAATCGAAACATGGACCATTGGGTATTATCCTACTCAAAGAGACGAAGAGATTGATGGGTGTATCACTCATTTTGGTGGAGAAACGAAGGAGATATTCGCCGGAAAAATCGAACCACGCGCAAAATTGCGACTTCCGCAGCGACTTAAACTTCCAAATTAATGTGATTCCGGCGTCATCAGCGATCGGATTTAGATGGGCGACATATTGGAAACCTCTAGAAGAGTAGAACATGTTTCTGGGTGGTTCAATCCAATTTGGTTGAGATTTGAATTTAAATTGGCAAAAATGCATAACAACAATCGAAAATTCATTAAAATGACTAGAATATGCATATTATGCCGATTTTGTTGCATTTTAGAAATCATTCTGATGCATTTTCATTTCAACTTTATACGAGGCTCTAACTTTTCATATTACGGTTTAGTTTTTCATTCAAGTTAGGGTTTAACTTTCCCTACATGTTAGGGTATAGATTCTCACACAAGTTAGGGTATCGATTCTCCTACAAGTTAGGGTATAGATTTCCCAAAAAGGGTTTAACTTCCCATATGGGTTAGGGTTTAGCATCCCCTACAAGTTCGGGTTTAGATTTTTATACAACTTAGGTTTTGGATTCTCATACAAGTTAGGGTTTAGATTTCCCTAATGGGTTAGGGTTTTAGTTTCGATTTTCGATACGCATTAAACAAATTTTATGTATTATGTTTTTCTGTTTATATGTTTCTGAATGTATAATAAACTTATTTTGCTGCATTTATATTAGATTTTGATGCATTATATTTTAAAGGTGGTACAGATCTTAATGATGATTGTGTTAAAGACAAGTTCATTTAGCAAAAATCGATCGAGTATCTTAGATGGCGAACATGTCCCTTTGTGTGATAATGATAAGAAACCTTATTTTATACAAAATCTTTATAAGAATATTGCAACATTTAAGAAAGGTTGTGCAATGAATCAAACTTTTCTTTATTTCTTATTTTATAAGAGGATTGCAACAATTTCTCAATATTGTGCAACATATTCTGAAAATTGTGCAATCAGTTAAAGAAAATTTGTTTTCTTCTAACTTCTATTATGATGCAAGTTACAATTTATATGCAACATGAACTCCACTTTCATGTAAAATTCATATTTGTCGATCATGACATAGAACATCTCACGGAATATTTGATACCACACCAAATTCTTCAAAATTCAATTACACATCATAATTCTAGATAAAATAACACATGTTGAGAGGTTCATCCATGAAGTCATCGTCGGATAATTCTTTATCTTGAACACCTTATGCTTTTTCTTTTTTTCTTTTTTTTTTCCCTCTGATACCGTCTTTGCTGCACAAATACAAAAATATTTAGCTTATATATGTAAATGCAATGTAAGTGTAAAGTGCAACAATATTTCTCAAATATGCAATGATTATATACTACAACGTATATGTAGCATATTTGTTTAAAACCAATAAAAATATCTAGATAGTTATTTTTCTAATAAGCAACATATTTGATGCAATGCGTGGAAAAACTACTTTAAAATTATAAATTACATATGTTATTCTATCACTCCTTATGTATACGAAGCTAATTTAGTTAATTCATGAATGAGAAATACAATATATGATATAAATGAAGTCACAAAACTTAAAATCAATAGTTGAAACATTAACTCGCAAATTGGTAAGAACCCTAGTTTCATACATAGGCTACACCCTCAACTTTTGAACATATACTGTAATCGTACCGTTCCTCTGCATTTACTCGCCCTTCCCTCTGCATCTTCGTAGGTTACACATGATGTTTTGTTGGTGTGCCCTCCACCCCTGACTTTGCTACACAAATACAAATATGCTATGATACATATTTCAATGCAATGTAACTGACGAAAAATGCAACACATTTTTAAAAATATGCAATACATTTTTCCCGTAGAACTTTTATCGAACAACTACTGAGCACAAAAACTCACGTAAACAGCCCCTCATTAGTGTCTCCTATTTGAACTTTTTTACATCGATTACATTACAATATGCTACAAAAACTCGTATAACAACCATTTATAACCAATAAATTATCAAATTTTAGTATAAATACAGTCACAATCGAAATTAGTTAAGAACCCTAATATTTTTTATTTTTTTTGTAAATCTGCAAAATCGACAGTAATTTCAAAATAATATAAACTGAAACTAACCTTCTACTCCTTTCTTTGCATTTGCTTGTCCTTTCATCTACATCTTCGCGTGTTTTCTCTTCTCGATTTTCTGTATGCTTTCGCGTTTTTCTTCTTCTTCAAATCGGCACACTTTCTCGCGTTTTTTCTTCTTGATTATGGTTTTTTTCTCTGCAAATGGCGTCTGTGTTTTTGCAGAAAATATTGAATACGTTGATATGGTAGTGGATGAGTAGTTATAGTATATTCCTAAATTTATGGAGGCAAATCTATTTTCTTTATTTAATTATTAAATTTTTTAACTTGCTGGACAAATTTGTCCCTAATGTTGCTTATTTCAAATTTTTAATTCACAATATTAGTTTTAAACTCAGCCTTTGATTAACCACTAATCAATGGTTATTAGTAGTTTCTAGGTTTCACTAAAACAATAGTTTTCACCATAGTACAATAGTTCTATATATATATATATAGGGAGTGGTACGTTCGTGTGCAAATAAATCATCGCGTGCTAAAATGCGAAAGATGCTTAAAACTATACAAAATCATGTTTAAATCAGTATATATTTATGCTTACAACACCATTATGCTTTTTAATGTATAAATACATGCTTAAACCTATTCATGCTTATGCAATTACAGCCACAGATCAAATCAAGATCATGGTCCAGATCTATTCCTATTTCTCACACCAGGACTTATTTCTATATGATCCATCCTCTATATATATATATATATATATATATATTGAACTTAAAAAATCCATTTATTAATCCATAATTTATTTAGAATATATACTCCTATACCCAATTTCAAGTTGTAAACCTAAATTTAGCTTTGTATCTTAAAAACATAAAAATATACCCATATTTTGCTTTGGTTTCCAAGTATACCCTTGCTTTTTAGCTTTGGGTATAACTTTTCTAGCTTTGGTGTTTTTTGTCATGTAGCTATTCTCTTTCTTCTCTTCTTCCCTCTATTTGTGTTTGTGATCGAGCTGAAATTAAAAAACAAACAGCAGACAACATTCAAATATCTTTCTCTTCTCTTCTCTTCTCTTCTTTCTCGTTTTTTCTCGCATGCAGCAGGGTTCTACCTTCATAGCTCTTCTCGACGGACGACCGTGGTTTGACGATAGAGGCGAGCAAACGGAGGTCTGAAGATACATTTGAACAGGCGATCAGATGACGGCGGCGTTCTGACAAACGGCGGACTGACGACGGCGGTGTTCTGACAAACGGCGGGCTGCGAACTGGCGACGGCGGCGTTCTGACAACGAAACGCCGGCGGACTGACGACGACGACATATTCCAGTTTGGAAAACAAATTCTGGTGGAAGAAGTAGTTGTTTTACTGTCTTCAAGCTTTCAACATGGTACTTTTATGGATTTTTCATGTTTGAATATTAGGGTTTTCATGTTTGAATCTAATGTTTTTTGTAAGCTTGCATGTTATTTTGTAGTCGACGTACTGGTACATTTAATTATTTTTCGTACTGTTTTAGTCAGGTAAGTTTGGTTAGATTTTCGTACTAGTGTATGTAGATTAGTTCTTAACCAATGTTATTTACATTACAGTTGAAATAAACGTAATTCATATCATATCATTTCATAATATTACTTAAGTACTCAGTACGAAATGAATCAAACTTACTGCGTACTAGTGTATGTAGATTCATATCATATCATATCATTATGCACTGAAGTACTCAGTACGAAATGAATCAAACTTACTGCGTACTAGTGTATGTAGATTAGTTCTCAATCATTGTTTACTCTGTTTTTTTCGTACTATACCATGATGATAATTTTTTGTTTCATTTAATATGTTTTTTTAGGCTCCGTCATCTTCTGTGTTTTTTGTCCATGGTGGTAAATGGAATTACGACAAGTATGAGGGTGGTATAAAGGATTTTATCCCCATTCCCTCAAGCGGTCTCACGTTTGAAGAATTGTTGGCAAAACTTGAAGTGCGTTTGAAGAAGAAACGGAATACCCATGTGTTTGATTTAGATGCTTGGATACAACCTGCTGTTGGTGATGGTTTTAGAATGAAAATCACGGATAATTACGAGTGGTCTTGCTTACATGACTTTATGGTAGCCCCTACCATATATGTGTCGGTTTGTGAGAAGAACAATGATTTTGAACAAAGTAGTATTGTTCCGTTGAACTCATGCATTGTTCCGGCTTTGCATAATTCTAGTGACGAGAGTGCTGCAAGTCAAACTGCAAGTTACAATGGGTTAGAGGCGAGCAAACAATGGGTTATCCCGGGTGCTTCTCACCAAGCTTCCCTTCCTTCCGCCGATCTCGTCATACAGCCCGAACGTGTTAGAGGCGAGCTTGCTGAAGGATCTACGTTTGAAAGTAAGGAGTTGATGATCACAGCTGTTAGTTTATATCATTTGAGAAATTGTTTGGAATTTAGAACCCCACGTTCGGATGTTGATAGATGCTACATAGTTTGCACAAAAGGAAAAACATGTAAGTTTATTATGCGGGCTAAATCCCTTGGGCTGTCCTGGAAGATATACGAGTGGGCCCCTCACACGTGTACTTATGATTTGAGGGTTGGTCCACAACCGAAAGTTTCACCCAAAGCTATAGCTGTCCATGTTGGTGCGCAGTTGAGGGAAGATGGATCGATTCTTAGACCGCGTGACATTCAAGCGCAGATGTTACGAGAATTTGGTGTCAATGTGAAGTATTCAACTGCTTTGTCTGCTAAGAATGTTGCCCTAAACGCTCCATACGGAGACCAGGAATTGTCATTTCAGGTAAAAAGTTTCCATGTTTACAAGTACATTTTGTGTTCATTTCGTACCGCGTACTTACATTGGTACTAATCTTCAAACAACGCGTACTCCTTACTTACGGTTTTTTTATCTTTTTATTTTTACCTTTTTTCCACTTTACAGTTGCTGCCTAAGTATCTTTACATGTTAGAGAAGATGAACCCCGGATCAGTTGTTGATCTGCAGACGTGTGATGGGGCATTTGAGTATTGCTACATTTCACTTGATGCGTGTGCAAGGGCGTTTCGTGCGTGTCGTCCCGTGATTGTCATTGATGCAACACATTTGAAGGGGAAATACAAGGGAGTTTTGTTTGTTGCATCGACTAAGGACGCTAATGAGCAGATTGTCCCTCTTGCTTTTGGGATAAGTGATAAAGAAAATGATTCTTCTTGGTGTTGGTTTCTAGAGCACGTTCGTCGGAGTTTTGGCACTCGAGAGGAATTATTAATCGTGTCTGATCAACACATTAGTATAAAAAATGCGGTGAATGCTGTTTTTCCAGGTGTCCCTCATGGATTTTGCACATACCACATCCAAGGTAATCTCAAGGCACGTGATGAAGTGATAGAGATCTTCCAAGATGCTGCAAATGCGTACCGGGAGAACGATTTCAATATTCATATGGATAACTTGGAGTTGACTTGCCCAGGTGCACATGAAAAACTCTTAAACATATGTTATTAGTTCTCAACCAATTTTATTTACATTACGTAGTTCCATGTGATCTGTACATTATGTCTAAAGTACTCAGTACGAAAGAAAGGTAATCAAAGCTTACTGTGTACTTAAGTACGCAGTAAGCTTTGATTACCTTTCGTACTGAGTACTTTAGCAGTGCTGTGTAAGTGTTCATATGGATAACTTGGAGTTGACTTTGTCCAGGTGCACATACAAAATTGTTAAACATTGGTCCGAGTAGATGGGCGAAGTGTAGATGCCCTGTGCGCAGATATAATTTTGGAACGTCTAATGCCGTAGAGTGCCTGAACTCTCGTTTAAAGTGGGCAAGGAAATTACCAATATGCTCTTTGTTGGAGTATACGTGTAATTTGGTTCAAGCATGGTTCTGTGAGCGGCGTTCTATCGCTGGAGCTACATCCCTTGAATTGTCAGACTATTCAATGGAGAGATTGGGTAATGCAATTAGGGTGGGTCGGACAATGAAGGTCGAGGGTATTTCTGAATCAAAGTTTAAAATCATATCGGGGGACAAGAGCTGTATTGTTGACATTGTTGCGATGACGTGTTCATGTCGTGTATGGCAGATGGACCTTTTTCCATGTTCGCATGCTACACGGGCAATAAAGTAACAAGATTTGTTTTTCATCCGAAGTACGTTATGTAGTGTATGCTAATTACTGCACTCTTTAGACGCTAAGTTTTGTTTTGGTTCTTAATGCGGATATCAGTACGAATAAACACCATATTGTACTTGTTAATTATTTTTTTTTTTGTTTTTTGTAGTCATGTCAATCAGACTCCAATTGGATATGTGCATTCATATTACAGCACTGCTACGTGGCGTGAAATATATGCAGCTGAGGTAACCCCTGTGCCTGATCCTAGCGATTGGCGTGTTCCATGTGATGTTGCTACGAGGGTTGTTGGAACCCCATCTAACCCGAAACAAGCGGGTAGGCCTAGGACGAGGAGGATTCAATCTATGAGGGGTGCTCCACGCGATGGGGTTCCATGTGATGTTGCTTCGAGTGTTGCTGAACCCAGTGTTGATCCGAGTGGTGCTGAACCCATTGGTGCTACGAGTGTAGCAAAGGATCGTCTTTGTGGCCGATGTAAGCAGAAGGGCCATTATCAAAACACGTGTTCTGTATATTTGGAGATCAATGTTGAAGTTGAACAAGTGGTGGGTGGTGGTGGTGGTGGTGGTAAGCGTACTCGTAAAGGTCCAATAAAATGTGGTATTTGCGGTGTACTTGGGCATTCCCGTAGAACTTTCACGGACCCAAATATATTATGATGTATCTGAACACGGGGCATGAACATGATTGTCAGTTATTATCAATATATTTCGATGTAGTATTATGTTTAAATTTTTTGATGTGAGCATTTTGTCTTGCTTGGGTACTGGAGTAAGTCTGACCTTTTTGTGGGTCTTGTTCATTTTACATTATGTACTAAAGTAATCAGTACGGAATAGATCAAATCTTACTGCGTACTTGAGTACACAGTACGAAACACAATAAGGTTACTAGTATTTTGTGTAAGTTTTTGTTCAAATTACATTATGTACTGAAGTACTCAGTACGAAATGAGTCAAATATTACTGCGTTCTTAACTACGCAGTAAGAAACACAAAAAATATTACTGTTATTGTTTAAGTTTTTGTTCAATTTACATTATGCACTATAGTACTCAGTACGAAACGAGTCAAATCTTACTGCGGGCTAAAGAACGCAGTAAGCAACACGGAAAAGATTACTGTTATTGTTCAAGGTCTTGTTCAATTTACATTACGTACTATAGTACGCAGTACGAAAGAGATCAAATGTTACTGCCTATTAAAGTACACAGTACGAAACACAATAAGGTTACTAGTGTTGTGTAAGTTTATGTTCAAATTACATTATGTACTACATTACTCAGTACGAAAAGATCAAAATATTACTACGTTCTTCTAAAGTACTCAGTACGAAATGAGGAAAATATTACTGCGTGCTTAAGCACGCAGTAAGAAACATAGAAAAAATTACTGGTATTGTTTAAGTTTTTGTTCATTTTACATTATGTACTAAATTACGCAGTACGATATGAGTCAAAACTTACTGCATACTTAACTTAAAGTACGCAGTACGAAACACAAAGAAGATTACTGTATTGATTGAGTTTTTGTTCATTTTACATTATGTACTAAAGTACTCAGTACGAAATGAGAAAAATCTTACTGCTTACACTAAGTACTCAGTACGAATTAGTGAAAAGTTACTGCGTACTTAAGTACACCGAGTAAGAAAGGATTACTAGTATTGTGTAAGTATTTATTCATTTTACATTATGTACTAAAGGTCCAGTACGAAAGAAAGCAATATTTTACTGCGTACTTGTAAGTACACAGTAAGAACTAATCTAAAAAGATTACTAGAGGCAGGCAAGTAACACAAAAAAGATTCCACAACACTTACATTTATACACCATGGTACGTACCATATTTACCAAAAAATAAAAGCCATGGTACGTACTGATTTTTACTACTTAAGAATCAGTATGTACCATGTTTTAGTGTTTTGAACCATACATACCAAAAACTAATTACATAACCATGTTTGTCCACAAGATTTCCCAAAGAGTTATAAATTACACTAAAATGCAGGCAATGGAATAGCAGGCTCAGTACTGAACGCGTAGATCGTCTGAGCAATTCGGAACTTGTAAGCATTCAACTCCACAGGTGATTCTAGACCTTTATCCCCCGGTGTAGCTGATATCAGTCTCTCGACTGTCTTCAAGCAGTACAGACCACAGCTGTAGTCGTCGACCTGCTTGTAAGTATCCGCGACATCTGCAAAACAAATTTCCCACTGGGTGCAGCAGGGCTCTGTGATATTATGTTTCTCATTGTATCCTATGCCTTTCATAAGCTGTGGTAGGAGCCTTGCCAATGGGATGAAGATCCTCTTTCGGTTTGTTTTGTGATGATTTTGAAATGACCACGATTTAGAGTCGTAAAGCCAGATCTTCTGATCCTTCATATCAATTAGCAATGTCGCCCAGTGCTCGCTAAAATGACAGATTGTCACAACCTACAAAAATAGTATGTTTTGATTAAAAAAATAAAAACAGAAAACATAGACAGTACAGTCTGTTATAAAACGTATTTAAAACAACAAGTACACCTAGAGTGAAATCGTACTGAGTACTATAGTTTGTTTATACCTTTTCATAGTTGATCCAAGGCTGCATCCTCTCCCCCCAGGGTGGATACTGTGCATCAGCAAATATCATCAATTTTTCCAGGTCATCAAATTTGAGATGTTCCTCACTTCCTTTCTTAAACATGCTCTGCTTGTACAGTTCCATTACGGGTGTCTTCTTTCCGTGAAGTGTGTCAAACACTTCATCAATTGCACTCTACAAAGTCAAAAAGGAACACTATGTCAGATATTTCAACAATTGGGCACTATAACTAATTAATCATATTTATATACTTACCATGAAGTGGCATGAGGTGATTGCTACGTTCGGGTTGGTATGTGTTATGCCTGCAAAGTTTGGGTCTGTAGCAAGGATCGATAGGTATGCATTAATGTGCTCTTCCTCCAACATGGTATCGGGGGTTGTTATATACTCAAAATACTGCTGGTCAACCAAGTAGTCTAATCCGACATTTCTATACCTGTTTTGTAGCCCAATCGTGTAAGTAAACATACGATTTTGTTAATAGAGGAATGCTTTTTAAATGTAAGTGTTATGTACTCCCTCTGTCCATCTTATCATGGCACTTTACTATTCATTCTGTGTCTACTTTATGAAAAAAAAGTGCCATGATAAAATGGACGGAGGGAGTAATTAGTAACTTACAGTTTTTGCTTTGACCGCATGAACTCGTGGAAAGATCTCCTGCCTGCCCTTAGATCTGTGCTTAGGTACGGACTTCGCAATGCCCTTGCCGGGTACCGAATTCGGATTATTCTGCCCTCGTCAGCCGGGTCAATCATTAGGTATGCTACATCTTCAGTTCGAATCGGGCCCACCGAAAGTTGTAAGTCTTCTTCTCTGGCTGTGCTACGTTCCACCGATGACATTACTTCATCGAGAGCTTTACTCATTTGGTCGTCAGACAGTAAGAAGTCATCTTCCTCATTTTCCTGGATACATAAAACCTGGTAGTTATTCATACGATTTCGTACTGGGTAAATTTTCAAGTATTTCAATACAAATCGTACCCACAACTAGTGATTATCCGAATTAGGCAAACGTACTAGAAATGTAAATGTCCGTACCCAAAAAAACCCACACACAAGCAGTTCTGTTTTGCCATACACTTGAAAAGAACAAACAAAACACTTAAATTGTCTTTTGGTAACCAAAACTCCACAGCGTTTTTTCAATGTTCATGCATTAGAATGCATGACTTGTACCTTATCTCCCCCCGGTACATCTGTCTTACCTTCATCTGCAGCTGCATCGCTGCCCTCCCCGGCATGCTCTCTTGTTGCCTGTGGTTCATCAACGGGGGTTGCGACGGCTGCCTCGACGGTTGCATCAGGCATCTGTGGTTCATCAACAGGGGCTGCCACTGGGTTTTCTTTGCGAGCTTTTTTTGCTCCACCTGTTCTTGCCCTTCCATAGCATTTCAAAGCAGTCTTCTTCTCTGCTACCGTCTGCGGGCCTGATTTTGCTGCTGCTGTCTGGATCGCGGGTTGTGCTGTCACCTCAGGAACTGAGGTGTCAGCCCCCACCTCGATACCGGCCTCCCTTGCCTTGCTGCCCTCTCCTGCACCCGGAGCTGCCTTGCTTGTCTCCCCGCCTGCACCGGCCTCCACTCCTGCTCCCTTCGCTGCATCGCTTGTCTTCCCGCCTGCACCTGCCTCCACTCCTGCTCCCGAAGCTGCCTCGCTTGGCTTCCCGCATTCACCGGCCTCCTCGCCTGCACCTTTCTCAGCAGTGACCGGCTCGCCTGCACCTGTGTGACCAGCGTCCTCCTCGCCTGCATCTGTAAGCTGTATTGTTGCTTCAGCAATGGCTGGCGTTTGTGTATGGCTGGTAGGCATTGAGGAGGCATGCCTTGCAGGTGAGAAGGTTGTGTCATGCATCTGGAAAAAATTGAAGTCCTCGTGAGCAGAAGGGGCAGCCTCACGATGCCCACTGTCAGCAAGCTTCTCGACGACATCTTTGACAATCTGATGTCGGAAGCTTTCCAGGAATTCCATCATCCTGTTTGCAGCAGCTTCGCCTGCAAGTGCCCCGATTTTCTGCATATCTTTATTGCTGATGTGAAGAGTTGCAGCTGGAGCAGCATGTGATGGACCTGGCTTAGCAGCAGCGGGCAGTTTCTCATCTCTTGGCTTTTTCCTTTTGGCGTCGTTCGGATTGTACTTGAAGGCAAAAGGCCTTCCTTCGGGGTCATTTTCCAGAGATTTCCAGTAGAAGGTTGTCTGTTCCTTATCAGTAGGCTTCAGAATAGGCAGCGTGTTCTGCAAAAATGATATAGTTCAAAATTAATTCAATTTACAGTATGTAGTAAAGTACTCAGTACGAAAATAAGCAAAGCTTACTGGGTACTTAAGTACTCAGTAAGAAACACAGAAAAGATTACTAGTGATGTGTAACTTTTTGTTCAGTTTACATTATGCAGTAAAGTACGCAGTACGAAAGTAGAAATAACTGACTGAGTACTTAAGTACTCAGTAAGAAACACAGAAAAGATTACTAGTCATGTGTAACTTTTTTGTTCAATTTACATTATGCAGTGATGTACACAGTACGAAAGGAATACAGTACTACAACATAAACATTTTATTATGTAAGAAGGAATAAGTAATACCTGCTCTATTTGCCGATCGTTTGGCAATTTGTTCTTCTTCACGAAGCTGTACCGCAAGAAGCGGGGCCTTACTCTTTTTGGATTTTTCCCTCCGATTGTTTCACCGAATGCTGGAATCGCTTCAAATATCCAAGCCTACAAATATGATATTGTTAGTTTATGGCATTGAGAAAAGTGTCTCTTCTATTTTCCAAGTCCAGTTTGCTTACCGAGAATGCTATAGTGTTTCCTTTGAGATGGTAGCTTATAGTCCCCGAGTCCGGTATCCTCTCTTTGCGCATGACATTCGTGATTGTTTCTTTGAGGGATTGGAACGAATAACTCCCCCACGGGAAAGCTTCCCACTCTTCACTGTTCTCCAGCAGAATCCACATCCAAATTGGAATTGCTTTCTTGGTCTGATCGTACCCCAACACATATGTACACGCAAGAAGCAGCTTAGAAAGCTTCACATAATCTGATGGTGATGCTGGAATTTTTATCTCAACCTCCTTGTCCTCTTCTATCACGGTATAGGTAAACGACTTGTTGATGAACATCTTTGCCACATCAGCTGTGGTAGTCTTGTCGTTTCCTCTAAACAGCCGTACGAAGACAGATTCGGTGGGGATCTCGTGATATATGTACGGGTTGAATTTGGCCTCTCCAAGCGAAGCCCGCTCACAAGTGCAAATTCTGTCCTCGAAAATAGCAGGACAGAATCTCCAATCTTAAACCAGAGGGCTGTTGGGTCAGGGTTTGGATCCGGCTTCACCTCTCTGAATACCACGTAATGCATGATGCACCCATTCCGGCTGCTGAATTTGTTCAGCTTCGTATACGATCCAAAGCAACACTTTTTAACCTCCTTAGCTGCTGCAGCTGGAAGTGTATTTAGGACGTCATTTATGTCAGCTGCCATTGACTCGTACCCTGTGAGCATGGTCTTATTTGGGTATTCCAGTAAGTCTCCCCTCTTGTATGTCCATGTGACCTGTACAGTTGAAGTAAACTCAGCCTCATATCATATAATTTCAGTATATATTCTTAGAAGTTCACACCACGAAAGGAATCAAAGCTTACTGCGTACTTAAGTACTCAGTAAGAAACACAACAAAGATTACTAGTATTGTGTAAGTTTTCTCATTTTACATTATGTACTAAAGTACTCAGTACGAAACACACAAGAAACACACAAAAGATTACTATTCTTGTGAAAATTTTTGTTCAATTCACATTATGTTGTAAAGTACGCAGTACGAAAGGAGTAAAAACTTACTAAGTACTTAAGTACTCAGTAAGAAACATATAAAATATCACTAGTCTTGTGCAGATTTTGTTCATTTCACATAATGTACTCAATTACCCAGTAAGAAACAATTAAAAGCTTACTAGTATGCATGAAAATTTTTGTTTACTTCGTAAATCACAGTGCAAAATTACTACTTTTACTGAAGATTAGCAGAAATTTGAACAATCAAACCTTAAATAGGTGTTTTTACTCACAAAAACAGAAATTTTAGGTGTTTTTACTCACAAAACAGCCCAGAATATGGATTTAACCCTCACTTTTAGTACTAGTGCTTCAAAAACATATGATTTAGACTGAAATTAGAAGTAAATGTTGACAAAATCAAGTTTTTGATTGTACATTCGTACTGAGGATTTTATTTGACAAAAACAAATTAGGGTTCTAGATTTCTGGAAACTTTTTCCAGATTATAGGACTCTTCTTTTCTTGAAATATGAAGATTGAAGAAAATACCTCTGGCCTTAAGAAAGATGGCGCATCCGGAGCAATCTCCTGTACCCCCTCTCCGATTTCTGCTTCTGCATGCTGTTCTTGGGTCGATTCTTTTGTCTTCGAACGTTTTGATCTCCTGGGCTCCATCTACCTTCTCGCGTTGGGTTGTTGTCGGCCGGAATGTAGTGTGCAATGGGGATGGAAGAAGAATCGCGCTGGAATCTCGGTTGAATGGCGGTGCAATCGCGATGGAATCTCTGTGGTTTTCTAGGAATCGCCGCCGTTTGAGTGGAGTCGGTTCTGGTTTTCGAGAGGGAGAGAGGGAAGTTGAGGGAAGTTGTTTGAGAGAGAGAGAGAGAAGGGAGTAGTTGATATGCGGGTTCCCTAGGTGCCAATAATTGTCAAATCCCGCCAATACACTCCAGGGGCAAACTTGTCCCAATTTTGAAAAATTGGATATATTTTTATGTTTTTAAGATCCAAAGCTAAATTTAGGTTTTTATCTTCACTTAGGGTATTTTTATTTTTCCCTCTAATTTATTTAGCCTAATTTTTTAGTAACTTGGTTCATTCCATAAATAAGAGATGTAATAAATGATAAAATTGATGATATCAATTATAGATCTTAAATATATTCATTTCCATATGGTGAATAAGGGTATATCAGTGAAGAACATATTACAGAGGATCAAAAATTAAGAAATAGACTTTTAAAAATAGGAGATCAAATATGAAATAGAGTCTGACATAACACTGAGGAGGTGATTGGTATGAGGTAATGGGGGTGGGAATGGAATAGTCATTCCTACTTCTATTTCATTACTCCGCTTGGTTCAACTTTTGTGTCGGGAATACACATTCCTGAGGGAATGACTATTCCCACCTCCATGAGAATAGGCATTACTTGGATTTCCATGGTTATAGCTATTATCACCTCTTATATTTATATGATTTTTATTTTAACAAATATTATTTAATTTATTTATAAATAATTAAATTTACCTCAATATTTTTTTAAATATATGAGTATATTTCGTCATTACTTTATCTCTCTAAAATTTTCGTATCATCATTTTCTCTCTCTAAAATTTTTGTATGTCAATACTTTCTATTTTTAAAAAATTTATCACTCCGTCACTTTCTCACTCTAAAAATTTTCGTATCATTTTCTTTCTCTAAAATTTTTTCACAAATTTTTTTCACTAAGATATTTTTCCTCCGTCACTTAGTTTCTTTCTCTAAAATTCTTTCTCTCTCTAAATTTTTTTACTTTCATCACTTTTTCTCCCTTAAATTTTATTCCTCTCTCTAAAAATTTTAATTTTCGTCACATTCTCTCTCTAAAATTTTTTCTCTCTCTAAAATTTTATTTCTCTCTCAAAAAATTTCACATTCGTCACTTTATCTCTCTAAAATTTTCTATCTCTCTCTAAAAATTTCATTTTGGTCACTTTCTCTCTCTAAAATTTTCTATCTCTCTCTAAAAATTTCACTTTCGTCACTTTCTCTCTCTAAAATTTTCTTTCTCTCTCTAAAATTTTTAACTTTCGTCACTTTCTCTCTCTAAAATTTTCTATCTCTCTAAAAATTTCACTTTCGTCACTTTCTCTCTCTAAAATTTTTAACTTTCGTCACTTTCTCTCTCTAAAATTTTCTATCTCTCTAAAAATTTCACTTTCGTCACTTTCTCTCTCTAAAATTTTTAACTTTCGTCACTTTCTCTCTCTAAAATTTTCTATCTCTCTCTAAAAATTCCACTTTCGTCACTTTCTCTCTCTAAAATTTTCTATCTCTCTTTAAAAAATTCACTTTCGTCACTTTCTCTCTCTAAAATTTTCTATCCCTCTCTAAAAATTTCACTTTCGTCCCTTTCTCTCTCTAAAATTTTCTATCCCTCTCTAAAAATTTCACTTTCATCACTTTCTCTCTCTAAATTTCACTACAAGAAAAGAGGTTTTTAGCCACACATGCAAACGTGGCTAATAATAAACTTATGTGTGGTTATATATTTTTATTCACAAATGTTGACATTTATGATATGTGTGGTTAAAATTTTGTAGGTAAATACCTTTAGTCACACTTGTATGTATGTGTGGATAAACACCGATTTTTACCCACATATATGGATGTCATTAAATGTATGTTTTATTTGTGGGTAATTAATTTTGATGATTTTATAATGATGACGTGGAAATGACATGGATGCTGATGTGGCATTTTATAAATATGACTTGGGTGTTGACGTGGCATTTTTGTAAAATGGCATGGAAATGATGACATGGCAATTTTTATTATAAAGATGACGTGGAAGTGATGATGTGGCAATTTTTTTATGTGTGGTTAAATCTTATAAATTATGTGTAGGTAATTGGTAATAAAATATTCCAATTTTTTATTTTTTATTTAGTAATTTTATTTATTCGAATACAACCATGTATTTTAGAATATTATATTATATTGTAAATTAAATAAAACACATAGCAAGCAATTGACAAAGAAGCCTAAAAGTAATTAATTTTACTCAATAAAATAAAAAAATACTACCTCCATCTCATATAAGTAGTCTCATTTGCCATTTTGGTTTGTCTCATCTATTAGTCTCATTTCCTAAAATGGTAAAGAATACTTGGCTAGAATTAACCCTCTCTCTTCAGAATCAATTACAGCCACACATTTACTCCTTTATTGGCTCATGTGCCCATTCCAAATGGGACTACTTATATGAGATGGATGAAGTACTGTACAATATTTATGTCTCTGGCAAACAATTCCTAGTCATTGCCAAAAAGTAAGATAGAAGAATATGTGAGGAGAAACATCCATGAGCCTGCTGCTATATATAGTGTTACACAATCATCATGATAATCGATATTTATGCAAACAATTCCAAGTTCTAGCCCAAAAGTAAGAAACATAAATATATACCACTCCGGTCCATGATAGATGACTCATTTTCCTTTTTGGGACGTCCCATGTTTGTTGACTCATTTCCTTTTTTGGAAAGAATTAGAGTATAATTAGTTCAATTAGTAAACCCCTTATTACACTTAACATTCCATACTTAAATCTCATCCACTCATTTTTCTGCACGTAGTTCAATACTCCCTCCGTCCCACTTCAGTAGTCCTCTTTCTTTTCGGCACGGGATTTTATGCGTAGTGTTAAATTTGAAAAAGTATGGGGTCCACATCAAAAGTAAGGGTTAATTTTTGTCTTTTAAGGAAAGAGGACAAGTGAAGTGGGACGGACGAAAATAGTATTGAGGACTACTGAAGTGGGACGGAGGGAGTATAATTTAAATTTCGAAAGTTTAAATTATTATAACTTTTGCTCGTTTGTTATCGGAATTTTATGATTTTTATATCAAATTAAAGGTCTTTATACGATCTTTCATTTAAGATCAGACAAGAACATGTTTTTATGCATATATGATGCTCTGTTTCTAAAATATGTTTAAATACATAAACCACATTACATTCCCTACAAAATACACTTTATACACTAAACATTTTCGTCTTAATTCCCGTGTAAAAAGCAAATGAGTCATCTATCATGGACCGGAGTGGTAACAAATAAGAGAACCGTATCTTCTGAGGTCTATCAAACCCCTAAATTATTGAAACAGAGATATACTTATAAAAAAAGCATACACTTACTACTAAAATCAAAATGCTACTAAGAACACAGGAAAATTGCCTCAAACTGGAGCAGAGGGATTAAAAACAAAAATTTCACATAGAAATTACCAAGAAAATATATGACAGCCACCATTGCTTGCAATGAATAACCAATATCAAACAACTAAATTAGAACAAAAGAAAACCAAAAAAAGGAAAATAAGAACACCAATCCAACTAACCTGCTCAGCCTGAAACAGAAGTCAAACAATAAAAGGATAGGATCCAAGCAGGGGCGAAGTCGGCGGTGCTCTTTCAGGATGTTAAGACGAGATGCGTTAATCAATTGAAGAGCCCACAGAGATTCCAACGACGTATCGAAAATTTTTGTGGAAGATAGAGAGAACAGTGGAGGGAAGCGGAATTAAATTGGGGAAGAAATAGTTCAGCTAAATCGTTCACCGAGTTCCAAGCGTTTCCTCATGCAAAAGGCACCAGCCAATTTTATTGCCAAGAACGATTTTTTGACTAACCGAAAAAATCAGCAGAAAGAAGGAGAAGGGAATCGGGACAGAAGGGGGCGGAAGAGAAGAGATGAAGCTGTTAACCGAATAAACTAATTTAATACTCCTAATTCACATAAATTAGTTAAAAATATTTGATGACATGTCATGCGACACTTGTCATTCAATCTAATTCTTTTTTTCTTTTTTATTTATGTTAATAAGAAAAAAATATACATACATTTAAAATAATTAATTTTCAGAACAGTTGTTTAAATGTGGGATAAATATAATTTATTTTAAAACATCAATTAAAGGATATTACAAAATTGATTAATAAGGAATTGCCTAATATTTTACTTTAATTTCTATAAATATATTTTTAGAAAATAAACCATTGTTATTGTTAAATATAAATTTTCATTTTGGATATAAAAAATATAATGATTTATACAATATATAAAAACCAACATATTTTGATTAATTTATTTAATTATATAAAGTCAGTCACCACCAACACATAAAAAATTAGTTTAATAGAAAATAATAGATTTTTTTTTTAGCCACACATATATAATTGATAGGGGCAAAAATTATTATGTCTTATTAGGATAGTGAATACTAAAATTTGGCCAAATTATAAGGAAATGTAAAATTTGGCCAAATTTGGGATATTCTCCCTAATTTACCCCCCACTCTCCCACTTTCCCACTCTCTATCACCCACTCTCACTCCCTCACTCGCCCACACCCAACCACCAGATTCCCACTCGCCCACTGCAGACTCCCACTCCCACTCGCCCACTCCCACTCCCTCACTCGCCCACTAACCTTCCCCCACTCTCCGATTCCCACTCTCTCTCGTCCACTCTCTCTCCCTCACTCGCCCAATTTCTAACTATGATTTTTTTTTCTCTATTGGAGGTTTTTTTTTTTTTAAGATCTGATACACCATACTAAAAAATATCATAGTTAGAAATTGTGAATTATTCATTTTCTTACTAAACGAATTCACATGTTTAGTTAGATATTAACTAATTCTAACCTAAATGGTATACATTCTAACCGATTGGTTAGAATGAGATAATTTCTAACCAAAACTTTGAATTTATTTAGTAAGGTAATCAATAATTCTACCAAAGTTGATTGAATCGAGTGTATTATTACGTATCGTATGAATTCATTTCGTAAAGAATAAAATAATTCAAACTAGTTGATTTAACCGGTTAGAATGTATGCGATTAGTTAGAATTAATGAATTTATAACAAACCATGTTAATTATTTAGTTAGAAAATGAATAATTCTAACAGGTTGATTGAACCAATTAAAATGCATGCCACGGGACGGGTTAGAATGCCAAGGGATGGGTTAGAATATACTATATTCTAACCGGTCATTTTTGCGATTGTAACGTTAGAAAGTTGGTATTTCTAACGGGTGGACAGAACCTGTTGGAATACCACGAAACAGGTTAGAATAACAAAATTCTAACCGGTCATATGCGATTATAACGTAAGAAAGTGTGTATTTCTAACGGGTGGACTGAACCTGTTGGAATGCCACAAAACATGTTAGAATATACAAAAATCTAACTCGTGATATGTGATTATAACGTAAGAAAGTGCGTATTTCTAACGGGTGTACTGAACCTGTTGGAATGCCACAACACAGGTTAGAATATACAAAATTTTAACTTGTGACATGCGATTTCAAAGTAAGAAAGTGGTTATTTCTGACAAGTGGACTTAACCTGTTAGCATGCCACGGGACGGGTTGGAATATACTAAATTTTAACCGGTCATATGCCATTGTAACGTAAGAAAGTAGGTATTTCAAAACTGGTGGACATAACCAGATAGAATACCACATGTTTGGTTAGAATCTTAAATATTCTTACTTATTACACCGGAAGGATGGTTAAAATTTATTAAATTCGTATGCATCGCATTTCTTCATTTTGCTCTTTAAATGAAACAAGCATCGATTATTTTGAATCAAACAACAATTATTCTGAAAATTATATATATATTACACTACAAAATTATAAAAAAATCAAGAGTGCAAGAAACAATACAACTAGTTAGAATTATTAAAATAACAAATAATGTGTATTCAATTTCATAAAAGAAAAGGGCATATTCAATTTCATTTCACATCCATCAACAAACTCAGTCTTTCATGACTGAATTCACACCATCAATCAGAAACACTAAACACAAAATACATTATTAAATACATTATTAAGTAAGAAATTACGATACATATACCATTTCTCACCCCCTGTTACATTTGAAAAAAAAAACAAAATTATTTTTGATGCAGGACCTTCTTCTTCCTACCTTCTTCCTCCTGCACTTCTTCCACATTTGATCAATGGATCATGGAGGTGATCAATGAGAAACCCTTTTTGGAATAAACTCATAAACCAAGTAGAGGTGGTCTTCACCACAGGCATAACCCAACAACTCCACCTAAAACATAATCAAATCAATAAAGAATCAATTTTTTTAGTAAATTTCAAAAGATTGAAATTCTCACTTACCACATTAATGAGGTGTATCTTGCATAAAGTGGTTAGAATATACTAGATTCTAACCGGCCATATGCGATGATAACGTAATAAAGTTGGTATTTGTAACTAGTGGACATAATCTGTTAGAATGCCACAGAATTGGTTAGAATGTACAAAATTCTAACCGGTAACATTCGATATTTACACTACGAAATTATAACCGGTAAATTCGTATGCATCGTATTTCTTCATTTTGCTCTTTAAATGAAACAAGCATCGATTATTACGAATCAAACAACAATTATTCTGAAGCACGGCTACGGCTGATAGTATCCCAAGGAGCAGCAGCCATTTGTGCACCTTTCTTGTCCCTTCAACACAAGATAAAGAGTGAAAACAACACAAATCATTAATAAGTAAGAAATTACGATACATATACAATTACTTACTCCTGTTACATTTGAAAAAAAAATAAAAATAATTAAGTAAGAAATTACGATACTTATACAAATTCTCACCCCTGTTACATTTGAAAAAAATCATTTTTTTTTTTTTATGCAGGACCTTCTTCCTCCTGCACTTCTTCCAACTTTCAAAAGTAAATTTTAAATTGAAAATAAATTTTAAAATGTAGAAAAAGAAAATTAAAAATTAGAAATTTAAAAATGTAGAAAAGGGAAATTTAAAAAAATTCAAATGAAAAGAGAGGGAGAAAAAAAAAAAAAAAGGAAATATACCAACTAAATACAGCCTTCTTCCTCCTTCCTCAGCGCCGGCAGCGCCGCCTTCCTCGCGTCGGCCTTGTCGGAGAGCTCCCTTATGAAGGAGGCCAGTGGCCGCCGAGGCCGATGTCGAAATCGATGACGTGGACGTGCATGGAGCCGTCGAGCGCCTCCAGCACCGCCTAGTTCGCCGTGAAGCTCGAGAACATGGGGATCGGAGAGAGGCTGGAGAAGGTCTTCTGGGCCTTGAAGGTCTTCTAGAGAGAGAGAGAGAGGAAAGAGAATAGAGAGAAATAGAGAGAGAGAGAGAGTGGTTGAATTGAGAGAGAAATAGAGACGTGAGAGGAGAAGGAGGGGGAAAAGTGAAAAGGAGTAGGTGGGGGTATTTTTGTCCCTTTACACTAAATTTGGTTAGATTTTGTGTATTTTTATATTTTGGCCAAATATTAATAAACACTAAGAGGATTGGTTAGAACACTACATTTCCTCTAATTGATATGTGTCGCTAAGAAATTTAACTAATTTGCCATATAAGCACATAAAAAATAAGATAAAATGTTTAAATCGAAAAAATAAAACAAAAAATAAAGGCAACTATATAAATGTTACTATTTTTTTTTTTTGCCACACATGTTAAATGTAAACAATTGCGGAAGTATACTGAATTGATTTACCTACACATTTTCTATTATGTGTGGTTAAATTACCACACATAATTATGTGTGGCTAATTTATGTGTAGCTAAAAGTTGAATTTCTTGTAGTGTTTTTTTCTCTCTAAAAAACTTCACTTTCGTCACTTTCTCTCTCTAAATTTTTTTTCTCTCTCTAAAATTTTTAACTTTCGTCACTTTCTCTCTCTAAAATTTTCTTTCTCTCTCTAAAAATTTCACTTTCGTCACTTTCTTTCTCTAAAATTTTTTCTATCATCGTTTTCTCTCTCTAAAAATTATCTTTTATTACTTTCTCTTTCTTTCTTTTTTTCTATCTCATCACTATTAAGTAGTATAATTTTATGATTTAAATACAAAAATATAATTTAATTTATCACATAAAATGTTAAAGAAAAAAAATTGATTGCATTACTTTTGTTATTACTTGTATGCATACCAAGCAAGGGAATGGATCATTCATTCCATTCCTTTCCCATGCCTATTCCTTTCCCACCTCCATTCCTTTCCCACCCCTATTGCATTACCTCATACAAAGCACCTCCTGAATATCTATACTTTTTTTTGTGTATAAAGAAAGAAAAAAAGAAAGAAAGGAAAGAAGAAAGAAAATGGATGAACGTTGATCGTAAAAAAAAAATTGCCCTTTTTATAATCATAGAGCTATTAATAAAATGAATACACGAAAACACAATTTTAACACACTTAAATAAATTAAGTTACAATAATCTATACAGTAATAATGGAATCGATGAACTTCTGCAGCGCCACCATACGACCCTTTCTCTCGTACCGCCACCGCGGCGGAGGCTTTCATTTCGGTGTGAAAAAATAGGGAGTGCAAAAATTAATTTGTCCGACATGTAATTTCTAATAGTTGCATAATGTAGCGATACCTAACATCAAATCTTGTAACGAAAAACATGCAAGAAAATTGTAGAGTAAGAAGTAGAGCACATATATTTCGTGAGAAAATTAAAAACAACGCGTATATAAGATGAATTTGAGAAATAATTATGACTGTTAATTGAGAAGGATTTAATCTTAATAGCGTTTCGAACATATCACATACTGCTAATTTTGGGATTACTTGACTTCATATATGTAATGCCTATGTGGTAAGAATATGAAGTGGTATAAAGTTTCCATTTACAAAAGAATAAAAAGGAAACTTTTTTCTGTAAATTAAGAATGCAATTAATTCTAATTAATATTGGCATGTATTTTACATTTAACATATAGACATGCACACACATTGTAATTTTAATTATAATATTGTAGTAATTTTATGCATCAATTGTCATGTAATTAATTTAAAAAACTTGTAAATACACGAATTACTATTTATAGAATCGAAGACTTACTAAAAACGACAGGCCAGTGCTGCTATTAGTATATAGATATTCGTAAATAAATGCATTGCTCTTTTCCAACATAAAATACATCTATTCCTCTTCCACACGCCACTGCATTGCATCAACGGCGTTCATATAATATCACTCCTCCATCTCATTTTTCGATACTCCACTTCTTCCTACAAATTCCTCACTTGCACTCTTTCCATTCGCCACTCAAAATTTCACAAAGCCTCCACTAATCAAAACCAACCATAATCATGCATTAACATGCATATGAGAACGGATATCAAATAATATGCTATTGAATGGATACATCCCCTTGCATTCAAGGTGTTGGCCTGAAGTGATAGTATGAAACAGAAAATAAGATGCAATCATTTTATAAACTTGAAATACTATCGAAATGGAAAGAAAGTATAATGCA
This sequence comes from Thymus mandschuricus, assembly GCA_029379335.1. Taxonomy (NCBI): domain Eukaryota; kingdom Viridiplantae; phylum Streptophyta; class Magnoliopsida; order Lamiales; family Lamiaceae; genus Thymus; species Thymus mandschuricus. Next base: position 14,830,103 of record CM057077.1, on the reverse strand, counting down.
TTAAACATACAATTGATGTTTTAAAAATAACGTCCGGCAATTTTTCCTATCGTAATGCCAAATTACTATTACCATAAATCTCCCAATAAATGAGTTGGTTAGACTTTTCATGTATTTTATTAACCATTGCTAATTTACTAAAATCAATAACTAAAAAAAGTACAATTTATAAAATGCAAAAGTTATTATAAAACAATCGGTTAATTACTACACATTAGAAGATATATAATTTATATAATAAACTTCAAAATTAATAATATATTTAATCGATAAACATCAAAAATTATAATTAAGAGCATATAAGTAGCAAATTTTGCAACAATCAAAACTATTTAAGTAAATTAAATTTAGGAATTTTCCATGCTAACGTATCCATTGGTGACTTTGGCACTGGATTATTGTACAGAAAATAATAATAATAATAATAATAATAATAATAATAATAATAATAATAATAATAATAATAATAATAATAATAATAATAATAATGAAAAGTGTTTGATTTGTCATATCATTAGGGAAAAGTTTAAACTCATAATATTTATTTTTACCCCTTTTAAAAACCACCATGTGAAAAATACCCCAAAAAAAAAAACATGCACAAACTACCCCTTTTAATTATTTACAATTAATTTTATCATATAAATCGATTTTTCCTTTATTTTTTTGCCTACACTCACTCCTAGGTGAGTGATAGAGATGTGACTTGTTGTCCTTTTGTTTTGTTTTTTTAAGCATGCATGACAAAATGTCATGCGTTATTACTGAGTTTGCATTCAAATTTGTTCAGTGTTGAACAGTTATTTCATGGTATCCAATGTAAAATTATTCAATATATAGCTGCACATCGAAGATGAATTCATATTCGAAAAAAATTATTGAATTCGACTCCTCCGGAAAAAATTGGAATAGTTTCGTGAACGAGAAAATACAAGGAAAATGCAATCAACATCCGATATTAAAAGGTATGTTACTAAGAATTAGAAAGGAAATAGTATTACAATTTTTTCGTACCTTTTCACGCCGGGAAAACTTGGCCGGAAAATGAATCACGCCGGCGTGATTCATTTTCCGGCCATATTTTCCGGCGTCAAAAGGTCCAAATTTGTTTTTTTTTTTTCATGTTTGATACTACATGTTTTCATTTCAAGATGTATTTGAGACCTATGAATGAATTATATGTAATGAATTTTTTTTATGTATATTAAGAGTTTTTTTTTTTTTTTTTTTTTTTTTTTTTTTTTTTTTTTTTTTTTTTTTTTTTTATGTATGTGCGTAAATCAAACGAAAATATAGCATAATATGAAGGGAAAAAAAAAAGAAGATTAATTTCTCATATCACGCCGGAGATGTGTTGCCGGAAGGCATATAACGCCGGCGTTATTCTCGGCGGCGTGATATGCTCCACCGGAAAACATCTCCGGCGTGAAATGTTGTATAATGTAGAATAAATTTTTTTGTTTCATTTTGTATACTATATAGTTTCATGTAATGATTTATTTGAAATCTATGAATTATTTATTGAGAATTAATGATTTTTTATGTATATTAAGAGTTCATTTTATATTTGTACGATGTATGTGAGTAAATTAAACCAAATTATAGCATATTAGGAAGCATTAAAATGAACTAAGAAATTTGGTTGATTTCACGCCGGAGATGTATGGCCGGAATGCTAATAACGTCGACGGTTAAACACGCTGGCGTGTTTTATTTTCCGGCGTGAAATTTGCCAGTACCCTTAGTTTATTATTCGTTGTTGCTTTTTACATTATATGTTCTCATAAATTGATTAAATTTCGCCGTATGATTAAGTTGAGTTCATTTTATATTGTAGATGGATTCCGTAAACATCAAAGCTTATTACGGAGGTCAATGGAATGGAAGAAGGTACAAGGATGGCAACGAGGTCGATTTTTTGTGGCCCGAAAGTGATCTCACATATTATGGGTTGAGATATATGGTAGCTCGGAATTGCTACCTGGTCGGTAGTGATTTCGATATGTTCTATTTTTCGATATCCGAGAGAGCACTGGACGTATTAGGAAATCGAAGTTGCAGTCGGACGAGCAAGTGGTTGAGCTATGCACTAAGCACCTTAGCCCAGAAGTGTACGTGATTATAAAAAACGGAGGCTCGTCTTCACATGTTGGTGCTTCGTCTTCACATGTCGGTGGTTCGTCTTCTTATATCCCTCAGTTCGACCAGTCGTACCAGGAACCCTCTTCGTTCGAATTTGGCAACACATATGGCAACACGGAGGATTTCCGTTCGCAGCTTGATGATATCGTAGAGAACATCAATTCCACAGATTGGGATGAACAGGTGTATCAAGTCCACAACCTCGAAGGCAGTTCGTCTTGTCGTGCCGCATATTCGTGACGATCAACTACCGGACCTGAATTATACTTCAGGAAGGAATGAGCAGGAGGATCAGAGTGAAGATGATATCTTGCGCGATGACGATGACGATGATGATGAATATGAGCCGTCGCTAGACGTCTCCACCGAGGACAGCGATCAGTCGAACGCATGGGGTGAAGGTAGGCAAATTCCTAGGGCCCTAATGGCCGAGTGGACGGCCTGGATAGCTGAAGAATGCGGGTTCAACAGATTGTTGGCTATGATGTTTCCAGACCTAAACGGTAGAAGCCCACCACCTCTGGATACTCATACGGAGCACATGAGGAATTGGTTAGTGCCGGTGGTCCCACTCCAGCCTACAGAATCTGCAGTGTTCAACGAGGAAGACCGGCATATCGTCGATCTGCGGTATGGTGCATATTTCAAAAGCAAGGAGGATCTGTATATTGTCTTCAATTTGTGGGCAGATGGAGAGTCGAAAAAATTTCTACGGGAAGTGGTCGGATAAGAAGAGGTTGGTTTTTAGATGCACGTCGGACGAAGATTGCCTCTTCAACATTCGTACCGTAAGCTCCGGCGGGAATTGGTTCATTTCAGTGTTTGAACCCGAACACTCATGCGGGCCCAGTATTTAGACAACTGAAAGAAGAAGATCCTATCTAAAGTTATTGTGGCATACTTTGCGAAGAGGATCCTACGCGACTCCGCGATAATGAAGCCTAGGATCATTCAGAACGAGCTGCTCTCGTCGTTCGGTATTAAGGCGAGTTACAACGTCTGCTTGAGGGGGAGGAATCAGGCCGTGGAGATTATCTACGGGAAACACAAAGAGTCGTTCCAAGATCTGCCCGCCTACCTCCATGCTCTCGAGACTTCAAACGCCGGCACAGTCACCGATCTCGACATAGACGAGGAGTGCCAATTTCGACAGGTGTTCGTTGCCCTCGCTGCCTCTATAGCGGCGTACAAATACGGGTATATCAGGCCGGTTATATCCCTCGATGCCACGCACTTGAAGGGAAAGAACAGCGGCGTCATGTTCGTTGCTGTAGCGAAGGATGCGAACGAGCAACTATTTCCCCAGGCATACGGCGTAGGGCCTAAAGAGAATCACGATTCATGGACTTGGTTCATGAGGGGTCTGAGGAGGGCTTACGGGAACTTGACTGACGCGCTGATTGTCTCTGATCAACACGTTTCGATTGAGTATGCCATATCTCAAGTTTTTCCGGATGGGTTGTGTTACTACCACCTGAGTCAGCACATGACATACGGTTTGGTTATCGGTGCCATGTTCCAAAAAGTTGCGTACACGTACGATCGAGATGAATTCACAACATCATGGCATCAATGCTTAACACCAACCCCGCTGCCTACCAGAAGGTTATGGAGAACGGACCTGCTAGGTGGGCTCGAAGCATGTGCCCCATTCACCGCAGAATCTTTCAACAATTCACTCCTTTGGGCACGTTGACTGCCTATAGTTGCTTGCCTCGATGTTGCGAAGCTCGTTATCGAACGATGGTTCGATGAGAGAAGACTCAAGTGTCGCAACGACACCCACCCCGTATGTGAGGAGGCGAGGCAAAAATCCGGAGTCTAGATGGAACGATCGCATAGGTACAAGGTCTCACGGATCAGCCTCGATGTGCCGCATTTCAAAGTGCAGACACTAGATCGCGTATACCATGTGGACTTGAAGAACATGTTGTGTGACTGCAACAGATGGCAATTCGATTGCATACCGTGTGCACACTCGATCGCAGCAATGATGTAAGTTATATTTTTTAACTCAATTATTTAATATATCGTGTACGACTGACATTTATATATTGCAACAGGGAAATGACCAGGCGGTAGATCAGTACATTGCGGGCAAATACTGTTTCACTAAAAAGTGTTTGCAATAGAACGAAATCCTATCGTAGCACTAGCAAGCAAAACCCAATGTCGAATCTCTAAGGAAAACTTAGCAGGGCAATTAATTATGTAGTAAAAATCCTAATCTAGCCTAAAACTAAGAAAGCAAGTAAAGAATATTTTGGGGTTTTTGTTTTAAATCCTAGGCAAGAAACTAAATCAAAGCAATAAATAAAAGCAAGTAAATAACTAATCTAGAAAACAAGAAATAGATCTAAGAATTAAACTAAAGAAAACGATTAAACTACCTAGGCAAGAATCGAAAAGAAAGCAATAAAGGAAGCAACAAAAGAAACGAAAACGAATCTAGGCATGATTAAACTAAATCTGGAAATCTGAAAATTAAATAAATAAATCTAACTCTAAGAACTTGGAAAACGAAGGAATTGAAAGCAAAGGAAAAACGAATCTAAACTAGAACTTGTAAACCGAACGAATGAAATTGAACTAAGGAATTTAAACGAGGCAATTAAGAAATCGAATCTAAAACGAGATAAAGCAATTAAAGCAAATAAACGAAAGCAATAAAATAACTTACGAAATTAACAAAGAATGAAGAACTTGAATTAAACGAAGAAGTCTTGAATTAAATAGCAACGAATGAAGAATTCGGATCCGAACAATAAAAAGCTAATCTAGAGTGTTTGAATGTAAAAACTAAAGCTAAAGGAAGGTAAAAGTTCATACAAATTCATCCCAAAGTACTAGTATTTATATTAGGTAGAAAACCTAATTATTTATATAAGGAAACAAAAGCTGGCATCGGACATCTGGACGATCGTTCAGATTGTGAAGGATTTGGCCGATCGTCTAGATCCGGCACTGAAAAATCCTCGAGCTCAGGCACTTGGCCGATCGTCCAGATTCCAAGCTGAGTTTGGCCGATCGGCCAGATTCGGAACTGGTCCCTCTCGATTCCTTCTTCATTCCATGCTCTTTTCGTCCCGTTTTCCTCCAATTCTTCACCTATTACTCCTACGATAACCAAATCTCCAAACAACCAAATCATAGCCAAAAGACACACTAAAAGACACGAAAACACAATGAAAACGGACACGAAAACATAATGAAAAACCTAACATCTAAACACCAATCAAAATCCCCCACACTTAGACCTTTGCTTGTCCTCAAGCAATATAATCACACAACTTAGATTCAACTCAAACAATCCAAATCATAGAACATTTAATCACCAGAATCGACAAGCAACGAACGAAATCACCTTAATCCCAAGTTACGAACAATCATCATCAATGCACTATGTGGCTTATAAATCAATCCAAGTAAGAGGAAAAGCAATGATACACACATCTCATAAATATCTAGAATCACCACAACTTAGACGTCTAACCTACTTCCCCTTTTATTCAACACATAAACATCTCTCTTTTTTTTTTTTTTTTTTTTTTTTTTTTTTTTTTTTTTTTTTTTTTTTTTTTTTAACATGTGAACGTTTTTGGCACATAATTCACTAGGTTTAATCATCGATGGGTCACATCGAGCCTCCTAGTGCGGTTTCCCGTACCCATTGTCAAGAGGGGTAGAGTACCTACGAACACTTTATTCTAACATACACGAGTATCATCTAGGACATCGTTCATGAAATGTAATCATTCGAGGGTCTCTCGAAGCCTTTTCATGTGGTTTCCCATGCTCATTACTCTAGTACTTTCATACGTTATAAGTAAGAGGAGCAGAATCCTATCAACTCTTTTATTCAAATAACACAACTCTTTTTTCTTTTTCTTTTTTTTTTTTAATAAGGGGAAAGTAAACTAGCAATCCAAAGTTGCAACAATCCAGATTTATCACTCAACCAAAAATCATTAATCAATTTCCTCAAAACTCAAATCAATTCATGCCCCACAATTCATCGAATTATAATATATCACAACTCAAGATTAAACCAATCTAACTCATGCTCAAATAAATTCCAACAACTAAATAATCCATCATCAAATCATTCGAATCAATCCTAAGTCACATGCTTATATACTCAACTTCAAACAAATACCTAAGTGGGGAAATAAACACAACTCAATCACAAACTAAACTCAATTAAACCAAACAAGACTCGATCAAGA